>OY728146.1:737423142-738673142 GCA_963277665.1 Viscum album | reverse complement strand
TAGGCTAGGGTTCGTGTATTGAAATAGTGTGTTGAAACTAGATCAAACAAAACATATACACATTATCAAATAGAATAATATTCATTTTAAAAACATATTTGTAATGGGAACAACAAATATCATATCATGCAACCATTCATGCCTTAATCTTCTTTCCAATATACACTGACAATAAATAACACCTCTAATGGGATTTCCCAAAAGTCCGCCAGGACAAAGAATATCATGTTTACTTCCCCTTATTGATCCATCTATACTCTACTTCCCAAATTATTAATAATCATGATAAAATTTATAATGTCAAAAAATAATCCAATGAAGGTGATACACTATAAATGGAACATCAGATTCACATAAAATTCCAAGGGATATCAGCAAATGTAATTATCAAGATATGAGTCCCCTATAGATGAAATAGACTACACGAGAGCAATATATAAAATCCTTTGAATAATTACCCCTAGTAAAATGGGAAAGAAAATACTACATTCATCAGAATAATGAGAGGATATTTTATTGTTCATATAGTTATGAATCTATTTCATGAGATGATTTAGTCAATACTAATGTCTTCTTGATCACTTTATCTTTCATCAATGCCTATAAAGATGTAATCATCATGAAATTAGATACATGTTACTAAAAAAAAGGTAAAAGAATTATTTAAAATTTAGGTAACATGTATCCTTATCAAGAGGAACATTTATAGAATAATTAATAAGACTAGAAATCCTAACCCAAGATCCCACACACATAACCTCTCCTGATGGAGAGTGATTAACTCTGATCACTTTCTCACCTATTAAATTGAATACTAAAACAAATCATAGATCTAACAATGATGAATATCTCAAATTAACTCCAAAATAATATGATAAATATAAAAATAGTATACATCATCCTAGAAAAACCCTATAATAAATTAATAACAAAAAATCAATATTCAAAAATGGATTAAATTAGATTAACTCAATATCAACCTCCTATAGCCACATGAATGTATACTAATTATATAATGATCCTAGATAATTTATTAAACACTAATATTAAAACTCATTAAGTTCCTTCATCAATAAATCGACATTATGAAAATCAATCTACCTATGATCACAAAGAGAATATTGATCCCAATCCCAGTCATGAACGACATGGGGGAACTTGCTAAAAAAACATATTTATAGAAAAACTAGAAAACTATTTAACAAGAATATATAATTTTATAGTGATCATTTAATCCATTAATCATAATTATCCATCGTTTCTAAATTTAAATTTTAGTAAAAATCAAGAATGGTGTAAATAATACAGCTGGGACTCTATAACATAATTAGTATCATCTAACATATATTTTTTAATAAACATAATTTTATCCAATTATAATGAATTTATTCCTTAACAACAATGTATTAGATGGGATGAATTTCCTAAATCATTTATTATTTTCAAATAATTTTTTATCCATACTAAAACTCATTTAATCTTCAACATTTCATATCTCTAAAATAAATGTTAACCCTCTAACGAATCTCTATTATAATTTGGTCACGATCCATCTTGAATAAAACCCCTCATGTGTTGGAAATAACGATGATGGTGAACCTCAAAATCCCAAAAACCCATTTCCAATTTTTATTTTAATAAAAAAATATAAAATTAATTCTTCAAACCACATCAAGAAAAACATACCAAAATTACGTTAATCATATAAATTGTTTCCAAATAAAATTATTGTAAAATTAATAAATATTTTAAAGAAAATCAATTCTAATATTATCATTTATACATTATTCCATTATTATTATTTGAAATTTGATATTAAAAATCAATATTAATTCAGTATTTCCATACATAACTTATTTTACTACTTTAACTGAATTAAAATTAATAATTGGATGAAGAATGAAAAAATAAAATAAATGAGAATGAATTATTTATCTATTGAGTTAAAAAATAAATAATAAAATAAAAAACACATAGAGTACATTTGAATAACATATTCTTTTTAATTTCTTATGTGGATTATTATATTCATTATGTTACATTTAACTATTTAAACATTTAAATAGTTGGTATGACAATTATAAATTGACATATAACAAAATAATAATGATATTAAATATCAAAGATGATCTTTTTAATAGATGATTTTTATTATTATTTCTTTACAAAATATTACATTAACGATTTGAAATGATATTTTTAAGGTTTCATGCCTTGTAAATTAGTACATAATATATGAAGTTTAAAAGCATAATATAAACATTATATTGATTTAATACTCTTGAAAGGACAGCTTTTTTATTCTATACTTGTTTATCTCACTGGATGTGATTTCCTAGGGACATAAATCAATAAAAGGGTGACAATAAATCCCAATAAGGGGTAAATAATAGAAATTGAATAGAAGTTATAATCATGGATAAAACATGAAGAGTCAGTTGGGAGTATAATGATAATCATATGATAAAAAACAACAAAAAGTGTCTAAAATGTAAAAAATGAGACATTTATCATATTAACACCATGGTTTCATAAAACATATTACACATGTTATTTTATGTGGTATCATAAACATGTCACCGATATTGATCAGTTCATTGCCCATTTAATTAGAGATAGATATGAAAACACAGTACATATGTTTTAATACATGTGTTATACATCAATAATAATAAGTAAATTCATCGATAACCCATGGTGAATGTAGAACTATAATGACTCGTATTTTCAGAAATTTGTTTTTAGAATTTTTTTGTAACATTCCAAGAATTTTCACTGAGACAACTTTCAATTATGAGGCTCGGTGTGGCTGGAACGATTCATTGAAAAATGTTGTGTTTTTAATATCACAAGCACTCGGTTGTCATGAAAAAGTAGAATAATTGTTAAATAGTTGCCCAACATATAAATCTGAGGGCACCATTATGTTCAGATAAAGTAATTTACCTTTGTAGAGTCCTTACATCATAATAATCAATAAATAATTTTAAGATAATCAAAAATAAAATAATTAAATAATAAATATTTTATTTTCATATTCTAATAACTCATGAATAGAGATTTATATTTGAATTATAATACCACCATTGAGTTCATAATGTGGTGTTTTCCCTCACTATAACTTAAATTTAGTCGATGCAGGTCTTCTATGGAAAAACCTGAAAAGGATGTAATAGTCAATAAATAATTTTAAGATAATTTATTTTGTTTATGCGATGATGAATTACTTTAAAAAATCATTATGATGAAATCACAGGGTTAGCCACATAACCCTGGTAACACCATAGAATCTCTAGGGAGATCTTGGATAAATAATCCCAATGAGTGAATGACGGCTAATCAAAGATCATATCATGGATTGTCGCACCAACAGAGTTATATGATCTTTTCAATGATGAAGATGCAACTGTCACTCATCAATGACCAATCTAAATGTGAGGTAGGGTGCTTGACCTCTTTGTGATTTCCTTTCCCCTCTTAGATTCAAATGACGATATCGGGCCAACCCATGAACAGGTTGATCCGCAGTTTGCCCGTTCTTGAGGAATGGATAACTTCTTGTGGGTTTTTGATTGGGGGTTAGATATATGTGTTGATTTTTCCTCCGTTATCCTTCTAACATAAATGCATCATGGCTAACATGAATGAGGACAAGATTCATTCATTAGGAGTTCCTGTTAATTAATACATTTCCTCAAATCTATTTTCTCTCCTCGTTCTTTGTGAAACATGAACTGATGATCGTTCCGCCATCAATTCATGGCACAACAATCCGAGATTGGGGATCTGATAATGCAATAATATCACTGAGGTGTGACGAAGAAGGCATTCCATGAATCACCTGAGGCAGTGGGTTATGCTGGCACCCTGAGAAGTGGCTCCAACAAGGTTCTGGAGGAGCGCAAGGCGGAAAAAAGGTCGTTGGAATGGGAGGACAGTAGAGAAGGAGGAATGTGGCTCGACAGTAGGCCGGGTTCCAAGTGGGGAACAAAGAGGATAAGACACAGTATAGTTGGGATAACGTTGGAGCCTGGGGTGGTAGATCTCATGAGTGGTGACCGGGGGCCATGGCAGGAGGCCGTGACGGTGAGTTGGGAGGCGGCTTGAAGCTACGTCAGAAGAACATGTGATGGTGAGGCTGCATGGAATGAAAAGAAATCACGATAGACATGTGAAATGGGACACAATGGCATGTTGAACGTCCAGGCATGCGGTCAGGGTGGACCGCATGCAGCAATCCAAGCTGGCTCATATGTGGCGGGCTAGACCAAAAGAAGCCAGGCCACTCCAGTGGTCCAGCAGACTATACCAGTTCTGGCCAGACCAGTTTAGGCTGAACTAGACCAGACCGGAATGGGATGGGTCGATTGGATCATGTTGGGTCAGCCTGTGGCTCAGTTCTAGTCTGACGGGTCAGATCGAACCCAGACCGGTCCCAGGTCATACCTTTTTAGTAAAATAGTCTTAAATTTTAAATCATGTGTTTGTTTGATGAACCATTTGTGGCGTTGGGACTCTATAGATGGGATGACACTTTTGGGATACTCTAAGTGAGTTGTTGTAGATGTT
Source organism: Viscum album (assembly GCA_963277665.1). NCBI lineage: Eukaryota > Viridiplantae > Streptophyta > Magnoliopsida > Santalales > Viscaceae > Viscum > Viscum album. The sequence continues at coordinate 738,668,573 of OY728146.1, read as the reverse complement.
GGAATATGATATCATGGCTTGAGGAGTAGTTTCTCGCGATACAAGTATGCTATGAGCGTAATACTACGACTGACTGTGACTTGATGACTATGTGACTTGATAACTATGTGAATTTATGACTATGTGACTTATCGAAACACCATCTGTTATCAACACTACATGTGGTGCACCAGCTATACCACCACTTGTAGAGTAGCACATGGTACCCGTAATACCAGCGGATGAGAATCACATGCTGAATGTGCCTCATGATTTTTAGTGATAGAGACCACTCAAGTTCCAAGGCAAGCTCAAAACACAGGTGGATAAATACTGTCTTGAGGTGGTGATACTATTTTTCCATCTTGTCAAGACACTAGTAGATCAGATGGTGGTCTTGACATCAAGCCATCTACATGGCTTCATAAGGAGATGGTGGGGGTTTGATTCCCAATATTGTAATGTGGAGAGTTTTCCATTGATAGAGTTTGAGAACCTTCTTAGAGTAGTGTAATCACTTTATAAGACAAGGGATGTGAATTTCCAGGAGATTCTATAGCTCCGGAAGGAGGACATGTCTATATATGAGTATTTATCGAGGTATAACATTCTTTTCCAGGTACTCGATGAATGTGATACATGAATAGAACTTTAGGTATTAGACCGTTGAGCGAGGTATAAGTAGGGACATCCGAGATAGCGTTATCCCTTTGTCAATTCCTACCTATGATATAGTGGTAGGGAGAACATTTCTGGTTAAGAGTCCTTTGGATGAACAGATACATATAGTGATAGTCAACAGTGGAAAAGTAGGAGCAGACATATCTATAAGGAGGCGGATTTGAAAGATGAGCTAGGAGAGTTTCAAGAGGTGGTAGAAATTTTGACATGTTACCGAAACCAGCCCTAGATGGTCCACACTATGCTCAGAGAGATGGAGGAAAGGGGAGGGGCAGATGCATGCGGTTGAGGATTATGACCCTGGGGCTCCAAGAATTATTTGATGTACAATATTTTACTATTATAATTTTGATGTAGTATTGATAGAAATAGGTACTAATCATTCTTTTCATGTCATAAATATTTTTTGAGACTCAGAGATTATGGTTAAACCATTGACTCAACCCTCACTCTTGGAGACTCCTACTTGAGGAGACCCAATGATCACACACTGGTACCGACATCATGTGATGACTCGTAGAGGTGAGAGATTTGGTTGGGATCTCTTGGTAGCAGTGTTAAGGCCCTATGACTTCAATATTTGTATGGAATGGTAAACTAAAGTTCATTTTCATATTTACTATTTTAGGCAAAGAATGCAGTGCTTCTATCGTGAGGGAATGAGGTTTTCCTTGTTGCTGAAAAAGAAACCTATGCAGTACAAAATGGACTCACATAAAGGAGGGTGCAACTGATTTCTCATCAATTGTCCGGCCTAACCCTCAATGCAGTGGGCTTTATGATTCCTTAGTTCTTTATAGTGGTGGCAGAGTTGCATTGGATCTAGATGTAATGACCTGTCCCTCGGGGTCCATGTCATGACTACCCCAATCATGCCTCTAATAGGCTAGGGGATGAAAACTAACACCAAGTTGGCATATACCAAAAATGGGAGGTATTTTTATAACTACCTATACACACACACACGTCTCCAAGAAAGAGAGATGAAAACACTGAGTAAACAAGCATGCATACCACTAAGATGCCAAAAAACTGAGGATGAATGTACAAACTAAAAACTAAATGGAGACAAAATACAATCCCAACCAAAAGTAAAAGTACAAGCTCCTAAAATTCGTCTGTAGAAAACCCTACCTAAAGGGTAATAACAGAAACAACTGTATAAAGTGAATAGAGAACACCTTCTCTATCGGACCTCTCTCTAAGCACCCCTAGTCCCAGTCCACTGAGGACTCAGTCAAAGTGTCAATTGTTCAAAAAATACATGACACGTGTAGGAATAGCCTGTGCAGGGGTGAGTAAAACAATACTCAGTAGGTACCCCATAACCACATAGAAAATTACCACTAAGAAATACATGATGTATACCACAAAGAAAAACACATGAAGTACAACATAAAGGAAAATCATGATGTACAATCAATATGGTCATCTTACATAGGTTTAAGTATAAATAACAAAGAAAAGGATTTCTAGTTTTAGTCCACATATCTCTTAGTCTCCATGACACTAGAATTTCTGATGGCGCATGATGTTTCAACAACACACGGATTTTAGATGGTGCATGAAGAATCGATGGAGCATTGAGCATTGATGGTGCACCGAGCATCGACGGAGCACAAAGCATTAGTGGCACACGAAGTAGTGATGACACCTAGGGCATCGATGATGCACAAAGTGTCAATGGCACATGGATTTTCAATGGTGAATAGAGTGACAATGGTACACGAAGTTCTAATGGGTCATTAAGCCCCCATGTCACATAATCATACCCAGCCATAGGATTCCACTCGCAAAATACTTGTTTAGGGAGAACCAACTCCTCAAGCCATTAGGTCGTAATCCAAATTCAACAAAAAATCATATAGGGTATCGTAAAATTATTGTCTCGTCTCAAGGGCCTAAATGTTGTAAAAAAACTCATCAAAAAGACACACTTTTTGAATGATATAACAAATTTAGTAAAAAGGTTATGAACATGTTCATCCGGACCAACCTTACTTTGTCGGTTCAATCTGATGGGCTGCTGGGCTATGCGATCTAGCCCCTTGGGCTAGTAAAGGTGGCTAGTTCTACTCTGCCAGATGTGGCCCACCCTGGCCGCATCCATCTGGTACACATAGTCACCCAGCCATGTGGTCAATTGACTCCCTGGTCAACACAGTTCCAGACCGCATTTCACATGGCCAGCCCACGTCATCCGCCTAGTCATGCACTTACCATCACAGATTCAACTATGGTCCTTCCTGGAGTGCTTCCCTGATCACCTCCCACGCTATCCACTACCATGGGATCACCCAAGTAGTCCCACCTACACTGCGAACTCTTTCCGCCATCACCACGGGCTACCCTACCGGTGGCTCATGTCACTGTCACTGCTACAACTGGAAATCACCACCCTATCGGGACATCACACTGCCACACTAGACCACTGCGCTACCTCACCGAACCACCCCACTACCTTGCTGGATGGCTGATTCTTTTTTTGAAATCATAGATATGGATTCTTTATGACCTGATCTACCCTGTTGCGGTGTCTTCTATTGGTTTTCCATGAATATGGGGGTCCAATCACACTCATAACTACCATGAAACATCGATCCAGGAACAATGGGGTTCCCATTGCAGGGAACACGAATAAAAAAGGTAGAGACAAACAAATAAAAGGTATATCATCATCGGCCAAGCATTCTTGGCCAACGACCAAGATTTTAGGGATTTTTGGTTTAGAATGGATTAAATTGTATCCTATTAATAATCCCCACAACATAATCCCTCCCATAAGAACAATCAAACCATGAATAAACCTATTCTTAGGTTGATCCACATTTGTCATTTAAACTAGGAGTTCGGAAATGAAACAGAAAGTAACAACACCTATCTAGAGTTTGGACCGATCAATGTCGAGGATCCATTGCAATTGGAAATTTGTTAAGAACCTTTATGATCCACCGCTCTATCATAGTCTTTCTTTGATAGAGAATCCTCTGATTCTCTCTAGAGCCTCTAGGAAATTCCATGGTTACGAGCCCAACCCTAGGTTTCTGTTCAATTAAATAAAAGAAAACATGTTTCCTTATCGCAGCATCGCAGCGTCGCAACTTATCTGTGAAACATCAAAATAAAATAAACTCAATGTTTATTTTATTCTTTTAAAATGACCAAAAATTAAGTTTTGTAGCTGACCCACACAGGTCAATGTAAAGACTTACATAAGGGAAACAACCCCTTAAGAACTCAGCAGTGGTATTTGATTTCCAATCTGATTTAGAATTTATGAGTTATTATGATTTAAAAATAAAATAGTTTTTATTTAATTATTTTATTTATGGTTATTCCCCTGGTGAATTTTTCTATAGATGACCCATGCCAACCAATGTTAGGTCACACCTACGGTAAATACACAACTCTGAGCCCAACAATGACCTTAGATTTATGATCTGGACACCTGTTTAAGAGTGATTTCACTTTTTCAGGTGGTAGGTGATATTTGTTGTTGTACGCAATGGTGGAGTGATATTTGTTGTTGTACGCAATGTCTAGCAGGTGGTAGGTGATACTCCCAACTATGACCAAATTCTAGGATGCAATCCTATAGCATGTCCTCAATAAAATGGTTGGCCATGTTCATATGAAAATCTTCCTGGGGATGAAATGCTATAATCCAGTGCAGTTGAGTCCCAAATTCCTCCTACAATCCCTTCCACAACTAGTACGTAAAATTAGCATCATGATCCGAGACTATCATTAACAGGACTCCATAGAGTTGAACAATCCCCTGCATGTAAGGGCATCCAATTCTCTCTATAGGGATCTACCCACAGATAGATGGAAAGTGGGCCAACTTGGCGTGTCATTCAATGATCTCCCTGATGGTATCATTCCCCCTAGAAGTGTGTGGTAAAACTATCACAAAGACCATTGATATCCCATCCCTCTCCCAGTCTAGAACATCAAGTTGTTGGGTCAAGCCCACTGGAACCTTGTTCTTAGCCTTCACTTGCAAGAAAGTGAGGCATCGATAAAAGAACTCTTCCACCACCTTCTTCATCACTAACCACTAGATCTATTGTTGGAGGTCCTGATACATCTTTGAAACTCCTAGATATACCACAAAGGGGAAGTATGGAACTCTCTAAAGGCGTCCTCCCATATCATTTTTGGTACTATTGTGCATCCTCTGAAGAGAACGACAGGCACCCAACCTTTCGAATATTCATCAGGGGAACACTCAGCATACATCTTAGCACATAAGATATACCATCAAGTAGTGTCTCCACATATTTAATGCACAGACTACCACTTATAGATCAAGATCATGGGTCGTGTAGTTCTGCTCATGCTGACTCAACTTGTGTGAACCATAGGCAATCACCGCTTTCCCCGGTATTAGGACACAACCAAGCCTGGTCCCTAATGCATCATAGAACACCATATACTCAACACCCTCCTTCGGTAATCTCAAGATGGGGGTACTATCCAATCTATACCTTAGCTAATGAAAGCACTTTCAACACTTCTCTGTACACACAAAAGGATTCCCTTCCATATCAAGGACATAAAGGGTGATTCTACTCAAAATATTTGGGTACAAACCTACAATAGTAGCCAACCAAATTCCAGGAAACATCACACCTCGATAACACTCCTAGGTAGCTCCCAAGAAAGCACTGCTTCCATCTTCACCAGATGTACTGCAACCCCAGCCTTTGAAATGAAGTGTACCAGAATGTGGACCTCCCGAATCCAGATATGACAGTTAGAGAGATTCCCATAATGATGGTTCTCTTGGAGTGTGTCTATGACAATCCTCAAGTGTATCGCGTTCTCCCAATCAGACACCAAGTACACTAGGATTTCATCAATGAATACCATGAAGAACTGGTCTAAGTAAGGATATAAGATCCTGTTAATGTGTCCCATGAAAACTAATAGGGTGTTTTTCACACTGAATGAAATCAATAAGTACTCATAGTGGTCGTACCGACATCTGAAAGTTGTCTTATATGTATCCTCAACCCGTACACAAAGCTGGTGATAGCTAAATCTGAGGTATATCTTCAAGAACGACTTTTCTCCCTTTAACTAATAAAATAGGTAATTAATCCTCATAAGTGGATACTCATTCTTCAGGGTCACATGGTTTTAGCACCATAAGTTTACACATAATCTCAATATCCCATATTACTTCTTGGAAAATAGAACTGGGTCCGCCCAAGGTGATGCACTGGGTCTCATGAATCCCTTACTATGGAAGTCCTCCAACTGTACCCTTAACTAAAGAAGCTCTGTAGGAGCCATCTGATATTCATGTGTAGATATGAGTTCCATCCTAGGGTAAATATCAATACATAAGTCTACCTCCCTATGAGGAGGTAATCTCAAAAAAAATTCTGGAAAGACGTCCTCGTACTCACCCACCACTGTAAGAAACTGAGGACTCGTCCCATCCACTGTAATGAGGGTTAAGTTAGCCATTTTTGGTGTGATTGGACGCACCCTCCCTTGTTTGAGATGATCATAAACTGCCTGGGTTTTATTTTTTTTTTGAAAAAGGAAAACCTGGTCCCATCTCCATTGACACACCACACTCTGCACCAAAAATTATCAATCTGGGCATGAACATGGGATTATCGTTCAATAACTGAAAATTAAATAGGGATAGAATACAAGAAAAAAAAAGGAAGAGTACAAGCTCCTGAAATATGTTTGGAGAAAACCCTACCTGAAAGGAAGATATAGAAACATCTATCTGAAGTCAATGAAGCACACCTCATTTTTCGGTCCTCTCTCTAAGCACCACTAGTTCTGGTCCACCAAGGACTCCATCAAATCATTGATCGTATCCACAAGACACAACACGTGTGGGATTATCCTCCGTAGTTTTGAGTAAAACAATACTAATTTGGGGCCCCAAAACCGAAAAATAAAGTACCAATAAGAAATACATGATTTATACCCCAAAGGAAAACACACGAAGTACCCCACAAAGGAAACACACGAAGTATAGTCAATATGGTCAGATCACATAGGTTTAAGTATAAAGAACGATGAAAAGAATTTCTAGTTTCATTCCATAGATATCTCAATCTTGAGAACACTAGAAGTGTCAACAGTGTACAGAGCGTTGATGGCGCATGAAGCATCGATGGTCCACAGAGCGTTAGTGGTGCCCAGAGCAGTGATGTCGCTAGCGGTATCGATGGCTCATGGAGCATAGATAGTGAAAATATATTCCATGGATCATGGAGCATTGATGGAACACAAATCATCAATGGTTCATCCATCCACCAAGACACATAGTCACCAAGATCATATAGTCACAGTCAGTCATATGATTCCACTCATAGCGTGCTTGTTTCGAGAAAACCTACTCCTCAATCCCTTAGGTCATTAAATAAATTCCACAAAGACTCACTTAGAGTATCTAAAAAGTATTGTCTCACAGAAAGGGTCCCAATTCCATAAATGGATTGTCAAATGCACACATTTTTTGAATGATACAGACAATTTATTAAAATGGGACCTGTCCGGTCTAGGTCCAACCTAGTCTCGAAGACCCAGCCTGGTCGGTCTGCACCATCCCGACTCTATAGTCCTTTTCTATTGGGATACAATATTGTGGTCCAGTTCTCCATCCCAGCTCACATCACGCGGACTAGTTTTTCTATTCCGGACGCGACCGGCCTTGACCATGTCCCCCTAGTCCACACAGTCGTCTGACCACGTGGCCAACCGACACCCCTGGTCAACGTAGTGTCAAACTACGTTTCACGCTGATATCCCACCTTTTCTGCCTAGTCCCACCACCATTTGAGAGGGTTCTGAAGTAGTACCCCTTGTATTGCAACCCCGATCTCCACCGGCGGCCTCTTTCACCACATGATCTCCCACGCGGTCTCACATGGACCGAAGCCTACCACCACCACCCTACGGGAGGCATGTGCCACCTTCACCATAATAATCGACCTTCGTCGCCCAATTGGACCACTTTGATACCTCTATATACCACCATGATACCTTTTTGGACCACCGTGATACCTCTCTGGATTCCCAGAAATTTGAAGAAAAAAAATTAGATATGGGTTCCTTTTGACCCGATATACCTTATTATGGCATCTACTATCAGTTCGCGTCAAATCCAGGCGTCTGAACACACTCAAAACTGCCCAGAAATGTTGAGATAGGAATAACGGTGTTCCAACAGAGGGGAAAATGAATAATAGAGGGGGATACGTAGAAAAAAGATGTCTATCATTATTACCCAAGAATTTGGCCAGTGATTAAGATTCGGGGATGTTTGGGTTAGAATGAAATGAACTGTATCTCGGTAATAATCCCCGCAACATAATCCCTCCCACAATAACGATCAAACCTAGGGTATACCTATTCATGGGTTAGATAATGTTCATCATTAAAACTAAGATAAAGGAAACAAAAAAAGTAACCACCCCTATCTGGAGTTTGGATCATTCGACATCGAGAATCCCTTTTTGTTGGAAATCCACCAAGAACTGTTAGGATCCACCACCCCATCTTTGTCTGTTGTCGAGAGAGATTCCTTCGATTCTCTCGAGAGGCTCTATGAAATTCCAGGGTTATGATCCTAACCCAGGGATACTGTTTAATTAAAGAAAATAAAATAAATTTCTTCATTGCATCGTCGCCACAAATCGTCAAAATAAAATAAACATAAAGTTTATTTTATTATTTTAAAATTTCCATAAATTAAATTTTATAACTGACCTGAACCGGTTGATGTTATGCCTCACCTATGAAAGACGCCCCATTAGGAACTCAAAGGTGGTTTCATTTTTCCAATATGAGTAACCATTTATGAGTTATTAGGATTTCAAAATAACCAAATTTTTATTTAATTTTTTTATTTACAATTACTCCCCCGATGACTTTTTCTACAGATTACATGTGCGAACCAATATTAGGTCACGCTTAGGGTAAAGACACTTCTCTGAGCTCAACGGTTCCATTGGATTTATGAGTCGGGTACCCATTTAAGTGTTATTTCACTTTTATAGAAAACATACATGTGTGTGCTATGAAAAACTTATCATTTTTCAAATAATAATTCGGGGAACCCTGGGCCTCATAATTTCACTCTATCTCAGATTATGGTTTCATAATTTTCCCATATAATTTATAAAAATAAAATAGGGTAAATTATATTCATTACACTAAAGATTTTGAGACATAGGAATTGGTTAGAGTTCTTTCAGGATTATGACTTAGATATTTTCTGTACTCCAGGGAAGGGGAACATGGTGATAGATGCTCTAAGTATGAGATCTAGATTGTAGTTACTAAATAAGGAATTTTAGTAGTTGGCCTCACAGTTGTAATCATTTTTGGATGGATATAAAATAACTTACCTCTAAAAAATGATTTTCACCCCTCCAATATAATAATGATTCACAGAGGTACAACTCAGTGATAACTAATTTGAGAATTTACAGGCTAATATGTCCATAGGGTATACCCGTGATGGATATTTGAATGGTGGGGAGGACATATTTATTTTTAGAGGAATCAGAATAGTACTAGTGGCATTAAAAGATGAGGTTTTTAGGGAGCTCCATATTCCCACTTTGGCAGTACATCCAGGTATGGTGAAGATTTACCGAGACCTATGATATAAGTTCTGGTGGTCGGGGATGAAGAAGATAGTTGCATATTTTGTCTCTTGATTCCCCACATGTTATAAAGTGAAGGATGAGAACGAAGTTACACTAGGTTCGACTCAACATCTCAATGTAACAGAATGGAAGTGGGATGAAATATTGATGGAATTTTTGATGCATTTACCACGTATGTCTAGAGGACATGATACTATATGAGTGATCATTGACCGACTCACCATGTTGAACAACATCCTAGAATTTTGGGAGCAGAGTTAATTAATGAGATTAGGATTCCTCTAAGTGAAATAGATATGTTGTCTCTATAGTTTCCCTTTTATAATAGTTTTAGATTGTGATTCTCACCTTATATCTCGGTTGTGGGAGGGATTGCAGGATGCATTTGGGACTCAGCAGGACCTAAGGATAGTGTTTCACCCACAGACAGACGACCAAATTGAGTGCACTATTCAAGTTCTAGAGGGAATGCTAATGATATCTTGTTAAATTTTTGGCGGGAGTTTGGGGTATTCTTCATGGGTGATCAATTCCTTGAGTGTTCATTCGGTGTTAGTATAGACATCTCTAGTAGAGCATGTGGGAGCAGGAGGATCAGATTCATGCACATTACCCTCATTTTTTTGGGTATCCCTTAATCTCTATTTTTGGGAAATAAATCCCTAATATGGGAAAAATTTAATGAATCTTAAATTCATCATTTTTTTAATATTTTTTTTTGAAAATTATGAGACCACGTGCTGAGACTGCATGTGATTCCGAGGCTATATTTACCTTGAATTGTTTATTGAAAAATATTATGTTTTTAGATGCAGGCTAGCACAATTTTCCTAAAAAATTTGAATAACTATTAAATGATTTCCTAAATCAAAAATCCATGGGAAAGTTTTTGTTCAGAGTAGCATCTTTACCTTAGGTGATGCCTAACATCAGCCGAAAACCGATGACTAGGAAAGATAGTTTTTACGCGTAATATTAAATAAAATAAATAAATATAAATTATTTTATTTTAAAATCTTAATAAACCATGAACATGAAATTATATTGGAAATCCAAGAACAATGTTGAGTTCGTAAGGTGGTGTTTTCCAAAGGAACGACTTTACTTTAGTTAGTGCAGGTCTTCTATAGAAAACCCTGAAAAGGACATAATCGTCATTAAATAATTTTAAGATAGATTATTATTTTTTTTGAAAAAATGATTTCCTTTAAAAAATACCAATGAATAAATCCCTGGTTTAGCCACATAACCCTAGGAATTCTATAGAATCGCTATGGAGAGCTTGGAGAATGAATCCTCTCGAGCAAACAATGACAAATCGAAGATAGGATCATAGATCCTCAAGCCAATAGAGTTGGAAGACCTCGTGAATGAATACCAAACAACCATTCCTCTTAAATGAAAAATCCAATCTTGAGGTTTGGTGTTGGATGTTTTTATGATTTCCTTTCACCTATTAGATTCAAATGATGAACGCAGAACGACCCATGAATAGGTTGATCCGTAGTTCGTCTATTCTTGCGAGATAGATAACTACTTGTGGGGTTTTCAATAGGTATGTTATTTGTGTGTTGATTTGTTCTTCATGATACTTATAACATTCACGGATCTATGAATACATGAATAATTCCAAGATCTATTCTTTGGATGTTATTGTGAATTTATCTCTTTCCCAATATCTTTCTTCACTCCACATTATTTGTGAAAAATGAACAGAGGATCATTGTGCCTTTGATTTGTGGCACAAATATTTGAGGTTGGGGATCCAACACCACAACGATATCAAAGAGGTGAGACAGCAAAGGCATGATGTGAATCACCTTAGTTAGTGGGTTAAGGTGTCACTTAGAGAAATCGCTCTAACTATGTTTTGGTGCAGCGCGAGGCGGACATTAGACCACTTGAAAGGGTGGTCAATGGTAGAGGCGGCACGCGACCCAAGGGGAGGTCAGGTTCAAGGAAGGGAATAATGAGGACATGGAACTGGTGGGGTGAACAATATAATATCATGAGGTCGTGGTCTTGGTGTGGCTGAATGGGAGCCTGTAGTGGCGAGCTAGGACGAGGCTCAGAGCTACGTCGGAGGAACCCATGACAACGAGGTCATGGGGTATGCAAAGGAGGCGATCCGAATGCATGAAACATGGCACGACACTGTGTTGATCAGCTTGGAATGCGATCAGGGTGGACTATGTGAAGAACTCCAAACTGGACCGTATACGGTGGGCTGGACCCGAGAGATCTGAGTAGCTGTAGCAGCCCAGCGGGCTAGATCGGACCAGACTAAACCAGGTCGGGTCGGGTCGTCTGGACCAATTTGGGTCAGCCAGCGGTTGGGTTGAGCTCTAGTGGGTTGGATTAGTCCTGGACCTAATCTGGGTCATAGCGTTTTAGTAAAAAAACTGTAACATTCAAACTGTATGTCTCTTTGATGATATGTTTGCAGCATTGGGACCCTTGCAACAAGAGGTCCTTTTGAAATACCATAAGTGAGTGTTTGTTGAATTTGGAATACAAACTAATGTCTTGAAGATTAGGTTATCTCGGTACAAGTGTGCATTGAGCAGAATCATAAGGCTAACTTTTACTTGATGACTATGTGACATGATGACTATGTGGCTTGATGAATATGTGACTTGATGACTACGTGACTTGGGGGCTGTGTGACTTATCAAAAATCTATGTGTTATTAACACTCTGTGTGTTATTGACAATTATTTTTCTGTCAACACTCTATGTTTCATTGACACTCCATGTGTTGTCGACACTCCATTGTTACCGATACTAGGTTTCCTATATACTACATCTGATAATCCTACTTTTTGTGCTATAGACTTATACCTGTGTGAGATGACTATACTATTTCGATGTGGTATACTTCATGTATTTTTGTGTGGTATACTTCCTTAATTTCAATGTAGTATACTCAGTGGATTCCTTTACGATATTCCTTTATGGAATTCCTTAGTAGTGTTCCTTTAGGGTGTTCCTTTTTGGTGTTATTTAGGGGTGTTCTTTAGTGGTGTTACATCGGGGTGTTCCTTTATGGTGTTCCTTCATAGTGTTCCGTAGTGGTGTTCCATCATGGTGTTTCTTTCATGGTCTACCATTGTGGTGTTTATTAATAGTGTTTTTTAGTGGTTTTCTTTTATGGTGTTCCTTAGTGGTGTTACTTCATGGTGTTCCTTCGTGGTCTTCCTTAGTGTTGTTTCTTCATTGTGATCCATAATAATGTGCCTTACTGGTGTTCCTTGATGGTGTTCCTTCATGGTGCTACATAGATCTATTCATTCATAGTGTTCCTTCATGGTTTCTTTTAGTGGTCTTCCTTTGTGGTATTCCTTTTTAATTTCCCATATAGTATATCTTTTCCCTTGTGGTTTTAGAGTGCCCTACTAAGTATTTTTTTACACACCCCTACATGGGATTTGTCTGCGCATTTCTTGTCTTATGCAGACGATCGGTGATTTGACAAAGTCCTTGGTGGACCAAGACTAGGTGTTGATTAATGAGACCACATCGTCCAGGTGTTCTCCTTTGGCTTCAGATAGCTATCCAGTACCTTTCCCTTCAGGTAGGGTTTTATGAGGATGAGTTTTAAGAACTTGTGCATTCACTTTTCCAGACCCCTTTTTAGGTGGGCTTGTATTATGGCCCTATTTACCTTCCAGTTTTCTACTTTTCAACTTTATTGTTGGTATCTTAGTGGTATGCATGCTTTTTTTACATAGTATTTTTAAATTTCAGATTTTTTTGGTTTGGAGATGTGTTCGTGTGTATAGGTACTTAGGAAATTTCCTCCCATTTATGGGATATGCCAACTCGGTGCTAGTCTCCATCCCCTAGACTTTTGGATATGGTCATGGGGTAGTCACAACATGGGCCCCTCTGGGATAGGTCATGAAAATAACTAATTTTATTTAAAATTATTATCTAAATAATTGTTTAAGCACGTGAAATATTCCACATTTTTAACACATGATAATAGTACATGGTTTTAAAAGATGTTAATCCACAATCAAAGAAGTATAAATACATAAATGTTAATTCCCTTAAATAAAAATAGTACTTAGTATTCAGAATATTAAAATTGATGCATGTATAGTTAAAAATTATTTTTTTATCATAACAGTAATGAATGGTTCTTTTTAGTATGGGCTTAATAAGATAGAATAGAAGTCCCTCATTTATATAGAAATATTTGGATAGTAATGGAATTATCATCAGTGAATTAACATATAATATCATTGATATTACAAGTATAACTATAATGGAAATACTTTGATAAAAAGGTAGATGAAGAGGATCCCGCACTGTACGAGATATCTTCGTAATGTTTGATTGGATATCTCTGAAATATTATAAACTCACAGAAAATGACTTAGAGTGAAAATGGTGTGAACATCATTCTTAATGGAATGTGAGTGAAATAAATAGGTGTATTGGATTTTATTTATGATAAATATAGGAGTAAGTTTTATTAATATTTATATATAGCATTATCAAATATTGGTTGTTCAAAAGGGAAAAATCTATTATCTATGGTTTTAGCTCATATTAGATTACATTAAGAAGGTTGTTTGTTAAATATTTGAGATTCACGACTAAAAATAATTATTTTATATTTTTTTGGAATAGAAAATAATTTTTTCACAAAATAATTTTTTCAAAATCTTAATTGTATGTTTCACATGCTGGAAAGTAATTTTGAGATTTATGTATTCATTTTAATTTAATAATATTAAATATATAAATAAATAAAATATTTCTAGTCATCAATTAAATATTATTAATTATTAAAAAAAATATTACAAATTTATTAAGTCAAATAACATATTAAAAACACAAAATATTATTTTTTAATATTTATTGTAATATAATTTATTTTTGAATATTTAAAAATTTAACCCTGACATAATATCATTATGATGATTGAAAATATAATGTTCATTTAAAAAAATAATTTTATATATATGAGAAATTTATCATTTAAATAAAAATTATTATTTTTAATAAAATAAATGTTCTTATGACAACATCATCTTTTTTACCGTTATATATTTTATGAGGGACTTTATTTAATTGTAATTATTATTTAAAAAAATTTCTTTTATAAAACAATATCTTGAAACTAACATTAATTTTAAGAAAATAAATTTATCATCAAATTGGATTTTAACTACTTACATCAAAAATAAAATTATGGTTTATTTATATAAAAAATTATATTTAACATATTCACCTTTATTTCATGTGTATTTTATGGAAAAAAATAATAATGAATATAGAGTTAATGTATCTTTTATTTTATATAAAAACGAAAATTACACATTTATAATACTATGGTCAAGATACATATATCCATGTTACTCTGGAAGACTCCATTAGGGTAAGGTGTGCGATGGTAGTACTTTTATGGGGTGGCTTAGAAAACAATGATCTATTGGTTATATATACGTACTTGAACTTATCCTACAATCGATTATACTCAAGCCTTAAATGTTGAAATTTTTCCAAGGATTGTTTTAGGGGAAAATACTATGTTGTTACATACGCATCATGTTTGGATAAATGGGCTTTGAAAGGTATGATCCATCCAGTTGAGGGAATCATTTCTCCATTCTACATCTATTACCTTTTTTTATTACCCTTTATATAAAATGCTTATAATTTTTGATTTTTTTATGATGATTATAATTTTCATCATTCATATTGAACACTATTAATATTTACCAATGGTGTGGAAATAATTGGATCATAATGATCACTTTAACTTTTATTACCTTTGTATATCCCACCATTCACATACCTCAAAATTCTTTAATTCATTTTCAAAGGTTCTACATTTCCCTTGATAATGTATGTTTTGTTCCTAACACTACTATTTATTTTTACAATTTTTATTGTAGGAGAGGTCTTCATTATATAATTCAAGCCTCTCTTATTCACAATAATATTTGGATCTTTCTTTTTAGAAGATTTCTATGTTCGATTTATTGATGTTACAGTCAATATTAATTCATTCAATGTAATATTCTTATTAAATGTAACAGTATTAGTATGTACTTTTATTGTAAAACATTTCAAAATAATCAACAAGAACAATAAGGTCTATTATTATGGAATATTTTTGTTCATTAAATTTTACCCCTTAATAAATTATATCCATGAAATTTTGTTCCTAACTTAAAAAAATAGGGAACTACTTCTTGATTTCTTCTTAATGTTCCTATACCAATTCTTCAAACGTTTGATTTATCAACAAGTCTTTAACGAGTCATGATGATTTGTTCCTCAAAACATGATCCATTTAATATAGAATTTGTTTCATTTAATCTCTATATAATAGGTTATTATCCAATTATATATCATTTATGTATATTATAGATTTCTGGTTTTGTATAAATATTCTTACTAAGGAAATGTGGTAGATTTCATGGACATTTTTATAATCTAGAGGTATTTCTACCTGATTTCCATCTTATCCAACACACTTCATAATATATATTGCTATGAAATTCTATAGTCTCAATTTAACTTTACTTTTTTTCAACATCCAAATATTTTACGAAATATTTTTTTAAAATTAATTTAAATTTTTAGATTACTTTTTTCCATAAAAAATTAGTTTCTTTCAAAGTTTGCAAGACACGCAACACTTAGCTTCAGCGAAAAATGAAATAATATTATTATAACATGGAAATTAAGAAGAAATTTATGAAAACTATTAAAAAAATATGAAATAAATATATAAATGTCTTAAATAATATAAATTTATTTATAAATTTTTATAAAAAATCGACAATTTTTTAATAAAATAATTGTATTCTTGATAAATATTTTTTCTTCAAAATTATTTTTAATTTTTTTTTAATTTTTTCTTAATTTATAATTATTTTTAAAACAAATATTTTTTTTTAAAATGGCTTTAATTATTGAAATAATCAGATCAAATTAACTTAGGGTGAAATTTTTGGGGTTTTTTCATAAAATATTTATTTTTTAGTGATTATTCAAAAATATCTATTTTTTTGAAACTCTCATATCATTTTAAAAACATATATTATTTAATTAAAAATTATAATTTAATGTAACAAAATTATTATTAAAAAATTGAATCCACTAAATTTTTATTAATCTATATTATATTGTATATTAGTATAAGTTAATTTTTTTTATTAAATATGATTTTTTATGAAAACTGTATTATAAGAATAACGTTTCTCCATTATAGTTAAGTAAAATAATACCTAACAAGTAATGTTATAAATGAAATTTATTTGTTATAAATCAATAAATTTTAATTGAGATTAATAATGTTATTATTATTATTCATCTTGCTAATATAAAATCATCTTGTTCTTGAAAAACATACACTCCTTGAAAACCCTCTTTTTCTGTCTATGGGGGTTTTGTTTTTAATTTACTTTTTTCCAATTTTTTAAAATGTATTTGAAAAAAAATATTATTTATTAAATAATTTTTTTCATAAATATATTATGGAATTTGTTTTATAATTTTATATAAATATTAATTTTTTGATGAATAGAAAATATACTGAATTTTAATTGAAAATTGTAATTTTTTATGTTATTTATAAATATAAATAATATTTTAAATTGTTTTTAATGTAAAATTAGTTATATAATATAACTATTAATCCAATTTAGGTTAATTTAATTAATTTAATTTCTAATTAATATATAATAACTTTGTAATCATTTGGACATTGTCTCTTTGAAAACCTATTTCTTGTCATGTCTATAGGATTAATTTTAAATTTAATTTTTTCACTTATATGGATTGAATTAAGAGAAATGGATTATATGATTTATATGTGAATAATTTATATTATTTAATTAGTTAAACATAATTTTTAATCAAAATTAATTTTGAAAATAATAAAATAAATTTTGCAGATAAGGAAAAAATGGTTTTTCCATGGGTTAAATTAAATCATAAAAGTTAAAATGACCCTAATAAATTTATTAAAATATATTTTATGAACATATTTAATTCTTATGATGTATAATTATCTATAATACTCCATATTTATCCTTTTTTCAAGATGAAAACATGGTTACAACTTTTCTTTTATAATATTTACAAGTGTTCTACCCACCTCCCTTGTAAAAGGACACACCCTCTCTTCTCATCTTCACACCATCAAACATTTTATTGAAACATTACAACACCAATAAGATGAAAACATCACTAATGTAATCCTAGAATCCTTATTTTATAATAAATCCATCATATTAATTTTTTTTGAAAATAGAAGTAGGTTACCTTAAAAAGATGTAATGTTTTCTACAGAGAGATTTTATTTTATTTATTCCTCAAACTCCTTCAATTATTATGAGAATATATGATATAATATCCTCATTATAATACTTATAAATTGAATTTTTTACATTTAAATAATTACATACAACCATTTCTACTTACATAAAATTGTTTACAAAATCATCATTCATCGGTACGACAGACTACCACATCACAAACTGATGTCATTTATATTTCCATTTCCACCTTTAATGTATTGGTATAATATATAAAATAATGTATATAATATATATATATATAATTTATATACCTATGGATTCATTATATAATATATAACTTCTTACCTTCCTTTCTGTTGGGGATCCAGTTTGGAACTCATGTGTACGACTTACTACCATCTCATGAAGTGATGCAATTTGTTTTTCAGTATCTATTTTTATGGAAGATAATAAGGATAAATATATGTGATGTAAACTAAATAATAATTATATTCATTCCATATTTATTAATTTCATAATATAATATATCATTTTTCAAACCTTTTCACTCACTTAAAGATGGAAACATCATTCGTGTAAATTTGTATTCCCACTTTCACAAAGCGACGTGACTCTCTTTTCATCACCACAACAAATAGATTATATGTATATGCATATTTAAATAAATTCTATAGAAATTATGATAATAATATAATTTTTTAAATAAAATATATTACTTACCATCTTTACATATTGATCAATGAAAATGGAAACATTACTAATGCGTTCGTATGGCCTACCGTCTCGATGATCGTAACATACTTCATTTCTCAAAACTGTATTTCATGACTGGTATTAAAAGTATAATTAATGAATAAATAAAAACATTATTTACTTATTATCATTATGGATATAATTTTACCATTATCAAATTAACTGAACAAAAATTTAAAAAAACATATACGAAAAAACAAAGTGTTTATTAGTAGAAATGCGATTTTAATAGAGAATTGTTAATTAATGGGTAATAGAATTTCATAATTAAATCATATATGGTATGATATATATATATTTAAATATTTAATGGATTTATAATAAAACTATATTTAATATAAAAAAATTAGAAAATGTATGATGGTAGTAGAGGCACAGGGTAAAGGATCTCCATTAAACTTTTTTACTTCTATGAGACACATGTCATATTTACCACAAATATTATTTATGGGGTGTATAGATGACCCATGATTTTTTTTAATACATAATTTTAAATTTATGGGTATTTTTATATCCACTTTAGGATCTCTCATTCATGAATTTTGAATATCAAAAATTACCATGAAGTTAAATAATGTTTCTCTCAATTCTCCTTCTTTGAGACATATGGTAATTTTATGAACCTACCTTCATTTATGAGATGTATATACAGTCCCTATTACATGTAATATCATGAATTAGTTACCCATATTATATTTTTGGATTATATTAATGATATTAATTTTTGGGGATTACATTTCAATATAAATAAAGTATTATATATTTTTGTAACAATATCCTCGTTTATTGGGATTATTTTTTACTTTGATTCGGATGATAATATCATATCACATGTCTCTCATGAAACTCATGAATTTTATTATCCTTCGGTAATATCATAGTAATAAATGATTTTCCTTTACTTTCCTCTCTTTATTTAATCAAGTGTTCAAAAAAAAATTTAATAGAAATCATCTTTTTTGTCAAAAATCATTTTTCTTCCAATACCATTTTTTTCTAAAAATATTCTCAACATTGTTTTAAAAAAATTAAAATGATTTATTAAAGTAATTTTACACAATTTTAATTTTTAAAATATTTTATTAAAGTAATACTAATTTAGTTTTCCAATCAATTATCAATTTTATTTTACAAAATTTTTTTAAGAAACATTATTTTGACAGGCACGACATGAAAAAAATTTCCCGATGTCATGATCATTATGTTCATTGAAGGTTATTTTATAATTATAAATATAATTTTCAAATAAAATTACTTGAAGTTGTTTTATATTATAATTTTGTTTCATAATGAAACTTTTATTTTCTCCAATAAAGTTTTTTAATTATTTTAAATCTTCCATTATATGTTTTTCATAGTTTATTTTCAATGAAATGGATTTCAGAAATGTTTTCTGATTTTTTAGTTTTAAAAAGATATTTCTAACGAACAGTTATTTTCCTCAACAAATTTTTCAAGTCTATTTTCAATATCATTATCCATATACAAGGATGTCTATTGATGTTACATATTCCTTATTAGATATATGATCCACATATACAATTCATATTACTTCCTTGAATGGTTTATCTTTATGATGGCATGATATTTATGAAATTATTTTCTTTTCCACTGGTTATACCAATAGGAAATGATTATGAATCCATCATTATTTTATAGATAATTTTTTAATGACATGATTCGATGATCATGAATCATGTACCTTTTTTATGGGTTATAATAGAATGAAATTTTTATGAAACCCATTTCATTTTATAGATAATTCCATTTCATAGGTTATAATAGTATGAAATTGTGAATGGAAAAATTTTATGTCATCTCCAAATTTTATGATCTCATGTCTCAAGTTATTTTACTTCATTATGATTCAGATATTATAAGCTTCCAATATTTATTTCATAACACAATAATTTGATATTTTATATATAGTGTACAATTTTCAATTATTATTCTCAAGTTATCATACATTTATCTTCATGTTGTGATTATGTATCACCCTTGTCTACCATTACTGATAATAGGATCTCACCCTTTGTCATATTTCCATTCATAAGGTAATGACAAAAGTTTTTATGTATGTAATTTCAATGTTGAGTAATTAATGTGATGATATTTTTGGGTGAAAAGGATGGTATTTCGCTCAATTAGATGATTGTGTGTCTAGTCTATAATTAAACTAAAATATTAGATTCCTCCCGTGTCTGTTTGAGTAAGGTAACGAATATTAATCTAAATATATGTTATATACATGTATAAATATAATTTGAAGGTATAATTAATAGTAGTGGCATGGTATAGTTATCCTTTGGAAACTAGAATGAGAAATATTTCATCAGACTTTTATAGATATTTTAAATGATATGTCGAGGGATATTTCTAAAGATACATCTAACGATGAGGTAATGTATAGGAAAAAAGTTTCCTTGAATTTTTTTTAAGGATAAAGTGAGTTGATTTAATGAAATCACATCCCACTATGGATTCTAAAATAGTATTTAGTTCTATAATAGAGGTACCTAAGGGTAATAATTATGAAAAGGGTTCATTGAGTAGCTCAAAAAAATGGGTCATCCAATACAATTGGTTTGACACTGCCTACAGATATGATTTGGAAATTCACAAACTCTATACCAACCATCCTGAAGGATTTAAATTGATGTTGCCTATGAATGAACTAGGATAATCCTAGGAAGTTAAATATTAAAAAATGACACCTGAATTAGACATCCAACAAGTGATTTTCCTAATTATTTTTATTACCATTATAATTAGTCTTCCTCGCACTATTATTTTTTTCTTTAGTTAATAGAGGGAACCATAAGTAATTGTTCAACAATGAATGTGAAAGATAGTTTTTTAATGAGAATCAAAATTAGACAATTAATAGGGTAAATGATTATTTGATTATGAATAATCATTTATCATCGAACATGATTAATAATAATAACATTGACTAACCTCGGGACTCAACAAAAAATAAAAGGATAGGGTTTACTGACTTCTTGGGAAATGGAGACCATGGAGGAAGGAATATTCAGTTTGCCACATGTAGATAATATCATGATATGCACGTTGGGGAATCACTTAGAGGGACAATGAGATGTTCTAAGTGTGTAAAATATATATATATAAATCAAGTAATTGTAAAGGAAAGATGAAAAATTCAGAGAGTACAATGGATGAGAATAATGTTCTCCTGATGGTATCATCCACTGCTGAATGTTTTAAATATGTAATGTATGAGTGTAATGAAAATGGATGTCTTAATAGTAATGATTATGAAAAAATTATCAGGGTTGAATGACTATTTCATCTTTTAATTGATGATGAAGATATTAAAAATGAAATATGATTTTAATGGGGTACTAAATAATAAGATTATGAATCCTAGTTAATTGTTTGAGAAGAAAGCGGGGTGATTGAAGAGTTTATGTTTTGGAAATTGAGAATTATTTTCTATTAATGGTTAAATATATAAGTATTGATCTGTATATGTTTATATTTATGTATTAAAAAAAGCCTATTTAATGTTGTTCATTACCAAGAAGGGTTATTTAATAGAAAGGTATTATTTTTATTAAGGGATTATAACCCTTAATATGTCCATGATATTGAGAAAATGTTGCATATTTTGGTCAATGTAATGATTGATTTGAATAAATTAAATTTTATACTATTGATGACCTTGGAATGGATAAATTATTTGTGGATAATGTTATTTATGTTATAATTTATAAATAATATATAATTTTTAGATTTATAAAATATATTTAATATCATGGGTTTCTATTCAAGGAATAAGGATGAATGCATGTTTTCAATAAGGTTTTACGGTAATTCCATTTATTATCAAGTTTCAAGAAAATACATGATGAAGGAATTCACATGTTTGGTATATGAAAATTGATAGATAATTATTGTTTTTTTTGGGGATTAATGATAATTTAATGTTAAAAATTTAGTGAAATTATATAAAATGTTTTTTATTTTAATCTTTTTAAAGGGTCATATGGCTAACCATTTATGAAATGGTTTAAGATGATAATTGGATGATGCATTAGATATTAATTTATTACATCATCATATGATGATTTATTCATATTGGTCAACCCTTTATAATGATTTTTCTGTTATTATAACTAAAGGTATCCAGGATGACTTATATTTCAATTTATGGATATTATAATCTATTAGTTATTCATGCACAGCATCTTCACTTTAATTTCTTAGAGTAAGAGATGATGTGAAATTTGATCATTTAAGAACCTGTGGGTGAGATTGTTCTTATAAAATGGAATGAAATCAAGTATGTATGTCATATCTTTAAAATTATTCAATAGTAGGAAAATTAACTTAAAATAAAATGTTTTCCCGTTATCATCATATTGGATGATATCAATGTCCCTTTTTTGGCCTCTTCAGTTTGTGGATTTTTTTCGTTAACGTTCTCTAGATTGCACACTTTCATGTTATCAATGATATTTATCACTCTCTATAACTATTTAATAATTTTATTCCATATCCAAATCATTTCATCAAACCAATTTTCTCCTATTTTTATTCCTAGTTCTGAGTCTATTTAGTTATCTGTTATGATTCCAGCACTCCCTTCTTAAGGGAAGATTTATTATTCATTTTTATGATGTGGCTGTTTGTGAGTGAATTCTAATATGATAAAACATTTTTTTATGAGTCTAATTATGATTGAGAAATTAATTTTAATAGGGTTATAATTTAACGTCCATAAAATTAAGTATTTTTTGAATTAATTTAAATTTTAGATAGCTCTCTTTACATGCTAAAATAGTTTTATTTGATAGCGTTCATGACATATAACACTAATATTCAGTGAATAGAGAAATGATATTATTATATCCAATCCATTAAGTATATTGGTATTAATAGTATTAACTTATATATGAAATATATATATATATATGTCACATACATAGCTTATTTTACCTTTATTTGTATGTTAATTTCCATTATTGCTTTGTTTTGGGGGTTCCCAAAGGTTTTATGTAGAATAGGTGAGTTTTCATGAATTGGTCCAAACTGTGAGCCCAATTCCTGATTTAAAAATAATTTTTGTTTATTTTATAAATTATTTATTTTTTATTATTCATCACACATTCCTACTCCTAAATGTCCTCCACTGATATATTAACACCACAATTAAAATTTGCAGCTTTTATAAATCCATAACCAATGTTTATTTTGGTTTTTATTTAAGGGATTGGGCCTGCACAGAAGCCCATATCTAGTTTTAAAATTTAATATTATTTATTTAATAACATATTCAATATTAGTTATTTTCGAGGATTACAAGTCTCCAATGATCCCATTACACCCAGCCGCGCCCCCATCCTCTTTCCCCAATATTTTTAGCTCTTAGGAATCGTGATTTAGGGACGAATTTCATAGGTTTCCTCAAATCGTCTAGATTTGAGAAGGTAAGTTGATTATTTCATAAATCTTTTAATTTTCACTCTTTTTTCCTAATTTCAGTCCCCACATGACCTTATCATCCCCATTAGAGAATCCATATCAGGTTTGGTTGCTTGGAGATTCAAATTTTAATGTATTTGGTTCGTTTTATTCATGATATTTTAAGTAAGTGTTTCTTTCCATGATTTATTCCCCTTCCTTAGGGTTTCATTCACCATTTCATGAAGTTCCTCATGTCCCGAAATTGAGGTTCTAAACTAGGGTTTGATTTGGTGTCTTTTTGGTCAAATATTGTGGTCTAGGGATGGATTTATATTCCTTGAGGTACGGCGGTGGTGCGGATGATGTTTCGCAACATGTTTTGAGAGTTTCAGCATAAAAGTAATGTGATTCCATGTGTAATCGTTTCTAAATGAGTTATTCTACTTGAATTACTTATTATGAATGTTCCTAATATGCTATGTCTGGTGCGGGAACTGTTTATGTTGGATTTGGTAAGGCATTTGTTTTTATAGTTTCATTTTAGCTTAAAATTGGGTGTTTTTCATGTGCAACCCTTTGGGTATTGTTTTGGTGTGTTTTAAAACACATGAAATAGGATTAATAAATCTTGTTTGGGATGAAAATTTTGATTTGGTAGGGTATTTTTGTTCCATTAGGTCTAAAAAAATTTAATGGGTTTAAGGCATAAAACAATATTGTATTTCTTGAAAGTGATTTTGAAAATGTGTGCTTTTCACGCGGATCTTCTGTGGTATTGTTTGAGGTGTTTGTATACCACTAGGGGGTAGATTAATAAATGTTTTTGGGGATTCCAATTCTGTTTTGAATTTGTGTTAGTGTGATTTTTTCCTTGAAATACGGTTTTGAAATGGGTTTAATGTGAAAAGCTTTGGTACACTCTTTAGAATTGTATTATGAATGTTTTCAATGGTTGAATGATTTATGTAAGGGGTGAAACCATATTGGAAAACTGTTTTTTATTGTTTATACTTTCAAATGGACCATTTTAAATGTGAATGGTTCTATCATGTGATGTTTATCCTCATGGAAATGTTTTATAAAACTTTTTAATGGATTTACTGAAATGTGAAAGAGGTGTGAACGTTATGTGGGATGTTTGTCTGAGTACGATGTGGAAAATGGATTTTTGTTTATAAAAAGGGGTTCATAAAACATGTGAGTGGGATTTTATGTGTTATTTATCATATTTTTAGGGACTTCATAAAATTTTTAAAGGATGTGTTGGATTGTGAAAGTTATGCAAAAAGTGTTGTAGGCTATTTTGGTGTGAGTTTGATTACAAAATGGATTTTTACGAAAAGTGGAATTTGTGACTTATGTGATGTACATGGGGATATTTGGTTAATTTGTGATGTGGAAGTGAAATTTACATGTGAAAACTATATTTCATGGCTTGTTGAACTTTTTTGAGCACAAAGGGAAAACCCGGGTATCTAGGTGGGAGGATGTGTACTAGTATGCTAGTGAATCCGTGAGGTTTGGCCTCTGTTTCACTTAGCAAGATTGATGCATACAACTATAACTAAACTATGAGGATGAGGATTGGGGACTACTAGGTTATGGGTATTTTCCCTACTAGTGGCTCATGCATGAGAATGGATATTTCTTTGTGGTTACTCTCACCGAGATACGAGGTACCTGGGACCCACAACTAGCTAGTGCCTAGTGGTTATTTCCTATTGCTTGTGCTCATTATATCCTTTATACATACCATCAGTATATAGTATATTTTTTGGTGGAAAATTCTGTAGCTATTGAATTTATTTTAGAAGTGTTTATTCTTTAAATTATCCCACTTGAAAAATGTTTTTTTTAGTTGCATCTTTCTGAAATTCTAACTAGAACTTACATGTTTTTGAAAACACATATGCTTTTCATCTTTGAATGTTTATAACATGGAATCTCATAGTAGTGTTATCCTACTAGGTATTTTCTTACACCCTACTTACACCCTTGGGTGTATGTAGACTTGGTTATTTTTCTTTTCGTAGGTTTGGGTACAGCTTTTGTACTAATAGTTCGGTTTTTCCCCGGTCATTCATAATGTTTTGTTGTGGAGATGGCTTGAGGGCGATGCCTCTTTCCATGTTGATGTTCTTGGGCAGTTCATTTTTTGGTTTTGTACCTTTTTTATTGTCCTGATGAGTTGTTTTAGACGATGTAATTCTCTTCTGAATTTTTGTAGAACATTATCTGGTTTGAAAAATCATGATTTGTTAAATTGGATTCTTTTGTTCTTTTATGTTTATAAGATCAGGTAAATCATTCCCAATTTTCTTTTTTATGATACCTGGGCACTTGTTCCAGCCTGTGGGGATCGTTAAATCCCTTATGGCCTTCTCACGGGCTAGGTTTGGTTCCAGTTTCGGTGGAAATAGATTCGGTTCGTGACAAAATGGTATCAGAGGAGGTTCGCTCTCTTTGGGTCATGTTATTTCGGGAACAGTCAAGATAGTCTGGAGTTAGGATTTTTGGGACATGGAATTTCGTTTATGTGTAGTGTGGTTGAGCACCACACCTCATGAAAGTATTAAAGTCTCCAGGGGAAGTCGGGACCTTTCAGATTCCTTTGGTTTTCTTGGTTTAATGATGATTAGGGGAAATGAAAAGAGAGTTCGGTTAATGGTCTCAGTAAGCTCACAGGGCCTGGAAATCCATGTGGAGCTGGAGATATTACCAAGAACACTCTCTATTATATTGAAGTGATTGTAATATGGCCGCCAACCATATTTCCAAGTCACCCACTGAAACTAGTTTCTTCTCGCATTGTTTTGTGTTCTTCTGTTTTGAAATCATGGTAATTTGGTTTTAAAGTGACCTGGTTTTAAGAAGTTTAATGTTTTTGTGAAATTATTTTCAAATAAATATGGAATGGTTTGATTTATGAAATATTGTAACTGAATATTCAGAATTATTTTGAAATGGAAAATGGTGTGCTTACACATCTTTTGAAAGAAAGAATTATACTGAAGTTGGTTTTGAAAATGTGTTTCCAATAGAGTTTTCTAAACTATCAATGGGTGTTTTGTTAGGATGAGATGTTATGAAATGAATATGAATAACATTAAATTATGTTCTTGAATAAATGGTTGTGTCTTTATGAAAATTTTAGTAATATTTGAATTGGGATTTGGATCTCCTAGTTATCAGTTTTGAGAAAAATGATGTGTTGGTTGACCGTTTTGGTTTTGAAAAGTGGAAGGAATCATTGTTTTAACCTTTGGTATTTCCATGAGTGACCACATGCATGGGGTTATATGGGATGATGGATGGTTGATGGCATGACTGGATGAGTTCCTGGATGGATATGAGGAGGGTGCCCGGTGTGGCACAAAAACATACATGTGTGAGGCCCATGGGGTACCATTGGTGGATACGCATACTATTAAACAATTTGTTTTCAAAGAATTGGTTTTAATGAAAAACATGATGTCTTGATGAATTGTTTGTCATGGTTTGTATTATGGGTTTTTTAAAATGTTGATGTTGTGGGATGTTTTGAGTCCAAGAACCCCTTCTGTTTGAACTATGTTTTGGGTTTGTGTTTGGTTAGTAAGCTGTGTTGTAGGGACGGTTAGTGGTCCCTTTTGAAAAATATTTTGGGATTCCATTACGGTGGTTCCCTTAATATTTTTGGATCTGGTTTGTGGAAAGATTTGACCAATGGACCAGATTGGTTGGGTCCTTGGGTTCTCTCATTTGATAAGGTATTCCCCCATTAAGGGTTAATGCATAACTGAAGTTCAACCAGTATTGTTTCTCCATTGGAAAATTCTCTAGTTGATCAATATAAGGAATAATGTATCGATCATTGTTGATTGATTATAAAACCATTCATTCAGTTGATTTTTGGATCCTCTTTTAGTGGAACAGTGCTTGTGGAAGGTTGAAAGAGACCTCAGTTTCTTAAGTTTCATGATTCATCAAAGGTGGAAGTGTTCTTTGGTTGTTAGTGTGGATGAGGGTCCTGATGGTGTCTAAGAGGGCCTCTGGGATCTTCATTGTTTCTTTGAAGCAAGATTTATTATTAAACAACCAATTTTGAGATTTTGGTCATGATAGGATATTGTTTCCACTTTTTCTACTTGTCAATTCTTTAGGGACTTGGAATATTTTCCTTTTCCGTGTATTGTTTCTATCAATTGCAAGGGTCACGTTCGGTGACGCATTGTGATTTTGTGTGGTATTTTGACTATAAAGGTGAAGGTCGCATAATCCTCAGAGGTTCTCTGTTATGTTGGGAGTATGTCTACCTTGGGAACAACATCAAATCCTCTATCTTAGAGGAAGTTCTTTATACGTATCCTTCCCTTCTGTTGTTTCTCACCCAAAGAAAAATGGTGCGATGTGTGTGCATCTTATAATCCCTTGTTTCAGTTAAATTTATGGTTTTGGTAAAGTGAGTTATGGAGTTTGTTATATATTGATGAACCCATAGCGGTATGCGGTGTAGTTTTTTGTGGCATCGAAAGAGGAATTTCCATATAGGGGTTTCCACAACCTAACTACGAGGCCGAAGATGCTTCAATATTTTGAGATCCAGCCATCGGTCCCGGAGAGAAGCTGGCACATAGTCAGGGGAAACCCTAGTGTTGTTTTAACCCTTGTACAAAGTCCTATCCTCAGTATAAAATATAGGAAGAGTTTAAGCTTTTGGTGTCATCATATTTATTCTATTGTTCCCATTCGGTGGAAATAGGTGCATGGTCTTGTATCCATGTCATCACACAATGTTATTCCCTCCCCCTTTGGTTTCCATTGAGTCTTTGGTGAATTGTTGGAAATTTGGATAGACAAGTTGAGGACACAGTTTTCACATGGTTAGTTCTAACCATGAACAAAAAATAACCATGCAGATATAAGGATCCACATAGTTATCGCAATGTTTCTCAAACTGTGTAGACAAACCATGTGATCATCCCAACTCCTTAATTTGGGTGTCTTTTCATGTCGTCCGACACCGGTCGGTTAAGATGGTTGGTTCTTGTGGTGGGAAGACCCACCATGGTTATCATGAATATTATTTTGTAAATTTATAATGGATGTATACCCCTTGTACTAGGGAGTCCGTTTGGGCCTCCCCTATTAGTGTCTTGATTCTGTCTCGGGAAACAATTTAAGTTGTCTCTTATGGTGGGGAGCCCATTTGTGTCTTCTCATACAAGTAACTCATATTTTTCCTTGGACTTGTCTGGGAAGTAGGTGTTATAATTTGGATATATCTAAATACCTATATCTTCCTTGGGTAAACATTTATATTGGAGAGTCCCTAATGGTTTAGTTATAGTAGGGTACGTGTCACCTTGTTCGATGGTGTTGTTTATTTGGGTAAATTTATTGGGTATTGTTCAGATTGTGTTTGTGGAGTTTTAATTTGGGATAAATCCTTAATTTCATTGATTGATTCAGGAAAGTGGTGTAAGATTAGTTTTTGAGAGTATTCCTTCCTTCATTGATCACTGGAGGTGTTTTGGCCTTTGGGGGAGAAACCTGGCAAGGGAGTACCTCTTGGTTTCTCAGTTGGGTTTGGTTGTTGCGTTGGCCTTATTGTGACTTTCTGAGGTGGAAATTTTTTATGGTGGGGATAATTGTCACATAAATAAATTATTTTAAATGTATTTTTATTTTAATTACCATTAATTCGTTGTTTTGGGTGTTCCAAAGGATTTATGTAGAATATGTGATTTTTTATGAATTGGGCCAAACTGTTATCCCAATTCCAGATTTAAAAATAAATTTTGATTCTTTTATAACTTTTTCATTTTTTAATATTTTTCACTCATTACATTTCATAAATGTCTTCCCTTGATATATTAACACCAAAATTAAAATTTGGAGCTTTTAGAAATCCATAATCAATGTTTATTTTTGTTTTTATTTAAGGGATTGGGCCTGCCCGGAAGCCCATATCAAGTTTTAAAAATTAATTTTATTTATTTAAGAACATATTAAATATTAGGTATTTTTCAGCGATTCCAAGTCTCCCACGATCCCATTACACCCATCCTCACCCCCAGCCTCTTTTCCCCCTCTTTAGAGCTCTTAGGAATTGCGATTTAGCGATGAATTGATTAGGGTTACTCAAATCATCCATATTTGAAAAGGTAAGTTGATTCTTTCATAAATATTTTAATTTTCACACTTTTCCCCCATTTTAGTCCCCACATGACCTTTTCATCCCCATTAGAGAGTCCATATCAGGTTTGGTTGCTTGGAGATTTAAATTTTGGTGTATTTGGTACGTTTTATTCAAGATGTTTTAAGTAAGTGTTTCTTACCTTGATTTCATCCCCTTCCTTAGCATTTTATTCACCCTTTCATGAATTTCCTCATGCCCCGAAATTGAGGTTCGAAACTAGGGTTTGATTTGGTGTCTTTTTGGTCAAATATTGTGGTCTAGGGATGGATTTATATTTCTTGAGGTGCGGCGGTGGTGCGGTTGATGTTTCGCACCATGTTTTGAGGGTTTCGGCATAAAAGGTAGGTGATTCCATGTGTAATCATTTCTATATGAGTTAGTCTGCTTGAATTAATTATTATGCATGTTCCATATATGTAGTGTGTGGTGAGGGAACTTTTTATTTTGTATTTGGTAAACTATTTGTTTTTATAGTTTCATTTTAGCTTAAAATTGGGTGTTTTTCATTTGCAACCCTTTGGGTATTGTTTGGTTGTGTTTTAAAACATATGAAATTGGTTTAATAAATATTTTTTGGGATGAAAATTATGATTTGATAGGGTATTTTTGTGCCATTATGTCTTAAAGCAGGTTTTTAATGGGTTTAAGGTGTAAAACCTTATTTAACTTCCTGAAAGTGATTTTGAAAATGTGTGCTTTTCACGTGGATCTTTTGTGGTATTGTTTGAGGTGATTGTATAACACTTGGGGTAGTGAAATAAATGTTTTTGGGGCTTCCAATTTTGTTTTGAATTTTTATCGGGGTGATTTTGTCCTTGAAATACGGTTTTGAAATGGGTTTTATGTTAAATGCTTTGGTACACTCTTTAGAATTGTTTTGTGAAAGTTTTGAATGGATGAATGATTTATGTAAGAGGTGAATCCATTTTGGAAAACTGTTTTGGATTGTTTATACTTTCAAATGGACCATTTAATATGTGAATAGGTCTGTCATGTGATATTTATCCTCTTGGAAATGTTTTATAAAAATGTTAAATGGATTTACCGAAATGTGAAAGAGGTGTGAAGGTGATGTGGGCTATTTGTGTGAGTGCGATGTTAAAAATTAATTTTTGTTTATAAAAAGGGTTTTATAAAAATTAGAGTGTGTTGTTATGTGTTATTTATAATATTTGGAGGGACTTGATAAAATTGTTAAAGGATGTGTTGGATTGTGAATGTTATTCAAAAAGTGTTGTGGGCTATTTTGGTGTGAGCTTGATTTCAAAATGCATTTGAATGAAAAGTGTAATTATTGACTTATGTGATGTACATGGGGATATTTGGTAAATGTGTGATGTGGAAGTGATATCTACATGTGAAAACTAAATTTCATAGCTTTTTAAACTTGTTTGAGCACAAAGGGAAAACCCAGGTATGTAGGTGGGTGGACGTGTACTAGTATGCAAGTGAATCTGTGGGGTTTGGCCTCAGTTTGAATTAGCAAGATTGATGCTTACAACTATAACTAAACTATGATGATGATGATTGGGGACCACTAGGTTATGGGTACGTTCACTACTAGTGGATCATGCACAATAACATATATTTTTTTTCGTTACTCTTACCGAGATACGAGGTACCTAGGACCCACAGCTAGCTAGTACCTAGGGGTTATTTCCTATTTATTGTGCTCATTAGATCCTTTATACATACCATCGGCATACGGTATATTTTTGGCTGGAAAATTCAGTAGATTTTGAATTTATTTTATAATTGTTTATTATTTAAAATATCCCACTTGAAAGCTGTTTTTTTAAGTTGCATCTTTTAGAAATTGTAACTAGAAATTACATGTTTTTGAAAACTTGCATGCTTTTAGTTTTTGAATGGTTATCACATGGAATCTCTTAGTGGTTGTATCCTACAAGGCATTGGCTCACACCCTACTTACACCCTTGGGTGTAAGTAGACTTGGTTATTTTTATTGTAGCAGGTTTGAGTATAACTTTTGTTCCAGAAGTTCTGCTTTTCACTAGTCATTCATAATGTGTTGTTGTGGAGATGACATGAGGGCGATGCATCTTGCCATGTTGAAGTTCTTGGGCTGTTCTTTTTTTTGGTTTTGTACATTTTTTATAGTCCTGGTGAGTTGTTTTAGACGATGTAATTCAGTTCTGAATTTTTATTAAACATTGTTTGGTTTGAAAAATCCAGATTTTTTTCATTGGATTCTTTTGTTGTTTTATGTTTATAAACTCGGGTAAATCGTTCCCGATTTTCATTTTTATGATACCCGGGCACTTGTGCCAGCCCGTGGGGATCGGGAACGCCCTTCGGGCCTTGTCACGGGCTGGTTTTGGTTACAGTTTCGGTGGTGATCGATTCAAATCATGACAATATATATATATATATATATATATTCCCTATAGAAAATGAATATATTTAAAAATTCATAGTAACTAATCAATAAAATTTTAGTAAATTAATTACGTTCTTTAAAAATACGCTTTCATTACAAATGATTTCACTTATATTTATAAGAAAATATTATAATTAATTTATATATAATTTATAAAAATTATTTTAAAAAATTATCTTAATTTTTAGAATCAATAAAAAAATTAACTTATGGTGAAATTTGGAGCTTTTTTGGAAAATATTGATTTTATAGTGAATAGTGAAAAATATAGATTCTATATATAAAATTAGTTTCATTTAAATAAATAAATTAATTTAAATTGCAATAAATTTTTTAAAGTAACATAAGTATTATTTTGTAATAATTAATCAACTTAATAACATTTCAATGAACATTATATTAAATTTTATTATATGTTTTATTTTCGGTTAAAAAATGTTTTATCTGGGAATTGTTTTAAAGTGCATAATATTTTTTATTTTTATATATTTAAAAATACTTAATGGGTATTATTTTAAATGGAATATTTAGATTATATATCAATAAATTTTAATATATATTGATAAAATAATAATTATTATATTTATAGTCAATATAAAATCATCTTCTACTTAAAAAACACTCTTCTTAAAAACCAACTTTTTCATCGAGACAACATATTTTGTTATGAATTTATTTTTTCTTCCACATTTAGAAAATTTTACCTAAAAAATAATTCATTTTTGAAATCATAATATCAAAATTATATTATGGTTTATTTTTTATATCTTTTTGAAGAGAATAAATTTTTAATGAATAGTGAAAGATAATGAATTATAATTGAAAACTTAATTTTCTTTTAAATTATTTATAAATTTAAAATATAATTTATATTGGCTTTAAAGTGAAATTTTATAAATTATATATCTTTTAATAAAATTTTGGTGATTTTAATTAATTTTATTTTGAAAATGGAAATGAAAACATTGTATATTTTTTAACATTTTCACTTTGAATACCCGCTTTCTCTTCGCATCCGTGAGATTTATTTTAAATTAAAACATACCACTTCTATGAATTTTGTGTGAAAATGGATTAAATATTTTTAATAAGAATAATATATATTATCTAATAAGGTAAAATTAATTTCATATGAAAATTAATAGTAAAAAGACTAAAAAATATGTAATACGGATAAGTTAAAAATGGGATTACTAGAGGATAAAATAAAAAGACAAGGGTTAAAATGTCCTAAAAACATGTCTAAAATCTATATCATGGAAATATTTAGACCCTATAACATAAATATAATTACAAAAGTCCATTTTTATACTTTTCATGATAAACACTTCTAAACACTTTTTATTTTAAAAAATTTACAAGTGTTCCACCCTCCTCACATATAAAAGGTCTCCCACCCTCTTCTCTTCCTCACACATTAAAAACCATTTTTTAGGACCCTACCTACCCAAATGACATAACATATTCCACCATATAATTATAGAAGCCTTATTGTTGGATCAAATATAACCTAGTATGGATTTTGGTGATAATATAAGGAGGTTACCCATAAAAGATGGAATGATCTTCAAGGATGACTTTTATATCATTTCATTATTCAAATCCATACATTATGATTGAAGAATAATGATATAATAACATAAGTATATTTTACATATTTATATGTTTTTATGATAATTTAATTAACTCCAACCATCTCCACTTCCATCTAATTTATTAAAAAATCATCATTCGAGTGTACAACAGACTACCACCTCAGGAACCGATGTTATTCATTTTTCCATTACCACCTTCCAAGGTTTTTTGTGATGATTTAAATAAATTATATTCATGATATTTAAAACATAATTATAAATATATAGTAATTATATCAAATATAACATTTTAAATTCCATTCAGTAAGGGATATGGTAACGTCACTCATGTGTACGACATACTACCACCTCACAGAGCATTGTGATTTGTTTCTCATTATCTATTTACATGCATGATAAAAAGTATGAAGAAATGTGGTATAAATGAAATAATTATAACATTAAGGATAGATTTATCATTATGAAAATATAATATATCATTTTTTCATACCATTACACTCACTAAAATATGATAACGTCATTCTTAAACTAGTGGATAATCGCCTTCATGAAGTAATGTGACTCTCTTTTCCTCTAAAGAATAAAAGGTTGCTATATATAATTATTTATAATGAATAAAAATTTTAATTATGATATTATTATCATTTTGTATAGTTAATATATTACTTACCTATTTTCCATATTTATTGTTGAAAAATGGAAATATTACTCATGTGTATATAGGACCTACTGTTTCCATGATTACAAAGTACATCATTTCTCAAAAATGACTTTCATGATTTTTCGTAAAATTATAAATTATGTATAAATATAATAAATATTTCATTATGAATATTCTATAGATAATTTAAAATTTATAAAATCAATAGTACCAAAAATAACAAATCAAAACATATATGAAAAATAATGCAGTTATTCCCCAAAACATGACTTCAACAAGTAATAGTAAATAAATGGGTAATAAAATGTTATAAATATATCATATATTTTATGGAATATGTATTTATACTATGTAATATATGCGTAATATACTTTTATTTATTAATCATGAAGTTCAAACATCTATGAATGAAGTTGGGACTTTTTGTAAGGTATTTTCGTCTCACTTTTTACTTTTGTGAGACACATCCAATATTCCCCATCTATTTAATTTATGTGATGTATATATTTATAATTATTTTATTTTATGATTATTATAATAAAAATGTTTTGGAAGTAACATTTCTTTTTTGGATCTATCAATAATGGGGTTTATGGTTCAAAATTTACTAAAAAAGAATGAGATTTTTGACATAATTTTATTTCTTTAAGACATGTGGTTATATTATACGTGTATATTTTTTATGAGGTATATATACAACTACTTTTCAAATTAATATAATGAATTTATTTTTCCTCTTGATAATTTATGTTAATTTTCATTCTTCATGGGAATTTCATTAGAAATTTACCAATGTGATAAAAATTACATGTCACAGTCTCAAAATTTATTGATATTTTTTATGATGTTGTATCCAATTATAAACTCTTATGACACATATCTCAATAAACTCGTGAACTTTATTCTCTGGTTATTCCATAGGAATAAATATTTTCCCTTTATTTTCAACTCTTCATATTCTATAGCGTTTAAAAATTATGTTTTTTAAAAAAATCATCTTCTTAGTAGAAAACAATTTTTCTACCAAAAAAATTTTATCTAAAAATGTTTTCTATTTTTTTATCATTTTTTAAATGATTTATTGAAGGAATATTAACCATTTTTATATTTTATA
Organism: Viscum album; assembly: GCA_963277665.1. NCBI lineage: Eukaryota > Viridiplantae > Streptophyta > Magnoliopsida > Santalales > Viscaceae > Viscum > Viscum album. Next base: position 738,632,842 of record OY728146.1, on the reverse strand, counting down.
TAATGTTTTTAATGTAATTTTCGTGTAATTTTCCAAACAAAATCCTATATTCCTTTTACAAAAAATTTGATATGAATTTTGGTTTTAATATTATGACATGAAAATAATTTCATCCCACCATGAACATTATTTATTTTGAATATTTAATTATATTTTTTCAGCGTTATCTTCAATGAAATTTATTTTCAAGATTTTTTTATGTTTTAAAAATTATTTTTCAAACTGAAAATTTTATTTTCCCCAGGAATATTTTTAAAAGTTTTTTAAAATATTAAATTATATTTTTTCAATTTTTATTTTTAATGAAAGGTATTTACAAAATATTTAATGATTTTTTTTGTTTTTAAAAGTGATTTTAATGAAAATTTATTTTATAAAACACATTTTCTATCTTTCTTTTGGAAATAATTTTCTATCAAAGATGACATCTATTTATGTTCCATACACCTTAATTATTATATGATCCGAGGATACCATTATTATTCACTCTATTAATTAATTATGTTAATGGTATAATGATGTTATAGGATGGTAAATGTGTATTAGTTCTTCTTATTTTCACATGTTATGTCATAGTATCATATAGTTAATGCTAGATTTATTAAATTAGCATATATATATGGAATTTTACCCCAAAAGACTAATGATATTTATATTCATTCTAAACTAGAAACAAAATTGAGTCCAAAATTACATTGGAATAAACAAATCACAACATAAAAAATTATTTTGAAAATTAAATTATTCCCTATATCATATCATTTCATATCAAACATAATAAACACCAGGGAATCCCGAGATAGAAAAAAATATGGGTGAGCTCAAATGATCATTAAAAATTATGTGCAACAAAAGATATCATGGAAAAGAAGAATAAAAAACATTCCAAAGTACACAATTGAATAAAATGAAATTTAATTAATAACAAGATCATAATAGGGAAATAATAAATGATAATCATGTAATGACATATAAATAATCACATGATATTGAAAACATGACCATGAATATTATAACTAATTGAATATTCACATTGAATATAAATAACAAAATTTATAATGATATAATTCATAATGTTAGAAATATATGAACTATAAAAATATTACCTAAATATAGTTATTGTCTATATCTATCATCAATAGATTTATAATCATGACATATCCCTAATAATGTAAAAGACTTTAGGTAGAAACCCTTCTGATTTATCCAACTGAGTTGGCTCATGATACCTACCGATGCATCAAGCGACTTACATTAATCGGCCCCCAACCCAAGCATTTCATGTCCAAAAAATTACACATATATTAAATTATGAATTTAATTCATGAACAATGTGTCCTATCATAAAATATCCTTATTTAATAATGGATACAAATTTATCAATATATCCCCAATTAATCAAATAGCCATCAAAGTAAACACCATTTGATAAAATGATATATGATTTATGAAATAAAAATATCAATGACAAATAATATTGGTATTTAGGGTAAATATAATTTCTATAGGAAAGTGAACAATTCAATAAAAAGTTAATGATTACAAAAAATGAATAATGTAATGAATTCAAATAGTTTCCCAATCTAAAATGATCATAAACTATCGAAATGAAAAATAAGGATGTTTCAAAATAATATATTACAATTTGATTAAGAATAATGAGTTATTTTCATTTATGAATATAAATACCACTAAAATATATTTTTAAAATTATTTAAGAAATATCATTTTCATTTTGAAAAACATAATGAAAATTAATTTCATTGAAAATCAGTTATAAAAATATTTTCTTTAAAAATATCCTTAAAATGATCTAAAAGTATCATAAATTAAATTATGGTAATGATAGAGGGGAATTCTATACATGCATTATAATTTAAAAATAATATTAAGTTTTCACTATAAAAGGTCTGGAAAGTTCCATGTTTATAAAATTATAGGAAGATTCCATTAACATTATCATTGCAGGCCAAATGGGCATTATTTTGAAAATGGCATAAATATTACATAAAAAAATTAAAATAGTAAAAAATTTGGAAAATAACATTGATAAATCATGTTGATAAGGTTACATTCTATTTAGAAAACATGGTGTTGGACTAAAATAGGTTATTGGTAGAAGAGATAAATGAGGTCAAATATTCATAAAAAAATTTGAAAATATTATAAGTACTAATGAGTTAAAAATGGTAATATTACTTTAAAAAATCTTGAAAAAATAAAATATAATAAATTTAAATGGTTTTATTAGAAAATGATCCAATAATTTCCTATATCTAAAATTCAAGAGTAAATAATCTCTATTAGAATGAGATGGTGAAATAAACATTTAAAATAATCATATCATTGAAGCAAGGATTAATTGATGAAATTACAATGTTTTATGATATAAATTGGGATAAAACATGTGAAAATTAAACATATGGTAATAAAAAGTAATTATAAAAATTTTCACTAACTGTTATAATCAATGAAGTAGTTGATTAAATTAATGAATAAAATTTAGTTAGTAAATCCCTTACCTCATGCTTCATTCTAGTTTAGAATTATTTAAACTCGTATATATTTGTTTTAAAAATGTTAATAACTTATTAGATAATAATATTAATATTTATGATATCATATAATATACTTTAATAATACATTTTCACCCATTCTTTTGTAATATATCATTATTTTCATTGTTTCAGGAGTTAATTTCCCAATTTTATCATGAATTCTTTATCTTGATCATTTTAAATCATGTGTATATTATATAGTTATATCATTGATATTATAATAATCATGATATAATTATAATATTATCACATCAATTATACTTTTAAAACCAATCATGAATGATAGTTATAACGAATGGAGTACTTTATAACCATAGAGACGGTAGACCATATGTACAAATGAGCAACAATTCCATTTTTCAATGATCATTATGGAATGGAGTTATGTAATATTTTACCATCCCAGAATGATAATAATATAATATATACCATATTATACACTTATATATAACATCAATATGACATGGTGATTTAATAGAGTCACAACGCTTCATAAAGGTAGTAATCTACACGTACACGAAGGATATCATCAACTTTATGTGAGTGAAAATAAAATGATATATGTTATCATTATCAAATGTTAAATATTACATGAATATAATAATGTCATATATATCACATATAATGATTAACATTATCTTTAACATATTCAAGGTGAAGCATTTGTGAATGATGATTCACATCGTTTCCTGAGGTGGTAATATGTTGTACACATGAGAAATTTTGTTGTATCTCCTACATAAAAGTATGGTAAAAATATATATATTATTTATAGTTTAAATATGTATAAATATGTCTCAAATATAATATATATATATATATATATAATTTAGATCCATCATCATACACAACCCTGGGTGGTGGAAACGGAAAAACGAACATCATCAGTTCGTGAGGCAGTAGTCCACCATACATATGATTGATGATTTCATAACCCATTTTATGAAAGTGTATATGGTTTTTGTTCATTTAATTATTATAAAAACATCCATGTATATAAAATACAATGAGGTTATCCTATCAATGTGTTTTAATAAATATTTATGGGGTCAAGAAAGAATTAATATAAAGATACTCATTGATGTACATTACCTATTCTTCAGGTATCCACCATATTTTTGCACTAAATCCTTAAAATAATGGATATATTCCTAAATTAATGCTACTATGATTAGGGGAGTGAGTTCATAATGTGATTTGGGAAGGTTTTGGCCTCATGAAATTGGTTTGATTGTATAAATAATAGAGGAGACTGGGTGTTCTTTTTTAAGTGGGAGAGAGGACACACTTGGTATATTTTAAATGAAACAATTCATCCAACATTTTTAATATAAAAAAAGGGTTATAAATGGTACATAAAAAATAATTTATGTTTAATGGACAAAAAATTCCATAAAATAGTTTTTAGACATGTTTATTTTTTAATTTTTCACTTATCTTTTTAGATTAACCCCAAGAAAACCCAATTTTACCTTAACTGTTGTAATTAATTTTTACTAAATTCTCTATTAATTTTGGTAAAATAATTATGTTCACCTTATTATTGTCAAGACACATCCAAATGGGTCCCATTCCAAGACTCCCCAAAACTTCCTCCAATAGGTATGTGGATGACAACTAGCGCCAAGTATTCATATATCTAACATGGGAGGCCTTAACCTATGTACTAGTAAATATGCACCCATATCCAAGCCCACAAAAATGTTGAAATGTAAAAATGAACAGGAATTAATGAATGAATCTAAATCCCACTACCATAGTATGATATGAGTAATGGAATATAAATAGGACCAAATACAATCCCATAACAGTCTGGAAAAAATTACAACTATAATGTAAAATGGGGTCTGTTTTTAAGATATTGTAGGAACCCACATCAGTATGTCTAGTCTCACTAAGAACTTTTTATTATTGGACCCTCAAGCACTATGTATAAAGTTTGATTAATTTTACAAGACATGACATGTACATGAAATGCCTGTGCATGGGTGAGTATAACAATACCCAGTAGCACACCCTGAAACTACAAATCATACAACCAAAGAATACAGTTAGCTCAACACAAGAATCTGTCTAAATTATATATAACAAAACATTCTATATATACTCAACAAAGACACATAATCTAAATGTAATGTCAGAACCGTAATTCCATCATAGGATTATAGCTCAAAATTTCCACAATGAGCTCATCTAGGAGGATAAACTCCACTAGGTTGATAGCATTAATGACTTCAATCTAAAAGGTAATGCTCTTCATGTCTTTCCAATAGTGATATTCACTATAAGTACGAATATGTATGATACAAATATGAGGATCAAACCCAAGGCCTTGGGGTATACCAAAAACTAAATATGAAATAACCTGCTAAGTATGGGATTAACTACCTTGTAGTGTTGGTCCTGAAGATACTAAGAACTCTATATAGCACGTGAATATAAAAAGAGGATATCACTTTAGGCCTCATGGAAGGATTCTAAAAACACTATCCAAGAAGTCTTATTGAAGGGATCATTTTCGTATGTGTATGATTCAATTCCATACTAACCCTTAGGGAATGGATATGGGGAAACTACCATAAAAAACATGTCCAAGACATAGATGATAATGTCTCCAAGAAATATTTAATGGAGTACACAATCATGTAGTAAAAGTACACACCAAGCCAATTCAACACGTATTCCTAACCATGTAAATGGCCCATGTCTTTGTCTGTGTAAAAGTACATGGTGTGCTACTTCCCATGTACATATACCCATGTATCGATATATAGATTATCCCATGTAAACCCAGCATGGCTATGTCTATATAGGAATACATGGTGTTCCCATATCCATGTACTTTCAGTCCATGCACATGTACACTCATATTTACATGCTTATCTCAATAATGGGGTCCACATGTTGTGTGATAAGGTCACATTTTGTGTGATACTTGTATTCTCCCAAAATCAAAACATTCGTAGTGAGGCTCCCACATGGAAAGTATCACTACATTACACATAGTGTGTCATGAAATTTTTTATATTCTCAAATATATTTTGCACATTGTTTGATACTCCTCCACCTACTGTTCCAACCTTGCATCTCATAAAAAATCAAGAACCAGGACCTGAAGAGTCATTTTATCATCGATCAACATATTTTGGTCCATAAATCAACTCAAAAAATTCCTTTGAATGATGTTATTTATTGAACACTGAATAAAATGAATTCATTTAACAAAATACATCCAATCCACCTCTACTACCTCCATCTCTCTTTCTTCACATAATTCCAAACCCATATTTACAGTATTAAATTGTTTCACCAAAAAATTGTTGTGCAACGTTCAATTTATTCAGTAGATGTTGAACTATGGGCAAAACTAAGAATTCCAACAATGAATGAATAAATAAGTGGAGAAATGAAAAACCAAAAACCTGGGGAATGAAACTAAGACAATATTCATGTTGGCCTCTATCCATCACTATTATAATGACAATTAAATATCAAATGATAACATAGAAATTCTCCCAATAAAATTCCCGCAGTAATACCGTCCAACAAATGACCAATCCATGAATTAATTTTTTAGTTGATGGGTTCACATTCATCGTTAAAATAATAACAGGGAAATAAATACAAATAAAAAAAATTTCAACCTCAATTTATGTCAATCACTAATGAAAAAGAATTGGTGTCGTTGTGGTTGGTGAGATAAACCAATTTCATTTCACATAGATCATCGATCCATGATAAAAAAAACTTCATCTAGGAGAGATCCTCTAATGATATCTCTAACATATCTCAAATGGATCTATGGTTATGATCCTAACCTAATAATTTCTTCATGATATACTACATGAATACCCCTCAGTCACTGTGTAAACAAAATAAAATTAAAACAATTCATTTCATTATTTTATTTATTTCACGTCAGCATTGAATTTTTCTCAGAAACCTTTTTCTAACAAAGTCTATGTTATACCAAGGGTAAAATCCATGCTTAAAATCAATGGTGTAGTCATATTTCAAATATGGGAACCTTTTTAGTAATTATTCCACATTTTTATGAAATCTCTATGCGCTTTCTATTTAATATTTTTAATATTTTTCCAAAACATTATTTCATGAACACCATCCCCCTAATAGCATTTCATTGGAGTGTATAGTATCAAAATTAATCCTTACAATATAAAAAGATAATATATTTATAATATGAGTCATTACAATATCCCAACATTGTGGGCTTATTTCCTGAAATTCCAAAACATGGGATACATAAAGAGATGTGGGTATTGATCATGGATCATACCCTCCCTCTCTCATGTGCTCTTCTAAAGATTCTCATTATGCCACCATACATTCACTAAATCAATTTCTCCCCCATGAAAAATACTCTCATGACGATCCTAAGTCCTTACTGGGTATTAATAAAGGGCTTCTCCATCTTCTATTTCTATCTATCCAAAGTTGGTAATGTGTGATGGGTCATGCACGTACCTCATCAGCCATGACATGTGGAAGCTGATGTCTATCTGGTATAAATATGGTGGTAGATCTAGGTGGTATGACACCTCACCAACTCTATACAGTACTGAGAAAGGTCCAATGAATCTCAAATATATCTTTCTGCCATACAAAAATATTTTCAATAAACGTTGAGGTGAAACCAATAGAACACATGGTCTCCCTCCTCGAAATCCAATGATCTCCACCTTTGGTAATCATTAGAATTAGGATGGATATTTGAAGTCCTAATACACTCCTAGATGATCTGAACCTTGTCTATAGTATCTCTCACCAACACTGGGCCCATGAGTGATGACTCTCCAAGGTTAGACCAGTAAATTGGTGACCTATAGGGCTTCCCATTCAAGGCCTCGAATGGTTTCAAACTAATGGTGGAATGGTAGCTTTTATTGTAAGAAAACTCCACTAGTAGTATGTGATCCTCCCAACTATGTATAAAGTCCAATATACAATCCCATATATTTTCCCCTATGACCCGAATGGTCTTCTCTATCTGGACATTGTCTTGGGGGTGAAACCCTATGTTCAAGTGTAACTGAGTCCCAAAAGCCTCATATAATCCCTTCCATAATTGATACATGAACAAAACATCATGTTAAAAATGATTATCAAGGGAAGTCAATGGATTTAGACTATCTCCTACACGTAGAAGTTTCCAAATCACTCTAATGAAATTTTCTCTCAAATAGATAAGAAGTGGGCCACCTTGGTGATACATTCTATGATCACCCGATGGAATAGTGTCTATTGGACATAAATGGCAAGCTTGTCACAAATTACATAGATATACCATCTCATATCCACAATGGCACCTCAAGGGGTTGAGATAATGTCACTGGAATATGGTACTCATCCTTCACTTACTAAAAATTGAGGCATCAAGACACAAAGTCTACAACTCCCTTCTTCATCCCTAGGCACTAAAACTGACATCAAATCTCATGGTACATCATTAATACACCTAGATGTACTTCCAAAGGTGATATATGAAACAATCATTGAACCTCCTCCCATAATGTCACAGGTACCATCATGCATCCTCTAAAACAAAATACATGCTCCCAAACTTTATAAAATCTATCAAGAGCATGTCCAGTGGTTATCTATGTATGTAGGGTCTCATAGTATGCATACCTAAGAGGTACCTCCCTAACTTTCTATAACAGTGGAGGGGTTACAACCATTGACTGGAGGTAAGATGGTCCACATCCATCACCAGTGGATAATTGAAATGAGGCCAACTACTCTGAAACATCATTCATCAACTATAAACAATATCTCTTACTGAGAGAATCTTTTACTATATTTCCATTCCAAAGATTATAGACAATCCTGAATCATAGTCCTAAAGGAACTCTATCCATCGCCTATGTATCAAGATAAGGTCTTTATTAAAGAAGATATACTTGAGACTCTTATGATCAGAATATATGATAAAATAATCACCCATTAGGTAGTGTCGCCACATCTCTAATGGAAATAATACCACTACCAGCTCAAGATCATGGGTTATATAGTTTTGATCATGTGATCTCAAATGGAATCAAATATATGAAATCATTTCCTACCTCTGCATCAGAACAAAACAAAGCCTAGTTCCCTATGAATTGTAGAACACTATATACCTGACACTATCCTCTGTTAATCTATAGAAGGGATAACTCATCAATATCTACCTCAACTATTGAAATTATTGTTGAAACATCTCTATCCAAATGAAATTATTCCCCTTTTGGTTCATTGTTGTCATGGGTGTTTATATCCTGGTGAAATCAGCTATGAATCTCTAGTAATATCCTACAAACCCAAGGAAGCTCCACACCTATGTCACATTATTGGGAGGTTCCCAAGATAACACTTCATCAACCTTGGTTGGGTCCACTACCACACCAACTATTAAGATAACATGTCCCATAAATCAGACTGCCTGAATCTTGAACTAACACTTCGAGAGATTCTTATAAATCCAGTGCTCTCAGAGTATATCCAAAACCATCCTCAAGTGTCTCGCATGATCCTCCTTGTACACCGAGTACAAAAGGATATCATCGATGAAGACTACTATGATTTTTTCTAAGAAAGGATGAAATCTCTAGCTCATGATTACCATGAACACTGTTGGTTGAATTCATTATTCCAATGGGAGTCACTAAGTACTTATTGTGGCCATAGTGATATCTGAATGTCGTCTTCAGTATACCTCATCTCGTAATCACAACTGGTGATAACCATACTAAGGTCAACCATTGAGAACTATAGTGACACTATCAACTGATCAAAGAAGTAAAAAATTATTAGTAATGGATACTTGTTCTTTATGGTCACTTTATTTAAGCTAATGTAGTACAAAAATAACCACAATATTACATCTGCCTTCTTGGAAAACAAATGTGGCGCTACCCATGGTAGAAAAATGGGTCTAAAAAATCCCTTCCTCTATAAGTCCTCTAACATCGCCCTCATCTCATGGATATCTTCAAGAGACATCAAATATGCTGGAATTAATAACAGTGTCGTCCTGAGGTGTAAATCAATGAAATTCTCTATCTCTCAGTGGGGAAGTAAACCTAGAACATCATCAATGATGACATACTCATACGCATCCACCGCTATAGGGAACATGAATCTCATAACATTTACTGCACTAGGTCCAGGTTATCCAACTGATGTGTTATCATATTCACCCTCCAAAGAATTATTTTCTTCTGTGCTACCTGGGGTTTCCTTTTTATCGACAAATGATGACCTAGTCCCAACAAAATAGACACACTACATCCTCTACCTGAAAAATAAATATGGGTTGGAAATATAGATAACCATTCCATAAATGTGATTAAATCATAATGCCTCATCATTACTACAATGATATTTTAACAAAAAACCCCACCACCAAGAGTCTGGTCATACAGTCGACACAATTTGATGATTGCTGGGTCATATCTAGTAGCAGTCTATAAGCGCAAGGGTCAAGCCAAGGGCTTAACCAGAATCTCTATGTCCTGAAAAAGATATTTTGAAATAAAGGAATGAGTAGCACATGTGACTCAAAGTACTACAACCAAGGATTAAAAGACACCTATCCTACCATGAATCATTCAGGGAGCCTCTAGGTTATAAGAATAGATATCATACAGTTGTTATCAACCATATCCTCCTTCTCCCTCAGCCTAGTGTGGACCACTTGGGGGTGGTGGTAGAAATATGTTAAAGCATATATCACCTCATGATACTCTCTCTGCACCTCTTCATTGTATTATACCATATAAACCTTACAAATAATTTTGTTTCCTCTACCTCAGTAACCAATCCACAATCTCAATATTAATCATATGGTAGGTTTGAAAATATAATTCAATATTTACTCTATCGTCACATGATTACCACCACTTATCTCTAGGCTCATTGGACCAATCATGTGAACCCTAAACTATAGACTATCTATCCTCAGACATCCTCTAAAAACATATCGTATGTCCAGATCCCTAAGTCTGATGTCAGATCTATACTACTAACGTCTCTATTCCTATTATCCCCATAATAGTTAGGAATTAATAGAGGGATAAAACATACTTATATATCTCTATGAAATACCTATTAGATGTTTTGAGTCTGGAAGAAATGATTCCAAACCATATCCATCGAGTACATTGAATGGTTGGTACAACTTAATGAATACTCAACCACTATCATGATTCCTTGCTGAAGTTGTAGATGATTTTGGATAAGTAAATACCGTAAGATACCTGGTGAGAAATATTATTTGAAAATGGGATCAAACTCTGACCCAAATAGAGTAACTTTATCATAGGTATGGGTCACTAAACCCCACCAATATCCTACTGAACCATGGAAGAAGTCTCATAGCTAGGACTTCCATCTAATCTTCTAGTGTCCTAATCAGATGGAAAAATATTGTTCACCACCTCAAGCATGTCCTCATTGACCTATGGGTTAGGATCTCCTATGAACCTTAGGGTATCTTTCCTAGAAACTCATGTAGTGGACTAAAAATGTGCACCTCATACACTTGTAACATGGGTACTGTCAACTTCTCAATTGCTGGCGATATAGCTGGTCCACCACTTTGTGGTAACATCTTCATAACTAATCTCTATATCAGCACCTCATAACTAAGGGAATCATCATTGTGATGCTTAGGATGAATCCAAGCTGGTATAAACATTGGAGGAAAACTAAAATAAACATCATGTACCATGGTCAATTAATATATATAGAGTGATAACTCAAGAAGGACATGGAATCTATAACCCATTAATATATGATACATTTACCATTTTTTTCGAAAAGTAGTTTTTTCATGCATTGATTCAAAAAGAAAGTGATCATATTCCTTTTTTATGGATACATTGGCCACCACACAAACATTGGAGTCCCAGTATTGAAATCCGATCTTGAAACACTTAACACTATCACCCCAAACCAAACTCATAAACTGTAACCCTACGTTCGAATTTAATTCTCTAATATCACTCTGTAAGAATCCATCCCAATGGGGCTGAAGTTGTAACTCCCTAAGTCCTCATCCAAATGGATATGGGATCTCAACTAGTGATTAGTGGGAATATCACTAACATGAGAGGCCTTTGCATATGTACCTATACACACACACACACACACACACACACACACACACATCACCAATCCAATAAAAATGATGATATGTAAAAATCTTTTATAAACCTTGCATGTATACATCTAAATACCACAACTAGAGTATGACATAAAGTAAAGGAAAGTAAACAAGTACATATAAAATCCCACTACAAGGAGTTTGAAAACATGTCCAACCTTAAATAAAACTAGGGACTACAATGAAGATACTATAAGAAGTCACCTCTATCTTTCTGGTCTCGCTAAGAACTGCCTAGTCCTTATCCCTTATGGACTCTATAAAAAGGTTGATCTTCTACATAAGACATGGAACATTTTTACAAAGACCATTCAGGGGAGAGTATAACAATAACTAACAGGGAAACATGAAACTAAAAACAATAATACGAAATGATACTTTCATATCTACACAGGTATTTGTCTATAACACATATAAAAATAATATCTGGATATACTCAACAAAGAAACACAGTCTAAAGTTATAGTTACAACTATAATTCCAACCTTGGATTCTTTCTTGATGGTTCCACAAAGAATTCATCTAGGAGGACACACACCATGAGTATGATAACACTGATTACATCCAACTAATAGGTAATGCTCATTAGGTCTTTCCATTAGAAATTTATATTGGAAGCTTGAAGAGATGCAATACATAGTTTATGATCACACCCAAGGCCATTGGGGTATACCAACAACTCAATGTGGATTAACCCATTATGTAGAGGATCTGTGCCCATGTAGTATTGGTAATGACAATACCCAAAACTCCACATTGGGAATGAAGATAAATATAGGACCCCACTCTGGGACTCAAAGAAGGAATCCAACAAATCTATCCATGAATTCCTACCGAAGGGAACTTTATCCTATAGTTAGGAAGCGATTAAATACTAAAAATTTGGGAATGGATATGGAGAATGTAACATAACAAAATGTATCCAAGTTATAGAGGAAAAAGTATCGAAACCAACATTATTAGAGTACATGGTGTGTAGTAGAAGTACAATTTGTGACCATTAAACCTCAGTTCCTTCCCATGTAAACACCCCATGTCTATGTCCTTGTAAAATTACATTGTGTTCTAGTAACCATACACTTCTACCCATGTATTATTAAGTAATTAGATCTTTAATACTCAACCAATCCATGTCCATGTGGGAGTACACATTGTACCTGTGGCTGTGTACTCTCATCCCATGTATTTCATCCCTTTGAGTAACATACAAAGTTCAAAAGGGACCACACACTATGTGATATGTTCACATTCCATTTTATACTTATATCATTCTAGAAAACCTATCCATCGATTATATGGTTCGACATGACATGTAGTACTATGTTATCCACTGTGTGTCCTGGAATTTTTTGGATTCTCAGATTTGGTTTGGGAGTTTCCAGCCACTCCTCCAGCCACTGTTCCGACTTTGAGTTTTTATATAAAATCAAGAATCACATTCCTGATGATTCATTACAACCTCAATCAAAATGTTTCATCCCTTCAATCTATTAAAAATGACTTCAAATAGTGTTTTTTAATGCGTACCGAAGAACATGAAATCAGGTATCCAAAACCATCTGATCTACCACTACAACCACCATCACACCTCAATCACATAATACTGATCCTAGATCTACAATATAGAAGTTTTGATCTATGAAATGGTTTTGCAATGATCGATTTCCTTGGTGGATGCCGAACCACAATCCAAATGAAGAACAACCACGATGAACTAAGTAAAATGGGAAGAAATGAAAAAACAAAAATAAGAGGTAATAAATTTGGAAAATTTTTGTGTTTTAATAGATATGAATCAATTATAAAAAACATGAAATAAAAAATTATAATGAAGAAATTATTCCAATAATATCCCCACAACAATCATGTCCTAGAAAGGATCGTTCCATGAATCAATCCACTGGTCGATTGATTCACATTCTCTATAAAAAGTAATATTGGGAAATAAATACAAATAAAAAAATTTCATACTCTGATTTGAATCAATCGCTGATGTAGAATTAAGGGGCTTCATTGACATTGGCGGGATCCTCTAATTATGTTGGACACTGATCACCAGTCCCAAATCTGAAAAATTTTCTTCTAAGATAGATCCTCCAATGATCTATCAAACGACTCTCCAATGACTCTGGGGTTATGAGGCTAACCCTAGTATTTATTCATAATAGAAAACATAAATACACATCATTCACTATGTCAATGAAATAAAAATAAAATAATTTATTAAGTTATTTTATTCATTTCACTCCCATGGAAACTAATTCTCAAACACATTGCATAAGGTTATGTCATGTTTAGGGTAAAACCCATATTATGAACTCAAAGGTGCCCCGAGATTTCTGATATAAGGATCCATTTATATTTTAGTCCACTTTTTGAGGAAAAATATGTTTGGATCCTGTTTAATATATCTAATATGTTTCAAAAATTTATTCTGGGTACATAAAACTTCATAATCAAATGTCGTCTCAGAGTATGTTCTCCAAAATAATGTATAAGACATCTAAAAATAATATAGGGAATATTTGAGTCATTAAAATTATACATTATAAATTATGAGGATTCCAAATATTAAATAAATTTTGGAATATTCAATTCCAAAAATAAAAAAAATTATATTTAATATTAATCCTGCTTACGTGATGATAAATAGGATTACCAAAGATAAAGTGTTCAAACATTTGTAATGTTTCAATAACTAAGTTCACTATCAAAATGATTCTATTGACCTAAATTAGTGTAAATGAAAAAAAATTAAATAATTTCATTTTAAAATAAATTGAAAAAATTATTTTACAATATAAATTATTTAACCAAAAACAGAAATTTCAATTAACATTTTTCTATTTTTCACTATTCCAAAAAAATAAAACTTCTCTGGAAAAGACATAAAAATAATATAAACTAATTTTGGTATCATGTTTTAAAAAATGAAGTTTATTTTTTTATAAATTTTTTAAAATTAGTAATTATTAATTTTAAATTATGTAAGAAAAGGAAAATTATACCATATTTTTTATAAAATTTTTTACTTTAGAAAACATTTAATTTTATTTTAAATAATTATTATTTCATTAATAAAAAATATATAACAAATAAATGTGTGTAAAATATATATTTTTATAAATTAGTTGATCCAATTTATAACCTGTAATTTAACATATTGGTTAAAAATATTATATTATATATTAATACTTTAATATTCTATCGTTGTTTGGTAAAACACGGTCTTTCGTGTAACCTAAGTAATTGAAAAAACTGGTTGATGCATGTAATACAATATAAAATTGTTTTTCATATAATAAAATTTATTAATGAAATTAATTTTAAATATATCATAATTACTCAGTGTGATATATTCCATTCTACACTTGGTGTTTGTTTCATACAAGTTATCAAATACACTAGCCTCATTATTTAATTTGATGGTTCCATATTCTCCCTACATTAAATAAATTTCATCCTCACAATTTCTTTTTTATCCAAGTAGCTAAGGTTTTATATTTTGAAATTCCATTATTGAAATCCCACATCGTGAGAAGGTTTGGTAAAAATCCTCTAAATTAGTGGGAGTGGGAAGTATAAAGGCCATATAGAATAATACATAAAAAGGTATCCAAGTGTGAGAAAATTAATGAAAAGTGAAGATATGGACATGGATGAAAAGATTAAATAATTATAGAGTGTGATTGGGGATGTTGATCAAAAGAAATAAAATGATTAGTTTTAACTTAAGGGCTTCAAAACCATAAATCTGTAATGATTTAAGTGACCATCTGATTCATTGGATATCAAGGTTAAATGATAAAAAAAATTCATGATCCTTTTCTTAATATTGAGGAACTATTTTGTTATTTATTAATATAAGGAAACATAATTACCTGATATATATCTATTTTATAATAAACATTTATTCCTTTTGGATGGTGTTTGATAAATATTAAATCCATAACTTACTATAAGAAATGAATATCCAAAAATGGATTTTTATTCTAGAAGCAATAAAATTCACTTTTAATGGATCATAAAATCCATAATAGGATGATATATAAATATTTCAAAATCTATTTTTTATCATAAAAAAATGTCTAAAATCGGTTATCCAATATGCTTAAATATTCTTATGTAGATGTTATACATTAATCTCTAAAACAACATCCAAAGTTCAAATTAATACATTTCATAAATGGTTCAAATTATTTCTTTTCCAAAATATTAACCATACTAATTGAATGAAGGTCCCTGAATTTAGAAAATTAACTTTTCAATAATATAAACAATAAAATGCCTCATTTAATGACCATTTAAAAAACATGTGAATACCTTCAACATGTATTCCCTTGAAACACGGTAATAACATGAATTACCATAAAACATTACTAAAAACAAAAATTATTCCTTATTAAATAAATAGAACCTAGATTATTAGATATACTCCCTAAATCCAAATATGTTCTCAACTCCATCAAAAATAGATGAAAACAATTTTTCATAGAAATATTAATCATATCCAAGGTTGTACGTACAATCTAATTTACATTATCCATACAATCATATCTGTAACCTAAAATTTTTATCTCACCATCATTAACATATTAAGTGTTATCTTTCCCTCATTCATGAGTTTTAATGTTCATTCAACATGAAACTAAATCAGTTTTCATGGTCTTTGGTACCGTTCAAAATATGATTATAAATAATTTATAAAAAAGATAATATATGGCAATCTATATATAGTTGATAATACTTATGACAATAATATCATTATTATAATACGTTAAATAATATTTATTTGATCCAAATATAAAATTACATTAATCATTCCACTTCCCTCGTATCAATAAAATAGGTATGAATTTATCACTTATATTATTCTGAGTAATATACCCTTTATCATTGGAGATTTTATTTGGGTTGTGACCCATTTCATTATATAATAAACATTGAATATCAGTTTTTCTTTCTTCCATTTTCATTCTATTTTCAAGTGAACCATTTCTCCACACTTATAATAAGCTACCAAACCCTTGAAGCTTTTCCCAGGGTGATTCTTTCCATAGTTATCACTAGTGGAGAAATCATTCATCCCCATCCCCCATTTATCCTTTTTTCTATTATATCCCCTTATTAACATGATTCCCTATGAATCCATAAGCCTTGTAAAATACATTATTCTTCATGATATCATAAAAACTATTTCATATTATGAATAAAAAGTTTTAATTTGTAGTTACCTTTAGAGAATTAGTGTAATCCGTCCATATAAATGGCTAATCTTGTAATTTGTGTTCTATATGTAATTTTTAGCATACCAAGGTAAACATGTAAAGGTAGTGTCATACTCTATAACAATTTATTCTTCACTTTTATTTATGAAAATATACTTTTTTTTTCTTATTAGTTTGTTTCTCATGATTGAAATATTTGTTTATGAATATCTCCTTAAAACGTTTCAGCTCCATGAGTTATATTTCCTCTTTCACTCTAGTATTATAGATCAAGGACCCCCATTAATCATTATACCATTGATAAAATTAAATAAAATCGCAACCTTTTTACTTCTAACCACATTAAAAATCCATTAATATATTTTCTAGAGAATAAATCCATTACTCTGATTTCATTGGATTAATAGTCAAGAATAATAATGGGAACATTATCGCATAAAGAGATCTAAAATAGGATAATATTGTTTTGGATTTGGATTCTCTATCCAGGAAAGGTTATTTTTCATAACTTGATTATTGTTTCCTAATATATCCATAATTGTAATATCCTGGAATTACTGGCCAATACGATGGTATCCATATCAATGGGTCACATTGCCTAAAGTGCACCACCCTTGCACAGGAGGATATTGACTAGTAGTTTGGGTATAAGGAGGTTATAGTGGGTAGAATATAACCTCATGATCAGAGTAACATGACAGTATAACAGAAAAAAATAATATAAAGCATCATAATAAGTAATAAATGAATGAAAAAGAAGTGGACGAGTGATATTAAATGAATATCAATGGCGACCAATGACAATATAAAACAGATGCATGCATGTCTTGATAATGATGCATAAAATAAAATGAATTTTGTACAGTGGGTAGTGATATAGTATAGTACATGTATAATAAAGAAGAAAAATAAAATCCTGAAGGGTGATCTCCACAATAATTCCAAGCTCCAACATGGTCATGTTCTCCTAACTCCTAGGCACAAGCTAAAAAAGACAAGAAATCGACCATTTTTCTATAAACATAATATATACTTGGGTACCCAATGAAATGGCGGCCCAATTAGGGTGTCATATAAGAATATCAGTGGGTTCCCACCCATGGAGTCAAAAACTGAATCTAGTCTGTTAAATATAATGCAAATCAGACTGCATTTATAAGAAGAATTATAAACATGTAGTGATGGATAAATAAACAACAACCTGCCCGGGTTCATAAGGGACACATGGTGACTATACCTTCATTGGATCATATCCAAGAATTAGTGTATGATCAATATCCATATGTATATAGTCAAAATATATAAATAGTATATCAATATATTTCATCCGCCTATATGAACCAAGTATGTGAGTACGTATGTGTCCATATACCTGGAATACATTTTCTGGTGATATCGAGGCATAACATAGACATCCATAACCACTATAAACTATCCTAAATGCTCAGGAAATAGGGTATATTCCCTACACCCCAATAGAGTGAGAGACACCAAGCAAAAACACTCAGGATGTTGAGTGAGCTACCATGGAATCACTCTAATCATGGAATGTGGTGTGTAAATCCAAACACCCATATAGTATCATTGATATAAGATTCCATGAACACAACACCTAATTTAAGGGTGTTTGATACCTCCATGATCAACAGGACCCTTACCATCATTCCACAACCTATATAAAAGAATATTATAATTATAACTGGGATGGTGCAATACCTCCCATAAATCCCTTTTATCAATCCCATATATAGCAAGGAATAATCATTATTATAACATAAGACATGAGGATATACCTATCATGATTTATATTTATTAATCCATTATCAATAAGGAATAACATTTCAATTATGCAACGTACAAATCTTGCAATAAATGGTGTGTCCTTGCCACCCTTTCTAAATTCATCTAATATAAATAATTAAATTCAACTAATCCATGCTTGTTAAATTATAAAAACATGTGTATTCATACCACCCTATTCAATTTCATTTCAATTAAACCTTTTAGTACAACCAATACATTTTATTAATTCCATTTAAAACATTCAATGAAAATAAGCCATCATTAATGAGATAATAACATTAATACATTCCATTAAGTCTATCAAAACATGGAAATTCAAATTAAAGGGTCAAAAAAGAACTCATATGGTACCACAAAAAACAGGGAATTTACCTACATGGGAAAATCCATTTACATATCATGAGAATCTCTTAGAAGGAGATTTGTTTATGCCATGCACTTAAACGGTGCAATGGATCTATAAACAATTATAAACGGAAAATACAGTTTCTAATTCCATTAAAGGTCATGCACAGAAATTTCCATGAATCTAAAAATACCATATTAACAAGTAATAACCATTAATGGTATAAATAACCAATCATTAAATTTTATCATATAAGAAATCACACCTCATTTGAGGTGTTTTATTAAAAAATCATCACATTTCTTATAATAATTCATATAACATTACTATGAATCCCATATATGATTATATACATAATACACCAAAGATTCATTTTAGGAATAAACTACTAAGCATGGAAATAAAGAGTGTTCAACATGTTCCTTATAAGGTTCGATTAGAAATTTATCGAATGCCTACAAGGGGAAATTATATTACTAAACCAAAACGAATGTTGAGAAGGTTTTCTGATAATTTAATTCATTTAATTAAAGATAATTTTATGTTGGCACACCCAAGGGGTGTCCATAAATGATAATAAAAAAATCTAAATAATTAAATAGTGTTCAATAGGCATGTATTAAGGTGAAAGGGTCAATTATATATGAATAAATAAATTTAAATGTACTGTGTGTGAAAGTACAGCGTGTGGCGCGATGACACAATATATAAAATGATAGAAACATGAAAAAAAGTAACAGACCACCTAACTCATATTAAGGATGACTTACTCATCCAATATCAAGATTTTATTTGATTTGGTTTGGAAGAAATCTATGAAATGGACTGTTTCCCTAAAAATAGGGAAAACAAGAACACACCAAAATAACATAATAGAGAGGAGATTAAATGATGAATGATTCTAAAGGGATCAAGATCTTATCAATGTGGATTCAAAGAGACCTAAAAAGATTGAATTAGGCTTGGGATGGAGGAGTTATCACAAAACCTAAGGTAGGATTGGAGAAGAATCCAATGGTGAATAGGGGATAAGCTCATATAGTGGAGGAAGATGAAATAAAAGGGATAACGAAATAAACAACATTAACCGAAGAAACATTATTCTACCCTCAAAACGGGTTCACATGGTTTGGCCAAACTGTACGCCAATGATGTGGATCCTCTTACTCATGAAACAAGCTCGCACAGTTTCTTCTTCATAGTTACCCAAATCATTCACCAACCGTGCCACTAATTGTACTTAGGTACTGCCCATTTTGGAAATAACCATGTGGGCTAGGGGAAGGGTTGGGGTAAACTATGCACATCCCGTGCGGGGTGTTTCTTATTCCTTTTTGTAGCCACACAACCTATTGTTATAGGCCACATGATTTTAAATAAACCATTCACCCGGGGCAGACCCTCCAAAACATGACATTTATAGGACCAGTGACCCTTAAACTCAATGAGATTGACATAAAACCTCTCCCACATTTACCCAATTATATAAACACACATTGAAGTGTTTAAACTCTCAGAATTACATTCTGAAGCCCTGTTTAAAAAACCCTCAAGTAAATAGAAAAATTAAAATTTCATTGGACTTTCATCCATCACAACAACAAGGGTCATTATAACCTCCCAACTTTAGAACTTCTCATCCCTGTGTAGCCTTTAGGAATAAAGAAAACATCACCAAAACTTTGAGAGTCATGAAGCTTCATTCAAAAGACCATTTTGATTTATGAATTACCAATGCACCTTTAAGAATAACTTAAGCACAAATCACTTTAGCTATTAAGACTTGATCCAAATCCAGTTTCTTGAATAAAAAACTAATACAGGGCTTACCCAAGATCATATAACTAGAGACACATTCAAGATATTTCCTTTTTAATATTTTGTCCAATGTTTCTTTCCACCCTAGGTCAAAATATTAGATGGTGCCAATTTCTAACCATAGTGCCTCCATCATCAAAATTTACACACAAATCACACCCTAAGCATTCTAACGATTCTCTTGGAGTGATTTATTTAACTGGGTAAACCTAATTGTATTTGTTGTCATAAAGGGACCTCTTTATAATGAAATGGTCGAAACTTGATTGACCTAAAAAAACTATTTGTGAAATCTTTCCTCAAAATACACTATCGACCTTAAGACTACACCCAGGTTAACCCAACAACATGATTTAAAATGATTCTTCACCAACCATATTCAATAAAAAAGAAGTATCATGATTCAAGCCACTATGGCTGACTTATCTTGAAGATTCCTAACTTAGTCAACCGACACATTTCAAATAGAACCAAAATTCCTTCCTCCAAGTCATCCTATATTTAGCATGAACACATTCACCAAAACTCATACCCAACTTCAAATGAAGTTCCCTAGAGAAAACATCACCTCACCATTTAAAAATTATTGCCTCATCATGAATAAGGGTTTAATCTAGATCCACCCCACTAGAATTGTTACCCTTTTAAGCATTATGTCTAAGCCTGACAACAAGTCTGAGGTTACATCTAATTAAAGTAACTAGAGTCCAAGGAACTAAAAAATATTATCCCATATTTTATATTTACAAGTGAGATGTTGGAACAATGACATGACATCCACTTCAAAACATTGACTGATCCCAGAGCATCATCTGCATAATGGTTAAGTTTGAAGAAATCGCCGATGACCAAGGGTCTTTCCATGTAGCTTCTACTTGGGAGCCCAAGGTTCAATTAAGACTAACCAAGCCTCAAAGAAAACCATGCATCGCAGATGCAACATTGATAAAAAAACTCCCAAACAACGCTAACAAATTTTTAAATCTTAAACATGGGGTAAGACCAAAACTATCTCTGTGAATCCATGATGAAGTCAAGATAGGGGGCATGGTCATCGATAGGATAGAGTACACTAAGAGGATATAGATGATTACCAAGACGATCAGTCAAACCATAGCTGGTCAAATTCTATGAAGAAACTTGGATTCACTTGCCAGCACACCAACACAAACCGATCACAGGCCTTCACCACCCGTGGCATGTCATCGAGAGAAGAGAGAGACTAGCCACTCAAAAGTGAACTAGTTAAAAACTACCATAAACTCACATGTGATGCTCTTTTGAGTCACAGTCATGTATGTAATAGCTTTTGGAATTAAGGAAAGAACCAACCTGACCAGTGTGTCAAGAGACCCAATCCTCTTGGAAGTTCTCCCAAACATTGGGACAAACTTGATTCCTTTTAAATCTTAGGTGAATCTACCATGAAGATGACCCGAGATTTTACTCAATAGCACAGGGCTCAATGATTTCACCAAACTCAACCAGTTCATTACCTCATTTGGAACTCTAAAGGTACATGTATATCAATGCATACTACCTCGAAAGTTAAAAAAGTATAATGACACATCCTCGGTACTCCCCATGGGCTATCAGCCCTATGAATTCATGTATCTAAAGGCCTGTATAAGATATTTAACTCAATGCCTCAGTGCCCCATATAACCTTTACCATGGAAGATGACATACCAAGTCATCCATAATTTAAGAAGAAGAGAGTGTCACGAGACATACAAAGTATCCAACCATGCATGAGGCATGTTAAACCATCTGAAACAGAGTAGTACTCGATGCTTATTCCCAAAACAAAGACTAAGAAAAACATGACCACCCACCCGAAAAAAGGTTTCATTTAAAAGATAAGTATCCTACTATAGACAAAGGTACCCAAAAAATACCAAACGTTAGAAAACATATAGGAGTAGAAATGAATTAAATCTCTAATAGTGATACCAACCCTAAGCTAGCCCCCTACAAAGCATATGGGTCGAAACTAACACTAGATCATTCCAAATAAAGATCAATAGAACAAGAGACTATCATTTTAATCCATTACTAACATGAAAAGGGCCTACCAAAAACACTCACACTTCCATTCCAAGTAAACCAAAAGTTAAACTAAAAATACTCTTACATAGTAGCCTAAAGAGAGGACACCACATACGGTTCCATTTTGAAGTCTTTAAATTGATTCAAATTTAATCATTAACATTGAAATTCTTTAAATATAGCCTCAAGTACCAATTATTAAACAAAATTAATTGGTTCTTGGTTCATATAAATCTCTAAGGAATAATTGGAAATTATAAAAAAACATCAATTTTAAGAATTTAACATTTATTGACATCCATATTTATCAATAAATTAATCATATAAATTACTTTCAATTCGTATAAGATAAGGTTATATACGAGGGTCCTGTTAAGGCAATATAAGTTTTTCAGAAAAAACCCCAATATAATTTTCTTAATTATATAAATCACAAACACCCAAACTGGTCATCTCTTAAAAAATATTCCCCAACTTCACTACATTGTCCCAGTTGTGAATTTAGTAATTTATCCAAATATTTTCTGATTAAAATTGAATAGATTTAACATTTCAACCATTTCGTAATATGTGATGGTTATATAAGTAATGGATAAATTACATAGGTTGCGACCACCCCAATTTATAAAGATCCCATTAACATTATTGACCAAAGTCTGGCTCCCATTTAATCAAAACAAATTTAGTTCAGGATATAACATGCTTATATTTAATTCTTCAGAAGTATGGATGGCTATCTAATAATCCATAAATTTTCCATGCAACTTAAATATCTAAATTTTTCTAACATTAATCAAAACATATTCACTTTAATGATTGACCATTAAAACCCTTTACATTTTATTAATAGTTTTTAAACATGTATTAATCTCAAGATTGTTTGAGTATACAAGTTACCTTTTTCAAATTATAAGGTTCCCATAGACCTTAAAAATGAAAACTGGTTCACTTTTAATCAGAAAGATTTAATTTTTCCCATGAAACCAATGACATCAAAATAGAACTATCTTGTTATTTTAACCAGTAAACATGGAAAACATGACAATAAGCACATAAGTATGTCATATAATCAACTAATCATGTTATACAGGTAGGAATGATAAATAATTACCTAAAAATGTATAAATATATTGATGTTATTAAAATAACAAAATATTCTTACTAATGAATACAAGTAATGAAATACACTCTAGGAACACAATTAGAATCATCAGGTAATCTATAAATGCAACTGCATTGCATGGAATATGCATGGAATGTGAATTTTAAATGTACCTATAATGATGCATGTAATTATTCATAAATTTCATAATGGTCCAAGGGAAAATACCATAAATTCATAAATCAATACACAGTGTAATGTACACCAATTACTCAAGGTGAAATCATAATCAATTTTGACATTGAACAACTTGAACAACAATTCCATCACAAGCCACTTGGATGTTTCTCTATGGTTGGGGTGATCAATCCCAGAAACAACTATTTACCGAGAGCCAAAACATTCTTAGTCTCCTATCTACCAACTAAAAATAGTAAGGCAAAGGAAAATAAACATCTCTAATACCACTTTGTTGCTTCCCTACCTGACTGAAAATAATGATGGTAGCTGGACCAGTGGGTCACATGTCCTCAAGCACACCTCCTCATACACCAGAGGATACTAACTAGTAGATAGGGTGTAAGTAGTTGGTAGTGAGGAGACTATTCCCTAATGATTATAGTAGAACATCAGTATAATAGGTACGAAATAACAGACAATAAAAAAAGTAGTAATAACTGAATTACAAAGTTGCAGAAGAATAAAATAAAATAAATATCAACGATGGCCAACAAAATATACAAAAGATTCATTAATTTACCAATAATGATAAAAAAACTAAAATGAAAGTCATATATAAGGTAGTGATATAATAAAATACAAGAATAAGAAAAGAAATAAAATAAAAGCACTAAGGGGGATCTCCACGAGTATCCCATGCTCTAGATCGGTCTTGTTCTTATAACTCTTAGGTATAAGATAAATAGAATAATAAATAAACTATGGTCCAGAAAACATATGGTCTACTTGGGTACCCAAGTGTAATGGAGGCCTAAGTAGGGCGTGAGATAATAATACCAGTAGGATCCCACCCATGGTGTTGATAACTCAATCCAATCAGTGAAATATAATATAATGAATAGTGTATGTATAAGTCGAAATGTAGAAAATCAGTGTTGAATAAATAAAAGATAACCCTCACAGGTTCCTAAGGGACACGTGGTGACTATAAAATTGTCATATCATAGTAGGAATAAGTGTTTGATCAATAACCATATGTATATAGTAATAATATATACATAGTATAATTATATAACTCATCCTCCTATAAAACCATGTATGTGCAGACATAACTGGCCATATACATGGAATACTATTTACTATCTGGATTGGGGAATAAGTCATACATACATAACCAGTGTAAATGATCCTAAAAGACCAATAAATAGGTTACAAAACCTACATCACAACTATCATGATCCGTCCCAATGGGGCCGGTGCTGCAACTCCCCAAGACCGCCTCTAATAGGCCAGGGGATGTTGACTGGTGTTTGTGCAGGTGCATATTTCCTTCAATTTGATTTCATGTGATTTTTTTTGATTAATTTTCCTCTATATTTTGTGATATCTTAATTTATGTTTTTTTAATTTTTGTGATTTTTTCACATTAGAAATATAATATATTTATCTATACTTTATTATTAAATTATAAAGTTTGAAAATTCTTATCTATTTCTCTAAAAATTCAATGAAGTTGCTACTATATTTTTAAAAACTCTTCATTTCACTATTTTAAAACATTTCTGTATTTATTTTACTGCAACTTCTACATTTATCTAATTTGCATGAAACATGATTCTATGGAAATATAAAATGTTTATATTTATTTAATTAGTTTACATCAATGTCTAACAATATGGTTTGAACAGACTTTTAATTACCTGAAGTTATGATATGTTCTTTTGTAGTAGCAGTTTTTTCAGAATTGTTTTGCTTTTGTTTTTTAATGATTTCGGGATCTGTATATGTTGGTATTAATTGATTAGTTTTTAGTTGTAAATATAATACGTTTTTCTACAAATCTTTAGTTTTGTCCAAAGTCGGAATCTGCTGTTAAAATCCCTTAAAGATTCCTTTAATTTTGTCAAAACATTCTGTCCAGATTTCTTACGAAAGTATGGTTATTTTTATCTCAAAAGTATGGTTTATTTTCATCTTGAAAGTATGGGTCATTTTTATCTCAAAATTATGGTTCATTTTTATCTCAAAATTATGTTTCATTTTTATCTCAAAATTATGGTTCATTTTTATATCAATAGTATGGTTCATTTTTTCTTACAAAAGTATGGTTCATTTTTTCTTACAAAAGTATGGTTCATTTTGTTTCTTGAAAGTATGGTTCCTATTTATCTTTAAATTATGGGTCATTTTTATCTCAGAAGTATGGTTCATTTTTATCTCAAAATTATGGTTCATTTTTATCTCGAAAGTATGGTTCATTTTTATCTCAAAAGTATGGTTCATTTTTTCTTACAAAAGTATTGTTCATTTTTTATCACAAAAGTATGATTCATTTTTTCTTACTAAAGTATGGTTCATTTTTTCCAATGAAAGTATGGTTAATTTTTTCTTAAAAAAGTATGGTACATTTTTTCTTACAAATGTACGGTTCATTTTTCTTACAAAAGTATGGTTCATTTTTTATCACAAAAGTATGGTAGATTTTTTCTTACAAAAGTATGGTTAATTTTTTCTTACAAAAGTATGGTTCAATTTTTCTTCAAAAAAAAGTATGGTTCATTTTTTATCACAAAAGTATGGTTCATTTTTTATCACAAAATTATGGTTCGTTGTTTTTCTCACAAAAGTATGGTTTAATATTCATACCCTACGATACTGTTCATACCCTACGTTACTGTTCATACCCTATGTTACTCTTCATACACTACGTTACTGTTCATACCCTATGTTTTGATTTTGTTCACTCGGAAGTTACTGTTCACTCTGAAGTGACTGTTCACTCCAAAGGTACTATTCAATCTGAAATTACTATTCACTCTGAAGTTACTATTCACTCTGAAGTTACTATTCACTTCGAAGCTACTGTTAATTCCGATGTTACTGTTAATTCCGTGCAAATTTTCTAAAAAATGATTTTCTGCAAATATATGTATTATTTTTTAACAATTTTTTTGTGAAAAATACTCTTTAAATATAAGTATTATAATCAAAGAGTTTTAATATTTTTGGTGCTATATTTATAGAGAATAATTAATAAGGTTTTTCGACGTTGTTTGCAAGTAAATCTTGTCGTTTCAAAATTGTTTAAATTCAAATGTTTGAATTTAATTTCAGAATCTTCTGCTTGTTTTCAAGAACTTATTTGACTTCCTTTAAATCATTTTCATTGCATTTAATATTCTGGAGATTTTATTGGAATACTTATTCATAATATTTTTAATTCCTTTATTAGATATTTATTCTACAAGAATAAAAAAGCACCAGTGCTGCTATTTTCATGGAAATATTTATGGGAGATGTTGACTCAATTAATTTTGAATATCCTAAGGAAGCAGAGCTCCTGCACCGGCTAGATATTTTTATTCTATATATATATCATTATCTCTTACAAGAAAAGAATCACCAAAATCCAAAAAACATAAATTAAGATATCATAAAAATACCGAGGAAAAGTAATCAAACAAAATCACATGAAATCAAATTAAAGGAAATCTGCACATGCACAAACAATCTCCCCCTTTTGGTTTGATTACAAAACCAAAACATTTAAACCATAAATGAAGTTTTAAAATTATTAAAACCTAATTATTTCTCCCCAAACCTTCTCTCCAAAACTTCTCCCACTTTTTGTAAATAAACAAAAAGTGATAACATGATCCCCCCTAAACAAAATGCAACAAATCAAACATAAAATTACAACATACCAAGATAAAATTTAATTTTCTCAAACTGAGTAGAGTCTAAAGGATTTGTCAAAATATTTGCAAGCTGATTTTCTAAAAGGATAAATTCTAAAACAATATCACCCTTATTCACATGATCTAGAATAAAATGAAATCTAAGCTCAATATGTTTTGTTTTAGAATTTTGTATGCGGGTTTTAGAAATAGAAATTGCAGATTTATTATCACAATAAATAGGTAATTTATCAAGATAAGCACCAAAATCACATAATTTTTGATTAATACATAAACATTGAGCACAACTACTAGAAGAAGAGATATACTCAGCTTTTGTAGTAGATAAAGAAATAGATAATTGTTTCTTAGATGACCCAGAAATTAAACATTTCCCTAAAATATGACAAATACCTCATGTACTTTTTTGTCAATTCTACAGCCTCCAAAATTGAAATCAGAATAGGATGTTAAATTAAAATAGTTATATTTTGGATAAAATAAACCAGAATCAACAGTTCCTTTAACATATCTAATTATTATTTTTACAGCTTTAATATGACTTTCATTTGGATCATCCTGAAATCTAGCACACAAACAAACACTAAAAATGATATCAGGTCTAGATGCAGTTAAGTATAGAAAGATACCTATCATACCTCTAAAAACTGTAAAATCAACTGATTTACTATATGTATCACTATCTAATTTACAATTAGTACACATAGGAGTTTTCATGGATTTAGAGGAATCAAGACCAAATCTTTTAACTAAATCTTTAGCACACATACATTGATTAAGAAAATTTTCATCTTTCCTTTGAGGAATTTGAAGTCCAAGAATGAACTTTAAATCTTTCATTAAACTCATGTCAAATTCAGAAGACATTAATAAAGAAAATTCATTACAAAGTATTTCACTAGATAATCCAAAAACTATATCATCAACATAGATCTGAACAATTAAAATATCATCAGAAGATCATTTAATAAAAATAGTGGGATCAACATTTCCTTTCATGAAACCATTTTTAATAAAAATAAAGAAAGTCTTTCATACCAAACATGAGGTGCTTGTTTGAGACCATATAAATCTTTGGATAATTTAAAAACATGGTTGGGAAGTCTTTCTTTTTCAAAACCAGGGGGTGGAGAAACATAACCTTCTTCAGTAATAAAACCCTTTAAGAAAGCACTTTTTACATCTATTTGATATAATTTAAAACCATGAAAACACACAAAATCTAACAAAAATTATAATTTCCTCTAACCTAGCAACAAGTGAAAATGAATCTTCAAAGTCTATACCTTCTTCTTGATAGTATCCTTGAGCAACAAGTCTGGATTTGTTCTTGACAACCTGTCCAGATTCATCCAGCTTGTTTCTAAAGATCCACGTAGTTCCAATTACCTTCTTATCTTTAGGCAATTCCACTAAAGTCCAAACATTATTTATAACAAAATGATTTAATTTATCTTGCATAGAAACAACCCAGTTAGCATATTTTAAAGAATCATTAATATTAATAGGAACAAAATCAGAAACAAAAGCAGAATTGGCACAATAATTTAAAATAGAATTTCTGGTTTTGACACCAAAATCAACATTGCCAATTACATTTTCAATAGTATGATCTTTCTAAATCTTCCATGATCTTGAATCAGGTTGAGGAGTATGCACCCCGTCAATTAATTCATTCTTATCTTGAGGAATATCTTCACTAAAATTAAAATCTCTAAACTCATCATCAATAACATTAGAATTAGAATTTATTTTAACCTTATTTTTATAAAACCTAACATGAACAGATTATTCAATAACCATCGTTATTTTATTATAAACTATATAAGATTTACTATTATTGGAATAACCAAGAAAAATAACTTCATCACTTTTAGCATCAAATTTATCTAAATTATCCTTTGAATTTAAAATAAATACATTACATCCAAAAACTCTAAAATAACCAACTTTAGGCTTTTTAATTTTGATTAATTCATAAGGAATTTTCTTTATCAAAGGTCTAATATAAATTCTATTTAAAATGTGACAAGCAGAAAAAATAGCCTCAACCCAAAAATATCTAGGAATATTATATTCACTTAACATAGTTCGAGAAATTTCAATAAGAGTTCTATTTTTCTATTCTACAACACCATTTTGTTGTGGTGTTCTAGGAGCAGAGAAATTATGAAAATATCCACTCTTTTCATATAATTTTTCAAAATATAAATTATGAAATTCATCTCCTTTATCACTATGAATAGAAATAATCATACAACCATTTTCATTTTGAACTAATTTAGAGAAAGAAGTTAATTTAGATAGAGTATCATTTTATGAGCTTGAACATATACCCAATTAAATCTACTATAATTATCAACAATAACTAAAGTATATTTCTTTCCACCAAGGCTATAAATTTGAGTTGGACAAAATAAATCAAGATGTACCAACTGTAAAGGCTTAATAGTACTTATCTGATTGATAGGTCAAAAATAAATTTTCTGTTGCTTCCCTTTTATACAGGCATCACAAACATGAAGTTGTTCTTTCTTCAATGAAGGAAGCTGTAAAACATTCTCATGCTTTGTGAGCATATGAATCAATATGAAATTAACATGTCCTAAACATCGGTTCCAAAGGATGCAGTCATTATTTATAGCATTCAAACACATTACATGTGGAACTGTTAGTTCAGCAAAATCAATAGTATAAATATTATCTTTTCCTTTAGCATAAAATAATAAAGAATCATCTTTAAAAACTAAACATTTATCATTTTGAAATTTTACTTCCATTCCATCATCACATAATCTATAATTTAATAGTTAATGAGAAATTTTAAAAATTATTATCTATTTCTCTTAAAATTCAATGATGTTTCTACTTTGTTTTTAAAAACACTTCATTTCACTGTTTTAAAACATTTCTGTATTTATTTTACTGCAACATCTATAGTTATCTAATTTTCATGAAACTTGATTATATGGAAAGATAAAATTTTTGTCATTATTTCAATAGATTACATAAAAGTCTAAAAATATATTTAAATTGGATTTTAATTAAATGAATTTATGATATGCAATTTTGTAGTAGCAGTTTTTCAAGAATTGATTTCCTTTTGTTTTTTAATGATTTCCCGATCTGTAGAAGTTGGTTTTAATTGATTCTTTTTTGGAACGATAATACATATTTCTAAAAATCATTAGTTTTGACCAAATTCTGAATTTGTTATTAAGAGCCCTTAAAAATTCATTGAATTTTGTCAAAACATTCTGTCTAGATTTCTAATGAAAGTATGGTTCATGTTTATCTTGAAAGTATGGTTCATTTTTATCTTGAAAGTATGGTTCATTTTTATATCAAAATTATGGTTCATTTTTATCTCAAAAGTATGGTTCATTTTTTCTCAAAAGTATGGTACATTTTTATCTCAAAAGTATGGTTCATTTTTTCTTACAAATGTAAGGTTCATTTTTTTCTTACAAAAGTATGTTTCATTTTTTCTTACAAAAGTATAGTTCATTTTTTCTTAAAAAAAGTATTGTTCATTTTTTCATAAAAAAGTATGGTTCATTTTTTCTTACAAAATAATGGTTCGTTTTTTCTTACAAAAGTATGGTTCATTTTTTCTTACCAAAGTTTGGTTCATTTTTTATCACAAAAGTATGGTTCATTTTTTCTTACAAAAGTATGGTTCATTTTTCTAACAAAAGTATGGTTCATTTTTTATCAAAAAAGTATGGTTCATTTTTTATCACAAAATTATGGTTCATTTTTTATCTCACAAAAGTATGGTTTATTGTTCATACCCTACGTTATTATTCATACCCTATGTTACTATTCATACCCTACGTTACTCTTCATACCCTATGTTATTGTTCATACCCTACGTTACGATTTTGTTCACTCCGAAGTTATTGTTCACTCTGAAGTGACTGTTCACTCTGAAGTTACTATTCACTCCTAAGATACTATTCACTCTGAAGTTACTATTCACTCCAAAGTTACTATTCACTTCGAAGTTACTGTTCATTATGAAGTTACTGTTTATTCCCTACAATTTTTTAAAAAATTATTTTCTATAAATATATGGATTATTTTTTAACGATTTGTTTGTGAAAAATCCTCTTTAAATATAAGGATCAATATCAAAAAGTTTTTAATATTTTTGGTGCTATATTTAGAGAGAAAAATTAATAAAGCTTTTCAACGTTGTTTGTAAGTAAATATGGTCATTTCAAAATTGTTTAAATTAAAATGTTTGAATTTTCTTTCAGAATCTTCTACATGTTTTCAGGAATGGATTTGAATTCCTTTAAATCATTTTCATTGAATTTATTATTCTAGAGATTTTATTGGAAGACTTATTAAAAATAATTTGAATTCCTCTATTAGATATATATTTTACGGGAATAAAAAAGAAACGGTGCTGCTATTTTCATGGAAATATTTAAGGGAGCTCTTGACTCAATTAATTTTGAATATCCTAAGGAAGCGGAGCTGCTACACCAGCTAGATATTTTTATTCTATATATATATATATCATTCTCTCTTGGAGGAAAAGAATCAAAAAAATCCAAAAAACATAAATTAAGATATCTTAAAAATATAGAGGAAAAGTAATCAAAAAAAATCACATGAAATCAAATTAAAGGAAATATGCACATGCACAAACAATCTCCCCCCTTTGTGTTTCATTACAAAACCAAAACATTTAAACAATAAATGATGCTTTAAAATTATTAAAACCAAATTATTTCTCCCCAAACCTTATCTCCAAAGCTTATCCCCCTTTTTTTAAATAAAAAAAATGATAACATGCTCCCCTAAACAAATGCAACAAATAAAATTTAAAATTCCAACATACAAAGAGAAAATTTAATTTTCTCAAACTGAGTAGAGTCTAAAGGCTTTGTAAAAATATTGGCAATCTGATTTTCTGAAAGGATAAATTCGAAAACAACATCACTCTTATTCACATGATCTCGAATAAAATGAAATATATTCTCAATATGTTTTGTTCTAGAATTTTGTAAGGGGTTTTTAGAAATAGAAATTACAGATGTATTATCACAATAAATGGGTAATTTATCAAGATAAACACCAAAATCACATAATGTTTTCTTAATCCATAAACATTGAGCACAACTACTAGCAGAATGGATATACTCAGCTTCTGAAGTAGATAATAAAACAGATAATTGTTTCTTAGATGACCAAGAAATTAAAAATTTCCCCAAAAAATGAAACATACCTGATGAACTTTTTCGGTCAATTCTACAGCCACCAAAATCAAAATCAGAATAGAATATTAAATTAAAACAGTTATATTTTGGATAAAATAAACTAGAATCAACATTCCCTTTAAAATATCTAATTATTCTTTTTATAGCTTTAATATGACTTTCTTTAGGATCAGCTTGAAATCTAGAACATAAACAAACACTAAAAATGATATTAGGTTAATATGCAGTTAAATATAGCGAGCTACCTATCATACCTCTATAAACTGTAAAATCAACTGATTTACCAGATCTATCACTATCTAATTTACAATTAGTACCCATAAGATATTTCATGGATTTAAAGGAATCAATACCAAATCGTTTAACTAAATCTTTAGCATACTTAGATTGATTAAGAAAAAAATCCATCTTTCCTTTGAGAAATTTGAAGTCCAAGAAAGAACTTTAATTCTCCCATTAAACTCATGTCAAATTCAGAATACATCAATAAAGAAAAATTATTTCAAAGTATTTCACTAGATGATCCAAAAACTATATCATCAACATAGATCTGAACAATTAAAATATCATCAGAAGATCTTTTAATAAAAAGATTGGGATCAACATTTCCTTTCTTGAAACCATTTTTTAATAAAAATAAAGAAAGTCTTTCATACCAAGCACGAGGTGCTTGTTAGAGACCGTATAATGCATTGGATAATTTAAAAACATGGTTGGGAAATTTTTCATTTTCGAAACCAGGGGGTGGAGAAACATAAAATTCTTCTATAATAAAACCCTTTAAGAAAGCACTTTTTACATCCATTTGATATAATTTAAAACCATAATAACACGCAAAAGATATCAAAATTATAATTTCCTCTAACCTGGCAACAGGTGAAAATGAATCTTCAATGTCTATACCTTCTTCTTGATAGTATCCTTGAGCAACAAGTCTGGCTTTGTTTTTGACAATCTGTCCAGATTCATCCAGCTTGTTTCTAAAGATCCACATAGTTCCAATTACCTGCTTATCTTTAAGAAATTCTTCTAATGTACAAAAATTATTTATAACAAACTGATTTAATTCATCTTGCATAGAAACAATCCAGTTCGCATCTTTTAAAGCATAATTAATATTAATAGGAAGAAAATCATAAATAAAAGCAGAATTGGCAATATAATTTAAAATAGAATTTCTGGTTTTGACACCAAAATAAATATTCCCAATTACATTTTCAATATATGATCTTTTTGAATATTCCATGATCTTGAATCAGGTTGAGGAGTATACTCCCCCTCAATTAATTCATTTTTATCTTGAAGAATATCTTCACCAAAATTAAAATCTATAAACTCATCATCAATAACATTAGAATCAGAATTTATTTTAACATTATTTTCATCAAACCTAACATGAACATATTCATCAATAACCATCATTGTTTTATTATAAACTCTATAAGATTTAATATTATTAGAATAACCAAGAAAAATACCTTCATCACTTTTAGCATCAAATTTATCTAAATTATCCTTTGAATTTAAAATAAAATCTTTACAGCCAAAAACTCTAAAATAACCAACTTTACGCTTTTTATTTTTGAATAATTCATAAAGGGTTTTCTTTAGAAAAGGTATAATAGGAATTCTATTTGAAATGTAACAGGAATCAAAGATATCCTCAACCCAAAAATATCTAGGAATATTATATTCACTTAACATAGTTTGAGCCATTTCAATAAGAGTTCTATTTTTCCGTTTGACAACAACATTTTGTTGTGGTGTTCTAGGAGCAGAGAAATTTTGAAAATATCCATTATTTTTACAGAATTTTTCAAAATATAAATTATGAAATTCATCTCCTTTATCACTAAGAATATAAATAATCATACATCCTTTTTCATTTTGAACTAATTTAGATAAAGCAGTGAATTTAGATAGAGTATCATTTTATGAGCTAGAAAATATACCCAAGTAAATCTACTGTAATTATCAACAATAACTAAATTATATTTCTTTCCTCCAAGGCTATAAATTTGAGTTGTACCAAATAAGTCAAGATTTACCAACTGTAAAGTCTTAATATTACTTATCTGATTGATAGGTCTAAAAGAAATTTTTTGTTGCTTCCCTTTCATACAGGCTTCACAAACATGAAGTTATTCTTTATTCAAAGAAGGAAGGTGTAAAACCTTCTCATGCTTTGTGAGCTTATGAAT
The DNA here is from genome assembly GCA_963277665.1 of Viscum album. Lineage (NCBI taxonomy): Eukaryota > Viridiplantae > Streptophyta > Magnoliopsida > Santalales > Viscaceae > Viscum > Viscum album. The sequence goes on along the minus strand of OY728146.1, from coordinate 738,597,463 downwards.
CAATATAAAATTAACATGTCCTCATCGTCGGTGCAAAATGATGCAGTCATTCTGTATATCATTCAAACACATTACATGTGGAACAGTTAGTTCAACAAAATCAATAGTATAAATATTATTTTTTCGATTAGTATAAAATAATAAAGAACCATCTTTAAAAACTAAACATTTATCATCTTGAAATTTTACATCCATTCCATCATTACATAATCTATACTTTATTAGTTAATGATAAATTTTGAAAATTCTTATCTATTTCTCTAAAAAATCAATGATGTTGCTACTTTGTTTTTAAAAACTCTTCATTTCACTTTTTTTAAAACATTTCAGTATTTATTTTACTGTGACTTCTACAGTTATCCGATTTGAATGAAACTTGATTCTATGGAAAGATAAAATGTTTATATTTATTTCATTAGTATACATAAATGTCTAAAAATATCTTTTGTATAGACTTTTAATTAAATGAATTTATGATATGCTGTTTTGTAGAAGCAATTTTCCCATAATTGTTTTGGTTTTGTTTTTTGATGATTTCGGGATCTGTAAGATGTTGGTTTTAATTGACTCTTTTTTTGGAACGATAATAAATTTTTCTAAAAATCATTAGTTTTGACCAAAGTTTGAATCTGTTGTTAAGAGCCCTTAAATATTCGTTGATGTTTGTCAGAACATTCTGTCCAGATTTCTTATGAAAGTATGCTTCATTTTTATCTCGAAATTATGGTTCATTTTTATCTAGAATGTATGGCTCATTTTTATCTCAAAAGTATGGTTCATTTTTATCTCAAAATTATGGTTCATTTTTATCTCGAAAGTATGGTTCATTTTTATCTCAAAAGTATGGTTCATTTTTTCTTACAAAAGTATTGTTCATTTTATCTTACAAAAGTATGGTTCATTTTTTCTTACCAAAGTATGGTTCGTATTTTCATAAAAAAGTATGGTTCATTTTTTCTTAAAAATGTATGGGTCATTTTCTGTTAAAAAATTATGGTTGATTTTTTCTCACAAAATTATGGTTCATTTTTAATTACAAAAGTGTGGTTCATTTTTTATCACAAAAGTATGGTTCATTTTTTCTTACAAATATATGGTTCATTTTTTCTAACAAAGGTATGGTTCATTTTTTATCACAAAATTATGGTTTTTTTATCAAAAAAGTATGGTTCATTATTTATCACACAAAAGTATGGTTTACTATTCATACCCTACGTTACTGTTCATACCATACGTTATTGTTTATACCCTATGTTACTGTTCATACCCTACGTTACGATTTTGTTCACTCGGAAGTTACTATTCACTCTGAAGTGACTATTCACTCCAAAGTTACTATTCACTCTGAAGTTACTATTCACTCAAAATTTACTATTCACTTCGAAGTTACTGTTCATTCTGAAGTTACTGTTCATTCCGTGCAATTATTTAAAAAATGATTTTCTGCAAATATATGGATTATTTTTTAACAATTTTTTTTGTGAAAAATCCTGTTTAAATATAAAGATTATAATCAAAGTGTTTTCAATATATTTGGTGTTATATTTAGAGAGAAAAACTAATAAAGTTTTTCAACATTGTTTGCATGTAAATCTTGTCGTTTCAAAATAGTTTAAATTCAAATGAATGAATTTAATTACAGAATCTGCTGCTAGTTTTCAAGAACTGATTTGACTTCGTTTAAATCATTTTCAATGAATTTATTATTTTGGAGATTTTATTGGAAGATTTATTCAAAATATTATGAATTATTCTATTAGATATTTATTCTACGGGAAAAAAAGCAACGGTGCTGCAATTTTCATGGAAATATTTATAAGATCTTTTGACTCAATTAATTTTGAATATCCTAAGGAAGCGGAGATGTTGCACCAGTTAGATATTTTTTTCTATATATATATCATTATCTCTTGCAGGAAAAAGTCGACACAATATACAATACAAAGAGAAAGTACATTGAACTTTGAATCAGCTGTGCATTTGCAACGTCCTATTACACTCTTCTTCACCACATGCTCAGTCTCTCAAGCACTGAATTAATTCTACTTCAACTAAAATTTCATTGACGAGACGTGCTGATCTAAACCTCAAGAACCAGTACTTGTGCTTTAATTTTTATCTTCTATTTCATCTGGTTCTGATTCTGTAACACTACTTCTCATCACTCACACGCACTCTATTTTTTTATGCTTTTGCACACAAAAACATTATTTATTATTCATTTTCTTCGGGTTTTGACTCCTGGATTCTAAATTCAGGATCATAGGGTTGTAACCCCTTATATCTAAAGTCAAGACTGTTTGGGCTGTGACTCCCGGTATCTAAATTTAGGTTGTAAGGGTTGTGACTCCCCACACAAATGTCAGTGTCGTGGTTATCCCTCCACTAGAAAAGGATTTTGTAATTGGGTTATGATTCCCCATTAAAAATCATTTTTATTGCACACATATCTCTCGCCGAGTAGAGAGGTATAAGAGTAGATTATTCCCACTTTGGACTGAACTACTATAAAAAAACATCCTTTCATTATTTAATTTTTCCACTGCTAATTAAATTTAATAATTAACTATGAAAATTAAACTATTTGATTAAAATATTTAATCTGGTCTATTTACCCCCCCCCCCTTTAGACCATCTTCCATTACCCTGTCCGGCCTAAAATCTATCACTATGTAGGCGTATTACTAAAATGGGAGGCATTTCCTAAGTACCAGTACACATGCACACATCTCCATGCCCACAAATGCTGAAATAAAAAAAACCGCTAAGGGAAAAAATGCATCCATACAACTAAACCCAACCAAAGCGTGTACGATGGAAGGTAACGTACTGAAAGCAAACTGGTCTAGAATACAATACCACAAAAAACAAGAGACTACAAATAATAAAGTCCAACCTGTAATCACAAAGTGGTACCGCAACTGCTGCTCATAGTCGTAGAAACACCTCATCATGTAGGGAACTCAGAAAGTCTGATCCTGACCTGGTATGCCCTGGACTCCATTAAAAGGCCGCTCATCTGCACAAGACACAACACGTAGGGGAAAATACCGTGAAGAGTTGAGTATAACAATATGTAAAATCCCACGTGTTTGAACCGAGTTAAAATAAGAATATTTTTGAAAATTCTTGTTTTCGGTTTATCAATGGGTCATTATTTTTAAACAGAGCTCCAGAATTTTATTCCGAGTGTTTGAACACCTAGAGATGTCATTTCTTGAAGTTTTATTGATGTTTGGAGGAAAAGGGGAAGTCGCACAGGTGGAACACGGTTTGTCTAACTATGCTACCAAACCGTGTGTAGTTGAAGTTTTGAGGTAGTGGCTGACGCACGGTTAGAGCACGGTTTGTCTAACTGGGCAGCCTAACCATGTGAGGATTTTTTTTCGAAGATTTAGCTAACATACGGTTAGCGCACATTTTGTCTAACGGTGCAAGCAAATCGTGCGAGGAATTACGTGAGATCTTAAAAAATTGTATCTCACACGTGTTGGCCCTAGATGACACATTTTTACTCCTAAGCATCCATAACTATGGATCTCCCTCCCTTGAAGGTAGGATAACCTCTCACATGAATTTTGGAGGCAATCTGAAGGCTTGTCTTAGAAAATGGAAGTCAAATTCTTCAGGTAGGTAGATATTCTTCTTCGTTATTTTTCGGTTTCTCAGATCTACTTAGATCTACATCTTCTCTTCTCTCGGTTTCCTAGATCTACACCCGTTGTGAGTATATCTAAGTGTGTGGATGACATGTATGATGAGTTTTGGTCTTATTCTTCCTATGATAAGTGATCTAAGGAATGTTCTAGAATAATCACCCCATTTCTCTTGAGTGTACATCATTCATTGGGGTTTTCACCAAAACCCTGAGGTAGGGTCCCAAATCCTTGACACTTTATATGAGAATTTGAGCTCCTTTTTATAAATTTAGATTTTGAGTTTCCTTGATTATGATATGTCGATTCATGTCACTTTTGATATTATTAAATAATGTCGCCCATATGATATAAATGAGGACATGAACATGTGTTGATTTTAAGCATGGATTACTAATTTAGATAAAGTGATATGATTAAAAAATTGTGTGATTTAAATGGGAATAATGAGTAATAGGGTAATTAATGGTAGAATTAATTATCATGTTATAAGTTGGAATGAAATTGTGGCTTTTACTGATTATTGGGAATATTGAATATTTGACATGTTCGGTATATAATTTGGAAACTGGTAATAATTAATGAATGGATTAATTATTACATGTTAAATGGTAAATGGTTAACTAATTGATGATTCATTAAAGATATGGTATTTAATTAATTAATTATTTAAATAATTAATTTTTGAGCATTAAATTAAGATTGTGAATTGATTTTTTGGTACAATTGTAAGCCAGGAGTACTTTTGATGCGTATTATTTTTCCACACCTTATGTTATCTTGGAAGGAATTGTTTGAAAATATGATATGTTGTGTGACATGGTTTCTAAATATCTTGGCTTTGTTCAGAATATTTTGTAATGGTTATGGGGTGCTTGTAGATTGCTAAAGTCATGGACAAATCACTATTTGAGTGGATGAGTTTAGACTTGTTAATGAAATTGGTTAGTTAAGTGTTGACTTATTTGAAGAGAAATTTGTGTTGTTAATTAGTTGTTTAACTAATTAACAGATTGGTTTTGTGGTGTTAAACATGGTATTATACACCAATGATAAATATATATGTATGATTGATGAATGGGTTATGAGACAAGGACTGAGTCTCCAAATACTCATAGGGGGATAGACATGGTGTTCTACACTGATGATAGATGTATATGTATGTTTGATAAATGGGTTGTGAGACAAGGAAGGATGCTCCAAATACTCACACGGTGGTAGACAACACGTTCTACACCAAGATTGCAAGCGAATATTCTTTTATGGGATAGGGACTGATTCTCCAAATACCCATGGGTTTTGAGACATTGACTGATGCTTAGAATACTCACGAGGGTGCTAGACATGATGTTCTACACCCATTAATTAACATTGGATTGTGGGTCCAATTGTTCTTGCAAGAAATGAAGTTATGGGAATTAAAAGCGTTAATGACATAATGATTTTGTGATTTGATTAAGAGAAAGGGTTAAAACTTATTAATGAATTGGGTGAATCAATGTTAGTGGATGGACCCAGGAACAAATCTCTATTTTAGCGTATGGGCTCAGACATAGTATATGAAGGATTAAATTTTATAACTTATGACGTGTTATCCAATCCAAAGCACATGCTTGGATCCGGTCTTTACATTGAGTACTTATACTGTTCTTAGAGACATTTGTGGGGAGTGACTTATACGGGGGATGTCTGGCGTAGGCCGAATCTCAGTACTTTCATAATAAGACATGATTAATTGATAAATGAAAAATGATTATGTAATTATTGTTTAGTATTCATGACCAATGAATAATGCAGGTTCATACACCAGCTGGGGGATGAAGCAGGTACTTGGGTATAGAGTTACATTGTATTTCTCACATTATTTATGCTTGCCTTCATGTGTTTTAAATTATTTATAAAATTTCTAGAATTGGGGTAGACACCGGTGGTCCCAGCCTACTGAGACTTATATCTCACACCCTACTCGGTCCACCATTGCCGTAGGTACCCAAGTAGATTATATTTGGTTGCAGGATTATGCAGTTTTCATTTACTTGGGAGATAAGAGTAGAGGACCGAGCAGATGCTCAAGATTCTTGAAGAGACCTCCCTTGGGTCTTTGAGTCGTTAATTATTCATTTCTGTCTTGGAATGTAAAGCATGCTATTATGTTCATTGTTTTCTATTTTCTATTATTACCATGTCATGCATGCATCTGCTGTACAATTTGGCATTGGCTATTTGTTTTGAACAAGATTTATAAAATCTTCTTTCTGCTTCATTATCATTTATTATACCATTTCCGCAATTTATTTCCATTTTATATTTCATTTTAACACTAAAAACATGGGGTTAGTATCCCCACTAACTATCCATAGACCCTCACTGCTAGTCGGCAGCCTCTAGCGTAAGGGGAGACACGCTTGAGGTCATGTGGCGACCGGTCCGTCCATCGGTTCAGGGGTGAGTCGTGTCGGGACGCTATAAAGTGGTATCAAAGTTTTATGTTTCCTTTCTTTTCCATTGTCTTAATATTCTGGGTTTGGTAGACTGGAGACTTGGAATGTGCCGATTCTTGTGTTAATAGACATGCTTGGGACTGATAACCTCATCTACGGGAAATGACCAAGTGGTGAGGGATGGGAATTGATGTTTGTACTATTAGAGGTTACAATTGATATGATTTCACCATGAGTGGCTGGTGTATTTTCCATTTTGTATTGATTTTTAGAATTTTGAAAAGAATAATTTTCATGGCATGATATGGCAAGGAAGTTTCATAAATGCATCATCTTAGGCACTAAGAGATTCACATGTCTTGCATATAACATGTCATGTAGTTTAATTAGTAGGATGCCTGCTAATTTGGATTTTGTTCCTTGGGTGCAATGCCATGTTTGATCTTTATTAGCATTCCTCTCTAGATAGCATGTTTTGGTTATATATTTAACATTCTTGAATGATTATATGCCATACCACCTCAGTTATTAGCATGTTTTATTGTTGTTCCATGCTTCTGTGTTGTATCATGTTGTTGTGTTATTTCTTATCTAAACATGTTAGAGATTTTTTGGATATGTGAAAGAGGTGGTAAACGTAAAATATGAAATAAATGTTGATTGTGTTAACTGGGATCCAAAATCCAGTGATAAGGTGTATGGGCGCCATATCGATTGGTAGGTGGTCACCCATATAATTTGGACCATTAGGTTGATCATGTTAATTTATTAATTGACATTAGTATCGATTAGTGAGAGCCAATTTTCAATCCATGGAGTTTATGGGCGCTTCATGAATTGGTAAATGATGACTCATATTAAATTTTATGACTTGATGCCATGTGAGATGCTTATAAATGTGAAAGATGTCAATGGTGATCTGAAATCAAATGGCTAGCTTCCAAAATAAAACTGGACACAAGTAGGTCCATTGGGGAGTGTTTTTATGGGATGTCCCATTTCGGTGTTTGGAATTTTAAAACCTTTGTGTTTTCTATTGGGTTTCTTTATAGAGAACCCATGTTGGTTAAAATAAGATCCTCATTGGTCGCCTTATCTTCTTAAACGGAATTTATTTTGATAAATTTCTTGAAAATGATGGGCTGTCAACAAATGTAAATGTTTTAAAAAGGGAGTTTTGTGAAACATGCCTATTTTTCCCTTGGGGTGTTTTGAAAATGGTACTTTGATGTTTTGATTAAATCATGGATGATTAAAGATGAAAAGGGATTAAATATAAGAGGCTTGGAAATAAAACCTATTGTGGTGTCCACTATTTAAAATCCTCATGTAATGGGTAGATCATAATTCTCTTGAGTTCCCTTGGAACGGAAGCATGAGTACTTTCTGTAGGAGTTCTTCTCCTTAGCAATCGCCTTATGTTCGGATTTTGATTTTAGGGACTTGTTTGATGTGACCCGGTTTAGGGTTGACACTTACTCTTCGTAAGGGGATAACCTGTGGTCGGAAGCACCCTCCGAACTTGAATGCCTTACTAGCGTTATGGCTTTTCTCACTCTTTTGGTGTTGTTGGGTTCCTTTTCCCGGGTAGGACTTCTAATTTTCAATGACACCCTTCTTATAATGGGTGGAAATGTGTTTCTTGACCTTGTTATGGGCTGGAGAATCAAGAAATGATCTTTGTCAGCTGGTTAGATGTGCCTCGGGCATGGTCGGCTGTTTTTTTGGTCGTTTGACCCTTCTTTCTTAGTAATGGATGACCGGTTATTGTGTTGTCTAGGAAAATGGTCATATGAGGCAATATGACTCCATAATAAGTCTTTTTTGTACTATTGAGTATGGTCTTGAGTCAAATTCATGTAGAGTTACTTGAGCATTAAAGAATCAGTTTCGTTTTAATATAGGGAATGGTTTTTGAAAGACACGGGTGTTGTGACACGCCGATCATATTGTTAATCTAGTGTGCTGGTGAGTTGCTGATCTTTTCTTGAGACGTCTTGCGAAATCATAAGGATGGTATTTTCAATGTTTTCTCGATGAACGTGTTGGATGGTGATGCCGAGATTTTAGAACAGAGTTGTCCATTAATGGTTTCACTAATCTTCTTCATGACCTCGGTTTTCTCTTAGTGTTCTCTTCTGGACATATCGTCAGATAAAGGGCGAATGTGTCTTTTGGGTCTATGATGTCTTTCGAGGGAATCATGTGAAACATGTTCTGTTGATTGATCGAGATTCAAACTTTTATGTCGAAAATGTCCTTCTAATGACCTTAGATATATGATCTGTTTCGATGTTTAAGCTTTAGAGTAATCTTAGGATCTAGTTGTAAAGGCTTATCCACCAGGTTTGTGAAGGGTTAAAGGTGTGTTTGGTGTTGGGAATGCAATGCATCACTTCTAACAAGACAAATGACCTTTGTAGGTTGGTTTTTTTAGTAGTGGTCCCCGATTACTTCTCGAGGATGAGATGTTTTTTTAAGGTGGGTATAATGTAAAATCTCGTGTGTTTGAACTGGGATAAAACACGAATGTTTTTAAAAATTATTTTTGTCTGTATATCAATGGGTCGTTCTTTTTAAACCGAGCTTTGGAATTTTATTCTGAGTGTTGGAACACCTAAAGATGTCATTTTTTGAACTTTTATTGAAATTTTGAGGCAAAGGGGAAGCCATAGGGGCGTCGCATGTTTTATCTAATCATGCGGCCAAATCGTGCATAGTTGATGTTTTGAGGCTGTGGCTAATGGATGGTTAGCGTATAGTTTGTCTAATCATGCGGCCTAACCATGTGAGGAGTGTTTGTCGAGGTAGTAGCTAATGCACGATTAGCGCACCGTTTGTCTAACCGTGTGATAAACCCATGTGGGCACTTAAGTAAGATCCTAAAAAAGTGGATATCACATGTTTTTTCCCCTAGATGGCTTGTTTTCCACTTAAGTGGCCATAACTCGGGATCACCCTCCCTTGAAGGAATGAGAACCTCTCCCAAGCGTTTTGGAGGTTGTAACACCCCTAGATTTGATGAGAAATATTATTTTAATTTCATTAATTCCTTGTTTTGTATTCTACACAAATATTACCTTGCGCTATACGCAACACCGTATTAGCTTGCAGTATACGCAACACTAGTCTTGGACCGTGTTACACACAATTTTGATAATAGTTATTCTACACAACATTGAGTATATATATATATTTATTAAATGTATAAATGAAATATGGTTGGATTCCTTTATACGAAACAACGAAGGATTCTTTCACAACACGCAACCCTGACTTGGCTTGCATTACACGCAATCGCGACCTTCCTCGATAGCGTGTGTTGTACGCAATATCGGGTTTTAAAAAACAATGTTATATTATTATAATATTGTCATGAACAAGACGTTATGAATAGTATTAACTAAATTTTGAATTTTATAACATTATTATTCTTCTTACACATTTCTAGAACATGGTATAAGAACAAAATAAATTTTTCGGGTAAAATAAGTATTTTTCAAAAAATGCAGTTTTGCCACCTTTTGATGGCGCACCCACTTTAAATCTAGTTTTTGACATGTTTATAAGTTCAATTTGACAAAATAAAATTTTTATTTGGAATCAAGAAATAAATATTTACTTTGGATAAATTTTTCATATTATTCTGGTAACTTTCACATTTTAATGAATTGTAAAAACACGCTATATTTTAATTAAAAACAACTTTTTTCATCGTAATATCTTATGTGGTTAAATTATAATATTGAATGGTTTTAAAGTATAAATAGAATATATTTTTACCATTTAATATAATGTATGTCATTAGCATTGATTTCACCTTGAATTCGTAGGTTAAATCAATTCAATCTTTTGCAATGTTTTAAACAAAAACCCGTTTTTATTCGACAACGGGATTAATTTTAATTTAATTTCTGAAACTTTTGTGTATTTAATTTTAAAAAATGGATTCCATATTTGGGATCAGTGGGTCCAAATTATGTTAATATTCTACTTTTTATTTTTGGAAATTATGAATAGTAACTATGGTAAATTTTATTTACCATAGTTAAAGGTAAATCGTGTAATTAAGGGTAAATATAATATTTTAAAATTACCCTAAAAATGTAAAAATCCTATTGGATGACTAAACGTCGACCCATATCACATAAGGGTCGGATTAGATACATTTAATTAAATTTTGTCAATGAAAATAATTTAATTATTATTAAAACCAAAGAATGTGACAACATGTCACTTTCTTAAATCTTATAAGTATAATAATTTTAATCTAGTGATAAAAATCATGAAACTTCAAAAATGAATTGTCTCCAGAAATATAATACAATTATCTACATCATAGGAATTTATTTAGAATTTTTAGGGATTAAATAAGTATCATTTATTATGACACATAGACGATACAGTAATTGTCTTATTAATGAAATATTGACATAATTGATGTTATAAAGGCCCAAATAAATGTAATTTGAGACTTGTTATTACTTAAACTAATTTTCTAGGTTAATATTACATGTTATTGTTGATTTAAGTAACTTGGTTCGAACTTATCATTCTGTTATAAATTTCATAAAAATCATATACCAAATAGTGTCAAAATTGACATAAAATAGTTTTTAAAACAAATATTATATTATTAATTGTTATTTTATTCCTAAAAATCTAAGTTTCGGACAAATGACTTAGATTGGATTATATATATTAATAATAAACAACTTGGGGTTCTTTTGGCTTGATATAGTAAGTTTATTAACCATATAGTGTAAGAAAACAAAATGAAACGGTAAAAGTTAAATTATTTAACTTAGAGTTAAATCTAATTGATAAGGGTAAACTAATAACCTAAACTTGTATAAATCCTATTTTATTAGAGGATTTCGACCCATCCCCACCTTAGCCTTGAAATAAATCAATTTGGATCTATTTAAAACTGAACTTGACTTTATAATAAAATAATATTTTTAGTTATTCCAAAGGTGCCCCTCTCCTCCCTTATAAAAGGGCACCTCCTCCCTCTCTTCCTCACACAACTTTGAGCCTTAAAGCTCGGCCAACCCCTACAAAAGTCTCTTCTCCACTTCCCTAGAAACATCCTAGAGGTTCTGGTATTCCTCAAAGACCAATTTTAGTGCCCTAAGAGGAGGTCTCAAAGAGGCGCTTCAAAGAAGAGCTAATTTCCGTTACCGATTCTTTCACCTTTATTTCTTCTTCCACTTCTTATTATTAGGTTGTTTCATTATGAAGTAATAACATCAGTATCACTCATATACTGATATGTTATTATAATTATGAGACAATCCTATTTCACCATCTATCCATCCTATGGAAAATGAAATCACCGCGCGTGCGTACGTACGGAATACCGTCTCCACGCCGTGGTGAAATCTATTTTCCACCACCACCTTACATGGATGGGTAAAATGGTGTAAATAATAACTATATATGATTATTATAAAGTTATATTAATACTGAAATAGTATACATACACTTCAACACAAGTTCACGAACATGAGAACGATATCATCGGTCGTGCGTACGTACGGACTACCGTCTCCACGACGCGATGAGATTCATTCTCCATGTTAACCATTTAAGAATGATTATAAAGTATATATAAGAAATAATAATGAAATATATGACATTATAAAGCTACTGGATTTATGTGTATATATATGTATGTCATCTACTTAATTCCACTCAATTCAATAAGGAAACGAAAACAGCATTCATGCGTACGTATGGCCTACCGTCTCCATGAATGGTGTATTTCTTTCCATTTACTGATTTTTTATATATATGTATATTATGAATATATATATATATATATATATATATATCATGTTTTATATTCTGGAAGTAATTAAATCATGATATGAGTAATAATAATGTCAAGAACAACAAGTCCAAACACCTAAGATAAATTAAACAATTTTACCCAAAACGCTTCTTTAACATGGAATTTACAAAAGAACGTGTAATATAAAGTCATAAGAGAACCATATATGATATCATAACACTGAATATGATTCTGTAATAAGTTAATGACATTATTTAAATCATTATACAGGAGATTCGGACACTTACGAATCAAATCATACATAAGGTAAGGGAAATATCACAATCTCATTTTTATCCGAGATTGTTTATACTTTAGTATTTACTGGGGTGTATTTTATCATCCACATCCATGTTTCCCCAATATGTAATATTATTCCCATCCACCTACAATTATTTAAATCCAATTTTACCCTTCGGTGAGTTTTTAGTAAAAGATATGAAAGGAATCTTTTGTCGTTTTTCGTACGAGGTACTTTTTGACTTTTCCGACAAAAGTACGAGATGAATGTTTTGTTAACTTATACGGCATGAATGGATTTTTAAAACATTATTTCCAAGAAGCTTCCTTTTAAAGTTTTCAAGTTTATTTTTAATCAACTTCTTTTAGCTTAAAGTTGTATGACATGTTAAGAAATGAAAATTGTTTTTTTAAGAGGAAAGGAAATTTTCCTCAAGAATGAAGTTCAAGTGTTTTATCAAAATTATTTTCCATATAAGAAAATAAAGGGTTCTGTTTTTATCCCTATTATTACATTGATTTGATTATGTTGTGATGGAAATATTTTTATGAATTCCTTTATCTTATATGAATTGATTTATGATGTCGCAATGTTTAAGATTCCCATTCTTATTACATGGGTTATGCAATGATGTATGGTTTATGATTTTGTGGCACACATAAGAATGGTATAATTATGAGATGGGTGGGACCTATATCTCCCTCCAATTCATTAGGTAACAATTTTATATCTCATGAGATAGAAATGGCTGGAACGGTAGGTTATACCGGTTCAGTGAAACAGGACTAAAACGAGGGTGACTCAGTTCAGAAATGGACTTTGTCCACTAAGATAGTCTTGGAAATGAGTCTTGACTAATAATATATGATTCTATATGATTATGTGTGTATGCCACAGAGTTTCATGTTTTAAGTTATGATTATTGTGATTACATTTCACTGCCATGATTTATCCCATGTTATGAAATTATGATCTCTTTTGCAGGTTAAGATTTCCAAAAGTTATGTGCTTGTGTATACGATGTGATTGATATTTTTTTGTTTACCCTTACTGAGCATTTGAGCTCACCCTTTTATGTTTACTTTTCCCCAGGATATAAAGAAAGGTTTTAGGTATAAAAAAAAGAAGATCTTTATGGGAGATGTTGAAGATCTTTCACCAGGATTAGAAGATTATATTCCGAGTTTCCAAAGACACTAAACTATTACGATCCATGTGTGTGTGTGTTTTTGTTATGTACTAAGTATTCCGCAAATGTAATGTAATTTCAATGTACGTCAAGCTTCAGGTCTCTACAGTTGGAATCAGAGGAATGGTTTAGTCAACCTTTGGAAACTAGGATGCAAGAACATTAGTGAGATTCCTAGAGATATTTCTAAGGTATGTCTAGGGATGTCTCTAAGGTTAAGTATACGTATAGGTTATAGTCCTAGAATTGCACTAACGATCTTAGAATTTAACCTAATATGTTAGATATTAAGGGTACTCCCCCTTTTATTATGTTGTTTTCCCTAGCATGATTTTTTCCTCTAACACTATTCTTTTTGGGTTTCAGATGATTCATGATAATGGAGGATATGATGGAGAATGGAATGATGAGAAACCAAATGAAATGGGATTTGGAAGTCCAAACATCATTATTATGCCGAATCAGAAATCTCATAATATGATCAATAAAGTAAAATTTGGTAAGTTTCCTGAATCGGCTAATAAGATAAAGATGGAGTTTCATGATGATCATAGAGGAAAGAAAGTTCAATTTCAGCTATGTAAATCATGTGGGAAGAGGCATCAAGGAGAATGTTTCAAAGGAACTAGAAGATAATTTGGGTGTGGAAAAGAAGGACACAAAGCCAGTAAGTGCAAAGGAAAAGGTTTAATTAACACCATGGATGAGGATAATGGTATTTCTACGACATCAACAATTATTAAATGTTTTAAATGTGGAATGTATGGGCATTATGCAAACCAATGCCCTAAGGGAAAGTCTCATGAAGAGAATCAGTACGACCGTATGGGTAGTATTTATGTTGATGATGATGAAGAGACTACAAATGATTTGTGAGATGAAAGAATTGTTGAAGCTTGGTCAATGGTTTAAGAAGGTAGTGGAATGATTACATGTTTATCAAGTGTAAATAATCTCATGGTACTATGGAATAAAAAGACATCTAAGAATTGTTAAATTGTTGTCTTTCCTTGAGTTTTGAAAGTGTGTGATTAATAAGTATTCATTTTTCAAGAGAATACATGATTAATGTATTCACATGATTGGAATGTGACCAACAAGATATATGGGGGACAAATGATGGTATTCACATGCTTGGTTGATGACATTTCAAGTAACCGTTTTCTTTATACTATGAGCTTGGATCGAAGTATTTTAGATAAGCCTAAAGATTGGAATGGATTATGTTGTACATAAGTTAGTATTGTTTAAGGATAAAACATTTTTTTTGATATTGATGATGGGATGTTATAATAATGTAGTTTTAGAAAAAGGACAACCAGCAGGATGTGCGACAACCCATCGCGTCGGCCAAGGCTGTGGGAATCGAACCCACAACTAAAGTGAGGCGGGCCTTTATCACATACCACTGGCCTACAGAAAGTCCCCGGTTAGTATAAACTAGTTTTATTTTATTAAGCGGTATGATATATGAAGTATAAGTTCATTTTTGGAATCGTATATGATTAACCTCACCAAAGACGGACTTATGTATATTTGATAACTATTGCTAAACTTTTGTTTGAAACAGATGGAATGACCCATCATTCTATCACATGATCTGTTAACACTTCACGAATAACAAATTCAACTTCATTTCTTCAAGAGATTAAGTGGAAATTGTTCAAAGCATGAACAACAGGGAGATTGTACCAAAATAAAGTAAGTATTTCTTCTAATTCAAAATTTTCAACATTATAGAAATGATATTGAAAACCAAAAATGTTGTCCTACTGATCTTATATCTGATGAATCAGATGGTACCCTAGATCATCACAAATTTATGGATTTGCGATTGTTGGCTTTTTCATATCCATGTTCTCTACCACTATCCATCAGAACATGATGGTTAGATTTCTCTTCCATATCCACATTTTCACCTATTTGGAAACCCAGTGATTAGTTTATTTGGGTAACCATTAAGTTTCATACTTTTGTTTTTAAAGATTAGTTTTGGTATCCCTTTTTACAATGTGGGTTTCTATCAAAGAAATTTTCGAATAGTAAACCATTTATAACCCCGACGAATTTCGAGGGAGAAATTCATTTTAAGGGGGGTAGAATGTAACACCCCTAGATTTTATGAAAAATATTCTTTTAATTTCATTAATGTCTTGTGTTGTATTCTACACCAAGATTACCTTGCTCAATATGCAACACCGTATTAGCTTGCAGTATACGCAACACTAGTCTTGGACCGTGTTACACACAATTTTGATAATAGTTATTCTACGCAACATTGAGTATATATATATATATATATATTAAATGTATAAATGAAATATGGTTGGATTCTGTTATACGAAACAACGAAGGATTATTTCACAACACGCAACCCTGACATGGCTTGCATTACACGCAATCGCGCCCTTCCTCGATAGCGTGTGTTGTACGCAATACCGGATTTTAATAAATAATGTTATATTATTATAATATTCTCATGAACTAGCCGTTATGAATATTATTAACTAAATTTTGAATTTTATAACATTATTATTCATCTTACACATTTCTAGAACATGGTATAAGAACAAAATAAATTTTTCGGGTAAAATAAGTATTTTTTAAAAAATGCAGTTTTGCCGCCTTTTGATGGCGCACCCACTTTATATATAGTTTTTGACATGTTTATAAGTTCAATTTGACAAAATAAAATTCTTCTTTGTAATCAAGAAATAAAAATTTACTTTGGATAAATGTTTCATATTATTCTGGTAACTTTTACATTTTAATGAATAGTAAAAACACACTATATTTTAATTAAAAACAACTTTTTTCATCATAATATCTTATGTGGTTAAATTATAATATTGAATGGTTTTAAAGTATAAATAGAATATATTTCTACCAATTAATATAATTTATGTCATTAGCATTGATTTTACCTTGAATTCTTAGGTTACATCAATTCAATCTTTTGCAATGTTTTAAACAAAAACCCGTTTTTATTCGACAACGGGATTAATTTTAATTTAATTTATGCAACTTCTGTGTATTGAATTTTAAAAAATGGATTCCATATTTGGAATCAGTGGGTCCAAATTATGTTAATATGCTACTTTTTCTTTTTGGGAATTATGAATAGTAACTACGGTAAATTTTATTTACCATAGTTAAAGGTAAGTCGGGTAATTAAGGGTAAATATAATATTTTAAAATTACCCCAACAAATGTCAAAATCCTATTGGATGACTAAAAGTCGACCCATATCACATAAGGGTCGGATTGGATACATTTAATTAAATTTTTTCAATGAAAATAATTTAATTATTATTAAAACCAAAGAATGTGACAACATGTGACTTTCTTAAATCTTATAAGTATAATAATTTTAATCTAGTGATAAATATCATGAACCATAGAAAATGAATAGTCTCCAAAAATATAATACAATTATCTACATCATAGGAATTTATTTAAAATTTTTAGGGATTAAATAATTATCATTTATTATGACACATAGATGATGTAGTAATTGTCGTATTAATGAAATATTGACATAATTGATGTTATAAATGCCCAAATAAATGTAATTTGAGACTTGTTATGACTTACAATAATTTTATAGGTTAATATGACATGTTATTTTAGATTTAAGTAACTTGGTTCGAACTTATCATTCTGTTATGAATTTCATAAAAATCATATACCAAATAGTGTCAAAATTGACATAAAATAGTTTTTAAAACAAATATTATATTATTAATTTTTATTTTATTCCTAAAAATCTAAGGTTCGGCCAAATAACTTAGATACGATTATATATATTAATAATAAACAACTTGGGGTTCTTTTGGCTTGATATATTAAGTTTATTAACCATATAGTGTAAGAAAACAAAATGACACGGTAAAAGTTAAATTATTTAACTTAGAGTTAAATCTAATTGATAAGGGTAAAATAATAACCTAAACTTGTCTAAATACTATTGTATGAGAATATTTCTACCCATCCCCACCTTAGCCTCGAAATAAATCAATTTGGATCTATTTGAAACCGAACTTGACTTTATAATAAAATAATATTTTTAGTTATTCCAAAGGTGCCCCTCTCCTCCCTTATAAAAGGGAACCTCCCCCCTCTCTTCCTCACACAACTTTGAGCCTTCAAGATCGGCCAACCCCTGAAAACTTATCTTCTCCACTTCCCTAGAAACATCCTAGAGGTTCTGGTCTTCCTCAAAGACCAATTTTAGTGCCCTAAGAGGAGGTCTGAAAGAGGTGCTTCAAAGAAGAGGTCATTTCCGTTACCGATTCTTTCACCTTTATTTCTTCTTCCACTTCTTCTTCTTAGGTTGTTTAATATTGAAGTAATAAAATCAGTATCACTCATATACTGATATGTTATTATAAGTATGAAAAAATCCTATTTCACCATCTATCCATCCTATGGAAAACGAAATCACCGCGCGTGCGTACGTACGGAATACTGTCTCCACGCCGTGGTGAAATCTATTTTCCACCACCAACTTACTTTGATGGGTAAAATGGTGTAAATAATAACTATATATGATTATTATAAAGTGATATTGATACTTAAATAGTATACATACACTTCAACACAAGTTCACAAACATGAGAACGATATCATCGCTCGTGCATACGTACGGACTACCGTCTCTACGACGCGATGAGATTCATTCTCCATGTTAACCATTTAAGAATGATTATAAAGTATATATAATCAATAATAATATAATATATGACATTATAAAGCTACTGGATTTATGTGTATATATATGTATGTCATCTACTTAATTCCACTCAATTCAATAAGGAAACGAAAACAGCATTCATGCGTATGTATGACCTACCATCTCTATGAACGGTGTATTTCATTCCATTTACTGATTTATTATATATATGTATATTCTGAATATATATATATATATATATCATGTTTTATATTCTGGAAGTAAGTAAATCATGATATGAGTAATAATAATGTCAAGAACAACAAGTCCAAACACCTACAATAAATGAAACGATTTTACCCAAAACGCTTCTTTAACATTGAATTTACAAAAGAATGGGAAATATAAAGTCATAAGTGAACCATATATGATATCATAACACTGAATAGGATTCTTTAATAAGTTAATGACATTATTTAAATCATTATACAGTAGATTCGGACACTTACGAAGCAAATCAGACTTAAGGTAAGGGAAATATCACAATCTCATTTTTATCCGATATTGTTTATACTTTAGTATTTACTGGGGTGTATTTTATCATCCACATCCATGTTTCACCAATATGTAATATTATTTCCATCCACCTAAAATTATTTAAATCCAATTTTACCCTTCGGTGAGTTTTTAGTAAAAGATATGAAAGGAATCTTTTGTCGTTTTTCGTACGAGGTACTTTTTGACTTTTCCGAAAAAAGTACGAGATGAATGTTTTTTTAACTTATACGGCATGAATGGATTTTTAAAACATTATTTCCAAGAATCTTTCTTTTAAAGTTTTCAAGTTTATTTTTAATCAACTTCTTTTAGTTTAATGTTGTATGACATGTTAAGAAAGGAAAAATGTTTTTTAAGAAGAAATGATATTTTCCCCAAGAATGAAGTTCAAGTGTTTTATCAAAATTATTTCCCATATAAGAAAATAAAGAGTTCTGTTTTTATCCCTATTATTACATTGATTTGATTATATTGTTATGGAAATATTTTTATGAATTCCATTATCTTATATGAATTGTTTTATAATGTCACGATGTTTAAGATTCCCATTTTTATTACATGGGTTATGCAATGATGTATGGTTTATGATTTTGTGGAACACATAAGAATGATATCATTATGAGATGGGTGGGACCTATATCTCCCTCCAATGCATTGGGTAACGATTTTATATCTCATGAGATAGACATGGCTGGAACGGTAGGTTATACCGGTTCAGTGAAACAGGACTGAAACGAGGGTGACTCGGTTCAGAAATGGACATTGTCCACTAAGATAGTCTTGGCAATGAGTCTTGACTAATAAGATATGATTCTCTATGATTATGTATGTATAACACAAAGTTTCATGTTTTAAGTTATGATTATTGTGATTACATTTCACTGCCATGATTTATCCCATGTTATGAAATTATGATCTCTTTTGCAGGTTAAGATTTCCAAAAGTTATGTGCATGTGTATACGATGTGATTGATATTTTTTTTGTTTACCCTTAATGAGCATTTGAGCTCACCCTTTTATGTTTACTTTTCCCCAGGATATAAAGAAAGGTTTTAGGTATAAAAAAAGAAGATCTTTATGGGAGATGTTGAAGATCTTTCACCAGGATTAGAAGATTATATTCCTAGTTTCCAAAGACACTAAACTATTACGATCCTTGTGTGTGTGTGTTTTTGTTATGTACTAAGTATTCCGCAAATGTAATGTAATGTCAATGTATGTCAAGCTTTGGGTCTCTACAGAGGTGATATGAAGGCTTCACTTAGCGAATCGAAGCTGAATTCTTGAGGTAGGTAGATGTTCTTCTTCGTTCTTGTTCAGTTTCTCATATAGACTTAGATATAAATCTCCTCTTCTCTCGGTTTCTTAGATCTATGCCCATTGTGAGTAAATAGAAGTGTGTGGATGACAAGTGTGATGAGTTTTGGTCTTGGTCTTGCTAGGAGAAGTGATCTAAGGCTGGTTCTTGAAGAATGAACCTATTTCTCATGAGTTTTATTCATTCGTTGGGGTTTTCAACAAAACCATGAGGTAGGGTCCCAAATCTTTAACACTTTATATGATAATTTGATCTCCTTTTGATAAATTGCGAATGAGAGTTTCCAGGATTATGATATGTTGATGAATGACACATTTTATGTTATTAAATAATGTCACCCATATGAGATAAATGATGACTTGAACATACGTTTCTGTTAAGCATGAGTTACTAATTTAGTTAAAGTGATATGATAAAACACTTGTGTGATTTGAATGGGAAGAATGATTAATAGAGTAATTAATGGTAGAATTAATTATCAAGTAATGATTTGGTATGAAATTGTGGGTTTTACTGATTATTGGGAATATTGAATATTTGACATGTTTGGTATATAATTTGGAAACTATTAATAATTAATGGATGGATTAATTATTACATGTTAAATGGTAAATGGTTAAAAAACTGATGATTTGTTAAAGAGATGGGATTTAATTAATGAAATATTGAATTAATTAATTTTATTCCATTAAATTAATATTGTGAATTGATTTTTTTTACGATTGTTATCCAGGAGTAAGTTTGATGTGTATTCATTTTCCATGCCTTAAGCTATCTTTTATAGAATCGTTTGAGAATATAATATGTTGTGTGAGATGGTTGTTAAATATCTTGGCTTCGTTCAGCATGTTTTGTGATAATTATGGGGTGCTTGTTGATTGTTAAAGTCCTAGATGAATCACTGTTTTAGTGGACAGGTTGAGAACTGTTATATAATTTGGTTAATTAAGTGTTGACATATCTAAAGATCGATTTGTGTTGTTAATTAGTTGTTGAATTAATTAACGGACTGGTTTTGTGGTGTTAGACATGGTATTCTACACCAATGATAAATATATATGTATTTTTGATGAATGGGTTTTGAGACAAGGACTGAGTCTCCAAATACTCATAGGGGGTTAGACATGGAATTATACACTAGTGATAGATGTATATGTATGTTTGATAAATGGGTTGTGAGACAAGGACTGATGCTCCAAATACTCACGGGGTGCTAGACATGGCGTTCTATACCCAACTTGCAAGAGAATATTCTTTTATGGGATAGAGAATGAAGCTCCAAATACCCATGGGTTGTGAGATATGGACTGATGCTCTGTATACTCACGACGGTTCTAGACATGATTTTCTAACCCATTAATTAACAATGGACTATGGGTCCAATTGTTCATTTATGAAATGAAGTGATGGGAAATAAAAGTGTTTTAGACATAATTATTTTGTGATTTGATTATGAAAAAGGGTTCAGACTTATTAATAAATTGGGTGAATCACTGTTAGTGGATGGAACGAGGAAAAAATCTCTATTTTACTGGACGGGCTCAGACATAGTATATAAATGACTAAATTGAATAACTTATGATGCATTATCCAAGAAAACGCACAAGCTTGGATCTGGTCTTTACATTGAGTACCTAGATGGTCCTTAGAGACATCTGTTGAGAGTGACTTATACAAGGGATTTCAGGCATAGGCAGAATCCCAAGACTTTCATAACAATACATGAGTAATTGATAAATGAAAAATTATTATGTGATGATTGTTGATTATGCATGACCAATGAATAATGCAGGTTTAGACACCAGCCGAGGGATGAAGCATGTTCTTGGGTATATAGTTACATTATACTGCTCACTTTATTTATGCATGCCTTTACGTGTTTTAAATTATTTATTAAATTTCAGGAATTGGGGTAGACACCGGTGGTCCTGGCCTATTGTGATTTATATCTCACACCCTACTCAGGCCGCCATTGCACTGGGTACCAGAGTAGATTATATTTTGTTGCAGGATTATGTAGCTTCCATTTACATGAGAGATAGGATTAGAGGACCAATCAGATGCTCGGGATGCTCGAGGAGATGGCCCTTGGGGCTTTGAGTCATAAATTATTTATTTCTATATTGGAATGTAATGCATGTTGTTATGTTCACGGTTTTCTATTCTGTATCATTAGCATGTCATGTATGCATCTTCTGTACAATTTTTCATTGGCTATTTGTTTTGTACAAGCTTTATAAAATCTTCTCTCCGTTTCATTATCATTTATTATACCATTTCCAATATTTATTGAATTTGTCTTTTTTTACACTAAAGATAGGGTATAGTCTCCCCACTGACTATCCTTAGACACTCGCTGCTAGTCGGCAGACTCTGTCATAAGGGGAGAGGCGTTTGAGGTCATGTGGCGACCTCTCCGGTCACTGGTTCAGTGGTGAGCTGGGTCTGGATGCTACACAATACTTAGTAGAGGACACCGAAAACCAAAAAGCAATACACAAAGAAAAGGTATATCTATCCCTACACAGTATATGTCTACTTGAACACAATGTTTAGTTATACTCAAAACCGAGAACCGTAGTCTAGGGAAAAGTCACACAACCATATACCTATGCTAGGGATTTAGTTAGGAGATTTCCATGAAGAAATAATCTATAAGAACTCACTACACAATTCTTATAGCTCGGATGTTGTCCTTCCGATAAGTATTGTTTGTCGGGAAAAGAAATGAGAGATAGATACACTCATTCTGGGAGAACACACTCTCGTGTATGGAAAGATCACGATACACAGATGAGGATCACTTCCATGGCCTTGGCGGATACTACGACTCATCCAGATTAACCTACTATGTACAGGATCGACACATTGTGGGAATATTCATGTCGATAACTGCCTCTACCTAGGGTCAAGAATGGATAGAGGATCCCACTTCGGGCCTCTCGGTGGGATACCTAGCTCTATATCAGAAAGTCCTGCTGAAGTGATCATAATCCTGTGAATGGAAGAAATACTTGAAGTTCAGGGGAACAAGGAAAAGGGGCACTAACAAAAATGGAACATGTCCATGATACGGTGGAAAAGAGGATCAATCCATGTACTGAAAAGTACACTGCGTGTAGAAGGGTCACATGCCATGTCCTCTGACTTGGGTACTGTCGGTGTACAATGACTCGTGTTTCATGTCTTCTTGCATAGAATGAGGTATACACAGCCTGTAATAGAGTGACATGTTGTGTTCCTCTATCCAGGGTGGACTATGTGTACGATGTCCATGTGCATGTACATGGCTTCAACCCGTGTGTTACAACCCGTGTAGTTGGTACACGAGGTAACCCATGCAGCCAGCCTGGTCTGGCTGTGTAGTGGAGTACACGACCGTGTACTCCACCCTATGTCCGTGTGTTTTCTGAGATATACGATGAGTCCCGTTAAAGTAAAACATGTTGTGTTCTTCAGAGAGAACGTTGTGTCATCACTTCATTCATCGCGGAACCCTAGTCGCCGCTGATCTAGTCTCACAGGGTGTGTTCTTTAGGATACACACCGTGTTCTTCGGAATTTTATAGAACTGATGGTTCTTAGATCCATGCCTCCATCGATTCTTATATGTTTTTTCAGTGATTTGATCATCATGAAACTGAAGGGTTGAGGTCCTTCAATCATCATGAAGCCAACTCCGTCAGTTTCAGCCCTTCGATTGGACCCGAAATGCATTCTGATCCACCCTCACAAAGACCACTTGAATAATGAGAACTCCATAACCATGTTGATTCATCTACCTCCATCACCGACGCACCTCCTCTAGTTCATCACATTTTCAGATCTCCAATTTGGGATCGTTGCGTTGTGAAACGGATGCGCAATGATCTGTTGATCATAACCCCATGAAGAACACAAAGAAAGCAGCATTGAATGGAAGAATGAAAAACAATAAAAAAGGGGGAAAACACCATCATCATTCATCATGAAGTCGATCTATTCATGTTAATAGGCTTAACAATAAAATCAAAAAGACACACCAAGATCATCATAAAATCTATCACCGAATAAAAACCCAATTGAAAAGGAAATTGACGCCCTCTCGTAAGAACGCCTGATCCGCTGATCAACCTGTTTAAGAGTTGATTCACATTATTCCTTTAATCCAATAATGGGTAAAATGAGAATAGAAATAAAAAACCCCTACCTCGATCCGGTTGATGAACGGTCACCGAATCAAATTTGTTCTCAAGGTTCATCGAACCTGAGACGTGTCGATTGATCGTGTCGTCATCGTCCGCCAATGGGTTCTCCTCCAATGATCCAAGAGGATCTCTCTCAATTCACAGGTTTATGATGCTAACACATAAAAAATTCCATAAACAAGTATTTGAAAGGGTGGAATTAGGTTGCTGCACAAAAAGGAAACTTTTAAATAAAATAAAGTATTAATTTATTTTATCTTCATTAAAACGTTCAAAAACCAACTCCTTCATCTGACCCACACCAATTGATGTTATCCCCCACCTAAGGTAAATTCACTACTCTAAACGTAATGGTGCACTCATATTTCTGATCCGAGCACCCAATTAAAAGTTATTCGACTTTTTCAGGAAAACCACTCGTGTGTGCTGTTTAAATGTTAATTTAATTCAAAAATTTATTCTGGGCACTCCGGGACTTTGAATAACACGTCGTTGAAAGTACTAGTCTCAAAATAATTCCTTATAAAATAATTAAAAATAATACATTTTAAATTCAAGACATTATATTCCTCCCACCTTGGGTATATTCATCACCAAAAATCCAAAACAAGGGCTACTCAAAAAGATGTGGGTACTGGGCATGGATCTGAGCCTCCCACTCCCATGTGGTCTCTTGAAGATTCATGTGATTCCACTAGATGTGAACCAAGGGAATCAATTTCCCATGAAGGATCCTATCATGCTGATCTCCAATCTCCGCAGGGTACTCAGCAAACGTCGCTCCACCTTCGATGTCCAGCTCGCCGTAGTCGATGATGTGTGTGGGTCATGCACGTACCTCCTTAGCTGCAACATGTAGATGAAATCATGTACCCAATGCAACTGTGGTGGTAGATTGTGGTGGTATTCCACCACGCCAAGTCTGCGTACTATCTAAAAAGGTCAAATGAACCTCAGAGATAGCGTGTCGCCTCGGCCAAATCTATGTAACCCTCATCTAGGTGATACCATAAGGAAGACATAATCCCCCTCCTGGAACTCTAAAGGTCTCCGTCATCTATTAGCATAAGAATTATACCGGCTCTGTGCTGTATTCATCCACTCCCAGATGATCTGCACCTTCTCAGTGGTAGCTCGCACCAATATTAGACCCATGAGTGTTGACTCTCTGGGTCAGTCCAACAAAGCGGTGACCGAAAGGGTCTCCCATATAAAGACTCAAATGGTGCCATACTATTGGTGGAGTGGTAGCTATTGTTTTTCTTAATCTCTATCAGGGGTAGTTGGTCCTCCCAACTACAAAAAAAGTCCAAGATACAGGCCTGCAACATATCCTTCAGAACCTGAAAGGTCCTCTCAGTCTGACCATCTGTCAGGGGGTGGAATGTTGTGCTCAAGCGTAGCTGAGTTTTGGAAGACTCTTGAAATCTCTTCCACAACCAGGATGTGAAGTGGGAATCTTGATCTAATACTATTGTTGACGGGATTCCATGAATCCGAACTATGTCTTTTATATAGAGGCATCCCAAGCTCTCCATGGAACTCTTCTCTCTAATAGCTAGGAATTTGGATGACTTTGTGAGCCGTTCAATGATCACCTAGATGGAATCATGCCCCTTTGATGTATGTGGTAAGCCCATCACAAAGTCCATCGATATTCCATCCCACTTCCACTATAGAACTTCCAGGGTGAGCTAATCTTGCTAGAACCTGGTGCTCAACATTCACCTGCTGGCACGTAAGGCATCATGAAACGAACTCTACAACTGCCTTCTTCATTCCTGATCACCAGAACTATCATTGGTTATCCTAGTACATCTTCAACACTCCAAGATGTACCATAAATGGTGATGTATGAAACTCCCTTAGGACCACCTCCCATAACACCACTGGTACAACAACGCACCCTCTGAAAAGAATTACGTGCTCTACACCTTGCGAATATCCATTAGGGGAATTCCCTAAGGATAACTGAGCACGTAAAGCCTCATAGTCAACATCCCCATGTTGTGCCTTCCTAACTCGCAGTTAGAGTGGAGGGTTGAAAACCATCCACTAAAGGTAAGCTACATATTCTCAGTCCATGAAATATAACTATAACAATTCCAATTGTTCCATCACCTCACTCAACAGTTGCGAGCTTAATCTACTGCTATGAGAATCTTATACATTTTTACGCTTAATAGAAGTATAGATGATCTCAAAATCTTAGTCCTGGAGGAACTCTAGTCAGTGCCTCTACCTCAGATTCAGATCTTTATGCAAGAATATGTACTTGTGGCACTTGTGGTAAGAGTTGATGATGAACTGCTGGCCCATAAGGTTATGTTGCCACATCTTCAACGCGAAGACTACCACTTCCAACTTGAGATCTTGGGTTGCACAGTTATGCACATGTGGGATATGCTAGCATGAACCATAAGTAATAAGTTCCTATATCTGCATCAGGACACAGCCAATCCCGGTCTCTAATGCATCTCAGAAAACTACATAATCGACACCCTCCTCTGGAAATCTCAAAATTGTGATGCTCGTCTAACTCTACCTCAACTGATTGAACGTCTGCTAGCACTTTTCCTTCCACAAGTAGGGTTCCACTTTCTAGTCAAGGCTGTCATTGGTGCTGATATATTGGAGAAATTAGGAATGAATCTCTGGTAATATCCTTCCAACCCAAGGAAGCTTTGCACCTCAATCAGGCTCCACGGTGGCTCCTGTTCTAACATTGCCTCTACCATGGCTGGGTCCACAGCTACTCCATCTACGGAGATGACATGTCCCAAAAATTAGACATCCCGAATCCAAAACTAGCACTTAGTGAGATTCCCATAAAGTTGGTTCTCTCCTAGTATGTTTAGAACCATCCGCATGTGTCTCGTGTGATCCTCCTCTGAGGATGAGTACACAACGATTTCTTCAATGAAGACCACTAAAAACCGGTCAAAATATAGCTAGATGATCTGGTTCAAACATCCCATGAAAACTATGGGGGAATTTTTCATGTATAGAGGCATCACCAAGTACTCATAGTGAATGTAATGGCATCTGAAAGCCATCTTCAGTATATCCTCGTCTCGTACTCATAACTAGTGGTAACCTAAACGAAGGTCAATCTTCAAGAACCACTATTCCCCTCTTAGCTGATCAAAGAGGTCGTCGATATTTGGTAGTGGATAATTGTTCTTCATCGTTACCTGATTCAAGCACCGGTAATCCATGCACAACCTAAAACTCTCGTCTGACTTCTTGGAAAACAAAATTGGGGCCGCCCAGGGTGAAATGATGGGTCTTACGAAACCCTTGATTTGAAAATCCTCCAACTACACCCTCATCTCGCCAAGATCTACAGGATCCATCTGATATGATTGTGTGGAAATTGGTGCCGTCCCATGGTGTAAGTCTATGAAGAAGTCAATTTCACAAGGGGGGGGTAATCCTGGAACATCTTCGAGAAAGGCATCATTGTACTCCACCACTTCTCCTGGGAACTGGAATCTCACAAAATCAACTGCTCCGAGGGTAAGGCTTGACAACTAATAAGTGATCAGCTTCACCCTCCTATGCATGAGCCCATTCGGTGCTACCTAGGTCTTCTTTTCACTAACAAAGGATAACCTCATCCCATCACTACAGACACACCACACTCTTCACCTAAATCATTCAATCTGGGCATGGACCGAAGATAACCAATCTATAGTGAGAATGACATCATAAGGGCTCGACACTACTACCGAGAGGTTCCAACCAAAACTCTCACCTCCAAGCGTGAGATCACACTATCATAAAAGATGTGTGATCATCGAGTCTCCTCCCATAGGTTTCTCCAAGCATAAGGGTCGAGTCAATGGATCTACCAGAATCTCTAGGTTTCGCACAAGACATGTGGCGAGGAAGGAATGACTGGAACATGTGTATACAAGTACAGAAGATAAGGTTGAAAAGAAATAGACCATACCTGGAATAATCCCTAGAGTCCCAAGGTTGTATGCCTAGATCGCTAGAAGTTATCCCAACCACTATCCTCCAGCTTCTTGAGCCTGGTGTGGACCTCCTGGGGGTGGTGGTGGAAGTAGATCGAAGCAGTTTCCACCACCTGCAGCTCACCCTACTCTTCTTCCACGTCCTCGACCTGGAGGGTCTTTATTCTCCACTCTATGCCTCTCCCTCGGTGGTCCATACATCACTTCCATTTCAGTAGCTCGACGGGTCAGACAATACCTAGTGAGATGTCCCATACCGTCGCACGAGTAGCACCGCCTCTCCCTAGGACAACTGGATCCATCTTAAGAACCCTGGATTGTTGATCCCCTATCTCGGGTCCTCCTATGATGTCTCCCATGTCCAGATCTTTGTGCCTGATGTCGGCTCCCTCCTGCCAAGGTCTCCACTCCTGCTATCCTACATCTAAATGTCGTGGGATATCTCTACTATGCCAAGAAGCTCTCGATCACCAAGGCCTGCTTGAGCACTCCAGCGTAAGTCTTTATTCATAGAGGCACGAAAATAGCTCGGATGTCCCATCGTAGACCTCGCTCGAAGGACCAAGCTCTGAAGTACTGATCCCTGAACATATCTATCAAGTACCTGGTGAGGTTGGTGAACCTTGATGAATAGTCAACCACTATTAAACTTCCCAAATATAGAAAAAGAAGCTTCTGGATATGCACTTTTCCTAGTGAAACTAGTGAGAAATCCTCTCTAAAGAGCTGCTCAAACTCTGTCCAAGAAAGAGTCTCCTCATCATGAGTATGTGTGTTAGAATCCACCATCATCCCACTAAACCCTGAATAAGGCTCACTCCTAGGATCACCATCTGGTCTGCCAGTGTCCTAACCAGACATAAAACTATATTCACCACCTCAAGCCAGTCCTTCGCCGCCTGAGGGTCGAGCTCGCCTCAGAACCTAGAGGGTATCTATCTCTAGAACTCATGGATCACACTCAGCATATGCCCCTCGTCTGTCGGTACTGTAGGTACCATGAGATGATCCACTGGTGGTGGTAAAAAAGGTGCACCACCTTGAGGTAATGACTGGGAAACTACTCCATTTATCGAAGCCTCATCACTGAGTGGGTCATCCTGGTGATCACGCTATTGAATCCTAGCAGGTATGCATCGCGGAGGAATCCTGTAAAATAACAACATGTACCTTCGTTATCGAGTATATTTGGATAGATGAAACTAAGGACATGAAAAAAAACCCATCCCTATATTATGCATGTACCATTTACTTATTTCCCTGCAACTAGTATTTTCATGTACCAAGTCGAAAATAAGTTTATCAGAGTCTTGGTGTATAGATATGTTGGCCGCCCGCACCAACATTGGAGTCTCTGGCCGGAAAGTCAAGCTTGAAATACTTAACACTATTTCCCCAAACCAGTCTCACAGACTCTTGATTCTACAATAGAACTGACCACCTATGATACCACTATCTCATGACCTATCCTAGTGGGGCCCACAAAGTGACTCCCCAACCCACCTCCAATAGGACAGGGGCTGGTGACTAGCACCGAGTAGGCAAATTATTAACATAAGAGGTGTTTCCTAAGTACTTTACACTTGCACACACCTCCATGCCCTCAAACAATGAAATGAAAAACCCACCAAGGAACAAAATGCATGCATACAACTAAACCCAACCAAACAGAGTATGATGGAAGGTAAAGTACTGAAAGTAAACTGGGCCAGAATCAAGCCCACCCAAAAAAAACTGACTAAAAACTACAAGTCCAACCTATAATCACAAAGAGTTACTGAGACTACTACTCCTAGCCATAGGAACACCTCATCCTGTAGGGAACTCAAAAAAGCCCGGTCCGGCCCTGATCTGCCCAGGACTCCGTCAAAAGGCCACTCTTCGGCACAAGACAAGACATGTGGGTGAAAATCCTGTTCTTGGGTGAGTATTACAATATTTAGTAGAGGACCCAAAAAACCTCAAAAAATACACAAAGTAAAGGTACAAACATCTCTAAACAGTATATGTCTACTTGAACACAAAATCCAAATATACTCAAAAACCAAACCTCTAATCTAGGGACAAGTCACACAACCGCATACCCATGCTTGGGATTTAGTTCAAAGATTTCCACAAAGCACTCATCCGGGAGAACTCACTCCATGAGTCTGATAGATCTGATTTTATCTGTCTAAGAAGAACTATTCTTCGAGAAAATCCATGAGAGGTAGAGACACTCTTTCTAGGAGAACACACTTGTGAGTGGGTAAATATCACTATACACAGATTAGGATCACTACTAGGGCCTTGGCGAATACTGTGACTCATCTAGATTCACTTACTAGGTAGATTATTGGCACCCTATGGGAATAGTCACATCGATACCTGATAATACCTAGGGTCAAGAATGGATAGAGGATCTCGCTTCGGGCCTCTCAGAGGGATACCAGACTCTATCTCGGAAATTCCTACTAAAGGTATCATACTACTGTGAATGGAAATGATACCTAACCATTAGGGGAATAATAAAAAGGGTAATAACCCAAATGGAACATGTCTAAGAAATGGTGTAAAAAGGGATCATGACATGTACTAAAAAGTACACGGTGTTTAGAAGGGTCGCACGTCGTGTCCTCTGACTGGGGTATTTCTAGTGTACAACGGCCCATCTCACAATATTTTCGCATAGAAAAAGGTATAAATCGAATTTAATAGAGTGACACTCCATGTTTCTGTGATTTGATCACCACTAAACAGAAGGGTTCAGGTTTCCCAATCATCATGAAGTCGATTTCATCAGTTTCGGGCCTCCGATCGGCCGTAAAAGACGTTCTGATCTACCCACATGAAAAATGATCGAAGAATGAGAACTCCCTATCCATGTCAATTCGTCTACTTCCAGAGTCATCATGCCTATTATAGGTCATCATGATGTCATATCTACAATTTGGGATCGTTGTGTTGAAAAACGGATGCGCAATGATATGTCGTTCATAACCCCGCAAAGAAGGTGAAGAACATGGGGTTGAAAGGGAGAAATTAAAACAATAAATAGTGGAAGAACACACCTCATCCATCGTGCATCACGGCATCGACCTATTCCCATTAATAGTTTTAACATGAGATTCAAAAAGACAAACCAATATGATCATAAAATCGATCCCCGAATCAAAACCCCAATAGAAATGGAAATGGACGCCCTCCCGCGAGAACACCCAATCCAAGGATCAACCTATACGAGGTTAATCGACATTAGTTGTTTAATCCAAGAACAGGGAAAATAATAATCAAAATAACAAACCCCTAAACTAGATCTGGTTGAAGAAATATCTCTTTGTCACGTTAGTTGATGAGGTTCGTCGAATCTGAGATGCGTCGATCGGTCATGTCGTCGTCATCCGCCAATGAGTTCTCCTCCAAAGATCCAAGCAGATATCTCTCAATTAGCAGTGTTATGAGGCTAACATTTTGAACATTCCATAATTAGGTATTTAAAAGGGAGGAATTAGGTCACTGTGTAAAAAAAGAAACTTTTAAATAAAATAAATTATTAATTTATTTTACTTCCATTAAAACGTCCCAAAACTAATTCATGTAGCTGACCCACAATGGTTGATGTTAAGCCCCAAATAAGGTAAAGTCACTACTTTTTACACAATAGTGCCCTCAGATTTCTGATCTGAGCACCCATTTAAAAGTTATTCCACTTTTTCAAAAAAAATATCTTTCGCACAATATTTATAGTTTAATTTAATTCAAATATTTATTCCAGGAACTTCGGGCCTCAGAATCACACACCATCAAAAGTTCTGGTCTTAAAATAATTCTATATAAAATATTTAAAAATAATAAACAAACAATATGAGAAATTACAACAACAGAGTGAGAGACGCCATGCTACACCACTCAAGATAGTGACTGAGCTGCCATGGAATTACTCTAGTCGTGGTATGTTTCACATAAATCCCAACACCCATATATTGTCACTAATGTGAGATTCCATGAAGTAAAAAATTTATGTAAGGGTAAATGATATCTCCATTCTCATCATAACCCTTACCATCATTCCATGGTCTATATAAAGGAATATTATAATTATCACTAGTTTGGGGAATTACCATTCATCCATATCTTTTATCAAGCCCATATTCAACAATCCATAATCATTATGATAACATAATACACGAGGAAATACCAAAAATTCTCTATATTTATTAATACATTATCAACATATTATATGATTTTAATTATGTCATGTACATAACATGTAATAAATGGTGTGGCTTTTCCATGCTTTCTCATTTAATTTCATTTAAGACATTCAATTCAAATAATCCATACTTATTAAATTATTACAAGAGGTGTGGTCATGCCACCCTATTAAATTTAATTTCAATTCAACCATTTCATTCAACCATTACATTTAATTAATACTATTTAAAACATTAACTGAAAATCTAATCAAATTAATACATTTCATTGAGTCTATCAAAACATGGAAATTAAAATTAAATTGTCAAAAAGAAACTTCGAATGTTCCATGAACAAATAGTCATTTAAAACGTGGGAAAATCCATTTAAAATTCATGCCAATCCCTTATAATGATATTTTTTCAATCCATGCACTTAAATAATGGAATGGTTTTATAAAAATTTATAAAGGGAAACACCAGTATCTAATTCCATTAATGTCCATGCACATAAAATTACATGAATTTAACAATACCAAAGTCATATGTAATTACCAAGTATGGTATAAATAAATAATCATTACATTTTATCATAGAATATTGTGCAGCTCATCCGATGGGTTTTCTTATAAAATCATGCCATTTCTTATAATAATTCAAATTACATTACTAATCATCCCATTCAAGATTCTAAACATAATAATCCAAATATTAATTTTAGAAAAAAAAATACAAAGCATGGAAAATAAAATTACATTGTTCAACATGGAACTTATAAGGTGAAATTATCAATTTATCAAATGCCTACAAGTAGAGATTCTATTACTAAACCAAGAAGAATGTTGATAAGGCATTACAGGAATTTAATTAATTTAATAAAAAGGGAAGTTTAACTTGGAAAAAACAATGGGTTTCTATTATTGATATCAATAAAATCTAAATAATTAAACAACGTTCAATATGCATGTTTTAAGGTGAAAGGGTCAATTTTATATGAATAAATAAATTTAAAGGAAACATGTGACAAGGGTTGGCATGCAGTGAAACAATGTTATATATAAAATGATGGAAACATTAATAAAAAGTCATATACCACCTAGGTCATACTTAGGACAACCTACTCATCTAATATCAAGCTTTGATTTAATCAAGTTTGGAATAAATCAAAGAAAGATACATTCACCCTGAAAATAGGGAAAATGAGGTGGCACCAAGATAGCATATCATAGATGTGATTAAACTAAGAAATAGTCAAAAGGACTTGGGAGCTTACCGATTCAAATACATAGAGACCAATGATGATTGAATTCTTCTTTGGATGGAGGATTTATCACAAAGACTAGGGTAGGCTTAGTGGAGAATCCAAAGAATCACATGGGAGGAGTTCATGCTGTGGTAGAAGAATAATGAAAAGCGATAAAGAAATAAACATCATTAAGGGAAGAAAAATAATTTTACCCTCAAATATGGGCCGCATGATTTGGCCTCACAGTTTCACCAAACCATGAACCAACTATGAAATACCCCCTTCTTAAGAAACTATCTCTCAGAGTTTGAACCACACGATTACCCTAACCTTTCACCAACCATGAGATTAATAGTACACAGTTACAACCCATTTTTTCACTATACGTACGGTCTAGGTGAATAGTTTGGGTAAACCATGAAAATCCATTTTGGGTCTTTTATGATCCCTAACTACAGCTATATAGTTTTCGTTTGGGGGATTAATTGTTTCTGAAAAACTGTACGCTATATGTAGACCCTATAAAGAATTATATTTATAGCCTTGATACTATAAAAACTAAACAAGATACTCAAGAAACCCTCAGTCCTTTAACGAAGTCTAGAAAAGACACATTGAAGTATTCCAACTCTAATAATTATGTTATGAAGCTTTGTTTAAAAAAATTCCCCTCCAGTAAAGGCTAAAATTCAAATTCCTTTTTATTTTTATCTATTCCAAAAACAAGAGTCATTTTGATAACATTATGATTTCCAATACTAGCTATATTCACTTCCTCAGTAGGGAAATATCTATATTGGCCACAATTATTGACCAATATTTACTTCAGGTTTCATTTATAAACAATTCCATATACTGGATTATCTCATTAAGTTTTAAATTTTAAAAAATAATGTATTATTCGAAATATTGTGATGATGTTATCATAAAATAAAACTTCTAAATTGGTAACATCAGAATCATAAACATTGGTTTCTTTAGGAGTATATTTATTTTCAAATCTTTAATAATTGTTTATATAAAAAATATTAATTATCCTATGAATATTCCCTAGTCGCATCAAATAAGATGTGTTGTAAGGCCTATTGTCGTTTTCTAGATAACTCTAATGTATTGAAAGGAATTTTTATTTTTATTTTTTACCCCTATGTACCTATGTTCTATAACCCCATCCAATTTTATCTAGATAGGGATGTATTTCTAGGAAAAAATACATAAATTATACCTTACTGAAACGTTAGTTTTTTCTTATATATTTATCCTCAATGTCTATCTTAGTTTTAGGTTCAATAATCTTGGTTTTACTAAATATAGTTCCATAGGATATACTAAACTTCCTTTGATACCATATGTAGAGACAGCGACCCCCATAACATAGAGACAATTCCTTCTTTATTTCATTGGAATAGAAATCTATAATCACATCCCAATAGACTAAATATTTAAGTAATCCATGTAAACAAGGTGCGTACTTGATTCTTATATAACATTTAAATAAAGAATAAAAAATATACATTTTTATTTTGAGAATATAATTATTTCCTATAGCATATCAGTTCATATCAGGCATAGAAAACTTCACGGATTTCTTATAATGAAAAACATATGGGTGAGCACAATTTCTTAGAAAGAGTTTGGTATAATAGAAATTATCACTGAAAAATAAGAATAATAAACACAGAATGGTGTGTAATTAAAGCACGTTGCATTTAATCAATAACATAATCATAATAAGGAAGTAATAAATTATAACCATTTAATTTCATATAATTAATCACATGATCTTGAAAACATAAAAATTGATATTCTAACTAATCGAAAAATCACATGGAATATTAATAAAAAAATCATAAGGATGGAATGCATAAAGATAGATGTCTAAACTATTATGATATATCATCAATATAGTTACTATATTGATCTATCCTCAAGAAAGTTACTTTTAAGATATATCCTCATGAATGTTTCAATCTATGGGTAGAAACCGGTCTGATTTGGGCAATTGATTTTTATCAAGAGACATGTCGATGCATTGATGGGAATGAGTTAAATAGTACCCCAACCATTTATTTAAAGTTGAAATAAGTCCTCATATGTTTAATTACGACATTAATTCATAAAAAATGCTCCTTATCATCAAATATCAATATTGTGTAAAGGATATTAGTTTTCAATATTTCCATAGTTGATCAAGTAATAATCAAAGTAAACACCGCATGTAAAAATGGTATAATGTTTACAAAATAATCATTTTCATGAGAATTAATATTAAAATTTTGGGGATATTTAATTTCCATTGGATTTTGAATAATTCAAGGAAAGGAAACTGACTAAAAAAATAAATCACATAAGTTAATATCAATACCTTCCTAGGTAAAATTGGTCATTAACCATCTGAATGAAGATTAATAATAATTTAAATATAGTATATAAACATTAAAGTTAGAATAATGTTTTTTTGTCATTGGTGAATTTAAATACCATAAATATAACTTTAAAAAAAATCAGTAAAATAGCCTTTTCATTTTTGAGTCATATTTATAATCCATTTCTTCAAAAATCAATTTTAAAAACATTTTCTTTAATTTTAATCTCATAAAAAATCAATTTATGATTCAATTAATTGATATTAATTAGTATGGTTAATTTATTATATGCTATAAAAGTTGAAAAGAACAATATTTGTTTCACAGTAAAATGGATATGGAAGTTCCCTATTCAGAAAACAACAAGAAAGTTCCTTTAAAATTTTAAGTAAAATCAAAACAGGAATTATTTTGAAAATGATATAATTATTAATATGAAATTTTACTAATAATTATAAATGGATATGAATTAATTTGATAAATATTTTTGAGAATGTTATAAGTATTTTTTAAAATATTTTTAGAAATCACTTTTTTTTGGAAGAAAATATGATTCTGACCGAAGTGTGAAATGAAGTCGGATTTTCATTAAAACATTTTGTAAAATATTTTAAGTACCATAAAGTAAAAAAATGGTAATATTATATGAAAATAGTTTTAATAACCATAGGAAAAGAACAAGAAATTTTTTTACTAGGAAATGGTCAAATAATATCCTTCAACTTAAATTATAGAGTAAAAAATATCGATTGGAATGAGATTGTGAAATAATCCATTATAATGTTCATAATGTTGAAGTGAGTTATAATAGATGACCGAATTAGGTTTTTTAATAGTAAATATAAATAAAAAAGGGTAAATACAACTTATACTAATAAAAATTCATTATAAATAGAATATTATAATTATATAATCAAAGAAGTAGATGATTAAACCAATGCACTGAAATTAGGTTAATAAATTTGTTACCTCAAACTTATATTTGGTTAAATATGAATTCACATACTGATAAGAGGTTTTATATATGTTTTTACTTTTTTATATATCCATAATAATATTTCTAATATCATATATGATCCTTTAAACATATCTTATCAACTTTTATTAGTAATCTATCATTATTTTATTGTTCGGGGTCTGAATTGACTTGTTTTCCCATGCGTAATATCTCATGGATGTTCCAATTCAATTGTATATTAAAAAGTTATAAAATAACTAAAATAATATTCATGAAATATTTATCATTGTTTAGAAATTTTACATTTAAAATCAATCATTAATGATGGTTATGAAATTTAATGTAGCTTACCATCATGGACACGGTTGGTCATACGTATGCATTAAGAACATTTCCATTTTATTTGATCATTATGGAAATGATGTAATTAATATTTTCTTATACACTATTTATCATAATATCACAAAAAACATATTATATACATATATATTTCAACTATGTGGTGTGGTGATGAAATCAGTCTCATCGCTTTGTGAAGGCAGTGGCCCACACATACACAAATGATGCTTTTTATCATTTGGTGAGTGAAAAGAAAATGATATATTTTATATATAAAAATATTAAATATGAAATTAATATCATAATTATGTCGTGTATATCACATATAATTATTAGATATATCTTTATCACAATCCATGTGATGTTCTAGTGAAATATGAATTACATCGCCCAATCGTACACATGAGCGACATTATCGTGTCTCGAATGGAATGTAAAGAAAAAATATTTATATTAAATAGTGAGTCTATAGTTATATATATTTAATAAATATAATTTATATACCTTATATACCTCATCTTCCATAACCATGAGAAGTGGAAATGAAAAAACGAACGACATCTATTTGTGAGGTGGAAATCCACTGTACATACGAACAATGATTTCATAACCCATTTGAAGGAATTGTCTATGGTTTAAGTCCTGAAAATTTTGTAAAAATATCCAATTATATTTAAGAAAAATATGTTATTATATCATAATGTTTTAATAATATTTCAATGAGGCTAAAAAATAAGTAAAACAAAGATGCCTGTTGAATAGCATTTCCTCTTCTTCAGGTATGCACCTTAGGATTTCTCTAAATCCTTCAAAGGATTTCATTTTTCAAGTAATATTGATTCTAAGATTATGGGAGAAAATTTGGTATTTTTTTTAGGTATTATATAAAACAATGTGTTTTGGAGGTGTGAATAATAGAGGATAGGGGGTGGCCTTTTATAAGGTTGAAGGCGACACAATAGTTATTTTTTAAAATAATTTAGTGCTACCACAATTTTCATATGTCAAAAAGACAAATATTTGTCCACTATAAAACCATATAGTTTTAATAGACTTAATATGTCTATAAAATAGATTTTAAACAAGTTAATAGTCAATACTTATCCATAACTTTTTATTTTAACCTGTGGTAAACCTATTTTACCTCGACTTTGGTAATTAATTTTTACCGCATTCACGATTCATTTTGTTTTTAAAATTATTTGACCTTAAATTACATTATAAATAATTATAAATAAAAATATTTCATCTATTTTGATAAATTAAATTCATATAATTGGTAAATTTTTATTTAAAATTTATCCCAATACACATTGGGAAAGTGGTTTTTTAATGTGAATGTTTTCAAAAGGTTTAAATATTTTTATAACCAAATTCAATATGAAAGTAATTATAATGAAACAAATTGGATTAATTGAGGTAAAATTTAAATAATTTTACTTTTAGAAAAATGATAAATATATAATTTAACATTGTAATTTATTTAATAGAAAAGGAAGCTTTAAATTAAAATTTAGTATTTTCAATATTCATCAAATAATGAATCTTAGAAAAATCCCAAAGATTAACTCTAATGTAATTTTGGTAACCCAATTTCAAAAATGAGTTTTACTTTTTCATATAAATTTTACAATAATGGTAAATTTTTATTTAAAATTATATGTTTCAAGCATTATTAAACCATATTTTATTAAAATAATGTTTTACAGTGAAATTTTATTTTCCTTTTAGATAACTCTTATTTTAATACTAATAAATACATAACTAATAAACTTGTGTGAAATATAAATATTCATTAGTGATTTAATCCTCTTCATTGTAATGATCGGACCCCAGTTTCCCAGATTTGGTGCCTTATTTTATTACATTGCAATATAAACAAGGAATATGCATCCCAAAGGACCATGTTGTTTAGTATATTTTGGAAACAAGATACATATACAAGTTCAATATTACATTATGAAATGATAATACAACAATAATTATTCCATTAGAAACATCTGTGCCTCCTAGATTAAGCCTGAAAGTAACTCATAACTTACTTCTTCATATCCTGAGAAAATGAAACATAAGAAAGGGGTTAGATACAATGCTTCTTAAGAGTAAGCAATACTACAGAAGATAACATAATCATAAACATTAGGAAAAGGTAATAATTGAAAACAAATGCCTTTATAAAAAAACATGAACACGTTATGGTAGATATATGAGATGAGTAAATAACTAAATAATAAAACCAATTCATGGGTATTATACTAGTTCAATAACCACATGAACATTCAATTACAATCTTTATAATGAGGTAAGATCATATTCCAAACATCATAATCATACTTTCAAGGCCTTGTGCCAAGACCATTAATAATCATGTTGTCAAGGCCTTGTGCCAAGATCATAGTTTGTCTCATGAGACTTACCAATGCATCGAGGGGCTATAGAGGTCCCCACCCATAACATAATATGTACAATGAATTCCTCATATGAGCGGGGATAAACATAAATAAAATATACATTCATATTGAAACAATCATATGAAATGTAACTAACTTTCTCCAATCATTAAACATAAAACACTAACCATTTTGAGTAATATGGTGAATGGTTTTAGGGTAGATAATCCACAATAAAGTTATTTATAAACCATTAAATCAAATAGGTTAGATTAAATCATAAATTATTAATCCCAATAATACATAAAAATCAACAAGAGTGTTGATTCAGATGAAAATACTCTTATATTATGAAATTCTTGAGATAAATACTCTTTTATTTTGAAAAGAAGAGTTCTTTTGGAAATATATTTTTATAAAACCAGAAGTTAAGTATGATATTATTTTAATAATAAAATTAGTGATTTTATAAAAGATAATGGTTTCCAAAAATAGATTATAGAGTGACCATGAAAATGGGTAATACATTGAGAAATTCCTTTCAATCGGGCTAGTATTTTGGAAACAATTTTTAAAGTGTATTTTTTTTAAAATGTGTCACGTTACATAATATAAGGAATGAAACTTGTTGGTTTACATATATATAATACTCACACATAATTAATGATTAGTACATAATAATACATAAGAATTTCATTGAGGTAATTTGACAATGAAAGTAACCCGAATGAAAATGGAAGTTTTGGTGGAAAAACCCCAACCATAAGTCCAAATGTGTTCCACTCTTGAACATCAGGTCATGTAATATTAAATTAGATTTATTAATAACTTATTTAATAACATAATATAAATTTATTTAGTTTATCATAATTCTGTTTAGTTCATTTATATTCTTATTGATATGTTTTTATATTGAATTCTGTCATTCCAGAGTATTTGTTTTCCAGATTTTCATAATCAGTTCACTTGTTTCTAAGAAATAGAGTTCATGTGAGATGGTTGTAAATATCCAAAATTGAAATTACATATTTTTTTGTGAAAAAACTGAATTGTTAATATTCATTTCTATTATGGCATCCCACCTTTTTATTACGTAATGTTTCATTACATTTTAAAAACAGAGGATCTTTAATGTCAAGTGTCGTGGAAATCAGGAACATAGTACATGAAAACAACATAAAACATTCTTCTAAACCACTCGTAAGGCTTCATAATAGGTTCATCCTATGTACAATTACTGCATCTCATATTCTGGAGACATACATCAAAGAAAAGGGCGAGTAGAAGGCTCAGTAAGAAAAACAAGTGAAAGTGTTGACAAGTGATCTTGAGAAATATTAATAAGAACATGATAAAAGTCCTAACGGCGGGAGCAATGTAAGAATAAAAATATCATGATAAAAAGAACATCAATAATAACTGTAATATGTGGCTACAACATTTCATATAGACATTCATGAACATATCACCAACGTTTATCCCCAAGGTGTCATAAACATTACCAAGGTTATTCACCAATGTATTGTGAAACTTTTCATATCTAGAGATTAATTCTTTATCCCATGCATTGGAGCTCTATCAGGGCACACCCTTAATATGTTTTTAATTGAGGCAAAATTTCTGCAGCATAGTGACTCTATAACATGGTTTTAGAAAAAATTAAAAAGAGATGGTAAAAGGGTAACCCACTCATAAATAACTCATTTTTCAATATAAATACAGAATAACATGGAGATAAGAACATTTTATGGATATTTTAATGACATACCACAATAAAAGGAAACATGAAATGTAGGAGAATATGTGATTTTTTCAAAAAAAAAAATGGCAGCCTAACGACGTCACTTAAAAATTCTGAAAACAAATTGATGAGAGTGGAAGGGGTCACTAAATAATTAAACATGAAATTTACTGTAATGAGAACATATAAGAACGTACCCTCAACATAAATACATGGAAACTATAATACATAACATAAAGAAATCCATGAATAAAAAGAGGAGGGTGAAAGGATCCCTTACCTTGAAGAGTAACTTTGAAAGCATGAAGTTCAGGACCTTTGGGAGGCTTGAGGGAACATTGGGAGGACTCCTTGGGAGGTAAGGAGACCATAACATCGTTGAGGATGATTTTGGAATGAAATGAATGAGGGAAATGGATTGATATTTATAGGAAAAGTGAGTGAATAAATTATTAATTTCGATGGGACACCTCATCAGTGGTATTTGAAAAACCATGGGATTGCCCATGGTATTTTCCCATGGTATTGGACACTTGGGAAACATCATAGAATATCCCACTATTCATAATTCTTACAGAAATATTACATCAATATTACATCATTAATGATGTCATTAATCACATGAAACTCAAAACTGCATTTTTACTATTCAACTGTTTCATAAAAAACCCAAAAAATCACCCTAACCTAATATCGATGATCTGAACTGAAAAATGAAGTCCCATTTATGAAAATAATTTTATAAATATTTTTAATCTAATTTTTAAATAAAATCATTATTTATTCCAAAAATACAACTTTAAAACTATTACTCATTTTGTAACAACTTAAAAAAGTAATCAAGGTCCCATATAAATATCGTATACCCATAAGAAAATAAAGTAAAAATTTATGATTAAATTTTATGAATGTAGATTTCCATTTTAAATTATTAAATAAATTCTAAAATTTTAAATAAAATATTTATGGCATATAAAAATACCAAAACTTAAACTTTGATCATTTTTTCACTTTTAAATGTCTAAAATGTATTTATAAATTCATCGGTGAAGTTTATATTTTATTGGTCAAATTACTATTCATTAATATTCATTACTATTAATATGGGTATGTTACTATTTCTACATTAATATTCACTAAAAATCATATTGATATTATTAGACTCTAAATTTTTCACTGCTCACAAATGTAGATGGCCATTTTTATAAAAATCATTTCACATTATTAATTATTTAATGAATAAAAAAATATTTTAAATTACCCTTTTTTCCTAAATTCTTCAATAATACACATCCTATATTTATCCAAATATTTTATATTCACAAACTTTTCCATAAGAAGAAATAACAATTTTATTTATATAAAAGTATTACACAAAGCAGCTAAGGTCTCGTTACATATCCCCTTATTACACCAGCATAGGACCTTTGTGTTAGGTGTGCTATGGTGATAGAATCTTGGGGTGGCTCAGACAACATTTCCTGAGTGGTTATTTCTATCAGCTTGAACTTATCCCTTAGGCGATTTCATTCAAGCTTCATACGTTGAAGTTCGGCTTGGGATTGGTCCAGAGAAAAGCCCTAGGATTCTAACTCCTTCCCAAGCTCGGACAAATGGGCTTCATATGGCTCAAGTCTACTGGATGAGGCCATTCAATCTTGTTTTTGTATTAATTATCCAAGATAGCCGTATTTATAAAAACACACCGATAAGATTATAGTTTCCAACGGTCATATGGACCAACGGTCATACAACAGTCGAAACCCAATGGTATCATTTTAATTATACCCACTTCATTAATTAAAGGATATAGTTTTGTTGAGTATAAAATATAATAACCAACAAAATTAGGAAACAAATATAATTGAAATGTTTGGGTCATTACATTCTTCCCGCCTTAAAAAATTTCCTCCCAGAAATTTTATCTCGTACCCTATGATGGGAAAAGGTGTAGGTAATTATACCTCATGGAGTCCTCTAGTTCCCACGTGGCTTCTTCACATTTTTTGTTTCTCCACAACACCATAACAAGGTGGGTAGTCTTGTTGCATAGAACCTTGTCTCTACGATCCAAGATCTCCACCGGCTACTCCTCATAAGAGAGGTCATGTTCCAGTTGTACCACCTCTGGATTTAGTACATGTGAAGGGTCATGTATGTACTTCCTCAAGAGGGATACATGGAAGACATCATGAACTTGGGCTATATATGGAGGAACTACTAGCCGATAGGCCACTGCTCCCACACAACCAAGGATTTTATAGGGGCCATTGTACCTAGGGCTGAGATTCCCTTTCTTCCCAAACCTCATGACTCTATTCCAAGGTGAAATCCAAAGAAAAACTTCGTCACCATCATCATAATCCAATTCCCTTCGACGGTTGTCGACATAGCTCTTTTTCAGACTCTAAGAAACATTAATGTGTTGTTGGATGGCATGGAGATTTTCAGTCATCTCTTGCACAAGATCTGGAAAAAGAATATTTCTCTCACCAACTTCATCCCAACAAGTTGGAGTTCTACATCGCTTCCCATATAAGGATTCATAGGGTGCCATTTGAATGCTCGAGTGGAAGCTTTTTTTGTAAGAGAACTCAACTAAAGAGATATGTTGATCCCGTCCACCTTTAAATACCATTGAGAAAGTTCTCATCATGTCCTCGATTGTTTGGATAGTCTTTTCAGATTGGCCATCAGTTTGGGGTTATAGGCCATACTGAAATTCAATTTAGTTCTCATTGATTGTTGAATACTTCTCTAGATTTTTTATGTGAACCTTGGATCATGATTAGATACGATAGAAAGTGGAACTCCATCCAGCCACACCACCTCCTTCACGTAACTCCTCACAAGTTGATCAAGAGAGAAATCTTCCCGAATGAAGATAAAATGGGTAGTCTTGGTGAGACGGTCCACAATATCCCATATCGCATTATTATTTTTGGATGTTCTCGGGAGACCAGTGACAAATTCCATAGTGATATTGTCCCACTTCTATGCCATTATGGGTAGTGGTTGCAATACCCCTTTGGGAAGTTGTCACTCTACCTTCACTTGCTGACATACCAGAAAACTTGAAGTGTAGTCAGTAATCTCCCTTTTCATATTATCCCACCAATAATGAGCATGAAGTTCCATATACATTTTTTTGCTACCAGGATGTATAGAGAAAGTACAGCTAGGAGCATCA
Organism: Viscum album; assembly: GCA_963277665.1. Taxonomy (NCBI): domain Eukaryota; kingdom Viridiplantae; phylum Streptophyta; class Magnoliopsida; order Santalales; family Viscaceae; genus Viscum; species Viscum album. The sequence continues at coordinate 738,552,983 of OY728146.1, read as the reverse complement.
CCCATCAACTTCAGATTTATTTTCGGAATAGATGGAATGCATATTCTTGTACTAAATTTCTGTACACATTCTTGATCAGTATTGAACTCAGAAAAATTCCCATCCTTCACAACCTCAAACATTTTCTATTAAAAATGATCTTATTTCTAAGATTTGTTGATCTTCTCTAGTAATTACGGTTGAGAAATCATTTGGGTTAGGGTTGATGATGTCCCTTCCCTTATAATTCCCATGCCCAGCTTTACTAGGTTATTGATCAAAGGATCTTTTTGAATCCTCATCATGGATTGAACAACTAGTTCTTTCATACTTAATGCATCAGTGACTTTGTTTGATCTTACATGATGATAATGAATTAAACAATCATAGTCTTTAAGGAGTTCCAACCATCTCTTTTGTCTCATATTTAATTCCTTTTGTGTGAAAATATACATCAAACATTGATGGTCTGTGTATATATCACATTTATCCCCATAAAGATAGTGCCTCCATATCTTCAAAGGAAAAACGACTGCCGCCATCTCCAGATCATGTGTAGGATAGTTCTTTTCATTAGTCTTCAACTATCAAGATGCATAAGCAATGACCTTGTCATTTTTCATGAGGACACACCCAAGCCCTTTCAGAGATTCATCACTAAAACTAATGAATCCCTCCCCACTTGAGGGCAAAGATAACACAGGTGTAGACGCCAATCTCTTCTTTAGATTGTGGAAACTTTCCCCACATTCCTTTGTCCAGATGAACCTGACCCCTTTTCGAGTTAACTTGGTTAATGGATTATAAAGTCATGAATTTTTTTTCAAAATCCTCCTATAATAACCCGCTAATCCAAGGAAACTACGAATCATAGTTATTATTGTAGGCTGAGGCCACTCCTCTAAAACCTTTTGTATTTGTAGGGTTAATTGTAATTCCTTCATTGGTAAAAATGTGACCCAAGATAGAATCTTTTTTTTACTGGAATTCACTTTTACTAAACATTCCTAAAAGTCTCTCCTTCTTTAGAATTTAAAAATAACCCTTAGATGATCCTCACGCTCCTCAAGACATTTGTAATATATCAGAATATCATCAATAAAAACTACCACAATGTTATCAAGGTAGTCTTTAAAGACTCTATTCATAAAATCCATAAAAATAGCAGGTTCATTAGTCAATCCAAAAGGCATAACAACAAACTCATAATGCCCATATTATGATCGAAAGGCAATTTTTCTAATATCTTCTTACTTCATCCTCAATTGATGATAACCAGATTGAAGATCAATATTTGAGAACAATTGAGCCCCACGAAGTTTGTCAAATAAGTAATCAATTGTTGGAAGAGGATATTTGTTCATTACTGTGATTCCATTTAGTTCTATATAATCAATTCATAGTTGCGTCGATCCATCCTTCTTCTTCACAAAGAGAATAGGTGCTCTCCAAGGAGACACACTCAGTCGGATAAACACCTTCTCCAAATGATCTTGGATTTGTTTTTTTAATTCCTCCAGCTCCACATTTTCCATCCTATATGGGGTCTTTGATATTGGATGAAATCCAGGTATGAGTTCAATGGTGAACTCTACCTCTCATTCTGATGGAGGTCCAGGAAACTCCTCAAGAAGTACGTCAATTGATTCTTGGACGATGGGTATATTTTCTATCCTCAAACACTCATTTCCTTCTTCTTCTTACCTGATCAATTCCATAAATAAGGATATAGGAGGGTCTTCTAGATAAAGATCAGGTTGAGATATCTCTCCTTGGAAAATAAATGTAGGTTTTCCATTCGAGACTACTGAGATTTCCATACATCTACATTTGATCTTAGCATTATACTTTGTGATCTAGTCCATCCCTAGTATAATGTCGAATTTTAGCTTGGGAAGACTAGTAGATTTGTGATAGGATTGTTCTCACCAAAGTAAATACCATAGTTTCTAAACACTGATGATGCTTGGATAATCCCACCATGAATATTGATTGATAACTCAACTTTTAGCAGGTCGAGGGTTGATTCTAAATTCTTTTAAAACATGGAAGAAATAAAGGAATTCATAGAACCAAAACCAAACAAAGTACTTGCTACATTTGAGAGTACAATAATAATACCTTCTACCACATCATTTGTAGCTTCAACTTCAGCTGTCGTGATAGAAAAATCATGATCTTGCTCTCTTGGCCATTGCTGAGGATGATGGTGGTTCCCCTCCACTACCCTCAGATTTGGACAGTGATTGGAAAAGTGACCAAGTTGTCCACACATAAAGCACTGGACATCAGGTTGGGCCTACACCATCTTCCCCTTGTCATTAGTGTTTGGATGTTGAGGTTTCACCTCACTTCGATAATTCCTCCCAATATGGCCATCTCTTCTACACATGTAGCATTTCCTGCCCCCGAGTAGGCAGTTCCCCGAATGCTTCTTCCCACATTTATCACATGTGGGACGTTGCAATTTCTTACCTCATATTCCTTGATCAAAGGTACACCCTATGATGGGATTTATCGATCTCTTTTTGTCATTTGATTTATGAGAGCATTGTGTCTCACCAAACTACAGTTCGACTTTCATCGCACTCCGCACAATCTCCTCATAGCTATTATAGTCTAGGTTGGCTAGATTATTCCACAGATGAGGTCTGAGTCCACAAAATAATCTATCAACCATACCATTTGGATCCATGACAATGATAGAGGAATATCCTGAAAGTTGGGTGAAGTTAATCTTATAGCTTCTGGCATATTTGTTCTCCTTCTACTTCTGCTCAAGAAACTCCTTCTCCATTCTTGTTCTCATGGATTGAAAAAAATAATTTCTGAAGAGAATCCCTCTGAACTCTTCCCACTCCATAGATTCAACCTCCACCCTTTGCCTCGTGTTTTTAATAATCTCCCACCACTAAAAATCTTCTCCTTCTAAGAAATAGGCAGCCAAAGGGACCTTCTCTGGCTCTGAACAGTGGAACACAGAAAATATATTCTCGATGGAGCTGAACCACTTCGCAGCAATCAATGGGTAAGTCGATCCACTGATGGTTGGTGGTCATTGACGCATAAAGGACTCAAAAAAATGGTGTTCCCTTCATTGTGAGATCGGTCTCTCAGCTTGATTCAAGTTATTTTCCATAACATGAGTCAGTTGGTTCATCATTTGCATGAATGTTTCCATTCCGTCTTCTATCGGAGGGCCATCAGCGCATGGCCCATTGCGGTCACCAATTGGACAGTTCCTTCTATTTCCCACCATTTCTAAAATAATAAAACCTTAATGAGAATCTTATTTCAATTACAAATCTTTTAACTATAAAGGATTTATGTCTTAAAAAATCTATAAACAATTACATTTCTCTATAAATCCTTCATAATGATTCATAAAAAGATTGTGATTAACCAAACATATCCCCCATGAGTATCGTAACCAAAAGTGTAGCAAGGTCTATTTTCATGCATCAGTTCCCATTTGAGTCAAGCTCAAATCGGTGTTTTCGGGTTTTACCCCTATGTACATCTGTGCCAGAACCGCCTCTACCTGGTCGTATCCAGACAGGGATGTATTTGTTTGATAAACCACTTACTCAATATTCACCAAAATACGAGGAACTTTTCATATATCTAAACATTTCTATAGGGTTATTCCTAAATATTTCATAGCCTAATTTCCATAAATAACTAAACTATCCTTTGATACCAACTATGGTATCCCGCCTTTTTATTACGTAACTTTTCATTACATTTTACAAACAGAGGATATTTAAAGTCTAGTGTCTTGGAAATCAGAAACATAATACATGAAAACAAAAATAAACATTATTCTAAACCAATCGTAAGGATTCGTCATAGGTTCATCCTATGTATAGTTTAAGCATCTCATATCCTGGATACATACATCATAGAAATGGGTGATCAGAAGGCTCAGTAGGGAAAACAAGTGAAACAGTTTCCACGTGATCTTGAGCAATATTAATAAGAACATGATAAAAGTAATAAAGGCATGAGAAATGGAAGAATAGGAATATCATGATAAAAAGAACGTGAATCATAACATGAATATGTGGCTACAAAATTTCTTTTAGAAATTCATGAACTTATCACCAAGGTTTATCCCTGAGGTGTCATATAAATTACCAAGGTTATTCACCGAGGTATCGTGAAACTTGTCATCTCTAGAGGTTAAGTCTTTATCCAATGCATTGGAGCGCTATCAAAGCACACCATTAATATTTGTTTATTTTCACGTGAGCCACATATATCATATGAAAATATTTCATAAATAACCCATAGAGAATAAAATAAATGAGTTTCATTTCATAATTGTAATGTTTTAAAAGTTCTTAAAAATAAGAACATTATATCATTTATAACCCATGGAAAGGGAGTGAGGGTTATATGAATGTCCATTCCAGAATAAAAAATATCTTTATTATATATTTATAAACACTCATAGAAATTAAATAGGTCTGTGTATTCATTTAAATAAACAAGATAATTTCTTGAGAGAAAGAGATTGAAATTTTGAGGCGAAATTTCTGTAGAATAACAGTTATATAACATGGTTTTAGAAAATAATAAAAAGAGAGGGTACAAGGGTAAAACACTCATTAATAACTGATATTACATATAAATACAGAATAATATGGAGATATAAACATGTTATGGATATTTGAATGACATACCACAATAAAAGGAAACGTGAAAGGTAGGAGAAGATGCGACTTATTTTACGAGAAATTCGTCAGCCTAACAGAGTAACCTAAAAATTCCAAAAACAGATTGATGAGATCGGAAAGGGTATATAAACAAATAAATATTAAATGGACAGTAATGAGAACATATAAGAACATACGCTCAATATAAAGATATGGAGACTAGAAGACACAACCTAAAGGAATTCATGACTTAAAAGAGAAGGGTGAAAGGATCCCTTGCCCTGATGAGTAACTTTGAAAGCATGAAGGTCGGGACCTTGGGAGGCTTGGGGAACCTTGGGAGGAAAACATGGGAGGTACGAAGACCATAAAATCTTTGAGTTTGATTTTGGAATGAAATTAATGAGGTAAATGGCTTGGTATTTGTAGGAAAAGTGAGTGAATAAATTATTAATTTTCAAGGGACACCTCATTGTTGGTATGTGAAAAACCATGGGCTTTCCCATAGTATTTGCCCATTTTATTGGCCACTTGGGACACCTCATAGCATGTCTAACTGTTCATAATTCTTCCAGAAATATTACACCATTATTACATCACTAATGATGTCATTAAACACCTAAATCTCAAAACTACATTTTTATTATTCACCAAAAATTCAACTCTTTCAGAAAAAACCCAAAAAATCACCCAAACCTAAAATCGATGCTCTTAATTGAAAAATGAATTCAATTTTATGAAAATAATTTTCTTAATATTTTTAATTTAATTTTTAAATAAAATCATTATTTTTTCCAAAAATACAACTTTAAAACTATAACTCATTTTGTAACACCTTCAAAAAGTAATCAAGGTCCTATAAAAATATCGTATACCCATAAGACAATAAGGTAAATATTTATGATTAAATTTTATGAAAGTACATTTCTATTTTCAATATTAAATTTATTATAAAATTTTAAATAAAATATTTATTGCATAAAAAAATACCAAAACTTAAACTATGATCTTTTTTTCATTTTTAAGATGTCTAAAATTTATTTATACAATCATGGGTGAAGTTTCTATTTTTTTTGGTCAAATAACTATTCATTACTATTCATATGGGTATGTTACTATTCTTAATTTACTATTCACTAAAAACCATGTTGATCTTATTAGACTCTAAATTTCTCACTGCTCACAACTGTAGTAGACCATTTTTTTGAAAATAATTTCACATTATTAATTATTTAATCAATAGAAAAATATTTTAAAATACCCTTTTATAAGGGCCCGGCCTTAAACCTTACTTAATCTTGAGTTATTACAAGATTTCACATTGAGGATCTTTTCAGGTTTAGAGTTTTAGAGAATTAGGACATAACTAATACATCTCAAAAGATTACAAAGTAGTCACTTCTACTAAATTTCCATAAAATAAAGACTCTTAAAAAGAAACATGTCTAGTTTCATGTTTTAGATAGCATTACTTTCCCTTGATCCCATCATTGACCCTATTCCACATTAATTCCTGTGAAACACATTTCAAAAAACATGGGGTGAGCATAAAAAAGCTCAGTAAGGGATACACAATGAATGAAAACTGTTAGTTTTTCAAACATCAAGTAAACCATGTATACATTATCGAAGTAATACCTTCACCTTTATGAAGTAGTAAAAACTATTCACTGAATAAAATATCATTACTTACCCCATTGTAACCAAAATATTACCATAAAACCCATATAAAGAACACATAACATATAAAGGAAACTTGGGACTTAAACATACTTAAGTGGAATAACCATACGGTCGACTTCCACACATATCACTTAATGGAATAGCCATGCAGCCGACTTCCACACATACTTAATGGAAGATCCATATGACCGACTTCCATACCCAATGCATTGGAGGTTATAACGTAACCACCCGTCCTGGTATTCACGGCACCACCCGTCATATGGTTTATCACGTAACCACCCGTAAAAGGTCCAAGTACCATAATTACACATAAAATATGTAAAATATAAACATTTCAATAACAACATTTCATTTTCAATCAAAATAATTAATTCTAAGATATTGAATTAATCAATCCATTTTAAAAAATCATTTAAAATAGATTTTTGAATCAAAGTGTCCCATACCACTTTGATGATTTTATTGGAATTATAATTTCAAAACATTAATGTCCATATAAATAAATAATTAAAACCATTTTGAAAACATGGACATTAAAGATAAATATTTAGAATAATAAATCTTTAAAACATTTAAAACGATATTTTTGTTAAGGAGTTTTTAACAAAATGAGAGACTCTTGAATACAAATAATTGCGGAATAACATTTAATCCGAACATTATAATATCATGAGAATAAAGGAATTCATGATATAATATGTCAAAGGATAGTATTCACACCATATAAGAGTGAATTGGTGAATAACAACAATCAAGTCTCAAAAGAAATGTAAAATGAGATGAAATCCATTATAAAGAAGGTATCCTTAAATTAAGGATAAATCAATCTCATAATTATGTGTGACAAATATAAATACACCCAATATAAGTGGATATTATGTGTAAAACAATGAAAGGCCATTCACACATATTAAAAGGATAAAATATTCAATAACTACATGTTGAACCCAAAGAAATCGAATTTGGGTTAAGAAGTTCCCTTGGTAAAATTCGACAGCCTAACGGCGTCACATAAAATTTTACAAAAAGGGTTGATGAGAGAGATAAAGGGTATCTCATCACTTAGAAATAAAATTTTCATAAATAAGGATATATAAGAACATATCCAAAAATAATATTATGTGAATTAAAAGACATAACAAAATAAGTCTTTTAAAAAAAGGAGGGTGAAAGGTCCCCTTACCGAGTTGGGTATCTTTCGAAAAGTACAACCCATGGAAGAAGGGTCATAAAATGAAGATGTAAATAACCATAAATGAAATTATACTACAAAAAGTGTATAATAATGGGCAGTACATACACCACTAAAAAGAAATAGTGGCAAACGTATCATAAATGTCACGAGAATAAAAGTGAGATGAGAAATCCCTTACGAAAACTCAGCAGCCTAACGACGCCACTCAAAACTTCCAAAATGGATTGATGAGAGAGAATAGGGTCTCTCATCATATGAACATAAAAATTAAAGTAATAGTAATATAAAATAACATCCCAATCACAATAAATATGATCTTAAAAGGAATGACATAAAAGAGTGTACTTAAAAAGAAAGAGAGGGGTAGGATCCCTTACCTCGGGTCTGACTTGACACGATCGTTCTTTAACGTCCTGAATAATAAACGTGAGTTAATTTCTACTTGTTTAAGAACCCTTTTCAAGTTCATTATTACATTTATATCACTTATTACCATGTTATAAACATTATGTTATCATTTAAGTTAATACTGTTTGTTTTGTCGATATTTGGTTCTTAAGTCGAAAGTAGACTTCTTACAATTACATTTTGTTCGTGTGGTCAATGTTTCATTATATACAGAATGATATTCATGATTTGGATATCATATATATCATATATATCCAGAATATACATGTATTTATAATATTACATAATCATTTAGATGTAAGAAATGAAATGCACCGTTCATGGAGATGGTAAGTCGTACGTACGCATGAACGCTACTTTCATTTCTATGTCGTATTAATGGAATTAAAACTAAATGAGAGATATGTATATTTTAATTAAAGAATTATATTAATCATTTATATTTAACACAAATCATATATATCCATTATATATATGTACTTATAATGGTACATTACATTTGGGTATAAGAAATGAAATGCATCGTTCATGGAGACGGTAAGCTGTATGTACGCATGAACTCTACTTTCATTTCTATATCATACTTTCATGTAAAGAAAATAATAATGATATAAACGTATATTATAATTCCAGTATAACATCATATATAATAACTTTAAATCCATCCTTTATACGTCCCACATATGGCATTAACGAATCAAATCACTTTGAGGGGGCGGTAGTCCGCACATCCTAAAATGAAATTATCGTGTTTACCCACAATGGAAACCATAAATCTATGAAAAAATGAAAAATACAGAAACTTAAGTAAAACATAAACATAAAATATATCATATATAAATATAGTGTCATCTTAATGTCCACATTTGAAGGTGTTATATGAGTGTTGAACAATCATCGTTTCGTGAGGCAGAAATTCGGCATCCACAAAAACAGTATGTTCTTTAACCATTAGATATAGGTGTGTGTATCTTTAGCTCGAATGGTTCTTATAAAAACATCCTAGTATTTTTAAGATACTGGAGTTGTTACAAAAGAAAAGAATAAAAAGATTTTAGGGGGTGGAGAAGCAAAATAAAAGAAAAGAACACAAGAGAAGACACTGCCTTTAAATCGGGTAACTATTTTTGATTTGAGCTCAAAGGATTCCTTGGGAAGACTTCTTCCCAAATTGAGTCTTTTAGGACTAAATGTGGGATGTGGAGAGACAAAATGGGAAGGGTTTGGCTGAGCCAAAGGCTTTGGAAGTGTGGGTAAGGAGGTAGAGGTGGGGGCCTTTTATAAGAGGAGAGGAGGGGCACTCTTGGAAAGTAAAGAAATGTTACTTTATTTTAGAATGAGTTTTGGATTTTAATGGTCCCAAATTGATGTGTTTCGAGGATAAGGGGATAAGGGTTCTAAATCCACCCATCCAATAGGTTTTGGACATGTTTAGGTCTTATATTTTACATTATCATTCCATTTTATTTAAATCGTTAAATAATGAGGTCATCACTGCATCATCATGATGTCATAAATAATTTAATTTATTTAATGTCTAAAAATTATAAAAAAACTACTATGATGTAGGAAATATTTTTATCTTTCCAATTACTATTTATAGTAAAAAATATGGCTTGTATAACCCCATTTAGAAATTGTTTCAGTAAAATAACTCATGTTTGTGACATTTTAATTTTAACATTAAATAAAAAGGTATTAATGTCATTTTCCAACCAAAGTGGCTCCATGGGGTCCCCAAGTTGACCCATGGATTGTCTTGGTTGGCCATGAGGCATCCAATAAGGGTAGGACATGTGTAAAGTTCATCTCATATTATTAAAACATTGTTTTTACCTTAAACTACACTAATTACCTCTAATCGCGATTAAAAACATAATAAGTTACTATTCACCAAAAAAATTATTTTAATCCCAATGAACCACATTTTTCTTCTTAATGAAAACCATGTATGTGGAATTTTTGAAATTCAAAACAAAAAGGTGGAAAAATTTCATTCAAACAGAAAATCAGTTTTTATAAGTACCACTTAGTGGTTTCACTATTCATCAAAAATTGATGTTTTTCAGAAAATTACCAAAAATTCACCCTAGGCTATATTTGATATTCCAAATTTAAATCGCGATTAAAAACTTAATAAGGTACTATTCACCAAAAATTTATTTTAATCCCATTGAACCACATTTTACTTCTCAATGAAAACCATGTATGTCGGATTTTTGAACTTCAAAACACAAAGGTGGCAAAATTTCATTTAAACGGAAAATCAGTTTTTATAAGTACCACTTAGTGGTTTCACTATTCATCAAAAATTAATGTTTTTCATAAAATGACGAAAAATTAACCCTGGGCTATATTTTAAATTCCGAAATCAAAAATGATGTCTATTTTACAAAATTCAAAACATATAAGTTGCATTAATAAATTTCATAATTAATTCCCGCTGTCAAAACAAATAGTGTGTTTTTAAGAAACAATATCTATTAAAAGATTGACACTAGTTTACGTCCAATTTCAAAGTGAAAATAATTCCAATGACCACCATTGGATTTAGTGGTAAAAATATATTCTAATTTCACTTTAAAACCAATTTAAAAGATAATCTAATCATATAAATAAATTAGATTAAAAAAAGGTTTTGAATTAGAATACAACATTTTTCACTATTCATTAAAAAATGTACTTTATCAGAAAAATACCAAAATTTACACAAAGTAAATTTTGATGTCTTGATTCTAAAGAAGAATTTTATTTTTTTCAAATATAACGGATTAAATTTTCAAAAAGTGGATTTAAAAGAGGTTCACCATCAAAAGGCGGTTAATCGACCATTTAAAGAATATTAGAATATTTACGCTTAAAATTGGATTCATTCACATTTTTAATCCACTAACATTTATTGTAAAAAGTAAAAATATTTGACAAACATATATTATAATTTTGTAGTTAGTTCTATTCATTCCCACCATCACAAGATCTAGGCGTTTAACTACCTATTAAAATAATATTATTTTATTATTAGAGTGCAACGTAAGATTCCCAAGAAACTCGTTATTGCGTGTTGGGTAAGCCATCGATCATAGCATTCCCTTTATATTAATATTAACATTTTATTCACAAATAGGGATAAATATGAAAATGTCATACTCTTTATTTACCTGGGGTGTTACATCTTTTTTCCTAAATTCATCAATAATACACATCCTATATTTATCCGGATATTTGAAATTCACAAACTTTTCCCAAATAAGAATTGATGATTATATTTATATAAAATTATTACACAAAGAAGATAAGGTCTCGTTACATAGCCTTTTATTACACCAGCATAGGACCTAAGTGTTAGGTGTGCTATAGTGATAGAATATTGGGGTGGCTCAGAAAATATTTACCGAGTGGCGATTTCTATCAGCTTGAACTTATCACATAGAAGATTCTATTAAATCTTCATACGTTGAAGTTAGGCTTGGGCTAGGTCCAGAGCTAAGCCCCGTGATGCTACCTCCTTCCCAGGCTCTGACAGATGGGATTAATATGGCTCGAGACAGCTGGATGAGGCCATTCAATCTTTTTTTATTTATTAATTATCCAAGATAATTGTATTTATAAAAACACTATGTTAAGATTATAGTTTCCAACGATCAAATTGACCAACGAACATATAACAGTCGAAACCCAACGGTCTCATTTCAATTATACCTACTTCATTAATTAAAGGATATAGTTTTTTTAGTATAAAATATAATAAAACACAAAATTAGGAAACAAATATAATTTAAATATTTGGGTCATTACATCTGTCATTTGGTTACGTGGAATGAGGATGAATTATTAGATGACAACAACTTCGATTATTTGGTGGTATTTGGATTATTATAAACTATTTTTGTCATATAAATTAATAATATGTACATATACTTGTTTTAGAATATTAATTAGGATATAACACATATATTATAGTCTGGTTCAACCATATAAATGGTTTCATGACCATTATTGAAGTACAAATTGAACAAAAAAACTTCAACATCCATGAAGGTTATAAATTGGAACCTCGTGAACATTGATTTCGTTCATAAAAATAAAAGGGAGGGACTGAAAATATTGATGATGGTTCTTCCATTAATAATATATACATATAGTTTATAGATGATACTGGTGATATCATGTTCATTTGGACCGAGGAGTTTAGGATAGAAAAATAAAAGAGATGAACTTGAAAATAAAATAAAAGTTGAGAGACCCCTAATGAAAATTCGACAGCATAACGGTGTCTCTTAAAATTTAATAAAATTAATTGATGAGAGAAAAATAGTATATCATTATATGAAAAAAATAGTAAATTAAGAGGAATACATAATATCAAATCCCAACATATGATAATGGAAATTCAAAGAGATAACATAAAAGAAGTGTTCGCTAAAAGAGGAGGGTGGAAGGTTCCCTTACATTGTAGAGTAACTCCTAGTACATGAATGTTGGGACCTTGGGGGCTTAAAGACACCTTGGGATGAATCCTAGGGAGGTAAAACCACCAGATATTCTAGTATGAGGGATTGTTAATGAAAGACAATGAATGTATGAGTGGGTATTTATAGTAAAAGAGAGTGATTTTTTTTATTAATTTTAAAAAGACACCTCATTAGTGATTTTTGTAAAACCATGGGCTTTCCCATGGTATTTTACCATTGTATTATCCACTTGGGACACCTAATATATTATTTTACAATACAAAATTAGACCATAATTTTATTTTAATTATTATATGATTATGATATCATTAAACATACCAAAAACTCACAACTTTTTTTTACTATTCACAAAAAAATTCAAGAATTTTTAAAAAATCCAAAATATTTACCCTAGCATTTTTCGACGTGTAGAATTCAAAAAGGAACTCCATTTTTCAAAAATAATTTTCTAAATATTATTAATTTAATTTTTAAATAAAATCATTGTTAATTCATAAAATAAATAATTTAAGGGTATAATTTGTTTTATATCACATTGAAAAATTAATTAAGATCTCATTATATTGTTACCTTAAAAAAATAAAAAAAAATTAATTATTTTTTATTCTTAAGGGTCATATTACCATTCATATTACTATTCATAAGTGTCTGTTACTATTCACAAAAAATCAAGTTTGTTCTATCAGACTCCAAATGACATACTAATCACAACTCTAGATGACCATTTTTTGAAACTCAAAACATAGTAGAGGTGAAGTTGTGTTTAATGGATAGATTATAAAATGTTTTGTTTTGTAGAGACATAGTGTTTCATGAATTCAATATTTATTTTCAAAAGCTTAGGGTGTTACATTATCCCCTCCTTACAAAAAATTTTTCCTCATAATTAACAAAATGTTACCTAAAAATATTTGGGTATGTCTTAAACATAATCTCCTCTTGATACCATGTTTCTTCTTCCATATTATAGTTCCTCCAAAGGAACATTACCATACGAGTCATTTTATTTCTCAATACTTGTTCTCTGGTGTCAAGAGTCTTGATATACTCTTCACAATAAGACAGATCGGGCTCATGTTCTACTTCTTCATAGGTGAGTACATGTGTTGAGTCTCACATGAATTTCCATACCATTCACACATGGAAATAATTGTGAACTTTGGAGAGACTTAGAGGAATTTACAAACGGTAAGCTACTACTCCAATTCAGTCCAAATTTCAAAAGGTCTGATGTACCTGGGACTTAATTTTCCCTTCTTATCGAATCATATAATACCATTGCATGGATATACCATTAAGAAATCATGATATCTTTCTTGAAATTATAAATCCTTACTTTGGTTATCACTATAGATCTTTTTTCTAATTTGAGGTTTCTTGATATGGGCTTGGATAATCATTACCCTTTCCATTTTTTCCTCAATAAGTTCTGGTCCTACGAGCTTTCTTTCACCAACATCATCCCAGCAAGTTGGTGTATGACATCTCTTTCCATATAATGCTTTATATGGTGCCATCTGAATACTTGAATGGATGATATTGTAATAATAAAATTCTACCATTGGTAAATAATTATCCCACATACCTTGAAAGTCTTGTGAACAAGACCTCAATATATATTCCATTCTTTGAATAGTCTGTTCTGATTGTCTATCAGTTTGTGGGTGGTAGGCAGTGCTCAAATAAAGATCAGTATCTAAGAACATTTGATGAAATTTCAATAATTGTGATGTAAATCAAGGATCATGATCAGAAACAATTGATAAGGGTACACCATTATGTCTTAAAAATTTATTAATATATAGTCTAGCTAAACATTCATGTGGTAAATATTCTCTTATAGTAAGAAAATGTGCTGATTTTGTAAGTTGATCAACAATGACCCATATCACATTATTATTTCTTGGAGGCTTTCATAGTCCCATAAAAATTCCATTGTAATATCATCCCATTTCCACATAGGAATATGAAGGTGTTGCATGAATCCTCCCGGATGTTGTTTTCCAACCTTCACCTATTGACAAACCAAACATCTCGACACATAATTAGCAATATCCCTCATCATATTTTCCCACAAAAAAATTACCTTTATATATCTATAAATATTTTTTCTACCAGGGTGTATAGAGAAATTAAGGCTACGAGAATCGTCCAATAGTTCCCTATATAGCTCATAAATAGAAAGAACACCAAGACTCTTTCTTAATTTCAAAATTCCACCTTCATATATGAAGTCAATAAACTTCACATCATTTACACCTTTAATTATCTTTAGAAACTCCTCATCATCAGCCTAAGAAATTTTTAGCCTTTCCGATAATGTATGTTTGGAAACCATTTGAAAAAGTAGTGATGTGTTACCTTCCTTGGAAATTCCCATGTCCATATTTACTAGATCTATGGACAAAGGATCCCATTAAACTATCATCTTGTTCAGAATTATGTGGTCATTTTTACTCAAAGTGTATGCCGCCTTATTTTCCTTCCTCGGGTGGTAGTTTATTGTGCAATCATAATATTTTAGTGGCTCAATCCATATTCTTTTTCTCATTTTGAGTTCCTTTTGTGAGAAGATATATATCAAAAGCTTATGATCTGTATATATCTCACATTTATTTTTCAAAAAGGTAATGTCTCCAAGTCATTAGAGCAATGATTGCCACTGATAACTCAAGATCATGAGTTGGGTAGTTTTTTTCATGAATTTTTAGCTACCTAGATGCATAAGAAATCACTCCATCATTCTATATAAGGACATAGCCATGTCCTTTCATTGATGCATCACTAAAGATCACAAATCCATTATTCCCTGATGGTAGAGTCAAGATTAGAGCATTCAATAATATTCTCTTCAATTCATTTAAAAATTCTTCACATTCCTTTGTCCATATGAACTTAACCCCTTTTCTTGTAAGCTTGGTCATTGGGTTGGATAAATAGGTGATGTTTTGAAAAAAACAACGATAATAACCCGCTAAACCAATAAAACTATGTATCTTAGTTATGTTCATTAGAGTAGACCATTCTTGCACCACCATGTTCTTTGTAGGATCTACAGATATTCCATCCTTAGAGACAATGTGTCCCAAGAAGGAAACTGATTGGATCCAAAAAACACACATTATAATCTTCCCATATAATTCATTTCTTATAAGACTATTTAGAATAGTGCACATGTGATATCTATGATCTTCATAGATTTTAGAGTATACCAGGATATCATCAATAAACACCACCAAAAAGTTTTCAAGATATTCCTTGAATACACTATTAATTAGATCCATGAAAATAGATGGTGCATTAGTTAGTCTAAAAGGAATTATTTGAAACTCATAATGCTCGTTCCTAGTTGAAAATGAGGTTTTTGGAATGTCTTCCTTCCTCACAAGCAAATAATGATATCCAGACCGAAGATCAATCTTTGAAAAATATTGGGCTCCATAATGTTGATCAAATAAATCATCAATGCGAGTTAGGGGATACATGTTCTTTATTTTTATAGCATTGATCTCCATATAGTCAATACACAACCTCATAGACCCATATTTATTCTTAATGAAAAGAACAAGTGATCTCCATGGAGAAACTCTAGGGTAAATAAATCCTTTATTACTCAATTACTAAAGTTGTTTCTTTAGTTACACTAACCCCATAGTGGCATTTCTATAAGGGGTCTTTGATATGGGTCTTAAACCAGGAATTAAGTCAATGGAACACTCAATTTCCTGTATTAGAGGATGTCCAAGTAAATCCTCTAGAAGGACATCAATATATTCTCACACAATAGGTACATAGTATATTTGAACATTATTTTCATCACCCATAGTTATTTCATTCCCTTCCCAACCAATAATTGAATTTAGTAGAGCTACTGGCGGTGGATCAAGATGAAAATTAGATGGCAAGGTTTCTACTCTAAAGACAAGTGATTCTACACCATTATCAAAAATTGTAACATCCTTCTTCTTGAAATATATCTTGGCATCATAATTTTATATCCAATTCATACCGAGAATTATATCAAATTAAATCATTGGTATTATGATAATGATAGATACTAAATCACATTTATGTGACATGAGGGGGACTAATAGATATGCCTTTGTTGCAATGATACATCCACTATGATTTTTTAATCATAACTCCTTTATTAAATCAAATTGGATATGTCTAATTTTCTTGGAAAACTAGGAAGATATAAATGAATGTGATGATCCAAAATCAAATACATAATTGGATAAGTTTTATAAAATGACTAATGTACCTTCCACTACTTCATTAAGGACTCCAATATCAGTGGTTGTGATCGCATAATATTGTACCTTCTCCCTTGGCCTTTTCTATTGCATGTTTCCTTGACACTTTGGAAAATCATTAACATAGTGTCCCGTCTGCTGAAAATTATAGAATTTAACATTAATGGACTCTTTCTTCATCATAAAATCACCAACAAGATGGAATTTCTTTCCACATTTTTAGCATACTCCTTTTCCCATTAAGCAGGAACCATGGTGTTTCTTTCCACCATCACCGCAGTATGGAAATTCAACTCTTCCCTTTTTTCCTATTTCCTTATTTCCCTTACAATAGTTTTCTTTAGCCTTCATCTTCTATTTCTTTCCATTAAAGTAAAAAAGAATTGGAGAATTCCTTTTCTATCTTGATAACACATGATACTATATCTTCGTATGATGAGAAACTCTAGGAGACCAGATCCCGTTGGAGGAATAGATTTAGGACCTCAAATAATCGATCAATTTTGCTCCTTGGATTTCGTATGTAGTACACAACATGTATTTCTAACCTTGGGAGGTTATCTTCAATCTTTGAAAAATTCTCATCTTCCTTTTTCCTCAAATTCAAAGATTTCCTTTCCACATCCGCTCATTGTTCATGAGGAAAGTATTTACCTATTAATATTTCTTTAAAAACCCTCTATTCCATCTCTTATATCTCTTCCTCCTCCTTTGTGTTTTGGATAAACGACCACCACTTATCCGCATCTCCAGATAGCCGATAAACTACTATGATGACCTTCTCTCTTTCATTACATCCCAAAGAAAGAAATATCTTATCTAGGGAACTTATCCATTTCTTAGCTACAAATGGATTTGTAGTCCCATTGAATAATGGAGGATGTTGTCACATAAAGTGATCTAACATATCTCATCCACATGGTGGATCTAGATGATCTATACAGGTATGGTTATTTTTCACAATCTGAGTAAGTTGTCATAGTATAGTTATAAGTTGTTCAGAACCAGTCACAACAACATATACAACATCATTATCTTGCATCTGAGGGTAATCCCTATAGGGGACACGCACGATCGTGCGGTTTATATTCCTTCCACTAGTCATCATTCCTATATAATATAATACACTAGGTTAGTCCATGAATCATAATGTATAATCATTACTTAACAAAATACTTAGCATAAATTTAGATCCTATGCATGGCTAATCCCATAATCAAAAAAATGGTTTATTTGAGAAAAAATTTACATTTAAATCCTTCATAATCTATAGTAAAGAAAATGTGATTTATCCTTAGAATATCCCATAGAATTATCAATACCAAGAGTGTAGAAAGGCCCATTGTTTTGTACGAGGATTCCTTGATTCATGCCTTAAAATCTTTTTTGGATCTTTCACTCCTAGGTACATATGTGCTAGAGCCACCTCTACCTGTTTGTATCTAGATAGTGATATATTTTTTAGAAATATCCACATAAACTATTCTATACCAAGATACCGGGATGTTCTTGTATGTTTTTTTTCTCAAATACTATCTTAGGACCTTTTTCCCTAATTGACATTTTCTAACCTAGTTTCCAGGTTTCCTACTAAACTTCTTTTGATACTAACTATAAGGAATCGACCCCAGTTTCCCAATGTCGATGCCTTGTTTTATTAAATTGGAATATATACAAGAAATATTAATCCTGAAGGAACAATTAGTTTAGTAGATTTTGGAAACTTGATACATATACAAGTTCAAAATTACATTCTGAAAGGAAAATACAACACTAATTATTCCATTAGAAATATCCATACCTCCAAGATTAAGCCTGAAGGTCACTCATAACTTACTTCTTCATATCATGGATAAATAATACATAATAATGGAGTGAGAACACATGCTCAGTAAGAGTAATAAATAAAACAGAAGATAACATAAACAAAGACATTATTCAAGGTGAATAATTGAAAATGACTTTATTAATAATAAACTTGAACACATTATGATAGGGATATGAGATGAGTAAATAATACTATAATAAAACATAATCATTAGTATTCTACTAATAGAATAACCACATAAACTTTCAATTACTAGATTCATAATGAGAGAAGTGCATATTTCGGACACCATAATCATACCGTCGAGGCCCCATGCCAATAACATAGATAATCATTTTGTCAAGGCCTTGTGCCAAGATCGTAGTCTGTCTCATGAAACCTACCTATGCATGTAGGGGATATAGAGGGCCCCACCCATCACATAATAATCCCAATTATTTCCTTATATGAGTTGTGATAAACATAAATAACATATAAATTCATATTGAAAATGTTATTTGAAATGTAACTAACTTTCATGAATCATTAAACATGAAACACTGACCATTCTGAGTAATATGGTGAATGGTTTTAGGATATATCATCCACAATAAAGTTAGTCATAAAACATTCAATAAAATATGGTATATGAAATCATAAATTATTAAACCCAATAATACATAATAATCAACAAGTGTGTTGAATCAGACTAAAATACTCTAATGAAATCATTGAACAATTCTTGAGATAAATAATCTTTTATTTTGAAAAGAAGAGATATTTTGGAAAAATATTTTTATAAAACAAGAAGTTAAGTAAGATAATATTTTCATTATAAAATGAGTGGTTTTATAAAGATAATGGTTTCCAAAAATAGATTATAATGTGCCATTGAAAATTGGTAAGAATTTGTGAAATTCCCTTGGATCGGGCTTGTATTCTGGAAATAATTTTGAATGTTTCTTTTTTTTAAACATGTCACAATCCCGAAAATAAATAATGATTATAGTTGATGTAAATATATATAATAATCACACAGAATTAATGAGGAGTACATAATAATTCATAAGAATTTCAGTGAGGTAATTAGACAATGAAAGTAACCCGAATGAAAATGGATGTTCGGGTGAAAAAACCCTTACCTTTAGTCTGATTGTGTTCCTCTCTTGAACTTAAGGTCCTGGAATATAAAATTATAATTATTAATAAATTATTTAATAACTTAATATAAATTTATTTAGTTTATCATAATTATTTTTAGTTCATTTATACTCTTATTGATAAGTTATTATATTGAATTTTGTCATTTTGGAGTGTTTGTTTTCTTGATTTTCATAATTGGTTAACTTGTTTTTAAGTAATAAAATTCATGTGAAATGGTTGTAAATCTCCAAAATTATATTTAAATATTATGTATGAACATAAATAACTATTAATATTAATTTCTATCATTTGTTTACATGGAATGAGGTTGAATTATTAGATGACAACCACTTCGATTATTTGGTGGTATTTTGATTATTATGAACTAGTTTTGTCCTATAAATTAATAATATGTACATATACTAGTTCATGAATATTAATTAGGTTATAATACATATATTATGGTCTGGTTGAACCATATAAATGGTTTCATGACAAGTAATGAAGGAAAAATTTTGGAACGAAACTTCGTCATCCATGAAGGTTATAAATTGGAATGTCATGGACATTGATTTCATTTATAAAAATAAACAGGAGGGAGTAAGATTATTGATAATGGTTCTTCCATTAACAAGATATAATTAAAGTATATAGATGATATTGGAGTTATCATGTTCATTTGGATGGAGGAGGTGAAGAGATAAAAATAAAAGATAAGAATTTGAAAATAAATGAAAAGTTCAGCGATTCCTTATAAAAATTCATCAGCCTAACGATGTCGCTTAAAATTTCATAAAATGAATTAGTGAGAGAAAAATGTTTTCTCATCATATGGAAATCAAAATTACAATAAGAGGAGTACGTAATATCAAATCCCAACATATGAGAATGTAAATTCAATGAGATAACATAAAAGAAGTGTTGGCTAAAAGAGGAGGGTGAAAGGTTCCCTTACCTTGTAGAGTAACTCCTAGAACATGAAGGTTGGGACCCTTGGGGCTTAAGGACACCTTGGGAGGAATACTAGGGAGGTAAAACCAACAGATCTTCTAGGATGAGGTATATTAATGAAATAAAATGAATGGATGAGTGGATATTTAGAGTAAAAGTGAGATAATTTTTTTATTAATTTTAAAAGACACCTCATTATTGGTTTTTGTAAAACCATGGGCTTGACCATGGAATTTTCCCATGGTATTAGCCACATGGGACACATAAGATCTTATTTTTCTGTAAAAAAGTCGAACATCATTTTATTTAAATTATTACAAGATTATGAAGTCATTAAATATTCAAATAACTCAAATTTTATTTATACTATTCATTGAAAATTCAAGCATTTTAAAAAAATCCAACAAATTTACCCCTGCCATTTTTTGGAGTATTGAATTCAAAAAAAGAACTCCATTTTCCAAAAATAATTTTCTAATTATAATTAATTTAATTTTTAAATAAAATCATGGTTAATTTGAAAAATAAAAATTTTAAGGGTATAATTAGTTTTATATCACATAGAAAAATTTATTAAGATCTGATTATCTTATTACATTAAGAAAATACAATAATATCATTATTTACTATTCATAAGGGTCATATTAATTTTCAAATTACTATTCATAAAGGTATGTTACTATTAACCAAAAATTGATTTTGTTTTATCAGAATCCAAATGACTGACTGATCACAACTCTAGATGACAGTTTTTTGAAATTCAACACACAGTAGAAGCAACGTTGTGTTTAACAGCTAGATTATAAAATTTTTTGTTTTTTAGGGACACAGTGTTTAATGCATAAAATATTTATTTTCAAATCATTGGGGTGTTACATTAAAACCTTCCAATTTAATATCTAGGATATAACTCTTATATTAGATGATAATATTTTACAATAATATTTTTGTTCATTAAAACTCGGTCTTTTGTGTAACAAAAGTTACTGAAAAAACTCATTGTTGCAAGTAATAAAAGATAAAATAATTTTTTCCTGTAATGAAAGCTATTGAGGATATTTAATTTCAATATATAATAACGTATCAGGGTGTTATATTATCTTCTATTTCTAATGTTCTGTTTCATAGAAACTATCAAATAAAATTTCTTTATTTTAAAATTTCACAGTGTTACATGTTATGATATGATGAAATGATTAAATGAATATGAAACCTAATAGTTTTTCATTCGTTATGATATGATGAAATGTTAATGAATCCCATTTAATTTCATAGTTTATGATATGATAAATTTCTTATGATATTGTGGAACAAATACATATGATTTTTATTATTTATTGGGTGCGACCTATATCTCCATAAAATTAATTTGGTAAATATTTATATCTCATGAGATATAAAGAACTAGAATGGGGAGTAAACCTATTTTAGTAAGGGTTTTTATCCACCATAGCTGTATTTAGAGTAAAAACTGACTTCTATGATGGTTTGGGGAGAAAACCCATTACACTATTATTTCCTTGGCAATGAGCCTTGACTACTATGGAAATGATTTTGTATGCTTATGTGCGTGCCACAATTTTATGTATTATTCCAATTATATGATCTCAGGGATAATGTTATTTTATTTCCTTATGATTCATGACTTATAAACATCCAATATTTATTCCATGACTCGAGATTATGATATTTGATATAAATGATATGGTTAACAATTGTTATGGTCATGTTATCATGCCCTTATGTTCATGTTTTGGTTACGTATCTCCCTTGTTTCCCCTTATAGAGCATCTAAGCTCACTCTTTATTTTTTTTTATTTCCCAAGGTTATTGAGAAAGTATTTTCATAGGGTATTTCGATGAAGAATACATAATGGGATGATATTTATGGAATAAATTGAATACATTTCACCAAATTATAAAATTGGGTACTTATTATCCAAATACACTAAACTTTTACAGTCCCCAGGAATATCTTTTTGTTATTTGTTGAATATTATTCAAAATATATGTAATATACATGTATGAGAATCCACTATCTCTATAGTTTTCACCTGAAATATTTATTTTAATAATGAATTTTTAATGAACATGTGATATTTTGTTATAAATACAAAATGTATGGTATTATAAGTATGAATATTATTATAGTATAGATGTATAATAAATTGAAATTCATTATACTGTATGATCAAGTGATTGTGAATACATTAGAACTTGTGGAATGTTTTACATGTTATAATCTAACTTTACATCAGGATTAGTTATCCAAAATTTTATATTATGAAATTATATGATCAATCTTCTAAAACTTATATTCCTTTTATTAAACTCTTGCCATTTCTATAAATTAGATATTTTACATTCATTTTCCGCTCTCTATATACACAATGTTTTGAATGATTTTTTTATTAAAATTTATTTGTTTCTGTTTAGTTAGGAATCATTTTCATCCATGATTATATTTTCTTTAAAAAATCATGATTGATTATTCCTAGATGGTTTATTTAAGTTATTTTCACCCATGAATTACATTCTATAAACAGGATTAAAATGAACATTAAAGTCATTTTACAAATGATATACTTTTTAACTAAATGTGTGAATGAAATATATTTTTTATTCCACCCAAGTATATTTTCCCTCTATATAGAGTAATATTTAATTTAAATATACATATACAAGATTTCAAGTTTATTTTCAACAAAAATATCTTCCATAATGTTATGATTTTTTTTATTTTAAATAAGTGGTTTGAAATTTAATCAGGCATTTTAAAAAAGAAATATCCCATTGATTTATTAAATAATGCTTCATATATAAGAATATCCTTCGATGATACATATACTTCACTTGGGATTTGATCCCCCCATTACATACTTATTCTATGGATGGTTTTTAATTGTAAGGATAAATTATTGATGATAACTATTTTATTTTTTTTACATTAAGCAATGATGAAATGAAAAATGTTTTCATGATGTTTTATTATACATATGAATTAATTATGATCATGTGATGGGTGTTTTTTTTCTATCTCTCCAATTCATTAGATAAAAATTAATTTTTATGAGATTAAATGGTACATGGTACATTATCAAAGGACCGAAAAGAAAACACTAGAAGATTTCCCAAACCCAAGGTAGGTATGTAGGTGGTTAGACGTGGCCTAACATTTGATTAATGTATTAGTGGGTATCCTTAACATAACACCAATAGAATGTATATTTATTTCCTCATTCTAGATTAACCATGATATAGTAAACTTTTTTAATCTAGTGTTTGGATTTTTGGGTATGTATAGGACTAAATACAATATAAAATATATAAATATTTTTTTGAAAATTTAAATCAAATGATTAATTACTAATAAATATTGATTAATTTTTTTATAAAGTAATTTAATGATTAAAATAAATTTTATTCAACGAAATGAACTTTTCTTTGTGTTATTGCATATTTTCCTAAAAAAAAGTACATTCATCATTATTAGAATGTTATTTGAGTGAAAATATATATAATTTATATGAAAAAATAACATTCACTATAAAATTTTAAACTGAAGGTTATTAATAAAGATAAAAATAATTTAAATGTAATTGGAGTTATTTTTCATAATCTATTTTTATGCATAATGTGTTATTGTCATAATAAAATAAATAAATAATATTTTTAACATTTTTTATTGAATATATTGATTTTATATTCTATAAATTATTATATAATTAATTTTATACTTGTTACTATTCATAGAATGAAAATAAGTTCATTTTTATACTTGAAAATGTATTTTTTTCAAAAAATGATCTTTTATGGCGTTTTTCTCTCATATTTTAAAATTAATTTCAACTAACTTTCGGATTTTTTTGATAAAATGGATTCTATATTTGGAATCATGCTATAAAAATAAATTAATGAGGAAACGTTCAGTTTTTGTCAATGTGAATAATACAAATAATGGATGTTTTTTTCATCGTTAATCTTACAACTATTACGAGTAGGGTATGAATTCACACACAAACCTATATAATTAATATTCTTATGGAAATTTAGGCTAAATATTATCTTTCATTAGACTCCATATCCATTTTAAATAATTTTATTTTAGGAAAACAAGAATTATATTTAAATCATTATGTAATTCCAAGTGTGTCCTCCACTCACTTATAATAGTACACCTTGACTCCACCTTTATTCTTGATTTTCTACCCATCTATAATAGAAAATTAAAAAAACCTATTTTAAATTCTATTATATCATAATATATCCCCTTTTATTTTACTAAGATTATTAATTATGGAATTAACATATAATCCCAATAAGTTCTCTTAGATTATAGGTATAGATCTTAACCATGACCTTTTTATTTTATATCTTCTTACAATTACTAAAAACATAATGTTTCAATAATAAAAATATGAATCATGTATATTCAATATACTATGTTTTTCTTATGATAATGGAAGAACCAATTTCCACCTACATTCCATCAAATGGTAAATTAATGTACCGCTCGTGCATACAGGTGGACTACTAGCTCCATATAAAAATATGAATCATTTTCCATCATCATCACACATTAATGATTATAATTATATATTAAAAATATATTATTTATTTTAATGGAAAAAATATTAATCTATAATGATTTTATTTTTATTTATTCATTTTATTTATGAGAAAATGAAAATAGTGTTCCCTCATATGTATGGTTTAACATATCAAAAAACAGTGTAATTAATTTTTCTATATGTATCATTTATATACCATTCTAAAAAATTGTGTAACTAATATATTTGAAATTTATATCATAATTAACACTATTTATATAATTTAATGATGATCAATGTATATTGACTGAACCTACCAAACAAAAACATAATTGAAAATTTAAAAATTATCATATGTAATAGTGATTATTCTAATGAATTATTAATGAACGACTGATAAGATTTTATAAGGAAAAAATTTATGTTATTATAATTATTAATATTGTTTTTATATAAAATTATAATATATAAAAATTTATTATAGTGGTTGATAGCTAACTGATGTAGAATGAAGAAATTAAGGCACTGGTTTTACATTATAATCTAATTTTTATCGAGATTATTTATATTAATTATAAATATAGATTATAAAATATATATCTAAAAAATCTAATTAATTTTATATTCATATTTTTATTTTTATATATTACATTATTTCATTTTATTCTCCACTTTTTATAAACCTAATATACTGAAATATGTTTTTAACATAAAAATTATTTTATTTTTCTATTCAGTCAAAAATATTTTTCATCAATGTATATATTTTATTTAAAATGATTTCAAGAATTATTTTATTATTCCATAATTATTGTATCAATAAATATTTACCATTTTTTCATTCTATATATTTTTTCGAAAAATGAATCTTATTTTCACTTTTTAAATGATTTACTGTTGAATTTTTATGAAAAGAGTGAAAGGAATCTTACTTTGAACATATACCACACATATATCATTTCACAAACACATTAACACTCAATGTTTTGGAGAATATATTAATGGTTTACATGGTTTTATCAATAATATTTTTTCCTTAATATTTTTTATTTTTTATTTTTATATAAGTGACATCAATATGAAAAGTTTATTATCATAAATAAATATTCAGGTGGCTTTTTAAAATAATTTTTTCATTTATGATAACATCTTATGAAGTTACATTTAATTAAATGGGTATAAAATTCCTTCGTAATTTATTTATTATATTTATTTATGGTTTATGAATATGACGATGACTTATTAATGGATCTCAATTTTTTCTGTGTGTTCTGTTATGATTAAATGATTAATATTTTCATACTCTTGTGGTATATATAAGGCCCCAGCCTTAAACCTTTCTTAATATTGAGTTATTACAAGATTACACATTGAGGATCTTTTCAGGTTTAGACTTTTAGAGAATTAGATCATAAAACTTGCATTACATTCCACATTTAAACAAAGTGGTTACATAAAAGATTGTATTCATTTTTCCCATCAATGGAAACATATTTAAAATAAAACATGCATTCTTTCTTGACACTTCCTTGACACTATCATCATATCATGTAGCCTTACCTTGACCTGTGAAAAACATTTCAAAAACATGGGATGAGCATAAAAATATCAGTAAGGGATATAAAAATATGGAAAGGAAACATGAGTACATGTATACATAAGAATGAAATCATACTTTACCCATAAAATATAAGCACTTTAACATACCTCATAAAATCATGAATAAATCATAGAAATGATAAGACATAAAGGGTAACTTGAGGAATTCATAACATTCTTACGTAGAGAGTAGCCCTCTTGGTTACGTTTGGAATAACCACCATAGTATATTCCCTAAATCTCTTCAGATAAACCTTAACGTTTCACTCCTTCGCATTACCCAATGCATTGGAGAGCTATATCGGGCTCACTCGCCCTTAGTTTATCACGGAACAAACTGTTTTCATAACAATGCCCAAGAACCATAATATTAAAGTATCACAT
This sequence comes from Viscum album, assembly GCA_963277665.1. Classification (NCBI taxonomy): domain Eukaryota; kingdom Viridiplantae; phylum Streptophyta; class Magnoliopsida; order Santalales; family Viscaceae; genus Viscum; species Viscum album. Next base: position 738,525,895 of record OY728146.1, on the reverse strand, counting down.
AAAACACGCATAAAACAAACATAATATTTCCACATTTCAATCACAATATAACATTTTATTATATTGAAATAATGAATCCATTCAAAAAGAAACCACTTCTAAAACCATTTAAAACATTTAATAAAGAGATTTTCTAATGAAAGTGTCACATACCACCTTTAAGCTTTTAAAATTTTAAACCATTAATATCCATATAAATAAATCCTTAAAACTATTTTGAAAACATGGATATTAATAAGAACAAATATTTAAAACATTTAAAGCGATATTTTGGTTAAAGGGGTTTTACCAAAATTAAAGACACTTGAATACAATAATTGAGGAATAACATTTAGTCAGAACTTTATAATATCATGAGAATAAATGGATTCATGATATAATATTCCAAAGGATAGTATATACACCATATAAGAGTGAATTGATGCATAACAACAATGAATTCTTAATAGAAATGTCAAATGTGATGAAATCCCTTATAAAGAAGGTATCCTTAAATTAAGGATAAATCAATCTCAAAATTATGTGTGACAAATATAAATACACCCAATATAAGTGGATATTAAGTGTAAATAAATAAAAGTTCATTCACGCATATTCAAATGATGACATATTCAATAACTACATGTTGCACCCAAATAAATCGAAATTGGGTTAAAAAGTTCCCTTGGTAAAATTCGACAGCCTAACGACATCACTTCAAAATTCAAAAAAATGAGTTGATGAGAGATAAAAAGGGAATTTCATCACATGAACATAAAATTTACATCAATAAGGATATAAAATAACATATCCCAACATAAAAATATGTAAATTAAAAGACATAACAAGAGATGTCTTTTAAAAAGAGGAGGGTGAAAGGTTCCCTTACCGATTTGGGCAACTTTCAAAACGTACACCCCATGAAAGAAGGGTCATACAACATTGATGTAAATACTCATAAACGAAATTATATTACACAAAGAGTAGAATAATGGATATTAAATACACCACTCGAAGGAAATTTTGGCAAATGTAGCATAAGTCTCATGGGAATAAAAGTGAGATGAAAAAATCCCTTACGAAAACTCGGCAGCCTAACGGCGCCACTTAAAACATCCAAAAATGGATTGATGAAATCAAATAGGGTCTATATTAATATTAAAATAAAATTTACAGAAAGAGGAATATAAAATAACATCCCCCATCATAACAAATAGGAGCATAAAAGAAGTGACATAAAGGAGAGTACTTAAAAAGAGAGAGGTTAGATCTCTTATGAAAATTCGGCAGCCTAACGGCGTCACTAAAAACATCCAAAATTGATTGATGAGAGAGAATATGGTCTCTCATCATATGAACATAAAAATTATAGTAAGAGTAATATAAAATAACATCCCAATCACAAGAAAGATGAGCTTAAAAGGAATGACATAAAAGAGTGTACTTAAAATGAAAGAGAGGAGTAGGATCCCTTACCTCGGGTCCGACTTGACTCGATCGTTCTTTAATATCCTGAATAATAAACTTGAGTTAATTTATACTTCCTTAAGAACCTTTTTCAAGTTCATTATTTCTTTTATATCACTTATCACCATGTCATGAACACTATGTAATTATTTTTGTTAATAACGGTCGTTTAAACGATCATTGGTACTTGAGTCAAAATATGCTCTTTATAATTACAAGTTTTTCATGTATCCATTATATCCAGAGTTATAATCATGATTTATATATATATATCATACATACACAGTACATATTCATTTTATACTATTCCATATCATTTGGAGATAAAAAACGAAAAGCACCGTTCATGGAGACGGTAGGCCGTACGTACGCATGAACGCTACTTTCATTTCTTTCTTTTTAATATTAATAGAATTAAAAATAAATGATATATATATATATATATTATAATTCCAGTATAATATATATGTTATATAGGTCACATATGTTCATTAATTTCATTCTTTATACATTCCATGTATTGCATGTACGTGTCACATCACTTGAGGGGGCGGTAGTCCGCACTTCCTCTTATGAAATTATCGCATTTACACAGCATGAAAAGAATAAATTTATGGTTTAAATATAAAATAAATAAGAATATATTAAACATAAATACCATATATATCATATATAAAATACAGTGACATCATAATGGCCACTTTTAAAGGTTTTAAAAGAATATTGAACAATCACCGTTTCGTGAGGCAGAAAATCGCCAACCACAGAAACAGTATGTTCTTTAACCATTATACGAAGTTGTGTGTAATTATAGTTCTAATAATTCTTATAACAACATCCTAGTATATTTAATATACTGTATTTTTTACAAAATAAATGAATAAAAAGAGTTTAGGGGGTTGGAGAAGAAAAATAAAACAAAAGGACTCAAGTGAAGACATTACCTTAAAATCGGGTAACTCCCTTTGGTTTGAGCACAAAGGCTTCCTTGGGAAGGCTTCTTCCCAAAGTGAGGATTCATGGAGTTAGAGAGGGATGTGGAGAGAAAAAATGGGCAGGGTTTGGCCGAGCCAAAGGCTTTAGAAGTGTGGGTAAGGATGTAGGGGTGGGGGCCTTTTATAAGAGGAGAGGAGGGGCACTCTTGGAAAGGTATAAAATGTAACTTTATTTCCAAATGAGTTTCGGATTTTAATGGTCCCACATTGATATTTTTCGAGTATAAGGTGATAAGTGTTCTAAATCCACCCATCCAACAGGTTTTGGACATGTGTAGGTCTTAGATTATACATTATCTTTCCATTTTATTTCAATCGTTAAATAATAAGGTCATCGCTGTATCATCATGATGTCATAAATAATTTAATTTTTTTAATGAATAAAAATTATAAAAAAAATACTATGATGTAGGAAATCGTTTTAGCTTTCCAATTAATATTTTTAGATCAAATGATCATTTATGTAGACAAAATAAAAATATTTTACTTAGGTGATACATTCTTTGTTACATTTAACATTCTTTAAAAATAAAAGATAAAAAGTCACTTTCTCACAAAAGTGATTCCATGGGGCCCCCAAGTTTGGAACAAGTCATCCCATGGTCGGCCATGAGACAACCAGTAGCCTTAGGACCAATTCTGTGGTCATTTTTTTTATTATGATATTATCTTATTATCTTTAACTACCCGATTACTCATTAATCAAGATAATTAAAGATAATTACCGTCGTTACTATTCATAATGTCCAAAAACAAAAGAGTCTTAATAGCATAATTTGGACCTTATGATTCAAAATATTTAATCCATTTTACCAAATTCCAAACACATAAATTTCAATAATTAATTTAAAAAAACTTCTCGTTGTCAAAACAAATATCGGGTTTTTTAGAAACAATATTTACGAAACGTTTGGCACTTGTTTATACCTAATTCCAAAGTGAAATTAATCCCAATGACCATCATTGAATTACATGTTAAACATATATTATAATTACACTTTAAAACAAATTAAAAAGATAATATAACTATATAATTAAATTATATGAAAAAGCAGTTTTGATGTAAAATGCAGTATTTTTCACTATTCATTGAAAAATGAACACTGTCAGAAAAATACCAAAAATTAACCCAAGGAAAATTTCAGTGTCCCTATAATAAATAATATGTTTATTTAGAAAAATAGAGCTTATAAAATTTCCAAAAAATTGATCTAAAAAGGGGTTCTCCATCAAATGGCGGTTAACCGACCTTTTAAGGAATATTAGAATGTTTACGCTTAAAAACTGGATTCATTTTCATTTTTATTCCTCTAACATTTATTAAAAAATATCTGTCAAACATATATAATAATTTTGTAGTTAGTTCTGTTAATTCCCTCCATTACAACGGTTAGGCGTTAACTACCATTTAAAATAATATTATTTTATTATTAGAGTGCAACGTAAGATTTCAAAGAAACTTGTTGTTGCATATTGGGTACGCCATCGAGCATAGCATTCCCTTTAAAGTAATATTAATATTTTATTCAAAAATATGGATAAATGTGAAAATTTCATACTCTTTATTTACCTGGGGTGTTACATCCTTCCCCCCTTTTGGGAATTGTGTCATTGCAATTTTAAAATTGATCTTTGAAACATCCTTGAACGTCCCACATCGGAACAAGAGTCGGTAAAACAATCACTTTAAAATAAATAAAGATAAGTACAAAGGTCACTCGAGTTAACCCATACTAGGATTCCAAGTATGAAAATATAGACATGGAGGAAAAAACAAAGGGTCATGTTCTGATGGGGAGTGATAGTAAACATGTCTAGGAGAAATTTAACCACAAGAAAATCACAAACTTCTGATGGGTTAAACAGTATTCGATTCCTCCGTAGGAAAAGTTAATAGACAACATTATTTTTTTTTTTTTTGAGTAATTTATTCATAAGGAAACATAATCACTTATCATGTTGACTTTCAACATTTATTAGATTCCTTACTCAAACTCATATTTTCTCTTAAAGATGAGTATTTAGGAAGACTTGTTCACTATAATCAACTTCTAGAGAATCACTTAATCCACAAAAGAGAACTATATACTTCCCATGTCTTTAGACTTTAACCAAAACCAAAACCAAAAAGCTTAGTACAAGATCAGATAATCCAGAAAAGGATAACCCTTTAGAAAAAGAAAATCTATTCTTAATCTCCAAAATTTGTCCCACAAAACCCAAAGTTCAACGAGGACCATTCCATAAACAATTTGTCCATTAAATTCTTCAATGTAAACCAAACTAAGATTGATACCCAAATATTTGAAGGATTTAGTCATATATTCTTCCAAGTTAAATCGTAACATTTATCTCCTAACAATATCAGTTGCTCTTAAAGTCTCGTATTGAAAAGTAATTAACCTAATCACATATCCTCCATGATAGGTTAATAAATTTACATAGATAACCCAAAATCAACTTAATATTCATTAATAAAATCATTTAACAAAAAATAATAAGTCAAACTAACCAGGGACTTCACGTAGTCTAGTGGTAGGCGATAAATACCAGTTTCACTTTGGTTGTGGGTTCGATTCCCGCAGCTTTGTCCGACGCGACGGGTTGTCACACGGTCTACGTGTTGTCCTTTTTCCAAAACTATATAATTCTCAAATAATTCCCCAAAAAGAGATAAAATCATCAAAAATATCCATAACATAATTTAACCTCAATTTTATCTCATTCCTATCACTTCCATCATAACATATAGTAACCCATAATTACCTCAAAAGTAAGGATCATATAAATCCAAATGGTTCTTTATAACTTTTTCCACAAAAGAAAAGATAACTATTCCTTGAATAAAATTTTCATATATTATACATCAGGGTTACACATAATATAAAAAGTCTTCTAATGTAACCCCATCATAAAAAGAGACTTAATACTCTTAAGAATTTCACCATAACTCTTGAAGCCCTTATATGTTGACATCCTACTCATTAAACATTCTTCATGATCCATTAACCATTCCTTTCTAACTTATTCTGAAATACTTCTTTCCTACAAACAAAATCATGAATCATATCCTAAGATTCCAAAATAGGAAAACAATAGTCATGAAATAATCCATACCTTTGATTGGTCATTTTCAGTTTCTTCATCCTCAATTGGAATGGCATTAGGTATTGGTAAACGAACATTTGTACGCTCTTGGTGATCCCATTCATGAAAATTCTCCATAGGACATGTGTTTGCATAATGACCATGCATAGCACATTTAAAACATTCAATTGATCCCTCAGAAAGAACTTCTTTCCCTCTCCTTGAGTCAACTGGATGCTTCCTTTTTCCATGGCAAGTTCTTGCTTTATGAACTTCATTTCCACTTCTATAGCATATTTCTGTCCCATTGAAACATTTTCCTAGGTGTTTCTTTCTACATTTTTGACACATAAGTTTTTGAACACGCATACCTTTATGATTATTACCTATAGTTCCGTAGGTATTTGTTTCTCACATATATGATGCCTTAGAGAAATCACTAAGGTTTAGGTGGTCAATCATGACTCCAAATAGTTGGTTGAGGATAATCACAAGATTTCTCATTGCAGCTCTCATATAATTCAGTTGCTTGCTCAAAAAACTGTCACAGTTTCCTTCAAATCCACTGTTACTTTGGTGCCTGCTAGATCCAACCATTTACTAAAACCAAAAAGGTCAGTGTGAGTATATCAACAAAACCATCATGTACTAATGAGGAAGATAAACACTAAGATATACTTACTCATTCACTTTATCTAAAACTAGGTCTCTTTATGAAATCCTAACCATTATGGTAATGTCACTTATGCTTAAATAATACCCTAACCTCTAATGTTATCTAAACCGACCTTTGATACCAACTATATGGCCCCAGCCTTAAACCTTTCTTAATATTGAGTTATTACAAGATTACACATTGAGGATCTTTTCAGGTTTAGAGTTTTAGAGAATTAGATCATAAAAATTTCATTACATTCCATATTTAAACAAAGTGGTTACATAAAATATTGTATTCATTTTTCCCATCAATGTAAACATATTTAAAATAAAACATGGATTCTTTCTTGACACTTCCTTGACACTATCATCATATCATGTACCCTTCCCTTGACCTGTGAAAAACATTTCAAAAACATGGGATGAACATAAAAAGCTCAGTAAGGGATATAAAAATATGGAAAGGAAACATGAGTACATGTATACATAAGAATGAAATCATACTTTACCCATAAAACATAAGCACTTTAACATACCTCATAAAATCATGAATAAATCATAGAAATCATAAGACATAAAAGGTAACTTGAGGCATTAATAACATTCTTACGTAGGGAGTAACCCTCTTGGTTACGTTTGGAATAACCACCAAAGTATATTCCCTAAATCTCTTCAGATAAACCTTAACGTTTCACTCCTTCGCATTACCCAATGCATTGGAGAGCTATATCGGGCTCACCCTCCCTTAGTTTATCACGGAACCACCCGTTTCCATAACAATGCCCAAGAACCATAATATAAACGTGTCACATTAAACATGCATAAAGTAAACATAACATTTCCACATTTCAATCACAATATAACATTTTAGTATATTGAAATAATGAATCCATTCAAAAAGAAACCACTTCAAAAACCATTTAAAACATTTAATAAAGAGATTTTTGAATCAAAGTGACCCATACCACCTTGAAGCTTTTAAAATTTTAAACCATTAATATCCATAAAAATAAATCCTTAAAACCATTTTTAAAACATGGATATTAATAAGACCAAATATTTAAAACATTTAAAGCGATATTTTGGTTAAAGGGGTTTTACCAAAATTAAAGACACTTGAATACAATAATTGAAGAATAACATTTAGTCAGAACTCTATAATATCATGAGAATAAACGGATTAATGATATAATATTCCAAAGGATAGTATATACACCATATAAGAGTGAATTTGTGCATAACAACAATGGAGTCTCAATTGAAATGTCAAATGTGATGAAATCCCTTATAAAGAAGGTATCCTTAAATTATGGATAAATCAATCTCAAAATTATGTGTGACAAATATAAATACACCCAATATAAGTGGATATTAATTGTAAAACAATAAAAGGTCATTCACACATATTAAAAGGATGACATATTCAATAACTACAGGTTGAACCCAAAGAAATCGAAATTGGGTTAAAAAGTTCCCTTGGTAAATTCGACAGTCTAACGACATCACTTCAAAATTCAAAAAAATGAGTTGATGAGATATAAACAGGGAATATCATCCCTTGTACATAAAATTTAAATCAATAAGGTTATAAAAGAACATATCCAAACATAAAAATATGTAAATTAAAAGACATAACAAGAGATGTCTTTTAAAAAGAGGAGGGTGAAAGGTTCCCTTATCGATTTGGGAAACATTCAAAACGTACACCCCATGAAAGAAGGGTCATACAACATTGATGTAAATACTCATAAAAGAAATTATATTATACAAAGAGTAGAATAATGTATAGTAAATACACCACTCAAAGGAAATTGTGGCAAATCTAGCATAAATCTCATGGGAATAAAAGTGAGATGAAAAAATCCCTTAGGAAAACTCGGTAGCCTAACGGCGCCACTTAAAACTTCCAAAAATGGTTTGATGAGATCAAATAGGGTCTCTAGTCATATTACAATAAAATTTACAGAAAGAGGAATATAAAAGAACATCGCCCATCATAAAAAAGAGGATCTTAAAAGAAGTGGCATAAAGGAGAGTACTTAAAAAGAAAGAGAGAGGTTAGATCTCTTACGAAAATTCGGCAGCCTAACTGCGCCACTCAAAACATCCAAAATAGATTGATGAGAGAGAATAGGGTCTCTCATCATATGAACATAAAAATTACAGTGAGAGTAATATAAAATAACATCCCAATCACAAGAAATATGAGCTTAAAATGAATGACATAAAAGAGTGTACTTAAAAAGAAAGAGAGGAGTATGATCCCTTACCTCAGGTCCGACTTGACTCGATCGTTCTTTAATATCCTGAATAATAAACTTGAGTTAATTTCTACTTCCTTAAGAACCTTTTTCAAGTTCATTATTTCTTTTATATCACTTATTACCATGTCATGAATACTATGTAATTATTTTAGTTAATAACGGTCGTTTAAACGATCATTGGTACTTGAGTCAAAATATGCTCTTTATAATTACAAGTTGTTCATGTATCCATTATATCCAGAGTTATAATCATGATTTATATATATATATCATACATACACAGTACATATTCATTTTATACTATTCCATATCATTTGGAGATAAAAAACGAAAAGCATCGTTCATGGAGACGGTAGGCCGTACGCACGCATGAACGCTACTTTCATTTTTTTCTTTTTCATATTAATGGAATTAAAAATAAATGATATATATATATTATAATTCAATTATAATATATATGTTATGTAGGTCAAATATTTTCATTAATTTAATTCTTTATACATTCCATGTATTGCATGTACGAGTCACATCACTTGAGGGGGCGGTAGTCCGCACTTCCTCATATGAAATTATCTCATTTACACAACATGAAAAGAATAATGTTATGGTTTAAATATAATATAAAAAAGCATATAGTAAACATAAATACCATATATATCATATATAAAATACAGTGACATCATAATGGCCACCTTTAAAGGTGTTAAATGAATATTGAACAATCATCGTTTCGTGAGGTAGAAAATCGCCAACCACAGAAACAGTATGTTCTTTAACCATTAGACGAAGGTGTGTGTAAGTGAAGTTCGAATACTTCTTATAAAAACATCCTAGTATATTTAATATAATGGATTTGTTACAAAAGAAATTAATAAAAAGAGTTTAGGGGGTTAGAGAAGCAAAATAAAACAAAAGGACTCAAGTGAAGACATTACCTTAAAATCGGGTAACTACCTTTGGTTTGAGCTCAAAGACTTCGTTGGGAAGGCTTATGCCCAAAGTTAGGATTAAAGGAGTTATAGAGGGATGTGGAGAGACAAAATGGGCAGTTTTTGGCCGAGCCAAAGGCTTTAGAAGTGTGGGTAAGGAGGTAGGGGTGGGGGCCTTTTATAAGAGAAGAGGAGGGTCACTCTTGGAAAGGTATAAAATGTAACATTATTTCCAAATGCGTTTCGGATTTTAATGGTCCCACATTGAAGTTTTTAGCAGATAAGGTGATAAGGTTTAGAAATCCACCCATCCAATAGGTTTTGGATATGTGTAGGTCTTAGATTTTACATTATCTATCCATTTTATTTAAATCGTTAAATAATGAGGTCATCACTGCATCATCATGATGTCATAAATAATTTACTTTATATAATGTCTAAAATTTATAAAAAAACTACTATGATGTAGGAAATCGTTTTATCTTTCCAATTAATATTTATAGTACAAAATATAATTTTTGTAGACAAACATAAAAATATTTTACTTAGGTGATACATTCTTTGTTACATTTAACATTCTTTAAAAATAAAAGATAAAAAGTCACTTTCTCACAAAAGTGATTCTATGGGGACCCCAAGTTTGGCACAAGGAATCCCATGGTCGGCCATGAGACAACCAGTAGCCTTAGGACATATTTTGTGGTCATTTTTTATTATTATGATATTATCTTATTATCTTTAACTACCTGATTACTCATTAATCAAGATAATTAAAGATAATTACCGTCGTTACTATTCATAATGTCCAAAAACTAGAGTCTTAATTGCATAATTTAGATCTTATGATTCCAAATATGTAATCTATTTTACCAAATTCCAAACACATAAATTGCAGTAATTAATTTTAAAAAAAACTTCTCGTTGTCAAAACAAATAGCGGGTTTTTTAGAAACAATATTTATGAATAGTTTGGCACTTGTTTATGCCTAATTACAAAGTGAAATTAATCCCAATGACCATCATTTAATTACATGGTAAAACAATATTCTAATTACACTTTAAAACAAATTAAAAATATAATATAACTATATAATTAAATTATATGAAAAATCAGTTTTGATGTAAAATGCGGTATTTTTCACTATTCATTGAAAAATGAACATTGTCAGAAAAATACCAAAAATTAACCCAAGGTAAATTTAAATGTCCCAATAATAAATAATATGTTTATTTTGAAAAATATATCTTATTAAATTGCCAAAAAGTGGATTTAAAAAGGGGTTCTCCATCAAAAGGCGGTTAACCGACCTTTTAAGGAATATTAGAATGTTTACGCTTAAAAACTGGATTCATTTTCATTTTTAATCCTCTAACATTTATTGAAAAAAATATTTGACAAACATATATAATAATTTTGTAGTTAGTTCTGTTCATTCCCGCCATTACAACGGTTAGGCGTTAACTACCAATTTAAAATAATATTATTTCATTATTAGAGTGCAACGTAAGATTTCAAAGAAACTTGTTGTTGCATATTGGGTACGCCATCGAGCATAGCATTCCCTTTAAAGTAATATTAATATTTTATTCACAAATATGGATAAATGTAAAAATTTCTTACCCTTTATTTACCTGGGGTGTTGCAATATATGTGAATGTATTATGATTATGTAAATCCTGGGTCTATTTTATACCTATAAATAATTGTGTAAAGATTAATGTTTATAACCTCAAATGGTAAAATGGTGGTTATACAAATCCAAAATTAGTGTATATGGGATGTTATCCCAAGGAAAATGCAGGTACAAGTATGGTTATACCAATATTAACATGTGATGAATTCACATTGGGAAGAATTGACATAATGTATCAACAATTATGTTTATTCGACAAAAAATGAAACTATTCTATGAAATAATCTTATGATAATATTATTATCTCATGGATTATGTGTTTTAATCATTTATAAATAAATTATTATAAACCTCTAGTAACAATACAATTACTCGGGATTATTATTTATGAATTGGTGGGTGTGGTCTTCAAATGTTACGATCAGGTTCTCATACCCTTATTCTAATTATTTGATAAAATTATCATTGGTATCATCAATGTATAACCTTATTGAGCATCTGAGATCACTATTTATTATATTTTACATTCCCCAAAATATGAATAAATGTTCTATATGGGATATTTATAATAAGGGGGATAGTTATTAAGAACATATTGGGAGATGATTAAGATCTTTTAAGTGTGATTTGTTTATTTATAAATTTATCCAAATATATTAAACCATTAAATAATTTCATGGATCAAAATGATATGTAATTAATAGTCATCTAATTAGATGTATTGTTTAATTTTTTAATGTTTGGGTTTACTCAGTCTCTATAAGAGAAAGGATGAGTTAATTATTTTAATATATAATGACAAGCCTAATTGTTTGAAAAAAAAAATTATGTTAATGAATTAAGAATGATTTTCATTGAAAATAAATCCTTGTCTTGATATCAAAAATTGGTTGTCACTGATGAAAATATGCACATAATAATTACAAAAATTAAATGGGAATATTAGGTATTAACTCGGTCAACATCAGTGCATGAATAGTGTATATACTACTAAACACCTAGTTAGAAACTGTTGAGGCATACACATTGAATAATTCTTATTAAATTTTAGGAAAAATTATGAAGAATTCGATTAAATGGTGACCATTAAAGCCAAATTTTAAACATAATGTGTCTTAGATTGGAATGATGATGTCATGTATTGGTCATCCTATAAATTATTTTCATGATTATATGGATTCTCACTCTGATTATTGTTTCCCAACCTATTATTTTTTGTTTATAGTAAATGTATGGAACCTAGAGGGACCCAATTAACCTAGAATTTTATAGAAATTTTAATTATTTTCCTCTTAATAAATTGAATGTTTTGGGACCTAGAATAAAAAATCTTTTTCTTATGATTTTTAAAATTTTATAGTTATATAATTTGGTTGTTTATCTCAGCAAGGAATAGAGTGAACAATATTCTGTTGAGTTCTTCATATGGAACCATCCACCATATTTTAGTGGGACTAATGATCCACTAATTTTTGATAAATGGATATGTACCATGTAAATGTTATTTTGGTTACTTCGGTTCATATAGAATATGAGAATTATTGAAAATGAAAAACATTTATAACCTATTAATCCTAGAGAAAAGGTGAAATATCCGGTGATCACTATAAATGATGTGGGGTGGGATAACAAATTGTGGAAAGGTACACATAACATCAACTATAAAAATTATATTTTCTTTTTTGATAATTTATATAACCACCCTTTTATATTTGTATAATTTTCAATGGGTATCACATTACCACCACAATGATTTTATTTTGAGTTTGCAGTGAAATCATGAAATGGTATGGTGCTTACATCACAAGTCTAGGACTCTTCTACAATTAATTTTCTTACAAATTTTCCTCTAAAATATATTTGTATTCTCTATATAATGGGTTTTTTATTTTTGTGGAGTAATTTAATATCATTATATAGATACCATACCAATTTCTATAGAAATAAAGTCAAATTTGATATTTCGAACAAAACTATGATCATATATTGGTGCAATGATAAATATAACCACCCAATGAAAATTACATCCATTATATAGATCATTATTCATAATAAAAATTTATATTTATCTCATATGGTTTAGAATGAACTTAACCTTTAATATTTTTATATTGTATGAGAGGTTGTTGATATATTTTGAGAAGAGTTTAATAGTCTTTCTCTAAATCATGATGTTGAGTTATCAATATAAATCATAACTAAAGATAAATCTATTTATAATAATCCATATTGAATTTCCCAAATTTTCTTAAATTATTTTTATAATAAACTCCATGAGTATCTTCATAATGTATTTTTTCATCTATGTCAAACACCATAGGGTGAACCTATTAATTATTCTATGAAGAATGATAGATCAATGAAATTTTGTCTTGATTATCAAGAACCTAACAAGATTATGATCAATAATACGTATACTCTATCACATAATGATGATTTTTATAATAAATTACATATATATAAATATTTTTTAAATATTGACCTATGCTCTCGATACTTTCAAATGAGGGGAAATGTTAAGACTTATTGAAGTCAACCATTGGTAAGCGGTAATAAAAAATGAATATAATTTTATGGAATTTTACCTTACTAATTACCATTATATAATTTTTTATTTAAGGAATGTATTATAAATATATCAACTTAATCTTTTTTGGTAGTCATTATAGGTGATACATTTATATTTTTTAATAGTTTGGACGATCCTAAAGATCACTTGAGAACTGTAATTAAGAACCGCATGAAGGACAATCTTTATTAAAATTTAAATAACTATGAGTTTTTTCTATATAACATTTTTAGGGTTATATAAAGATAAAGTATATTAAAATATCTATCAAATATATATTTTATTGTGCATTACCCCAAACTGACCATGTGACTGAGATATGTAATTTTAATTTTTTGGATTAATATTATTGATTCATTTAAATATTTTTTTTCATGAATATCTAATCTAATAAAATATTTGACTTTGATTGCAATAAAGGCCATCTGGATATATGAATGTAATTAAAAATTTAGGTAACTTAAGAGAAGTTTGGTTAGAGCCCCTATTCCCACATAAGCCTACAATATATAATTTTTTTTGATATATAGTGAGTCATCGAATAAGGGGTTGGGATGTGTTCCTATGTAAAATATCAATGTGATAGCTTATGACTTTCATAAATAGAAGATTCATTGGAAACATTAACCAGCTCATAATTTTTTGTAAACTATGGGAATTTTTTATTAAATATATGGATTTGTTATCTCTAAAAGAGAATATGTGAAATATAAACAAATATTAAAATTTTAATGAATATATTCACCTAAAAAGAATTGAATATGCACCATAAATGTTGGATGGAGTTAATTAATGAATATTTATTACCAATACATTACCATTATGGTAATGTGAACAAGGTTAATGATTATTTTAATCAATATATCACACTACTTTATCTCTAATGAGGACCACAAAATATATCATTATTTAGGATTTTTAACAGATTATCCTTAAAATATTTTAGGAAGTTGACAAATACGATTTTACTCATATGAGTGTTCATCCATATATCCTTATTAAGATTAAATACATACATAATTAATATGTAGATCTATATAATAAGGTGATATGTTTTATTAAGGTCATCCTTGATTGTGATGGATTGATAAGGATTGGTAGAAATGTATGTGTCCCATATGTAATAGATGTATTGAAGGATATAATGGAAGATGATCATGGATGATCATTATCTATTCATCCAAAAAATATTGAATATGGATAAAGATCATAATTAGTATTTTAAGAGAGAAAACATGAATATATAAATTTCATAGTATATATCTTGGTGCATGGTATGTATGAAAGTTAAGTTAGAGTGAGATAATTGTAAGGGGAAGATATAATAAATACCCATAATAAAATAGAAATGGGAAAATAACACCGTGGAATTTATTATCAGACTCTCAAAAACAACTATGAAATTATCATTTTAAGGTTAAAATGTTATTTGGGTAATATACTATCACTATATTAATTCACCCAATTTTATTTCTATGTTAGAATATTTATCTATTGATTATCTTGAAAGGATTCAAATTATAGAAGTTGAAAGGTTATATAAAGCAGCATATTCTATTGTATATTAATGATATATGAGGTTTTCCTTGATTTTCTATTAATGTATTAAATAAAATCATGATTCAATATACAATTTAAATATTCATATCATCCTTATAAAAATGGTTATTATGATATAAATATTAAAACCATGGAGTATATGCTATGATCATTTTATCTGAATTTCAAATGTGATTTTTCCCCACACCTTTATTCTAATGAATTCTATTATAGAAATGGATTTCATTCATTTTGGTAGATGTTTACTTTTTAATACCCCTATGAATGGATATGTAGAAATCTAACATGATTGGATGTAGTTGAAAAAACTAAGCAATTGGGACCTGGGATAGATAAAGAAATGGAAGAGAATGTTAGATTTATTCAGCAGCCCATCAATACATATAAATGTTGATAGAAAAGTTATGATAATAGTCATCATTTATATCTATATTTAAAATTTCATGACAAGGTATTTTTATGAAATTTTAAATGGGATAAGGTTATGATATTTTGAAAGAATGTAAATATGTCCAATATATATATCGGCTCTTTTGAGATTCTAGATCAGATCGGGATGGTTTTTTATCTCTTGGTGATTTCTATGGACCTCTCATTTGTTCATGATGAATTACATATATCTCTAAATAGGAACTAAATACCTAATATATAACATTTATTGAACTTAGAGGTAATTACACTAGATCAATATCATTTCTAAGAAGAAAAATAAGCAGATATAATGGATTGTAGAGATAAATAGCTACACAACATGAGTACTCTGTATCTTTAATATCTATATTAGACTCATAAATTTTATGAAGGCTACATGGGAACACCAGGAAGTGATAAAGATAATGTATCCACATTTATTGTTATCAGAGTGATATAGTCTATAGTGTGAAATTAATTTTAAGGGGGTACAATATAACATACACTAATTTTTATATATTTCATTTGATATAAGCATGAGTTATTAAATATTTATCCTTAAAATCAACCCTAAGTATAAATTAACAGTGATATAGTATAACAATATAAACTAGTAATTGGATTGGTGGGTATGAATTGGATAAACCAAATAATATATATATATATATGTCCTCCTAAATTCAAATTTATTTATTAATACCTATGAAATAATCCATAAATAATATATAAAATCATTTATTGATAATGAATGAAATTTTACAAACAAATGTATTTTTCTACATGTTATGAGTTTTAATTTGTAATAAGTATAGTAAATATTATTGAAAATTAATACGATGGAATATATTGATATTTTTTATGAATTAGTGTATATCCATCATTACATTAGTTATATAAATTTTAGTAATGAATATAAAATCATTAAAATCTAATAGGAGCAATATTTCATAAAAATATTTTTTAGTTCTCGGTGTTTTTATCATAATAAAAAAATACATATTGATAAATTTTTTAAAATTATATTTATATAATATATATTCAAAAAAAATTTATATAATTATTTTTATAGTATTTACAAGGAAAATAATGAATGTAAATTTAGTTTTATGCTTAAAATGAATTTTTCTAAAAAATGGGATTTCATAACGTTTTGTATTATTATTTTAATATAAATTTTCAAAAATTACTGAAATTGAATTTGATAAAATGGATTCCATATTATGAATAATAATTTACAAATATAAAAAAGATGCCACCTTCAATTTTTTATTTAATGAAAAATAAAAACAATAAAAAAAATCACATGCTTAAGTATAAAACTGGTTTACTTGAGGGTAAAACTATGAGTTAAGGGTTAGAAAGAAACATTAAAATGACTAATTCATATATTTTAATATATTTTATAAAATAATATCTTATTTTTTATCTTTTTACATTTTGAAATATTATAATTTATAAATACCTAAATTATATTAATATATTATCAGTAATTTTATGTGTTTCATCTCCCTCAGTTATAAAAGGTCACATCCTCTCCACAATTATTCAACAATTCTGATACTCATAGCTAGGAAACTAAATAAAAAACATTTTTATATTATTAAAACTCTTCCTAGAGACCATTTCTTTCTCCTAAGACAGATATTTTAAGGTTTACGGTGTTAGAAGAATAGGGTCTCTCAAATAAGTGGTATAAATCATAAATGATCTATTTCAAAGTTATTTCTTCATTAAAAATCATTAAAACTATTATATACATCATAAAATGAATAATATGGTTTAATAAATATACTTAGATGTTATTATGATTATGGAAACCCCATTTTACACCTTTTTTCAAAAAAATTGATAAATAATAGTATTGCTTGTATGTACATCTGAACGACCACCTCCACATAGCGATATGATTCATTTTTCATGACTTCCTAAAATGTATTTTTATAAATATTTATTTTAAAAAATTGACATATTTTATTTAATTATTATTATATATTTATAATACAGTTTTTATATTTACATTAATCATTTCATTATAAAATGAAAACATTATTCATGTGTATGTACATACTACTTTCTTCATCAATGGTGTAAATAATTTTTCTAAAATCTACCATCAATAGATGGGTATAAATATATATATATAATGTCTAATAAGGTTCATGTAGATCCCTTTTATTAAAAAAATAATGATAATACATAAAGGGAAAGGATGAGGACATACATGCACCATAGACTCATGCAAAAATACATCAAAAAAATATCAAGTTTCATAATCAAACTGATATGAATCATCATAATCACCATACCAAACAGATTCAGATAAGGGACCATGAGACCGGGGGAGCATGGTTGGATTCAAATAACAGTAGTCTTTCATGTTCCTCACTTTCTTGGGTTGAACAGGTTGAAATCCTTCATCATCCACAAACTCATATTTTCCTTTGGACAATAGCTGAATATATGATGATTTTTTGGGGGAATCATCCGTGATATCATCCTACATTCCATTGATACCCTAAATTCCCCTTAATTTTTTAATTTCCTCTTGAATTATATAAATTTTACCTTCATCACTTGGGATCCATTTCCACTTAGTCACATGAGGAAATTATGGCTGATCTTGGTCACACTCACTGTGTCCAAATACTAAATTCCCTGATTCATGAGTCTCTAGTGCCTTAGCCAGCTGTGGTGTACCATCTCTACCTCATACATTTCGTTGGTCAGGAGTGGTTATATTGTTCGGTGAAGTCTTCTCCCTCAATTTCTTCCTACAAGAATCTTCATCGTGCCCTTTTTATGTACAAAAAGATATACCCACATTCTTCAGGCATTTATCATTTACATGACCAATGACTTGACACTCT
This sequence comes from Viscum album, assembly GCA_963277665.1. Classification (NCBI taxonomy): domain Eukaryota; kingdom Viridiplantae; phylum Streptophyta; class Magnoliopsida; order Santalales; family Viscaceae; genus Viscum; species Viscum album. The sequence goes on along the minus strand of OY728146.1, from coordinate 738,507,476 downwards.
GAGAAAAATTTAGGAAGTCTTTCATATTCCACTTTTAAAGGAATATAATCATCTATTGCAGACAAAAAAAAACATTATAAATCAAGAAAGAGCTCAGATCAACCTCCACTAGTACCCTTTCATAGTGACAAATTTATAAATATTAGTATTCTTATCCATTTTGATAGGAATTCCCACAGTAGGTGCAATATCAAATAAGAATTTTGAATAGCACAAAATACAATTAAGCCCAATAATTTTAATCCATACTTGAGATCTATTGTTGTTAATGGAAAATGTATTAAAACAAAAATCCCACTCTTGAAAAAATATCATACTTGTCTTTAATTTGATTGAACCAATTCCCCATGCCCTTCGGTCATAGCCTCTAATGGAAAAAAATGTGAAAGAAACCCCAACCAAGGGGAATGAATTTCCCATCCGAAAAAACCCCATGTAGAAGTCAACTTTCTAACTAATTCATCAAGTTTCCATGACTTTACTTTGGTGGGAATAAATATCATAGAAATTATTCAGTGTTCATAGATTTTGAATCTGTCAAGAATCGCTTCTCTATTAGCAGTCACATGGGTGGTGTCACCTCTCTTGACCATTCGCTCTGGAGAAGCATCCTTTACAAGTGCAAAGTACCTTTTATTCAGATTTATAGATTGGAAATTACTAGTCTTTAGATTTTACTTGGTAGATGGACGGGTCATCTCAGATGATTCAACGTTACCAATCACCGCTACAAAAACATCTCCATCCTTGGTTGTTCCAAAAAGAACAGTTTCATCCACGATTGGGGATCCGTGCACAACACGCACACTATTCGCACCAGGCATCAACACCCTGATGCCCCCCACACTAGCTACCACCCCTGTAGCCCTACTGTTAACCCCAATCGAGTCAGGGGATGGAATAACCAGATCAGAATCTACCTGCATAATGCACGCATCAGGCACAACTACGACCAGTGAGGTTGCCCCGCCGCTCACACCCACAATTGTCTCACCCGAGTCAGGTACAACTGCCACCCATGTGATCAATCCGTCGCTCGCACCCATAGCGATCTCCACCAATGCACTTCCTATCTCCAATGTGTTCGCCCCACCACTCGTACCCACTATGGTCTCCACCGCCACACTTTATATCGCCCCTTGTTCACCCCACCACTCGCACCCACTGTGGTCTCCACCGCATCACCAGATGCATCTGGCACAATGACCTCCCCTATGTTCACGCCTATCGCATCGGACATGGTTATTTCACCTATTCTGTTATCCTCAATACTCACTCCCACTGAAAAAAAAAATTCATTACCATGAAATATCTGCAAGCATGACTGCTCCCCATGCCATTAGCATGTCGATAACAATCAAACCGGCCGTGAGGGAGGAAGAAATTAGTCGGAAGCACATCCATTAATATTTTTTATATTATGAAAACTAAAACATTTATCATAGAAGATAGTCATTTTAATAAAGATTTATTAATGAATTCATGATAATATCTTATAGGTAAAAAATTTATGTTATTATAATTATTAATATATTTAGAGTATTTAATTTTAATAACTTTTAATTTATTATAATGGTGGATATAGTGCTTACTAGACAAGTAGTACATGATTTAAATGTTTTATGTTAAAATATCATTTTTCATAGGATTATTTATGCATAAATTTATGATGATGAAATTATATGATATATATCTAAAAATATTTTTTTTATATGTTAATTTTTGTAGATAAAATGTTTTCATGTAAATCTCTAATCTAAATGCTCCAATGATACCAAATGAATTTTTTTAAAGAAACCTGGATTTATTTCTCTCTTTGTTCAGGATTATTTTTCATCCATGGATATATTTTAATTAACGTGTTTTTAATAATTTATATAATTTTATCCAATGATTTTACAAGTTCATTTCTACCCATGTGTTTAATGCTATAAATTTTCATAAAAAAGAGTTTTATTATCATTTTATGAATGAGGAAATTTTTAATTTCTATCATCTATTAGAAAGAATAATTTTTGAGAATATACCGCATGAATGGATTTTAGTAGCATCATAAAAAAATTTATTGAGGCATAAATTACATTTTTTCGTTTTTATTTTATTTGAAAATGATTTTATTAATATTTTTGAATTTTTTTATTTTTTTATTTAATTTCAATATAATGAGGGTATTTTCCTCATGAAATATTTTGTTGTCCTTTTAAATTATTTTTTCATATATGATAACATCATTTGTCATTACATGTCCTTAACTAGGGATACGATTCTATGATACCATATTTATTAATTGTATGGATGGTTAATGGTTATAGTTCTAAAGTATTAATGAGACCCATTTTCCCCACATGATATGTTATAGTGAAGTGATAATTATTCTCATCATCTTATGTCATAAATATTAATGGATTATGGTTATGTGATGGGTGGGTCCGTTTTATCCCTCCATTGAATTGGTTTATGATTAATTTTTACAAGTATACATGGTACACATGAGTTTATTTAAATACCAAATGGTAGTAATTGGGAGGCTATCAAAAACCCATATTAGGTACACTAGTGGTTATCTCATGCCCTACATGTCATGAATTAATTGTTGGTTATCCATGAGATAATATTTCTATGATTAGAAAAATTATACACTTTATGAAACTCATTTATGATAGGATCTTCTTCCATTATTATGTTTTAATGGATCATGTTAATTGATTCATATGTGATTATTGTCTTGTAAACTGCCAGTCATTATTCCTTGACTCGTTAGTATGATTTATAAGTTGATGGGTATGTTTTTAAAATGTTATGCTCAAGTTTTCGTACACTTATTCTCATGTTATACTTTAAGGATAATTGATATCTCACATTATTACCCACAATAAGAATCCGATCTCAACCATTACTATATTTTATTTTCCCTATGATAGGAATAAATGTTTTGATTAATATATGTATAAGAATAGTGCTAGTTGTGGTGAACTTGTTGGGAGAAAATGTAGATATTTTTTGTACACATTTCTTAAAAATACATGTTTCCAAATACACTAAACCTTTATATTTATGTAAACTATCATAATTATATGTAATGAATATTAAACTAATTATATATAATTATTCATTATGTAATGATTGGATCGCCTCAGATTACATATAATTTCAATGATTATAATTATGCAACTCTTATCACATTCCAATGTTTTGATATCATGTCTTGTGTCTATTGTTTAATAAAATATTTATGTCTTATGAATATCCCTAAATTATTCCATTACTTGTGATTATGATCTATGATTTGGTGGGAATTATTTTTAAATGATATTACGTGGTCTCACACAATTGTTCTCATGTTATTCTTAAAAATGATCATCGATTGATATCTCCATTTTTTACAATTAATGAGATTCTGATATGACCCTTTATAATTGTTTTATTTCCACAGTATATGAATAATGGTTTTATGTTTGATATATCCAAGATGGTTTAGAGTTGTCAAGATCAAACTTGGATATATGTTAGATATTTTAAATTCTACTAGAATATATATCCATGTTTTCATTGACACTAACACTTTATTGTTCGAGTGTGGATCATAATGATATGCAATGAATTTTCATCTCAAACTATATACAAAATATGAATGTGGTATTTGGGTCATAGCACATCCATTTTTTATTACTAGGTTTTAATAATTGTATGGTTAGATGTTTTGTTGTGACAGACATGTGTGTGGTTAATTTTAAGTAATATGATTTCAATACATATCCCTCATATGAATTGTGTATATCATTAAATCTCCTGATATAATGGTTAAAAAAACAATATATTCTCTATTGAAAAATAAGAAATATATATTTATTCATGATCTATTATGAAAATCTATGACAACCCATATCATTCATTCATTTTATTTCACGATTGTTTTTTTAAAGATAATCTAAATTTAAAACCATGATATCACGAGGCCTAGTGTATTTTTTAAATTAGGTTTATAAAATAATATCATGTATGGGGATACCACATTATTATTTATAACTTATTTAACAAGCTCTTAAAGTTTTATTTCTCTTCTGAAACTGCATGACATAACCTAGGGAAAAACATAAGAAAGGGATTATGTATAAATACTTGTATGGCAATAATCATAGCATAACATGATGTAAGTAATACACATTAATCTATAAGAATATCAATGTGATATAAAAGGGGTGATAATTATAAGAATTAATATTTAATAATGTTATAAGAAGATAACAGGACAACTTTATGGGAATATGGAAATGACATAAAACATGATATTAGTATAAGTTAAAGAAAACATCAATGAAAACATCACATGATGGAACAATTCCCATAATGGATTAGTTTCACTCGCTAACACCATAAAAAAACTCGTGGGAGAAAAATATTACCCAATAAATAAGAGTTCTATATAATTTTGGTCCCACCTATCACATTCAAAACATGTACATGTAATATTGTCCCACATGGATCATGAAAGTTAATAATTCATCAATTTTATTATCATTATTATTATGTGTGGGTTGTATACATATAAATACTCATTAAATTATTTAAAAGTAGATATATTTGAATACAAATGAGTCGAAATTAGGACTTGTTCACAACAAAAATGTATGTCCTGGAAATTTATGGATAATTTTGATACCATAATGATTGTACATAAAGATATATGGAAGGGTTAAATAATAGTTAAATGGGACTATGGTCAAATTAAAATCATAAGGAATGTTATAGGTATGTTTAAAATCATATCCTAACAAGAATAATTTTAAAATACAAGGAATAATATAATGATGATTGTTGAATAAATAGGAGAATGAGAGGATCCCTTACTATGATAGGGTGCTACTAAAATCTTTAGAGGAGCTTCATAAGATATTAAGCCTATTGGGAGATATATAGTGAAAGAATATCCAAGTAACATACGGATAAAAGGGTTTTCAATGAAGAGTTGTAGAATTTGGGTGTGTTTTTTATAGAAAAATGTTGGATAAATCATTATTAATTTATAAACCTATGTTTTGGACTCCATATGATAATTAAATACAAAACACAAAACATAAAATGGTTTTTACACATGTTTTCTACCAAATAGGAGTGAATTTCATTATTTTCTATGGCTAGTTACCATAAATATATAAATAATACAGTTGTTGATGTGAAATTTAATTATGTTTATAAATAAATGAATATAAAACCACAAAATATTATAGAGGTTTTGGACAACAAATTAAGGGTTAATGAAATTTATAAAATAACATAAAAACACATTATTTTAATGGTGAATCGTAAAATTTATCCTGGAAACTATTTATAATATTTATAAAATCACTTTTTTGTATTTTATGACATTATATTTCATTCCCTATAAATATACCACATTTAATTTTTACCCAGAAATGTGATTGCCGGATTTTTTTTGATAAATTCACTTTTGGGTAAATTTCACATGATGTTTTGGACTATATAATTTATTTTATCAATATAATTCTCTAAATATGATAATTTACAATCTTCAATAAAAAATACATGTTTTTTGAAAAATATTTATATTGCAAATGAAACTTTCACGAACCTTATAAAAATTAAATTTTATTCTATAAAATTGTATTATCATTTATATTTAATAAATATTATTTTATAAAAAAAATTTATTAAATATTAATTTCTTTTCAAAATTTCTTGAATTCCACAAATTGTTTTTCTTGATTAAAACTATATATTTCTAAAAACTAAAATTTGGGTTTCTTATTATCAAAATATAATGTTTTTAAAACTTATTATTTAATCATCACAATGTAATAAAAATGATATTATCATTTATTTATAAAATAATATAAAAATTCATACTGTTATGGTCTAGATATAGATACCATTATTTCATGAATCAATTATCTAAGGGTAAGTTGTGCGATAGTATGATTTTATTGGGGTGGTTTGGGAAACATAGTTTGAGGCATGATCTTAATAAAGTTGAAATTATCTCATAAATATTTTCACTCATAATGTATATTTTAAATCTGAACTTGGGAATGGTAATGGGAAAAGTCCTAGTGATTATATCACACTTTGAATTTTTTATAAATGGCCTCCATAGGGCTTTATCCTACTAGTCAATATCATCAATTCCTTTTTACAGGTAATTTTATTTTGTCATATCTTTATATATACACACAATAATAATATTTTTACTATATAAAAACCAAAAATTAAATATTTATGATCCTTAAGGATATTATAAATATGACAGGATATAACATATAATGTTCATAAAACTAATGAATTTTTTATGTTTTTTATAATATCATTTCGTAAAAAAGTATATAAAAATTATAATTTCACATATAATTGTTTGGGATATTAAATTATTGAACCAATTCATAAATTACGCCCTCAAAATTTTATTCATAGCCTAAAAATTATGTGGGTAATTCAATTTCCTCACCTCTTCTATTTCCCATGTCACTTCCTCAAAATATCAGTTCCTCCATAGAACATTGACCTTGTGATTTTCCAAGTATCGTCGAATATTGAATCTAATATATAAGAGATTCATTGTATGCTCTACACTTTTAATGATACTTACCCAATTATACCACCTCTATATTAAAAAAAAGTGAGGGGTATTCTATGTACTTCCTCGAAATGGATAAATAAAAAGACATCATGTACATGAGATATGTTTGGTGGGAGTTCTAGTCAATATAGAACTACTATGATACTATGGAGGATATCAAAGTGACTAATGTATCTTGGAGTGAACATTCCATTCTTCCAAAACCATAGGGAATTATTCCATGGTGATATTCAAAGGAACGCATTATCTCCAACTTCAACCTCCAGGTCTTGTAGATGATTTTATGAAAATCTCTTTTTTTCAACATTATGAGTGATTTTATATTTTGATAAATGGATGACACAAAATCTATAATCTCTTGGATATGATCATGTCCCATTATCTCGCACCCTAGAACTTCTTACCATCCTGATAGAGTATTAAACAACTTCCTATATAGAGAATCATATGGTGCTATTTCAAAGTTATAATAGAATCCATTTTCACATGAGAACTCCATAAGTAGATTGTGTTGATCTAAAAATCATTGTAAATCGATTTTACAATACCTTAGAATATATTATAACTTTTTAATGGTTCCTTTAGACTGGACATCCCTATGAGGGTTATAAGGAATGTTATGCACTGAAATAAGAAGAAAATAGATAATAACTAAGATAATGTTATTCCCATTTGGTGTCATGAGGATTCCTATGATGAAACCCGTGGTTTTTTTTCCTACTTTCATGATGGTATGATAATTGATTCCATCATTACCGTAGATTTGTTTTTTATCATTGAATTGTTTACATACTAAGAAACCTGAAATAACATCCATAACATCACTCTTTATGTTAACCCAAAAGATTTGTTTTATTGAAATAATTATACATCATAACACCTAATTGATCAATAGATAAGGATTAGCTTTTATAATTGTTGAGAATATTATTAATTAGTTCTAGTTTTTGTGGGACACATATCCATGTTCTAAAACTCATGAATCCATGTTTAGAAAACATTAACTAGTGAATATTCAATACATTTTCTTTAAAAACTCATCATCATTATCAGCCTCCTTGACCCTGTCAAAAATATATGTTTAAGAATTAAATTGAGAAATTTATACGTATAATATATTTATTATTTCCATTTAAATCCACTATATTTACCTGAATATTGGATCCCTTGAAACTCTCTTCATGGATAAAGTTTCAGGATAATTTTTACTAATGGAATCTACCACATTGTTTAAAATCCCAGGATGGTAATGGATTGAACAATCATAATCCTTGATCATATATAACAACCTTCATTAGAGCAGATTGTGCTCCTTTTATGTGAATATAAACATGATGATTTTTTTATCTTTATGTATTTGAAACACCCCCCCCCCCCCCCATAGAGATATTTTCTCTAAATAATTAGTGCAATTATCACTGAATACAACTGTTGATACATCTATTGGTAGATATTCTCATGCATCATTAATATATAGGAATTATAGGATATCATTTTTTTCATTTTACATGAGTAAAAAATGTAGAAATCTTTTGGATGAATTCCCATAGATTATAAATTCTTCACCTTATAGGGGAAATGTGAGAACATGTTTGTAACGCCCTTACCCCAGTTACCCAGATTCGGTGCATTATTACATAATATTGGCATGATCACAAAAGATCATGTCTCGAAAGACCGATTAGTTTAGTAGCCTTGGAAACACAAGATATATTCATAAGTCTTACATTACATCATAAAGTGAAAAAAAACTAAAACAACATCTTGTATTTATATCCCCTCATACATTCCCTAAAGTTCATTCATAAAATACTTATTCACATCCTAGGAAAAATTAAAACATTGAAAGGGGTGATATCAGATGATCAGTGAGGATAACAATATAGAGGAAACATTAATAAATAAACATAAACATTTATGAAATGTATAACTAAAAAAAAGACTTTTAAACTTGAACTTCATCGTAATATGGAAAAGATATAATGAAATAATTTTGTTTACTTATTCACATGGATATTCTACTAGTCGAATAATCACATGCAATATCCATAACCAATTTCGTAATGATGGAATGCATTACGCCAGACTATCAAAACCACATAGTCAAGTCCATGCGCGAAGACAAAAAATAATATTTTGTTAAGTCCATGTACCAAGAGACTAGTTTGTCTCATGATACCTACCTATGCATTTAGGAGCTATAGTGGGCTCCACCCGTCACTTATTAAGTCCAATGCATTCCTCATATGAATAGGTTTAAACATAACAAAAACATTTGTATTAAAATTAGTATAAAAAATGTCAATAGATTCTCCATAAACCATTAATGGTATAAGAATAACAAATCCAAAGTCAAACATATCACAAAACCTTCAATACAATATAGAAGTTTTGTATCATAATAAATCAACTTCAAATAAACTTAAAATCCATCAATGGATGTTGACATATATGAAATCAAAACATTTTGAGAGAAATATCTATTTATTTGAAATCATTTAAAAGAAAAATAATTAAAAAATTTACTTTGAAAATATTCTTATAATCATTTAAGGGAAGATTTGATGATTTTATAATGGCGGAAAATAGCCGTACCTGCTGTATAAGTAAAAAAAAGACATTCTTACCATAATTATGTCGAATTGGTTAAAAAGGGCCTTGTTTGGAAAATGACGGAAATATTCCTTTATAATCTTCTTATAAAAAGTAAAACAAGGGTATAAATGAAATTAACTTATATTCTGTAAAATATCAGTAATGTTTTGATATAAATTTTTAAGAAACATGAATGTGGATGATAAAGAGGTCCCAGTAGATAATTACGTATAAACCACCTCAGATAATGAAGAGATTGTGAAATAAACCCTTACCTTGTACTTTTCATTCGTCAAGGGTAGGTTAAACTCCTGTATAATATTTAAATCATTGTTATTAAATTATACAATAATCATATACATAAATATGATATCATATATGATCTTTTAATATTGCTTTGTTAATAATATTTTAGTATTATCGTCATTTCGGGTGTTCACTTACTCATTTTCTTTTATATGTTTTGTTACATAAGCCATGTTTGTTATCCATAGGTTGTATCTTATTTATATCCAGAATGATATCAAGTCCTTTAACATTATTTTTAATCATCAAATGAAAATTATTCTTGAATAGATACGATGGGGAATGAATCTCATCGCGTTTGTGGAGACGGTAGTCCGTACGTACGCACGAGCGACAATATCATTATTTTGATATTAAAATAGTATATAATTGGATGGTATATCATATATACAGAATCATTATAATGTTATATTTATTATTTACTTAAATTACACATCATTACCATACCCATCCAAATAATAATGTTTTGAATAACAATTACACCAGGACGTGGAGACGGTAATCTGTACGTAAGCACGTATGGTGACATGTCATTAAAAGGATGGATAGAATACTGAATATGGTTGTACAATATTTATAATAACATCACAGTATATAGAAGATAATGGATTTATTATTTTATAATGGAAGTAACTAATAAAGAATAAGTGGAAGAAGAAAGGAACTTGAAAGATGGTGGTGAAAACATTACCTCTTCTTTGGGTTCTTCCTTGTGATTTGATCAAAAGGGCTCCATAGGTTGACTTCCTGATCAAACTAATGACTCTATGTTGAAGTGAGGGAAGTTGAGAGAATATTTGGGCAGGGGTTGGACGATCCAATAGGCTTTGAAGGTATTAATTTGAGAGAAGTGGGAGTGCCCTTTTATAAGAGGGGTGACGACACCTTAGGAAAAACCGAAAATATTATTTTATAATAAATTCATATTCAATTTATAATGGCTCAAAAGTGACGTATTTCGTGGCTAAAGTGGGTATGGGTATAAAACATTTCAACCAATTGATTTTAGATATGTCTGAGTCACTATATTAACCTTATCATTTATATTTTACTCTTAGTTACATAGTTTGACATTTATCATGTCTCTTTGTATTTTTATATTATATGGTTAATAAATATACAATAAAAATCCAAGAGAACCCCAAGTGGTTTATAATAAATATATATAACCTTATCTAATTCATTTTTCCTAGCCTTAGATTTTTAATAATTGAATAACAATTAATAATATAATATTTTTTTTAAGTACCCCTTTATGTCGATTTTGTCACTATTTAATAATTGATTTTTGTTAAAGTTCTAAACACATTATTAATTAGAAATAAACTCATTTAATGAATCCTAACATGTCATATTAACCTATAAAATTAGTGGAAATCATAAAAAGTCTCAAATTACATATATTTGGATATTTATAATATCAATTATTTTAATATTTCATTAATTAGGTAAGTACTGCATCACCATTGTGTCATATATAAATTATTTTATTTTATATCTAAAAATGATAAATAAAATACCATTATGTAGGAAATATTTTTATCTTTCTAATGAATATTTATAATCGAATTTATCTTATTTATTATTTATATTTTAAATGTTTTAGGTATTAAACTTTGATTTTAACTCTTTTAACTCTTCTTTGAATTAAATAATAATAAATCTCCCAATCTAATCCAAGTGGTCCAAAGAGGTTCATATTTTATTTCTAAGGTTTTTTTGACGAATTATACTTATCCAATATAATTAGGACATGTGTTAGGGTAATAATAATATCATTTTTACCCTTAATTCCATATTTACATTTAACCGTGGTAAATAAAAGTAAAAAGTTACTATTTACAAAAAAAATAATCTTATTGAACCAAATTTTACTCATTTATATTAACTGTATCTCTCTGATTTTAAAAATTCCACTCACAGAAGCAGTAAAATTATGTTTTATGTGAATTTTTAAATTCTCTTAGGAGGTGGGTAAAAGAAGGTGAAATGTTCAATAAGATTTGTATATATCTAAAATTATTCTAAACTAACTATAATGAATTAAATTGAACTTATATAGGTATTATGTATCTATTTTGACCTTAATTAAATTTAAATAAAATAAATCATTATTTAAATAAATATTCGGTTTTAAACTATAACTCACTGTTTTTCACTATTCATCAAAAATTGAATGTTATCAGAAAAATAAAAACAAATTCACCCTAAGATAATTTCGATATTCCAAATCCAAAAATGAAGACCATTTTCAAAGATAAAATTTATAAAATTTCAAAAACTGGGTATTACTATTCATAACGGCTAGTTTGATTGGTTGTGGTGTGTGTTAGAACTCGATGTTGCGTACAACACATGCTACAATATTATTCGAAGAGAAGTGTACTATGGGAGCTTGGGGTGTTTCATTCTCCCCTCCTTCAAATAATTTCATCCTTGAAATTTCTAGAATATTACTATATAAAAAGAGTCATGTGGTTCTTCATCATAAGTTCCTCGGGTTCCCACGTTGCCTCTTGCATCTTTTTGTTTCTCCATAGAACTTTTACCAGACGAGTCATCCGGTTTCACAACACTTGTTCTCTAGTATCAATAATCCTGAAGGGCTCTTCGCAATAAGACAGATCGGGTTCCAGTTCTACTTCCTCATAGGTGAGTACATGCGTTGGGTCAGGCATGTATTTTCTCAACAGTGATACATGGAACACATCGTGAACTTTGGAGAGACTTGGCGGCATTACCAAACGGTAAGGTACAACCCCAATTCGTTCTAGAATTTCAAAAGGTCTGATGTACCTGGGACTCAATTTTCCATCATTTTCTCCAATAGTTCTAGGCCTACGAGTTTTCTTTCACCAACGTCATCCCAACAGGTTGGTGTGCGACATCTCATTCCGTATAACGCTTCATATGGTGCCATCTGAATACTTGAATGGAAGATATTTTTATAGGAAAATTCCACCAGAGGTAAATATTGATCGCACATACCCTGAAAGTCATGTGAGAAAGATCTAAAAATTTCTTCTAAGGTTTTAATAGTCTTTTATGATTGTCCATCAGTTTGGGGGTGGTAAGCAGTGCTCAAATGAAGTTCAGTATCCAAGGCCTTCTGAAGACTCTTCCATAATCTTGATGTAAAAAGTGGATCACGATTAGAAACAATCGATAGAGGTACTCTGTGAAGTCTCACAACTTCATTAATATATATCCTTGCTCAACGTTCAAGTGGTAGATCTTCTGTTATAACATGAAAATGTGCTGACTTGGTAAGATGATCAACAGTGACCCATATTTCATCATTCCTTCTAGGAGTCATCGGTAATCCCCAGACAAATTACATCGTGATATTATCCCATTTCCACTCAGTTATGGGAATAGGATGCATGATTCCTCCAGGTTGTATCCTTCCATCTTTCACTTGTTGAAAAACCATACATCATGACACAAAATCAGCAATCTCCCTCTTCATGTTGTCCCACCAAAAATGGTCCTTCAAATTTGTATACATCTAGGTGCTCTTAGGGTTTATAGAGAAATTGGAAATATAAGAATCGTCCAACAATTACCTTTTTTGATCAGGTATATCAGGAACACAAAGTCTCTTCCCAAATTTCAAATTTCCATTTTCATATACAAAGTAACTCAAACTCCCATCATTCACAGCTTTAATATTCTTTTGAAACTCTTCATCATCGGTCCGAAAACTCTTAATCCTTTCTAGTAAAGATGGTTTGACAACCATTTTAAAAAGCATTGATGTTTCACCTTCCATGGTTATTCCCATTTCCATCTTCACTAGATCCCTGAAAATAGGATCCCTTTGAATTCTCATATTATTCAAAACTCCATGATCTTTTCTGCTCAAAGCATCTGCGACCTTATTTGCCTTCCGCGGGTGGTATTTTATCATGAAATCATAATCCTTGAATAGTTCATGCCATCAATTTTTCCTCATGTTGATTTCTTTCTATGAGAAAATATACTTCAAACTCTTGTGATCAGTATAAATCTCACATTTCTCACCATAGAGATAGTGTCTCCAAATATTCAAAGAAAAGATCACAGCTGCTAACTCAAGATCATGAGTAGGATAGTTTTGCTCATGAATTTTTAGTTGTCATGATGCATAGGCAATAAACCTATCATTCTGCAAAAAGACCCAACCAAGTCCTCTCTTTGATGCATCACTATAAATAACAAACCCATCATTCCTCGATGGTAGAGTCAATATAGAAGCATTGACTAATATTTTCTTTAGTTATTTGAATCATTATTCACAATATTTTGTCCAAAAAAAAATTAACCACTTTTCGTGTGAGATTTGTTAATGGGTTAGCCAACCATGAAAAATTCTGAACGAAATGTCGATAATAACCTGTTAAACCAATAAAACTGTGTACCTCAGTTATACTCATTGGTGCTGGACATTATTGGATTTCTCTTTTCTTTGAAGGATCAATGGAAATTCCATCCATAGAGACAATATGGTAAGGAAAAGAAATCTCCTGAAGCCAGAATTCACATTTTCTAAACATCCCATATAATTCAGGTCTTTTCAGAGTCTTCAATATAATGCACAAGTGATTTTCATGATCTTCATAGATTTTTGACTATTCCAAGATATCATCAATAAATACCACTAAAAATTCATTACGGTATTCCTTGAAAACTCTGTTCATTAGATCCATGAAAATAGAGGGTGCATTAGTCATCCCAAAAGACATTAATGTAAACTCGTAATGCTCGTACCTGGTTCGAAATGTTGTCTTCGGAATGTCTTCCTTCTTCACACACAAATGATGATATCCAGATCAAAGGTCAATATTTTAATGGTATTGAGCTCCATGCAGTTGGTCAAATTAATCATCAATGCAAGGTAGGGGATACTTGTTCTTTATTGTTGTAGCCTTGATCTCTCTGTAGTCGATACATAACCTCATAGATCCATCTTTCTTCTTAACAAAAAGGAAAGGGGCTCTCCATGGAGAAACACTTGGTTGAATAAATCCCTTATTACTAAATTCCTCTAGTTGTTTCTTTAGTTACACTAATTCCACAGTGGCCATTCCATAAGGGTTCATAGATATGGGAATTGAACTAGGAAATAGATCAATGGAAAACTCAATTTCTCGTTCTAGAGGATGTCTAGGTAAATCTTTTGGAAACACGTCAACATATTCTTTCACATTAGGTACATCATCTATTTGAACATTCCTTTCCTCACCCATAGTTATTTCATTTTCTTCCTCCCCAATAATTTAATTTATTTGACCCACTGGGGGTGGATCTAGATAAGAATCAGGTGGTGATGATTATTCTCTAAAGATAAGGTGTTCCTTATAATCATCATCAAAAAGAAAAACCTCCTTCTTCTTACAATAGATCTTCACATAATGGTCTGAAATCTAATCCATATTGAGGATTATATAAAACTCAATCATAGGTATGACGGTGAGATAATCAGATAAAGAACATTTATATGCTCTAATTGGAAGAGATTCACAAAACTTTGTTGCGATGATACTTCCCTTAGGAGTTTTAACTGAAAACTCCCTTGTTAAATCAAATTGGAAATATATAATTTTCTTAACAAACTAGGAAGATATGAAACAATGTGAGGATACATAATCAAATAAAGAAGTGTCTAAACTTGAGGAAACCATTAAATTACCTGCCACCACGTCTTTCGGATATTCTACCTCAGCAGTAGTGGTAGAGTAAGATTGGCCTTGATCTCAAGGCCTTTTCTGAGATGAGTTCCCCTGACTCTTAGGATATTCATTTGAATAATGTCCCATCTCACTACAATTATAGCATTGAACATCGGTAGCTTCTTTCTCCCCCTTGAAATCACGAGCTTGGTGGCCTTTTTCACCACACCTGTAATAGACTCTCATTCCCTTCAAGAAAGTACCAGGGTGTTTATTCCCACATTTACTGCAGAATGGATATTCAACATTTCCCTTATTCCCCTTATTTCCATTCCCAGAGTGATCAGCACATCTCTTCTTCTATTGCATTTCTTTAAAGTCATAAGATTTAGAGAATTATTTTTCTGTCTTGATAGCACATGAGACAATATATTTGTAGGACAAGAAGGATTTTGAGACTAATTCTCGATGAAGAAATGGTTTTAAAACATCAAAGAAAAGATCAATATTACTTCTTGGGTTATTTATATAATCTGCAGCATGCCTTTATAACCTTGTAAAGTTAGCCTCATACTTTGCGACATTCTTATCCTCCTTTTGCCTCAGGCTCAGAAATTGCCTTTACATATCTACTCTATGGTCATGAGGAAAGTATTTTTCTAAGAAAAGATATTTTAACTCCCTCTATTCCATATTTGATAGTTCATCATCTTCCTCTGTGTTTTGAATCAATGACCACCATTGGTCAGTATCTTCAGTGAGGCAGTATAATTCCATGATAAATGTTTCCCTTTCACTACTACCCAAGGCATGGAATATTTTCTCTATGGAATTTATCCATTTCTCTGATACTAATGGATTTGTACTCCCATTGAATTTTTGTGGTTGTTTCCTCATGAAGCGATCTAACATTTTTCCTCCACGCTACGAATTAGGGTGCTCCATACGGGTAAAGTTATTATTCATAACCTGAGTGAGTTGTCCCAGTATGGTGATAAGTTGGTCAGCACCAGTTGCATCACCAACTCCACTATAATTATCTTGAGCATGAGGGAAATACCTACATGGAGTGTGTTCATTGATACGGTTTCCATTTCTTTCACTAGGTTCCATTTCTAAACAATGACATACACTAGATTAGTTTACGAATCGCAATACATAAATCCAAACTTTTAAAACACTTAACATAAATTGAACAGTTAATGGATATAATCCATAATCATTAAAATGTTATCTTTGAGTAATTGTATATTCATAAACCATGCATAATGGTTTGTAAAGAAAATGAGAATTATCCTAAGCATATCCCCCAGGGGTGTTGTAACCAAGAGTGCAGCAATGCCCATTGTCGTGCACCAGTTCCCATTCGAGTTTAGCTCAAGGCGGTGTTTTTGAGTTTTACCCCAAGGTACATCTGTGCCAGATCCACCTCTACCTTCCCGTATCTAGATAGGTATGTATTGCTCGGAAAACTCAAAAAATCTTTATAATACCAAAATTCTAGGAAGTTATTCTATACTAATCTTCAAAGTCTATCTTGGGGCTATGTGCTCTAATCAGATTTTATCTAAATCTAGCTTCCAAGGTTTGTACTAAACTTCCTCTAATACCAACTGTAACTCCCTGACCACAGTTACCCAGAGTTGGTGCATTATTATATAATATTGGCATGATAACAAAAGATCAAGTCTCAAAAGACCGATTAGTTTAATATCCTTGAAAACACTAGATATGTTCATAAGTCTTACATTACATTATAAAGTGAAAAAACACTACAACAACATCTTGTCTTCATATCCCCTAATACATTCCCTGCATGTCATTTATAAAATACTTTTTCACATCCTTGGAAATTTTAAAACATTGAAATGGGAGAGCTGAGATGCTCAGTAAGGTTAAAAATAAAGTGGAAACTTTCATAAATAAACATAAACATTTAAGGCAATGTATAACTAAAACAAAAGCCTTTTAAACTTGATCTTCATCATAATATGGAAAAGATAAAATGAAATAATACCATTTACTTATTCACATGGATATTCTACTACTCAAACAATCACATGAAATATCAATAACCACTTTCATAATGAAATAATTCCATTTACTTATCACATGGATATTCTACTACTCAAACAATCACATGCAATATCAATAACCACTTTCATAATGATGGAATGCATAATGCCAGATTATCATAACCACATAGTCATGGCCTTGTGCCAAGACTACAAATAATATTTTGTCAAAGCCTTGTTCCAAGACACTAGTTTGTCTCTTCATACCTACCAATGCATCGAGGAGCTATAGCAGTCTCCACCCGTCACTTATGAAGTCCAATTTATTCTCCATATGAATAGGTTTAAACATAACATAAACATTCGTATTAAAACTAGAATATGAAATGTGAATACATTCTCCATAAACCATGAATGGTATAAAAATAACACATCCACAGTCAAAAAAATCACAAAATATTCAATACTATATGGAAGTTTTGTATCATAATAAAACAACTTCAAATAATCTTAAAATCCATCAAAGGATGTTGACATAGATGAAATCAAAACTATTTGAGAGAAATATATCTTTTTTTGAAATCATTTAAAAGCCAAATAATTAAAACATTTACTTTGAAAATATTCTTATAATCATGTAAGGGAATATTGGACTATATTATAATGTCCGAAAGTAGCCGCACCCGCCGTATAAGTTAAAAAAATACATTCTTACCTTAATTCTGTCGAAAAGGTTAAAAAGGACCTTGTTTGGAAAACAACGGAAAGATTCATTTATGAAATTATTATTAAAAGTCAAACAATGGTTTAAATGACTTTAACCCATATTCTATAAAATATCAAGAAAGTTTTGAAATACATTTTTAAGAAACATGGATTGGATGATAAAGAGGTCCCAGTAGATAATTATGTATAAACAACCTCGGATAATGAAGAGATTGTTAAATAAACCCTTACCTTGTACTTTTCCTTGGTAGAGGGTAGGTTAACCTCTTGTATAATAGTTAAATCATTGTTATTAAATTATACAATAATCCTATACATAAATATGATATCATATATTATCTTTTAATATTTCTTTGTTAATAATACTTTAGTATTATCGTCGTTTTAGGTGTTCACTTACTCGTTTTATTTTATATGTTTTGTTACATAAGTCATCTTTTATCCATAGGTTGTATATTATTCATATCCAGAATGATATCAAGTCCTTAAACATTATTTTTAATCATAAAATGAAAATTAGTCTTGAATGGATACGATGGGGAATAAATCTCATCTCGTTCATGGAGGCGGTAGTCTGTACGTATGCACGAGCCACAATATCATTATTTTGATATTAAAATAGTATAAAATTGGATGGTATATCATATATATACAGAATCATTATAATGTTATATTTATTATTTACTTCAATTACACATCATTATCAATCCCATCCAAATAATAATTTTTTGAATAACAATTACACCACGACGTGGAGACGGTAAGCCGTACGTACGCACGTATGGTGACATGTCAATCAAAGGTTGGATAGAATACTGAATATGGTTGTACCATATTTATAATAACATCACATTATATAGAATATACTGGGGTTATTATTTTAGAATAGAAATAACAAAGAAATAAGAAGTGGAAGAAGAAATGAATTTGAAAGAGGGTGGTGAAAACATTACCTCTTCTTTGGGTTCTTACTTTTGATTTGATCAATAGAGATCCTTAGGTTGGCTTCCGGATCAAAATAAGGCCTCTAGGTTGAAGTGAGGGATGTTTAATGAATATTTTGGCAGGGGTTGGCCAAGCCAAAAGGCTTAGAAGATATGAATTTGAGAGAAGGGGGAGTTCCCTTTTATAAGAGGGGTGAGGGAACCTTAGAAAAAACTTAAAATATTATTGTATAATAAATTTATATTCGGTTAATAATGGCTCCAATGTGACTTATTTAGAGGAAAAGGTGTGGATGGGTTGAAATCCTTTCAACCAATAGATTTTAGACAGGTTTGTGTCACTATATTAACCATATGATTTATATTTATCTCTTAGTTATATAGTTTGACATTTACCATGTCTCTTTGTAGTTTTTATTATATGGTTAATAAACATATTATAACAAGACAAAAAAACCCCAAGTGGTTAATTATTAATATATATAACCTTATATAAGTCATTTCTCTGAACCTTGTATTTTTAGGAAATGAATATCAATTAATAATATAATATTTTTTTTAAATACTCCTTTATGTCAATTTTGACACTATTTAATAATTGATTTCTGTTAATGTTATAAAAACTTTATTAATTAGAAATAAATTCATTTCATTAATCCTAACATGTCATATTAACCTAGAAAATTATTTTAATTCATAAAAAGTCTAAAATTAAAATTATTTGGTTATTTATAATATCAATTATTTTTAATATCTCATTAATTAGGTAATTATTGCATCACCATTGTGTCATAAATAAATAAAATTATTTAATGTCTAAAAATTATAAATAAAATACCATTATGTAGGAATGAATTTTATATTTCTAATGAATATTTATAATTGAATTTATATTATGTATTACCCAATATTAAAAATGTTTTAGTTATTAAACTTGGATTTTAACTCTTTTAACTCTTCTTTAAATTAAATAATAATAAATGTCCTAATCTAATCCATGTGGACCAAAGAGGTTGATATTTTATTCATATGGTTTTTTTTGTATAATTATACTTATCCAATAGAATTAGGACATGTTTTATGGTAATAATAATATCATTTTTACCCTTAATTACCCTATATGTATTTAACCGTGGTAAATAAAAGTAAAAAGTTTCTATTCACCAAAAATTATTTTTATCTTATTGAACAACATTTTACTCCATGATATTAACCATTTCTCTCAGATTTTCTAAATTCCACTCACAGAAGAGGTAAAATTAAGTTTCATGTGAATTTTCAAATTCTCCTAGGAGGTGGGTAAAAGACGATGAAAAGTTCAATAAAATTTTTGTATATCTAAAAGTATTCTAAACTAACTCCAATTAATTACATTGAAATTATATAGGTATTATGTATCTATTTTGACCTTAATTAAATTTAAATAAAATAAATAATTATTTAAATAAAAATTTGGTTTTAAACTATAACGTAGTGTTTTTTCACTATTCATCAAAAATTGAATGTTTTCAGAAAAATACAAAAAAATTCACCCTATGATAATTTCTATATTCTAAATACAAAAATGAAGTCCATTTTCAAAGATAAAATTTATAACATTTCATGAATTTGGTATTACTATTCATACCGGCTAGTTTGATTGGTTGTGGTGTGTGTTAGAACTCGATGATGTGTACAACACACGCTACTATATTATTCGAAGAGAAGTGTACCGTGGAAGCTTGGGGTGTTTAAATGTTAAATTATTATACTCATATTAAGATCATTAAATCTTTATTCACAATCATTATTATATAAAAACATCAACACTTTATAAATTTTCTTGGTTATAGGGATCAAAAATCATGAAAAGTTTCTCATAACTCAATAATAGTATCCAACTAATCTTAGAAAACTAAAGATTACTATCAAAATGGTTGATATGAACTATCCTTCAATTGGATCTATTTTTGAAGTATCCACATATATACATTCCCATGTGATAACATGCCAATGTAATGTTACTTTCTCCTATTATTATATTGATTTTGAGCTAAACATATTTTTTAGGGGGAAGTATTATGTATTATTTAAGGAAAATATTCTATCATAATGGGAATGTCATCAGGGATGATATTTTCTATAATCTATAACATTTTCGCAAGAAATATTTTCTCATAAGGAAATAATATTCCTGCTTCATATGATAATTCCAAAGGAGAACCACACTTCACCATACACTTGTATAGGGTTAGAGTGTAATTCATAGTACATTGGGTGATTTTTTTATCTCTCCAAATTATGATTGCTTTATACAAGGGAAAACCAATCCATGACATGGATAACATCATGTCCCACTAAATGGAAAATGATAATATATTTCAAGAAGAACATTCCCAAAAACATCATGTTGTGATAAAATAATCATAGAAGTTATTTATGATGATATCAAAAAAAAATTCGTGGTGACTTGATGTTTATAGAAATCACAAAAGATATGCACATTTTAATTGAATTGAAATGAAATAATATATATACATCTCTAGTGTAGATGTTTTGTGTGCTTCAAACATCATGATCATACTCATTATATGTCCCTCCTTTTTCCCTTCCATGTTGATATTTTTTCCATCATCATCCTTATTTTACCTTGGAAGAGAGAATTTTATTCGTTAGTTACCAAGTTCCCAACAATCACAACATAGAACATTTAGTGTCACCATTTAGTAAACTTTAATTTATTTCACAATGCTGTCTAAATTCATCATTTTTCCTTGACAAGTAGCTTCTTTATGCAATATATTTTGAAAATTCAAAACTTCTTCGAGTTCAATTATGAAATTAACCTTGGTTTTTATTTACAAATTTTTAACATATTGCAAATTGAAACATATTTTCTCTATCACCTTTATCATTGGAACATCTATGAGAATTTTTACTCCTCTTCTTATATGCGATTGGAGATTCAACTATGTGTTTTCTTTTTATTATAATTATTTATATCTGTTTTTTAATAATATCAACATATATTGCAGTATCTCAGTTATGTTAGGAATCTTATTTGTATAGTCATTACACCATCTCACATTTTTTTTTGCCCAGTTCCTCTTATTTTTATCGATTAAATAAAAATAAATCGAAAATTAGAGATGATAATTTTTAAACTACTAAACACATAAACGAGAAACCATTAAAAATAAAGGGATAACTTATAAAAGGAATATATTTCATAATCGATGAATTTTTAGTTTTCAATCTATTTTATCCATGATCTATTTCTTAATATAATTTCATAAGTCCATTTTACCCATTAAAAGTGTTTTGTAATGATTTTTATAATTAAAAAACATATCCAATTGGTTTTCCTATCCTGGTATGCAGCGGGGCCTCTTTTACATTCACTAGAATATGGTCGAGTCTAAATCAATTCACCATTTTGGGGTTATTACAACTCGATAAAAATGTCAAAGAGCCACATCCACTTGTATTATCAAGAGTGGGATTCATTTTCTTGGAATTTAAATTCTCTATACATTAAAAAAATAGGGATGGCTTCCATTTTTTAGTCTTACGCCTAAGGAATTCATGTTTATTTTTTAATATTATTACCAGAAATTAAATAACCTCTATATGATACCAAATACAATTGACCATATCTTTCATACACTTCATTGTATGATTTATTTCATAAAGATAACTATAATACAACCCTTATGTTTATGAGACCATGTGTCTTAAAATTTTCAGTTATATAACATAATAACCTGATGTAAGTAATACATTTTAGTAAATATGATTACCACCCAGACAAAAATGTGGTCAGAATTATAAAAAATAATATTGATACATGGTAATAGATGATAACATGAATGAAATTTATGAATTTTGAAACAACATAAAACATGGAATAAACATAAGTCAAAGCCAATTATCAAGATAACATTGCAAGGTGGAAAAAGTCCCATCAATTTTTAAGTTTTCACACTAATCCCATACAAAATATCTAATGAGACAAGCGGATCACCTAATGTGAAAGAGGGATACATAATTCTGGGCCAACCCATCACATTCATAACATGTACTTGCATAAGTGTTCCATATTGATCATATAACATAAGGATATCAGTCATCTCTTTTATTCACAAGATTATATATTATTTATTAAACACTCATAATTTATAACACTTTGAGATTTTGGGAATTATTTTTATAAAATTATTTACCCTTTTTGATATTTTTCATTTTATGTAACACTAAAAATATTTTATTTTATATTAAAGTACTATGATTGGATTGAATTATACAGAACAAAATGTTAATCATTCCCTACATAAAAAATAAATTTTAGCTTTCTCTATAAGAAACACTAAGGGTAGATATGACTTGTCGTTTGTTACATTCCATGCTGACTTGGTGTACACAACATGAACCGCTAACTTTTCATATATTACCCGCAACAATGATTCTTCTATGAAACATCATTCTACTGTTATAATTATTTAAATGAGATAATTATAAACTAGTAATTAAGAATAGTTATATAAATAGTAATAAATAATTTTAAAATAATTATAATGGTTGTATAGAAATAAAACATTTTGATAATAAAATATATAATTATTTTTAATGATCTTATATGTTTAAAATGTTAATTTCTCAAATGAACTACATTTCATACCTTTCAATGAAAAATAATAAAATTAATTTTAGAAATATCTAGAAATTTAATTTTATAAAAAAAACATCATTTTTGAATTTATAATTTTGAAATTTTTTTAGGCAAGTGTTTTTGGGAGTTTTATGAAAAACATTATTTTTTTGGTGAATAGTTAAAAATACTGCATTTTAGTTAATAACCGCCATTTAGTTTAAATAATTATTAATATTAAATTATTATTTAATTTTTTTAATGTCACATCACATATATTATAAATATATTAATACTATTTAATTCATTATAATAAATTTCACTTTAAAATTGAATATAAAAACTTAACAAACTTTTGAACATTTTTCTAATTTAAAAACCCGTTATTTCATTCTGTCTGTGGGATTCTCTTTAATAATAATTTTTCCACTTTTGTGAGTTAAATTTTGGAAAAAATACATACCCCATTTTAATTACTATATTATTTATATTATAATATATCATGTTTATTTTTTTACCATATTGATTAGTAGAAGTGATTAAAATTAATCATAGCGATTAAGTTCAAGTTAAGTTTAATTAAAGACTAAACTTAAATATTATGGTCCCAAATGACCTATAAACTTCTCCAAAACCCATTTTATTGAAATATATTGGACAAAAACATTATATTATTGATTTATTTCGGTTTGGTATGACTTTTCATAGGTAATAACATGTAGACACTTAACTTGTTTTCAAAAATTCCAAGTGATTCCTTTTCCTTCCCTATAAAGGCCACCGCCTCTACCAATTATTATAACCTATAAAACCTATTATTTTTATACAATATATACCAAATACACTTATCAATATCCCTACATTACTCATAGAATAATCTACTTGGGCAGAAAGTAATCTATGGAAGCCCTTTGGAACAAACCAAAAGGAGTTACCCGAATAAGAGGCAACATCTTCTCTTAAACTCATTTATTTTATTTTCCTTCTCCACCCCCTCCAATATATTTATTCCATGATTTAATAATAAAAAAATTATCTTAAATATACTATTATTTTTTTGTTCTATGTTTTTTACCTACACTTAAACACACATCTATCTAATGGGTAACGAACAAACTTTTTATGTGTACGACGAACTACCACTTCACTAGACGATGATTGTTCATTTGTCCTTTAACACCTATAATAGTGATAATTATGATAGAAACTAAATTTATATATTTCATTTTTTATATTTATTATTTATTTATGTTTATTTATTCTTTTTTACAACACATATATTTTTACTTTCCATTTTCTGTTAATACGATAATTTAATTTGAGGAAGTGTGGACTACCTCCCCCACAAAGCTATATGATTAATTAATACAGTACATGGATTGTATTAACGATGGTTTTATTGAATATATATTATGTAATAAATCTAATATAATAATGATATATATATATTTATTTATTTTACTTTATTTCAACATGACAATTAAACAAAAATAGCATTCATGCGTATATACAGCCTAACGTCTCCCTGAATGGTGAATTTCGTTTCATACTTATATTTTTTTGGACTGTTATAATACAAATATAATGTATATAAATGATATTTATATCATTTTTAACCTTCTATAAATCATTATATAAGTTTAAGGACTAAAGATATAACAAATTAAGACACATGTGAAAAACAAACCAAATATTATCTACAACTTAACCTTAAAATGAAATTACTAACAAGAGTGTAATATAAAGATATAATAAATACATAAATGGTATTAGATATAGGAATATGATTATTTAAAAAATTTATAATAAATTTAAATTTATTATACATGAGGTGTTATCGAGTATGATGAGAGTAAATACACAAGGTATGGGGACTTCGTCTCACTTTTTATTTTTTTTAGATACATGCTTTATTCACCACCCATTCCTTTTATGTTGAGTGCATACTGTCCATGGATGTAATAAATGATTATTATAGTTAAATTTATTTATATTCACCTATCATTTCTATGACCTTTATTTCATGTGGTTTAAGTTTCAAAAGTTACCAAATTGGTAATATAGTTTTGTCTCAATTTACCATCTTTGGGACTCATGTTTTTTTCATGTGCATAAATTCATTTTGAGGTGTTTATAATTCTATTTTACATGATATATCATGAATATAAATATTTTCATGATATTTTATGATTCATTTAATTTTATTTTCTTACATTTAGAGCATGATCCCATGTTACCAAGTGATGCGAGTTATTTAAAACAATTTCATTCCTTTTCAAGATAGTTTATATTTATGATTACTTTGATCAAATCATACAAAACATCTCTAAATAAATTCATTAATTTTATTCCCCTCTGGTTATTCAGGATATATTCTTGTATTGATACGATATTTCTACTATTTGGTATATTACATAGTTAATAAAGTGTTTTTAATAAAGTCTGACTTTACCCTCTCATCGGTCAGAAACTAAGTTTTCTGAAAAGTGTTCCAAGAATATTGTACCATTCTCTTGTAATCATTAAAATAAATTTTTAACCTTTTTTTATTTTACCAATATATTCAATGGAATATTCTTATCTCCTTCCAAATAATTAATTTTTCTAACTTTTTATAATGGAAAATGATTATTCTTTTACCTCATACAATATTTATGAATTTACCCCATCATAACTTTGCAGAATCCTTTTCAATTTTTAAAGATCAATTTTCAAGAAAATGTTTTTTAATTATTTTAAAAGAAATATTTTTCAACAAAAAAACAAATATTATTTCATATATTTTAAATTAGATAGGTTTTTGAAACATTTTCAAGCTTTCTTTATATTTTTTTAAAGTGTCTTCAATTAAAAAGTATTTAATATGTTTTTAAGTATACATTAAAAGTTTATAGTGAAAACGGTTTTCAAAATACTTTCAATCCTTCTTTCTATGTTTTCAAATTATTTTAAAATTAAAATGGATTTCAAAATGTTTTTAGGCTTCAAAAATACTTCTTCAATGAATAAAGGATATTTTCCTCAACAAATTTTTTCCAAACAACTTTCGAAGTTATTTTACATCTAAGATGAAATTAATTGATGTTAATAAATCCATTCTAGGAAATGAACCAAAGGATCCATTAATATTATTTCTTGAATGGTTTATGTTTTAAAGGAATAATTCTTACGACACATGTATCTATTCCACATGTTATATGATTTTGAAACCCACTTTTTCACGGGATATGATTTGATGAAATAGTTATGAAACCTATATCTTTTCCACATGTTATTATGTTATGAAATGTTAATGATACCAATTTCATTTCATGGGCTATGATTAGATGTTTATAAAACCTATGTATTTTTATGAGTCATGATATGATGAATGTTTTATTATATTTTTTAAAATGAATGAATGAATTTATTACGAGATAGGTGGGACCTATATCTCCCTCCAATTCATTGGGTAAATATGGAAGACTGGTGAGTATAAAAGTTATGTGTTAACCTGATTTCATATTCAGAATGTTATGCATAGACCTAGTTTCAGTTCCATAAGTTTATGTGTGAACCTAATTAAAGTTTCATAATGTTATCAGTGAACCTTATTACAAGTTCAAAATTTTATGCATGGAGCTAGTTTCATCTCCATAAGTTTATGAGTGAACCTGATTAAATGTTCACAATGTTATGCATTAACATGACTACATGTTCACAATGTTATTCATAGACCTAGTTTCTAGTCCATAAGGTTATTCGTGAACATGAAAACACATTTACAATGTTATTAATAGACTTAATTACATTTCCATAAATTTATTCTGGGTCATGATTACATTTCCTTTACTTCATGAGTGAACATCTTTCCACTTATACATGTTCACAACATTATAAACCAATTTGCATGCCACAAATTCCATGTCCTATTCCTATGTTATTATTTCATGAATTATTCACTTAATTAACTTATGATCTATGTATTATGAGATTCCAATCTTTATTATGATCTCTAATATGCAGTATATGATCTTAAAATGTTATTCTCAAGTTCCATACCCTTTTTCATGTTATGATTACTCATTTAATTTATTTAACCTTTATGAGCATATGTGCTCACCCCTTTCTTATGTTTCCTTTCCCCATATTATAAAGAATGTTTTTAGTTATATGTACTAAAGGTGGAGATCTTTATAAGATATATTGAAGAAATTTCATTAAGATAGAATATTTTGATTCCATGTTTCTAAAGACACTAAACTATTACTATCATAGAGCATGTATTTTTTTATGTACTGAATATTCTTCTAAAATGATGTAATATCCATGTATTTTAAGCCTAGTTAGCTATATTTGGTATCAAAGGAAATGTTTTTTCAACATTTGGAAACTAGGATAAAGATAATTTAGTGATATACCTATGTATCTTTATAAGGATATATCTAGGTATGTATTAAAAGATAAGTATAAGGATGAGTCAACATTTAGAAAATGTCCTAGAATTTTGGTAAAGGAGAGAGTGATTAGTTTCCAAGAAATCAATTAATGTCTGGATATTAAAAGTGGATGAAACTCTGGTACAAAATTACATAAAGGAAACAACTATGACAAGATGTCTTCGGCCTAACTTAGGGTAATCAGGTACATGACAACAAGCCTTGCTGCACACCTAATTTGATACTCATGGGGGATATTCTTTGGAAATTCACAAACTATTTGTGATCCATTATGAAATATTTTAATAGAACATGACTATGAATAACCTAGGATAAAACTATGTTGTCGTTTATTATAAAGTTGGTGTCATTATGTAGACATATTATGATTAATTTTTCATGGTTATGTGGGTTTTTTATGTGATATGTGTTTCTAATCCTGTGATTTCTAGTTTTAGTCAAAGGAGAGAACTAGAAGGAACATGGTTAATGTTTGATGTTTCATATGTGTAAAGTATGATCACTATGAAAATAAATTTTCAAAGTGGAAATATCATAAATAGAATCAGGAAGGTGGTATGAGTATTTGTTATTCTTCTGAAGATAAAGAGACCACAAACAACATGTGAAAGGTATGTGATTTTCTTCTAGTATTGTTTACATTAAATATAAGAATTATGATTATATTGATGTTGAGGAACTTTAAGACATGATTCGTATTTCATATTCTAGGAAATAGGTATTAAGGAATGAGTTGATGCATCTTGAGTAATGGTTTAAGAATAATGTGTGATTAAGGAAGTATTTATGTTTTTAAATCAAAGATTATGTTATATAAATCATGAAATGTATATGTATTTTCATATAATATTTCATTAAGTATTGAAAAAAACATGTTTAATGTTGATTAAGACATAGAAAATTAATATCATGGAAATATTATATTTTTATTAAGGGAAGGTAACCATTAATTAATGCCTGAAATTGAGAAAATTATATTTGGATAATGATTTGGAAATGAATAAGTAAATTGGATGGTATAGATTACCCTAGAACTCATTACTAAAGAAATGGTCTATGTTTTCCTGAATGAAGTTTATGACTTCTTTAATTTAAGGAATATATCCAATAATCATTGGAATATGGAAGAATACACGTTTGCCAAATGGATTTATGGTATTGAAGGTTGTTACTATAATTTTATGGAATATATGATGAGGTTATTAACATGATTTCAATTTGACAACCAAGTGTTACTTTGTGATATATGGGGGATCGATGTTAATCTAATTTTGTGAATTTGCTTCTAAATCATTGGATTTATATCTTTTGAAAGGGTTATAAGTTACCATTAATTAAAATTTTAAGTTAAACTATTGAAGAAGTATTTATGTATTGGTATTGTATTTAAATCCTTGGTAAGAAGGATATTCAGTGATTAACCTTATTTCAAGGATGTCCATCATATTTTAGAAATTGTATTTTTATGGTTTTAGACAAGTTGTTCATGTATGATGGGTGAAAACTAATCAAGTCTAGCAAGCTTTCAGGTCTTGAACACATGACCAAAAGACGATAAAGGTTTCACGCGTATCACTGGCCTACATGATTCCCTGGTTAATGTAGAATTATTTTTTATGAATAATTATTTAGGATAGAATAGTAGTGTTACTTTTTCTCTTTAGAGATTAATGTATTAACCATATTTATTTTTAAAAATAATTATAGATAAATAGTTATTTCTTCATTATTTTATGGGACTTAATATATATTAATTGAGTATTTTTTTGCTTCATACATTAAATTTAATTTTGGGACATCCATTTCGTAATGTAATGGATGAATTAGTAATAGTTAAAATAAATACCAAATAATTCACTTTTTTTATAGAAATATATCAAGTATATTTCCTTATATTCTTGGTCAATAAAATAATTACTCAATATTTAGATAATGATCGAAAGAAAATGGGTCATCCTAATACATTAACTTTTTTGAACTTTGGAACTTTTAAATCATCCTATATTTATGACTTTGAGGCCCTCAACCTTTCTATGACTATTGACTTATTTTTGATTGATGACATCAATCACACCCGATAAATATTTATGATTTTCCTCCAGGTACAATCTTCACTCCCAAATTATGTTCTCCTATGTAGATACCCATTATATGTTACATTTGGAAACTTTTTTGGTTCAAACATTCCCCTTTTAAGGGAATTTTTAGTATTCATTTGTATGATGTGGGTTTTTATGAATGACACTTTCATTTATTTAACCTTTGATAACGCAGATGACTTTTGATGGAGAAATTAATTTTAAAGGGGTGTAGAATTTAACACCATGAGATTTTGAGAATTATTTTTTTCGAATTAATTTATCCTTTGCAGTATTTTGAATTTTATTTAACACTAAAAACAGTTTATTTTATATTAAAGTACTGTATTTGGATTGCATTATACAAAACACCAAGTTAATATTGAACTACACACAACATAAATTTTAGATTTCTCTGCATATAACATTGAGTTTCGCTGTAACTTGGCATACATTACATGAAACACTTACATGGAATACGCAACATGCAACACCAACTTATCATATGTTACACAAAACAATGATGTTTCTATGAAACATCACTCTGCTATTATAATTATTTGAATGTGATAATCATATCATAACCATTAAACTTATTAATATGAATAATAATTAATAATTTTAAAATATTTATTATAATGGTTTTATATAAATAAAAATATTTATAATTAATGATATAATTTTTGGTAAATACCTTATATGTTTAAAAATACTATTTTCTCAAATGAAATACATTTCATGTCCTTATATAAAAAACAATAAAATTAATTTTAGAAACATCTTGAAATTGAATTTTATAAAAACAATTCATTTTTGAATTTATAATAATATAATTAGATTAGGATTTATTTTTTGTATTTTTCTAAGAAAATTCATTTTTCAATGAATAGTGAAAACTAATGCATTATAGGTAATAACTGCCTTTTCATTTAAATAGTTATTAATGTTAAATTATAATTATAATTTTTTTTAATGTCACGTTATATAAATTATAATTATATTAATACCATTTACTTCATTATAGTCTATTTCAATTTTAAATTTAATACAAAAACATAACAAAATTTTGAACATTTTTCTACTTTCAAAACCCATAATTTCGTCCCTTCTCTGGGATTAGCATTAATATTAATTTTTTTGACTTCTGTGAATTAAATTTTGAAAAATTTTAATAAAACATTTTAATTAGTAGTATATATATATATAATCTATTTATGTCATGCTTATTTTTGATCAAAATGATTAGTAAAAGTGATTAAAGTTAATCATAATGATTAAGATCAAATTAAGCTTAATTAGGGACTGAAACTTAATTTTAATGGGCCCATTGACCATGAAACTTGTAAAAAACGTTTTATTGAAATATTTAGGCCAGAAAACTTTGATTTTTTATTTTTTATGGTTTTTATGACTTTCTTTTTTAATAACATGTGTACACCAAACTTTTTTTCGAAAATAACAAGTGAATCTTTTTCCTTCCCTATAAAAGGTAACCACTTATCCCACTTATTCACATATCTAAAACCTCTTTGGTTCATCCAATATCTGTGAAATACACTTATAATCATACCTACCTTCCTAATATAATCCTCTCTTTTGGGATAAAGAAATCCATGCAAGCCTTTTGGCATAAACCAAAAGGAGTTACCCGATTAAGAGGTAACCTCTTATCTCAAGATCCTTTATTTGATTTTCTTTCTCCACCCCATCCACTATATTTATTAAATGATTTTATAATAAAACCAATATATTAAATATACTAATATTTTTTTATGATATATTTTGGAACTACATATACACACACATCAATCAAATGGGTAATGAACTTCCGTTTTATGTGTACTGTGAACTACTGCCTCACTAAATGATGAATGTTTCTTTTCCTTCACCGCCTATCATGCTTGAAATTTTGATGAAATCCCTATTTATAAATGTAAAATATTATATTTATTAATAATTTAATATTTTTTATTCATTTTTACAACACATTTCTTTTTTACTTTTCAATTTGTTTTATATGATAATTACGTTTAAGGATGTGTGGACAACTGCCTCCTCAAAGCGATATGATTCACCCATACACTACATAGATTGTAATAAGGATGGTTTTAGTGAATATATATGATATATATGATATAATAAATTTACTTTAATAATTATATTCATATAAATATATATAAATAAAAGTCTTTTACTTTCTTTCAACCCAATAATTAAATGGAATTAGCATTCATGCATACGTACGACCTACCGTCTCTGTGAATGTTGTATTCCATTTCATATGTATATATCCTATAAATTATTATAATACACAAGTAATTTATATAAATTATAATTATATAATGTTTTAAATTCTTTAAATCTTGATATCAGTATAAGGAAAAAAGATATAACAAATTAAGACACATGCGAAATACAAATCGAATGTTACCTAAAGCGTAACCTTAACAAGAAATTTATAACAACCAACTAATGTAAAGTCATAATAAATCTATCTATGGTAGTATATATAATAATATGGTTCAATAAAATATTTATAATAAATTTATATTTATTATATAGGATTTTTTAAGGATTACGATGAGATTAAATACACAAGGTAAGGGGACATCATCTCACTTTTTATTTCTGTGAGATACTTGATTTATTCACCAAACATTCCTTTTATGTGGTGTGTATATAGATCATGGTTTTAAAAAATGTTTCTTATAGTTAAATTTATTTTTATATTCATATCCTTTATATTACCATTATTTCATGGGGTTTATGTTTCAAATGTTACCAAATCGGTAAAATAGTTTTGTCTCAATATACCTTCTTTGAGACTCATGTTTTGTTATGCTCCTAAATTAGTTTTAAGGAGTGTATACTTCCATTTTACATGATATATCATTAATATACATATTTAAATTGTATTATAATATTCATGTAATTTTATTTTCTTACATGGAGATAATTATCCCATGTTATCAAGTGGTAAGAGTTTATTGACATAATATCATCTCTTTTTAAGATTGTTTATGTTTTTGCTTCCTTTGATCAAATATTACAACCCATATTTAAATATATACTTTAGTTTTATTCCCCTATGGTTATTCATGATATATTCATTTATTGGTATGATATTTATACTATTTGGTACATATGATAGTTAATAAATTGTTTTTAAGAAAGCTTGAAATTACCCTCTCTTCGATCAGAAATCTATGTTTTCTAAAAGGGGTTCCAAGAATATTGTACAACTCTACTATAATATTTAAAATAAATTTAATCCCTTTTTTTCTTTAACCAATATCTTAAAAGGAATATTCTTTCCTATTTATGAACATTTCATTTTTTAACCTTTTACTATGTAAAAGGAATGTTCTTTTACCTCATATGACGTGTACAGATTAACTTGATGTCATTTCTTAAAGCTTCCTTTGAATTTTTAAAAGGTTAAATTTTATGATGTTTGACACAATTATTTTCAAAGAAATGATTTTCAAAATATTTTCAATATACTTTCATATATTTTAATGAAAAATATTTTTGAAAACATTTTCAAGATTTATTTATAATTTTTCAAAGTGTTTTTAAAGAAAAAGGTTTTAAAAATGTTTTGAAGCTTATTTTATAAGTTTAAAAGGGAAAAACTTTTTAAAAATGTTTTCAAACAACTTTTACAGGTTTTCAAAGAAAATTTTTTTAAATGCTTTTTTCAAGCCTTCTTTATATGTTCTTAAATTAGTTTCAAGGAAAATGAATTTCAAAAAAGGGTGTCTTATTTAAAAATACTTCTTAAAAGAAGAAATGATATTTTACACAAAAAAATGTTTTCAAAATATCTTTCTAAATTATTTTTTCATCTAAGATGACATAATTTAATGTTAATAAATCTCTTTTAGAAAATAACCCAGAGGTTCCATTAATATTGTTTCTAGAATGGTTTATGTTTTTAAGGAATAATATTTAAAACACATGTTTCTCTTCCGTATGTTATAAGATTTTGAAACCTGCTTATTTTCATGGGTTATGCTTCGATGAAATTGTTATGAATCCAATATCATTTCCGTAGGTTATGATGTGATAAAGTGAAAATGAAACTTATTTCATTTCATGGGTTATTATTTTATTTTTATAAATCCTGTGTATTTTTATGGGTCATGATATGATTAATGTTTTATTATCTTGTGGTACATGTATGAATGATTTTATAATGAGATTAGTAGGACCTGTATCTCCCTCTAATTAATTTCGTAATGATGGATGACTCATGAATATAAATGTTATGAGTGATCCTAATTACATGTTCACAATATTATTCATGGATCTAGTTGCTTGTCTGTATGTTTATGTATAAACCTGATTACATGTTCACAGTGTTATGAGTGAACCTTATAACTTGTTCACAATGTAATGAATAGACCTAGTTACACTTCCATAAGTTTATGTGTGACCCTGGTTACATGTTCACAATGTTATGAGTGAACCTGATTAAATGCTCAAAATGTTATTCATGGACCCAGTTTCATGTCCATAAGGCTATGTGTGAACCTGGTTACACATTCACAATGTTATGAGTAGACCCGATTACATGTCCATAAGTTGATGTGGGAGCAATATTTCATGTCCTTAACATAATGATTGAACATGTTTCTACTTATAAATTTTCACAACATTATAATACAATTCTCATTCCACAAATTCAATGTATTATTCCTATGTAATTATTTGATGACTTATGCTCTTAATTATATAATAATCTATGTCTTATTAATTTCTAATCTTTCTTATGATATCAAATACACATAGTGTGATATTCAAATGTCATTCTCATGTTATATACCCCTTTATTCGTGATATTCAAATCAATTTTCATTAATTACCCTTACGGAGCATATGATCTCATCCCTTTATTATGTTTCCAATCCCCAGTTTATGAATAATGTTTTTAGGTAGAATTACTAAATGTGGAGATATTTATGGGAGATTTTGAAGATATTTCACTAGGATAGAAGATTTTATATCCAAGTTTCCAAAGACACTAAACTATTATGGTCCTTGGGCATGTATTTTTGAAGTGTATTGTATGTTCATATAAAATGATTTAATATCCATATATGTGAATCCTGGGTCAATATAGAATTCCCAATTATATGATTTATAGTTATATCTATGAAAGAAACATATTGTAAATGAGGATTGATATTTAGTACAAAACTTTCTGATATGGAAAATCGTAGGATAATTTTTCTTCTGTAATGTGGGTCCTTTGTAGAGACCCAAGAATCATATACATAAATATTACATCCATGTAGATGAATATTCATTACATAATATGATAATCCTTGACAGATTCTTTCTGTCTTTTTTCTATTGGAAACATAGACCCATAAATAACCGGTCCAAAAGTGATCTACATCATCTCCCACTAAGATCACCATAACTACCAATCATCTTAGAAATATCATACATAATACCTTTATTCCCATCTTGGAAAAAATAAAAATAAGAAATGGGTATATATGATTCATTTTAATAGTAAAAAAAGGGATATATACATTATCACAAAATAAAAACAAGAGCATAAGTGTATGAGAATGTGATAATAACATTTCAAAAAAAACCCTATATAGAATAGTTCTTAGTCATGAGTCATGGAATAAATCAGGGGATTTCATAGAACTATAATCATCATAGAATTAAATTACATGATTTATGAGATTATAAAATTGGCATGAAACATTGATTTGTGTCTTACACATAAGTATAAATTGTAATTTCTTTAGTATTCTAGCCCCATTTCCAAAAATAACATCATGGAATGGGTTCACTCCCCCAAACCATGTATAGTAGTCAAGTTTCACTCCCAAAACAATCATAGTAGACACAGTCTCATACTGAACTTTGTTTACTCCACATTATAGTCTTATTTATATAATCAGATATCAATCGTACCCAATGCATCAGAGGGTGATATAGGTCCCACAATTTTTTTAATGAAAATCATAAATATTTGTCCCACATGATCATAAATAATTAATTATATAAGGAAAAAATAAAATAAATGGGATACATAAATATTTCATCAAAACATAACTTTTTGGAGTGAAAAAATTTTTATAGCCATTTCATTATTTCATAAAAGCCTAACCCATGGAAAAAAGAGTGTTTCAAAAGCATTTTATCATTGTATAACCCATAAATAGAAATTGTTTTCATAAAAATCATTTAATCAAAATAATAAACCTTTCCAAGAAAGAATATGAACATTATGATTATATACCTAGTAAATAATGTATAACGTCAATGTATGTTATCTTAAATGTAAAATGGTTTTGAAGGATGACATGTAGGATTTTGTGAAGAAAATATTGTTTCCATAGTGGAAACCTATTTAATGACATAAAAATTGTTATTGTTATTTTATTTGGAAATAAAATAAATAACTAATAAAGTAATGTGTAAAAATAATTTGAAAACATTTCTGGTAGAAAATATACTTTCACAATTTAAAAATATTTTGGAAATCATAAAACGTTTTATAAATTTATTTCATAAAAAATCACCTTGCAAACATATAAAGTAAGCTATAAATATAATTTAAAACATTTGATGAGTAAAATTTCCTATCATTTTAAAGAAAATTAGTTATAAAACATTTTCAAAAAAAATCATTGATAAAAACCTGGGAATCATATATAGGTTGTTTTAAACATCCTTTAAAACATTTCTTGAGGAAAATAAGAATCCTTTTAAAACCATATATTTGAATGAAATATTGATAAAAAAATTTAAATTATCTCCATAAAAACTAATATTTTCAATATATAATAATTTATTCAAAAACAATTATTTACTCATGATGTAGGAAAACAAATTTCATGGCGTACATGTTAAAACAAATATTACTTTCACATTTTTTGTAAAACCCAACCATGAATTGTTCGAAAAACACCATTAGGATTACTTTCAAAAAGTATTATACAAATTAAATCATATGTAAAAAATCATTTAATAAATAATTTGGATAATTTAAAATAAATTGGACAAAGTTTCCAAAAACATGATTTTGGAAGAAATGGGGATTGTGAATAAAGAGATAAATAAATAATATATTTTTACAAACAGTTGTTTTGAATCATGAGTATACAAAGAATGTAAATAAATAAAAAAATATTTAATATCAATAAATAAATACAGGATAATAAAATTCATGATTTTATTGAGAGAGAGTTTATTATATTTCATCATCAGATGTATAAGCATGAACTGTCTCGATAAAAGAAGAGATTTATTTTAAAACCCTTACCATTATCGTAACATTAAATTTTAAGCCCCAATGAAAAAATAAAATTATATTAAACATAAAATATCATGATAAAAAAAATATAATGATATTAAATTCCAATGAGGTTTTATAAATAGCTCATAAAATAAGATAGAAGCATAACTGAATATATGTCTCAAAGGAAAATAAATAAAAAATCTCTTGCCTCTTTGGAAACATTTGAACTATCAAACCCTTAAAAGAGAGATAGTAAAATTTAATTGTAAATTCCAATAATATTTTTGTAAATAATATAAAATTAAATTTATGGTTAGTATATGATATACATAAATTAAGTTGGTGGTTAATATAGCATGTGTCTCACAAAATTAAACAAAATGAGATTGAAATCCCTTACCATTGGTCGAACATACATTGTACACATTTGAACCTCCTATATAATAAATATAAGTTTATTATAAATATATTTCAGAAAAATAAATATATATATCATACCTTATATGATTTACTTATGAAATTTTTTACCCAATTATTTACAATACATTGTTGATATCACATTTCATGTAGCAACTGTTTTTTTAGTATGTTTGGATTTTTTAATTTTTCTCCTATTAATTTTATAATGGTTCCATAATATCCATAATTTTAAACATGATATAATTATAATATATATGTAGTAAGTTTATATTTATATTATTATAATAGAATTAGATTTAGAAAATTAAATACAACATTCCCCGAGATTATTGGTCTTACATATGCATGTATGTTGTTTCCATTTCCTCGATAGATGAAATGAAAGAAATAAAAATAATTTATTACCAATACAGAATAATTTTTAAGTCATATATATATTATATATATTCATTTAATTTACCATTATTGCATTTTATTTAAATTATTGGTGTATAAAAAATTATATATCTTTGTGAAGTGGTAGTCTACAGTACACACGAACGACATTATCATATTATTTACAGAATGGAAAGTAAGATGGTATATATGATATTATAATTCTATAAGTATAATTATATAATAAATATAGTCTATAATCATTATATAATTCATTATATTAATACTTTAGAAGTGGTGATGGAAAATGAATTATATCAGTTCATAAGGTCATCGTTTGCTGTAGACACAATCAAAGGTTTTGTTTCCCATTTGAGGGTGGAGGACATGGTTGTAGGTTTTCCACATAAAATATCAAAATCCCGGTATCGAGATTATTATTTTTTAATTTTATCATCATGGTTTAATATTAATATAAGTATTTGGAGGTAGAATGAAATAAAATGCTCGGTTAGGGAGGTTACCTATTCTTCTAAAAACTTATTTTGGATTATAAAAAAAGTAATCCTATGAAGAAATTGTGGAAAAATAAATCATATGGGATGAGTGGAGGTAATTAATGAAGGTATTTTTGTAGTTATTGGATCACCAATTTTTTTGGAAGTGTGAAGA
This sequence comes from Viscum album, assembly GCA_963277665.1. Lineage (NCBI taxonomy): Eukaryota > Viridiplantae > Streptophyta > Magnoliopsida > Santalales > Viscaceae > Viscum > Viscum album. The sequence goes on along the minus strand of OY728146.1, from coordinate 738,468,766 downwards.
CAAGAGGAGATTGTGTGGACTTTTCTAACTGAGGTGAGGGGCATTCATGTAATTTTTCAAAAAAAATGTGTTCCCATGTTTTTAACACATTTTGAGGTTCTAGAATTTGTTATTATAGATATATTAGATGTGATAAAGTATAAATGATCATATAAAAGGGGTTTTGTAAATTTTCCTACGTAATATTTCCCCTTATCTTTTTATTTTAACCCCTCATAAAATAGTTTTAACTGGAACTGTGGTAAATAATTTTTAATGTTTCACTATTCATTATAGTCAAAAATAAATTTTAACATTTTAAATAAAATAAATTATTATTATTTCAAATAATTAATTCATTTTTTTGAAATCCATTTAAATAAGTGGAAATATTTAATTTTAAATTAATCCCACATATGTAATGAAAAAGTGATTTTCCAAAGAGAAATTTTCAAATTCCAAAAAAAAATTATATTAAAATTAAATATGACATTGATTATAGTTGAATGTATTTTATTAATATATATACATAATGAAAAAAATTCCATTTTTCAACTAGATTCAAATTATTTTGTTATTTTTCAATTTTTATAAAGAAATTAAGTTATTAATAAGAACTAATATTTATCATTATTCATCAAAAATTGTATTTTTCAAAAAATTATAAAAAATTATTTTTAATAACCAATATGTCACATTTTGTCTAATCATAGTATTTATTGTTACACGATATAATGTCTATGTTTCACAAAATTCAAGCAAAACTCTGTGACTCATTTAATCGAAGAAAAACACATCGTTGCATGAAACACAAAATATAATAATAATTAAATTTATTTGAAAAATAATATTTCACAAAATCTATGTTTATAAAATTATAAACCCATAAAATTTAATTTCTACCTTAAAATTAATCACATTTTTACCAAAAAAAGGGGATACTTATACCTCATTACATCCTCAGGTTCCCATGTAACATCCTCAAGTTGGGGGTTTCACCATAGAACATTGACCAAGTTAGTTATCTTATTTCGTTTAACATTATCTATATGATAAGAAATATCCACCAGTTATTCATTATAAAAAATATCTTTCTCGATCACTTAGGACACTTAATTTAATAAATTTGATGGATCTAGTATCTAATTACTTAGGATTGATACATGGAACTCATCATGGAACTAATAGAGTTTCTATGGATGTGTTAGACGATGATTTATGATCCTTATATGATTAAGAATTTCAAAGAGAATAATATACATAAGTCTTAATTTACCCTTAATTCCCCCAAGGATAAGTTCATAGAAACACATTCTCACTAACATAAAATTCTATATCTCTTTTCAACCTTGTGGAGTTCTTATGTGTTGTTGAATGTTTCTAACCATCTCTACTATTTCGTCAACTACCTCAGTTACCAAATGGTTTCTTTTTTCAACTTCATTCAAATTTGATGTATTTATACACTTATTTTCATAGATGAGTTCATATAGAGCCATTTTAATTATATAGTGAATAAAAGTTTTGTATGAAAACCCAACTAGAGGAAGGTGTTGATCCCAACTACATTTGAAATCCGTTGAACAAGATTTTAGAATATCCTCTAGAGTTTCAATTTTTATCTTAAACTGACCATATGTCTGAGGATGATACACATTTCTGAAACCCAAATTTATATCGAGATATTAACGAATACCACACAAAAATTTTTATGTAAACATTGGATCCCAATCATATACAATTGAATATAGTACTCCCTACTATCTTAATACTTTCTTAATTTATATTATGGAAATATGATATTGAGAGATATCTTCTCTGATAGTGATGAAGTGTTCTAAGTCAGTATGGTGATAAACTACATCCCATACAACATTATAACATTTTTAAATTTTTTGGTGAAATCTAAAATATCTATGGTGATGTTTTCATTTTTCAATTATTGTATGGATAATAGCCAAATAATCCTAGGGTAATTTTTCTTCTCAACCTTAACTTTTTGACATACCATGTAATATGATACATACTTAGCAATATCTATATGTTTTCCCTAAAAATAAATTATCTTTCTTGTAGGACTGTGCTATGCGTTGTACCTTTTCTTCATCCATTTTATGGTTCAGGCCCCATGTCTATGCTGGATGCAACATGTTTTCACCGATATAATGGATTGTCTTTTTTCCAAAACTATATTAACATAGTTTATAAATTTTTTTAACGTTCAATAGCACATAATGAACTTAACAGAAATTATAAGTTAAATCCAAAATCTTACCTATACACCCCAAGCATCCATAGTACGCATATCTTTGAATAATACAGTAGCGTGTGTTGTACGCAACTTCGAGTTCTAACACACCACAACCAATCAAATAAGCTATTATGAATAGTAATTCCCAATTTATGAAATTTTATAAATTTTAACATTCAAAATGGAATTTATTTTTTGATTTGGAATATCAAAATTAGCTTAGGGTTAATTTTTGGTATTTTTCTGAAAACATTCAATTTTTGAGGAATAGTGAAAATCATAAAAATTTAATTAAAAAAAACCTTTACAATTAAAATAATTAATAGTGGTAAATAATGAATTTGAGTAGTTTCAAAGTATATTTAGAATATATTTTTTCCATTTAATACAATTTTGGTCATCGGATGTAATTTCACATTTAAACCCGACATAAAAAAGTGTCAATCTTTTGATAGTTATTATTTCTTAAAAACAGGCTTTTTGTTTTGATAGCGGGAATTAATTTTAAATTAATTTCTGCCACTTCTGTGTTTTGAATTTAGAAAAATGTATTCCATATTTAGAATCAGGAGGTCCAAATTGTGTAAATATTTAACTTTTATTTTTAGAAATTAGGATTAATTACTTCGGTAAATATTTTATTTACCATGGTTAAAGGATAAATCTGGTAAATAAGGGTAAAAAATAATATTATAATAATAATAAACTACTCTAAAACGGGTAGTAAACCTTTTGTTTGATACATGTCCGACCATGGTCATTTTTCGGTCGATTTTGGGACCCCTTGGATCCACTTGTAAGAGATAATGACACATTATATTAATTAAGTTAAAGTATATTCAAAAATGACATAAGCATATATCTTTTAATAAAACAATTTTTAGATAGGGTTATATATGTTATATTTTCGACTATAAATATTCATTATAAATATAAAAATATTTACTAGATAATTTTATTTTATTTATAATTTTTATACATTTAATAATTAAATTTATTTATGACACAATAATGATGCAGTATTTTCCTAATTAATGAAAGAATCAAATAATTTATATTATAAATGTTAAAATAAATATAATTTGAAAGTTTTGATGCCCTACAAGAATTTAATTAGTTAATATGACATGTTATGATTTCTTAAATTAATTTTTTTTGATTTAATAAAGTTGTTAAAACTTTAACAAAAATCAATTATTAAATATTGTCAAAATTGACATAAATGAGTTTTTAGAAATAATATTATATTATTAATTGATATTGTATTTTTTAAAATCTAAGGTTCGTCAAAATATCTTATATAATGATAGGTGTATCATTAATGGACCACTTGGGGGTCTTTTGGAGGTATATAATAAGTTTATTAACTATATAATATAAATATACAAAGTGACATGGTAAATGTCAAACTATTTAACTAAGACTTATATCAAAACGATAAAGTTAATATAGTGACACAAACCTATCTAAAATATATTGGTTGAAAGTATTTAGACCCATACCTACCTTATACGTTTAATAATATACTTTGGAGCTATTAGAAACCGAATATCAATTTATTATAAATTAATACATTAAGTTTTTCCGAAAGAGCCCCTCCACCCCCTTATAAAAGGACACCACTTCTAACCAATTATTCATACCTTAAAAGCCTTTTGGTTTGGCCAAAATCTGCCCAAATACCCTCTAAAATATACTACCTTAATCATATAATCCTTCCTTTAGTCATAAATCTAACCTAAGGATCGCTTTTTATCAAATCAAATGGAAGAAGCCGAAGAAGGGGTACTGTTTTCACCACCCTTTTTCAAGTTCCTTTCTTCTTCAACTTCTTCTTTCATTGTGGTTCCATTATAAAATAATAACTCTAGTATATTATATATACTGTGATGTTATTAAAAATATGGTACAACCATATTCAGTATTCTATCCATCCTTTGAATTACATGTCACCATACGTTCGTACGTACGACCTACCGTCTCCATGTCGTGGTGTAATTTTTATTCAATACATTATTATTTGGATGGGTATAATAATGATGTGTTATTAATTTAAATAATAAATAAAACATGATAATGATTATTTATATATGATATACCATCCAATTATATATTATTTTAATATCAAAACAATGATATTGTCACTCGTGCGTACGTACGGATTACCGTCTCCATGAACACAATGAGATTCATTCCCCATCGTATCCATTCAAGACTAAATTTCATTTGATGATTAAAAATAACGTTTAGATACATTATATAATTATATATATTAATAAAATACATATCATCCATAAAAAATATGGCTTACATAACAATGAATATAAAGGAAAACAAATATGTTAACACCCGAAACGACGATAATACTAAGATATTATTAACAAATCAATGTTAAAAGATCATATATGATATAATATTAATGTATATGATTCTTTTATAATTCAAAAACAATTATTTTACCATTATACAGGAGGTTAAACTACCCTTGACCAAGGAAAAAGTACAATGTAAGGGGCTTCTAATCTCACTTTTAATTCCGTGAGATTTCCATTGTTCACGACTAATTTATTGCATGTGGTGTGTGTACTGCCCATGATTGTATTCATTGTGTAATATAAATTAATTTATGGATATATACATAATCAGTTAATGATCCTTATTTCATGGGAGTATGTTTTGTAAGTTACCAAATCGATAAGGGAGTTTGAAATTTCATTTTCCACTCATTCGGCTTTACACATACTTCATTGATTTTTTTACTCCAAGATTATGTGTAAATCACTATTCATTTGCTTATGTCATAATTTATACTCCACTTTCTGTTGATATACTTTTGATACACATAATCACTCCATTTATAGATTCTCAATTCATAGATATGAACTTGATAAGATTAATTTTAACTCAATCTCCATTTATTGTGATAAATATCCAATTCATTGGTGTTGTTTTTACAAGAATATGTGTGAATGTCCTATGACTGATTTACACTGAATATACAATAATTTTGAGTGTATATATTTATTTCTCACATAATTTTTTCTTTTATTTATCCTTAACCGAAGGATACGGCCTTTTTAAGTGTTTTCATCTCAATTTACATTCCATTAAGACTTCATTGTAGTTATACACCAAATCACTTTTATATGGTGTATATAATGTACTTTGACATAGTGTATCATGAATTCCTTTATTCTCGTGATATTATAAAGTTGTTATTATCAACATTATTTGTATTCAAGTGTCTTTATTTGAGTTAGGAACTGTAACTAAAATGTCATTTTAAATCTTTTAAATATTTATTATTCTAAATCCTTCTCATTTATGTCCATGATTTAAAAATGGTTTTAAGGATTTATTTTTATGGGCATTAAAGTTTTAAAATTAAAATTCATTTTAAAAGTTTCAAAGAGGTATGGGACACTTTGATTCAAAAATATATTTTTAAATGGCTTCTTGGAAAATATTGTGATTTTTAGATGTGTTCAAGAAAAAGGGGGATATTTCTCTCAAATATTTTTGATCATTATTTTCATCTATGTCAATATATTTCATTATTATCGATTGAGGTTAAAATGTTACAATAAAATCTTCAATATTGTATTGAATGAGTTATTTTTGATTGTGTATGTGCTATTTTTATACCATTCATGTTTTTTGGATAAAGTATTGACATTTTGTATGCTAGTTTTAATACGAATGTTTATGTTATGTTTCAAACTTTTCATATGAGTAATGCATTGGACTTAGTAAGTGACGGGTGGAGAACTCTATAGCTCCTCGATACATCGGAAGGTCTCATGAGACAAACTAGTGTCTTGACACAAGGCCTTGACAAAATCTTATTTTTAGTCTTAGCACAAGGCCTTGACTATGTGGTTATGATAGTCTACCATTATGCATTCCAATATTATGAAAGTGGTTATTGATATTGCATGTGATTATCAGACTAGTAGAATATCCATGTAAATAATTAAATGGCATTATTTCATCTCATCTTTTCCATATTATGCTGAATTTCAAGTTTAAAAGGATTTTTTTTAGTTATACATTGCCTTAAATGTTTATGTTTATTTATGAAAGTTCCGCTATATTGTTATCCTTACTGAGAATCTGAGCTCACCCTTTTCAATGTTTTATTTTTCCTAGGATGTGATGAAGTATTTTATGAATGACCTGAAGGTATAGTATAAGGGGATATAAAGACAAAATGTTGTTGTAGTTTTTTTACTTTATGATGTAATTTAAGACTTATGAATATATCTAGTGATTCTAAGGCTACAAAACTAATCGGTCTTTCGAGACTTGATCTTTTATGATCATGCCGATGTTATGTAATAATGCACTGACTCTGGGTAACTGGGGTTGGGGCGTTACATTACTAATAACTTAAATCATATGCCCAAAAAATGTAAAGGAAGTACCTCTATATAATTTCTTTCCACTAAAAATATACAAAACCAAAGGGTTTTACTTCCATAAATATCATTAAAATATCTTTAATCCTGATAATATCCCATTACATTATTCTTCAAAAATAGTTCTCAGATTTTAATCTTTTTATTGACCTTAAAATCATAAATCTATAACGGTATCCATAACTCTTATATTAATCCTACATGTATCCATATATTCTTACCAAATTAATAACATCCATAAATGTTTCATGATTCTTACAACCAAAATATGATTGAAAAAATACTTTTCAACATGATCCTTTAGTACATATAAATAAAAAATTCAATCCTTCCACCTCAATATATGACATGGAATAGGTCATTCCCTGGTAAAGAATTTAATTCTTGGATAAGGGCCTTCACATGGATAAATTTTATGTTATCCACACATAATAAACTAAACTCATTGACAATTTTCACTCTAAGACCTTATATTCCAAAAAAATAATATCTTCCCATACATTTGAGTTATTATTATAGGTTATTCTTCCTATATTCATGAAATATTAGAAGTCTTATGTTCCTTACTCTATATTCATTACCACCAAAAATTTCATAAAAGTTTATATTACTCATATTTGACACATTAGGAATGTCACCAAAATTCATTTTATAATCATATATCATGATATCTTATTAGGAAGAATCCTAATATCAATATCTCTAGTCATCATTGATTTTGGTTTCTCATAGTTACAGAAAATTCCATCACATTTAGTGTTTACATTATTCCTTCTTGTTCAAGTCACCAACCGAAACAAAAAAACATATTTTGAGAAACTATAATTAATAGTGGGAAAATAACAAATTCATTAAGAAAACTTATTGGATGTCAAAATCATGAAACCATATATTAATTCATTGAATCCTTAGGATTAAACTCAGTCATTCACATCCATTATTCAAATCCTTCTTGATGGTTTGAAAAGTGTTTGTGAATTTCCAAATCATATCCCCCAGGTGTGTCAATCCATGTGTGAATCAAGACCCATTGTCATGCACCAGGTAACTACCTATTCCATCTAAATTCACCATTTTGGAAGTTACTACCCTTAGGTACCAATATTCTTCAACCACATCCACGTATCGTATCCAATCATGGATGTAATTTCTCATAATCCACTCAATCTATCCTTTACAAGATTTCAAAAACAATTTTCTATATTTTGACTCATCCATAGAAATATCTCTAGACATATCCACATAAATATCCCTTCGGATCTCTCTACTATTTTTTATTCCTATTTTCCAAAGGATAACTAAACTTTCATTTTATATGCACATGTAGAGACCTAAACTTATCATAAATAAATATCACATCTTAGTAGATTATAGTTCATTACATAACATAATTATTTATAATAGAATTATTTATAGTTCCTTTGAATCATGGAAACATAAAAAACTTATATATCACTAAGCTACATCATCTCCCAATAATTTCTCAATAGCTAGTACCCATATTATAAATTTCATAGATAATATAATTCTTCACATCTATGGGAAAGGAAATATAATAATGGGTGAGATCAGATGCCCTGTAAGGGTACACAAGGGATAAATCAATGATCAAATAATAATAAAATTTATTATAAAAGAATAATAACACGAGATTATCATTTCAATACCACACCCTCTATTTTGTTGATAAGAAACATAAGCCATGGTATAAATAGTGGAGCATAATAAGAAATTAATCCTAATGGAATAACAATTAATGATCCATGGAAACATAAAATTAAAATAATATATACATTTTTGGCCAACACATAAGCATAAAATTTCATTTCCTTATTAGTCAAGGTTCATTTTAAAAACTATCATAGTAAAATGGGTTAACTTCAAAAACTATTATAGTATAAGAGGTTTACACCCAATACTATTTTAGTGGATAAAGTACCTTTCATAATTGTGTTCACTCCGCATCCTTTTCCTATACATATCATGAGTTATCAATATTTACCCAATGCATTGGCAGGTCATATAGGTCCCACCTATCACATAATGAAAACTATACATGTGTGTGCCACAAGATCATAAAAGATTCATCATTTTATAACCCATTAAAAGAAATTTTCTTTATAAACATTTTAACATAACATAAATTGTATAAAAGATACATTTATCATAACAATTTCAACATTTCATCAAATAATAACCCCTGAAAAAAAGTGGGTTTCAAAATCATTTTATCATTATATAAAACATGGAAGAGAAATAGGTTGCATACACAGAATATTATAATAAACATTAAACATTCCGAGAAATAATAAGAATGATATCATTGGTTCATATCCTAGTAATGAATATGTGTCATAAAAATATTTCAAAGTATACAGAAAATGATTTTCAAAGAACACGTGGAAAATTTCATGAAGATAATAGCTTCCCCACTTTGAAACCTGCTTTTATGACATAAAACCATTTCGAAATACCTTTCTAAGAAAATAATCTTAGAAAATTATAATTTATTATACAAATATAAAATATAAAATTATTTGGGAAAAATATCTTTTCCAATTTAAAAAACATTGTTTAAAACATAAATCATTTTCAAAATACAATTCATTAAAATATCCTTTAAATATATAACAAAATTTTTATTGATCATTTATAAATTTTCATGAAAAAACTTTCCAATTTGATAAACACTTTTTAAAAATTAAAACAAATTGAAAATAAAAAAAAATTAATTTACCTTAGAAAAATATAAAGGATGTTTTAAATATCAAATAAAATTATTCTTTAAAAAATAACATTTATTTGAAGAAAATTATAATATTAAGAATTGATTAAAAATTTTGGAAATAAAGTTCATTAAAAATAAAATTTGAAACATATGAATAAATATTCAAAAAATAGTGATCTGATCATGATAGTATAGATTAATGTTCATTTCATACTCATTCAAATAAGGATTTCCTTTATATTTTTTGTAATAGCCACATTTGGATTTTTGGGATAATGTCATTAAGATTACATTAAATAATTTTTTAAAAAAATAAAACAAGGTTAAAAATTACTTTAATATATAATTTATTTAATTTTATAAACATTTTTTGAAATATTTTTAGAGAAAGATATTTTTGTATAAAATAGATTTTCTATCGTATGGAGAAATAATGTTGATTTTTCATGAAAATTGTATTTAGTGTAACGAGTTTATAAAGAGTGTAAAATGAATTAGAAACTTTTATTCTATGTAAATAAATATATAAGAATATGATTCATGATTTTTGTGGAAATAATTCATAATATTTTATCATAGTTTGCATAAACATAAACAATCTTGATAAATGATGAGATTCTGTTATAAAACCCTTACCACATTAGTAACGTTGAATAATAAGACACAATTAAAAAATAAAATAAAAAACCTCAAATATAATAAGAATAAATAAATTAATGATATTAAATATCAATGGATCTGTATATAAACCAAATTAACTAAGATAGGTTCATAACATAACATATGTCTCAAAGAAAGAAAATTGAAACAAAAATCCCATACCACTTGGAAAACCTTTAAAACATATACCCCCTTAAAGAGATATGATAAAATTTATATGAAAATTTCAATAATATTTTTGGAATAATCCTAAAATAATTTAATGGATAGTATATATACCACATAAATATAATAGGTGGTGTATATGGTATGTGTCTCCCATAAGTAAAAAAGGCGATACATAAATCCATTACCATAAGTCTCAAAGTCCTCCATACACATTAGATCCTCCTATATAATAAATATAATTTTATTATAACTATATTAAATATAAATAATTTTTTATATAATATCATATATGATTTGATTATAACATTTTATTACCTATTCAATAAAAATTCCTTGATAAAATAAAGTTTTGAGCAATAATTATATTGTTTATTCTCTATGTTTTGGTTTGTTATTTTTGGTCCTATTAATTTGATCATGGTTAAAAAATATAAATAATTAAATATGAGATATATATCATAAATATTTATTATACAAATATTTATATAAATCCATAAACATTATATAATGAAAATTAAATACACAATTCATGTAAATGGTATGCCCTACACTTTCATTAACATGGATTCCATTTACTCGGTGGACGAATTTAATAAAAGCAAAATAATATATTTACTTTAAAAAAGAATTTTATTTCACACACACACACACACACACATATATATATATATATATATATCTTATATATTCATTAAATTTACTCTAACTGCCTTCTGAGGAATGTGTTTGTGAAAATCAAATCATATCGTTTCGGGAAGCGGTAATCCACATTACACATGAAATACATTATCATATTTTCTATGGAATGGAAATTAAGAAGTTATATATTATATAATAAGTCCATAAGTATAATTTCATATGAAGTATCATTTATAAAAATTTCATACTTCATTATATCCATATATTAGATTTGGTGATGGAAAGTTAATTACATTGGTTCGTGAGGCGGTAGTTCACCATACCCATGATCAATGGTATTGTATCCCATTTATGGGAGTGGGAAAGGGTTATAGATAAATACCTTGAAATATTTTAAAGTATATGGAAGATAATTTTACTGTGTTTCATTATGGATAAATAATAATTTAAATAGGTAGAGGAATAAATAAAATAAAAACGATCTATTGGGGATGTTACATCTCCTTCAGATGACTTATTTTGGTTTTCACGAAAATCCATAGTATGATGGATTTATGTAAAAAAAATGGTTCTTAAGATGAGAGTATAGATTTATGTATGGGATTTGGTTAGGTATTTTCTAATAAAAATATTTTTGGAAGTGTGAATATAAGATGGTAGTCAGAGGCCTTTTATTTGTGACATGAGTTTCACACTTGATATTTTCATATGAAAATTAAGTAAACACGTTTTATATAAGTTAAAAACAAACCAAAATGGTCATCTCATGATACTTATTAGTGATAAGTTTTATATATGTCTATAAAATCAGTTTTGGAAATAAAATAGGTAATTTTAAACCATATATTTTTAGTTTAACCCTTGATAAAACTTTTTTTCCATTAACCACAATAATTATTTTTTATTATTTTCACTATTAATTATGGTCAAATATTAAATTAACCACATTATATAATGAAAATTATTATGATTCCAAATATTTAATCCATTTTTACAAATTATATTTAATCAAGTGTGAATCATTAATTAAAATTTAATCTTGCAGAGGTGACGAAAAAAAATGTTTTCCAAATTAATCATATAAGGAACCAGCCTCAAAACATTACATAATTTTAAATTAAACGAATATTTTACATTAATGATCTTTTTAGGTTCAAAGTATTAGAGAATTTGTCCATAAAAATTACATTACATCTCGAAAATTACAGGGTAGACCCCTCAATCACTACTGGAAATAAACTATTTCCCAACGGTTCAGAACTGTTGGGAAAGCCCCTGAAACCGTTGGGAAAGGTTTTCCCAACGGTTCTCATAACCGTTGGGAAGTAAGCCGTTGGGAAAGGTTTTCCCAACGGTTTACTTGCAACCGTTGCAATAGGCCCATAGAAGTTACCCTATCCCAACGGTTTGGGTGAACCGTTGGGATAGTTTTTCCCAACGGTTCTCCCAAAACCGTTGGGAAAACCAAATGCCACACATTTTCCCAACGGTTTTAAACCGTTGGGATATACCATGTGGAACAGTTTCCCAACGGTTTTAAACCGTTGGGAATTGGTGAAGTCTTTCCCAACGGTTTAGAACCGTTGGGAAAAGACATGCTAAAACTTATATGCCAACGGTTTAAAACCGTTGGCATACCCTATGCTGCAAATTGCAGCACCCTGCAATTTGCACAGCCCCTGTCCCCTGTCTATCACCACCAGTCATCAGGCCTCATTTTCACCTCATTTTCACCTCATTTTCACCTCATTTTCGATCCAACTATTGTACCAGTAATAAAATAAAACATACATATTCAATTACGAACAAATTCATACACATTTAACATATAATGGATCCTGAAACTATACAAATCCATAATTAAATTACAATTCATAAACATACATAATTCATATAGAATTCAATTTAAAATTTAGATGACAATTATACGTGGAATCTGAAATTCAATTCATAATATGATCGGTTTTTTCTATACCATATATTTTTACCTCAAATGATGTCCATTTTAAACAAAATACATACACCTGAAGTGATACCGGCCACACCGCACCTCAGATTGAGGCGGGGTTAACTCGTACACGTCACATTTGACTCATGGATCGTTGTGCTAAAGTATCGACAGAATCCTAATGCGTTTGGTCGGTTTTCCGTATGCCAGTTGATGTTTTTCACTTAAAATGGCGTCCTTTTGAAACAAAAGACGGACACTATGAGTGGTGCCGACCACACCGCGTCTCCAATTGAGGCGGGGTTGATTCGTACATGTCACATATGACTCATGGATCGTTCTCCTAAAGTTTAAATGGAAACCGAATGCGTTTGGTCGGTTTTCCGTATGTACCTAAAATGTTGTCCATTTTAAACAAAAGAGTGACACTTAGACTCATCCCGACCACACCGCGACTCAGATTCATCCCGGGTTGGCTCGTACATGTCACATATGACCCATGGAGCATTGTGATAAATTATAAAAAGATTCCGAATGCGTTTGGTCGGTTTTGCGTATGCCAGTTGTTCTTTTCATTTATAATCATGTCCATTTTAAACAAAAGAGACATAGTTAGAGCGGTGTCGGCCACACCACATCTCAGATTAAGACGGGGTTGACTTGTACACGTCACATATGACCCATGGATCGTTGTGCTAAAGTATCGATAGAATCCGAATGCGTTTGGTCGGTCTTCCGTATGTCAGTTGATGTTTTTCACTTAAAATGACGTCCTTTTGAAACAAAAGACGGACACTTTGAGTGGTGTCAGCCGCACCGCATGTCGGATTGAGGCGGGATGATTCGTACACGTCACATAGGACCCATGGATCGTTCTCCTAAAGTTACAATGGAAACCGAATGCGTTTGGTCGGTTTTCCGTATGTACTTAAAATGGTGTACATTTTAAACAAAAGAGAGCCATTTAGACTGATCCCGGTCACACCGCGACTCGGATTGACCCGGGTTGGCTCGTACACGTCACATATGACCCATGGATCGTTGTGATAAATTATCAAAAGATTCTGAATGCGTTTGGTCGGTTTTGCGTATGCCAGTTGTTCTTTTCACTTATAATCCTGTCCATTTTAAACAAAACAGACACAGTTAGAGCGGTGTCGGCCACACCGCGGCTCGGATTGAGGCAGGGATGATTCGTACACGTCACATATGACTCATGGATCGTTCTCCTAAAGTTTCAATGGAAACCGAATGCGTTTGGTCGGTTTTCCGTATGTACTTAAAATGGTGTCCATTTTAAACAAAAGAGAGCCACTTAGACTGATCTCGGCCACACCGCGACTCGGATTGAACCCGGGTTACCTCGTACAGGTCACATATGACCCATGGATTGTTGTGATAAATGATCAAAAGATTCGGAATGCGTTTGGCCGGTGCACCAGACAGAAGCAAGGGATTTCTCTGGCTCCACCGGCTGACCGGTGCTGAGCCACCGGCTGGCCGGTGGTCTGGACAGAAGCATGCTATTCTGTCTGGGTTCCACCGGCTGGCCGGTGGCCAGGCACCGGCTGGCCGGTGGTCTTGACAGAAGGTATTCCATTCTGTCTGGGCCCACCGGTTGGCCGGTGGCCAGACACCGGCTGACCGGTGGAACCTGGCAGAGGGCAAGGCCTTCTGCCTTGTCCACCGGCTGGCCGATGGGCTGGATCCGGCTGGCCGGTGACCTTACCGGCTGGCCGGTGGTCTCACACCGGCTGGCCGGTGGACTTAAAATGACGTCTTTTTGAAACAAAAGACCGACACTTTTTGAGTGGTGTCGGCCACACCGCGTCTCCGATTGTGACGGGGTTGATTCGTACACGTCACATATGACCCATGGATCGTTCTCCTAAAGTTTCAACGGAAACCGAATCCGTTTGGTCGTTTTTCCGTATGTACTTAAAATGGTGTTCATTTTAAACAAAAGAGAGCCACTTAAACTTATCCCGGCAACACCGCGACTCGGATTCATCCCGGGTTGGCTCGTACACGTCACATATGACCCATGGATTGTTGGGATAAATTATCAACAGATTCGGAATGCGTTTGGTCGGTTTTCCGTAAGCCAGTTGATTCTTTTCACTTAAAATGACGTCCTTTTGAAACAAAAGACGGACACTTTGAGTGGTGTCGGCCACACCGCGTCTCCGGATTGAGCTGAAACCACCGTGAAACATTCTAATTATTATTCGTGACGTGTACGCGCAGACGGCACGTCAATCGGACGTGCGGTTTGCGCGGTACGGCTCAATATTAGTGTTTTAAGTGATGCGCGCGCTTCGTAAACGCGCGTGAGGGGGGTCCAAACGGGCCGAACGATGTCGGAATGGCCTGAAATCAGACGACAAATACGGGTGAGTGATTTCTGAAGTGGTCGAGCAGACGGCACGTCAATCGGACTTGTCGTGTGCCCGCGGTGACCGACAACGCAGTTATGGTGTCATAAACGGCCAGAACGGGCGTCCAACGGTCAAATTCATAGCGGACGGCCTCGGATTTATATAAGTAATTTTGTCATAAACAATTCAATAGGCATTAACTATAATAGAATATACATTTAAGTAAACGATAAAGGAAGAAAATAATCAAGGTATCAACTACACATGTCAAAAAAACATACAAATGTGTTATTGAAAAAATGTAAAACCAACAAGAACTTAATGTGTTATATCACATAACAGCATGACTCATCCCATAACCATATTAGTAGGGTATCATGAACATGAATAACATCAACCTTGTGCCATCCTCCTACCCTACATGACCCCAACCACATGCCACATCTTATTATAGCCTTATCACATCACACCTCATCGAAAAACACTAGGGAAATCATAGTACATCTCACCTGAAGACACATGGACAATCACATCGCATCTTGCCTAAAAACACATGGTCAATCACTTTTGAAGGAAGAGTAGGGAATGTTGTACCCCACTCTCTTGGATTTTAATGATCACAATCACTCTCATAGTGATCTAATGTTGTTTCAAGTGTTCTTGTTAATAGGCATGATTTCAGGAGCAAGAAGTGGCAAAAAAATGGAAAAGTGGACTTTTTTCAAGTCCACCGGCCAGCCGGTGTAGGGCCACCGGCCAGCCGGTAAGGGCACCGGCCAGCCGGATCCAGCCCATCGGCCAGCCGGTGGACAAGGCAGAAGGGCTTGCCCTCTGCCAGGTGCCACCGGTCAGCCGGTGTCTGGCCACCGGCCAACCGGTGGGCCCAAACAGAATGGGATGTCTTCTGTCCAGACCACCGGCCAGCCGGTGGCCTCCTCACCGGCCAGCCGGTGGAACTCTTTGGAATAGTGAGACCTACTGTCTCACCACCGGCCAGCCAGTGGCCTTCCCACCGGCCAGCCGGTGGCTCCTGGGCAGAAGCTCTCTCCACCTTCCAAGGCACCGGCCAGCCGGTGGGCAAGCACCGGTCAGCCGGTAAGCAAAGTCAAACTAGCCGTTAGAGCTTGACCAGACTTTCCCACTTGATCCCCAACGGCTCCAAGAACCGTTGGCAAAACCTCTCAAATACCAACGGTTATACCAAACCGTTGGTATGTAAGTGTTGGGAAAACTCCAGTTTCCAGTAGTGAGGATCTTACATACTAGGATACACATCATGGATCACTATCAAAACCATAAAAACATTGACAGATCTCAAAAAATGAGTGCATGCCATCATTACCTCATAGAATTGAAAAAAGGTAAGTAACAAGCAATATATCTCACTACTCCATACTCACCCCACAACATAAGGGTCTCACATTACTAGGGAATAATTCTATCCAATACTAAATGATCTTGATCCATTTTTCATATACATATATGATTCACCTCACCAATTACTAAATATTAATAACATACAAAATTATGATTCCATTTAACTAGAGTTAAACCATCAGGTTTTACAAGGAAATTCTATATAAGTATTTGTTTACACTTTAAATAAAGAACATGAATGTCATGTTAACACTCAACATTGATTCATTAATAAATTGTATTCGAATTTTATGGAAATACCAAAATAAATTAGTGAATCAATGTACCTATAGTGGTGCACATGACCACCATGAAACAATCATAAATTTTTACAAAAACCCTAATAATTGGGAATAATGAAATCAAGAATAGAAGTATATGATTTATAAGAGCTGGAACTATATCGTTGATAAAATATAGGAGTCTAACCTGGTAGGTGCTGATCTGATGGAAGATGTGGGGATTGGGAGGTCCTTCTGCAAGGAATCGCTCCAGGAGGACATGAACTGAATGCTTCTGGAATGTGGGGAGGCCGCTGGCTCGATTTGGTATTTGGGGCTTTTTTTTCCCAACGGTTATTAAAAACCGTTGGGAATGACCAACATTTCCCAACGGTTCCATAGAACCGTTGGGAAAACAAGATTTTTCACCACTTTTCCCAACGGTTCTTAGGAACCGTTGGGAAAAACCTATCTTTCCCAACGGTTGTATGAAACCGTTGGGAAAACTATGCATTGAGGGGTTTTTCCCAACGGTTTCTATAAACCGTTGGGAAAAACAAGATATGCCAACGGTTCATTGAACCGTTGGTACACAACTGTTGGGAAAGGTCCCTTTTCCAGTAGTGCAACTTAGTTTCCATTTTTTTCATAAAATAAAAACTCTTGAAAAAAAGAGTCATGTCTTGTTCTATGTTTTAGACAGCATGACATTTCCTTCATCCCATCCTTGACCCTATTCCAATTTATGTGTTGGGAAAAACATTTAAAAAACTTGGGATGAGCATAAAAAACTCAGTAAGGGATACACAAAGAAGGAAAACTGTTAGTTTTTCAAAACAACAAGTAAACCATGAATACTTTATCGTAAGTAATAAATTTCACCTTTATAAAGTAGTAAATACTATTCACTGAATAAAAGATCATTTATTACCCTTTTTTAACAAAAATATTACCTTAAAACCCATATAAAGAACATATAACATATAAAGGTAACTTGGGACATAAACATACTTCAATGGAATAACCATACGGTCGACTTCCACACATATCACTCTATAGAATAGACATATGGTTGACTTCCATACCCAATACATTAGCAATTATAATGTAACCACCCATCCTGGTTTATCATGGCACCACACTTCATTTGGTTTATCACGTAACCACCCGTCAAATGTCCAATTACCATTATAAAATCATAACACATAAATTATTTCAAATATAAACATTTCACTAAAAACATTTAATTTTCAATCACACGAAATAGTTTCATGATATTAAAATAATAAATCCATTTCAAAAACAATTTTCAATAACAAAACATCCAAAAACATAATAAGGGCTTTCCTATTCATTTTAGAAAACACTAAGGCTTATAGAGGAAGCCAAATAACAATTACGGCGGCCGAGACGTCATTGTTTCCGCAAACGTTAAAAACATTCCATTTGTTGTTTAGTAAAAAGATTCATAGAAAAAATATTCCCTTTATATGAAAGTAAAAGTCAAAGGTTTTTATTATACACCATGTAAAAGAAGAAGGTATATATTATCGAAATATTCCTTAATAAAAGGAGATTGAGACAAAGTCCCTTACCTCATGTCTAACTTGACTCGTTCATTCTTTAATCTCTTAAATAATAAAATAAAGATAATTTCTAATTACATAAGAACCTTTTCCAAGTTTATTATTCCTTTTATATAACTAACTACCATGTTATAAACATTATGTAATAATTTAAGTTAATAATGGTCGTTTTGTCAATATTTGATACCTGAGTCAAAAATGAACTTCTTAAATTTACAAGTTGTTCACGTGGTCAAAATTTCATTATATCCAAAATGATATTCTTGAATTAGATATCATATATATCATATATATCCAGTATATACATTTATTTATAATAGTACATAACATTTGGAGGTAAGAAATGAAATGCACCGTTCAAGGAGACGGTAAGTCGTACGTATGCATGAACGCTACTTTAATTTATATTTCTTATTTTAATGGAACTAAAACATAATAATACATAGGTATATTATAAATCCAGCATAATATAATATATAATATCATTAACTCTATCCTTTAAATGTCCCACGTATGTCATGAACGAGTCAAATCACTTTAATGGGGCGGTAGTCCACGCTTCCTCAAATGAAATTATCGCGTTTACCCATAATGGAAACCATAAAGGTATGATATAAAAGCAAGTTACAGAAGAATAAAGAAAATATAAACATAATATATATCATATATAAAAATATTATCATCTTAATGGCCAACATGAGAGGTGGTAGGAGAAAATTGAACAATCATCATTTCGTGAGACGTTAGTTTACCATCCACAAAAAAAGTATGTTTGTCACCCATTAGATGGAAGTGTGTGTAAGTGTAGTTCAAATACATATCATAACAACATCCTAATATATTGATGATACTGTTTTTTTATAAAATAAAGGAAAAAGAAGTTTAGGGGTTGGATAAGTAAAATAAAAGAAAAGAGGTTAAGAGCAATTGTTACCTTTAATTTGGGTAACTTCCTTTGGTTTGAACCAAAAGGACTTCTCAAAATGTCTTATACCGAACTTAAGGATTTTAGAAGTAGGATAGGGATCTTGAGAGATTATTTTTCAGAGTTCTGATGAACCAAGGGGCTTGAGAGTTGTTAAGAATTTGTTAGAAGAGAGGGAATTTTATAAGGGGGAAGAGGGGCTCTTTGGGAAAGTGTGAAAATATTATTTTATTATATATTGATATTGGGTTTCTAGAGGTCCAAAACTAATTAAATCAAAGATAATATGACTAATGGTAAAAATAAAATCATCCCATAAAAATTGAACAGGTTTTGGATATATTTTTAATATTTAAAATCATATTTATTTAATCCTTTTATTAATGAGGTAAATAATGCATCTTTATTGTGTCATAAATACTTTAATTTATCTGATGTCTAAAAATTATAAAACAAATACCATGATATAGGAAGTAATTTTAAACTTCCAATTAATATTTATAGTCTAAAATATAATTTATATAACCCCTTGTAAAAATTACTTTACTAAAATATATTTCTTTTCGTTGTTTTTGCCTTTACATTAAGTGCGTCATTATCACTTCCAAGTGGCCCAATGGGGTCCCAAAATCCACCCGAATATGACAATGGTCGTAAATGACTCAACCGATAAGGTTAGGACATGTGTTAAGGTAATTTGGTATTATTATAATATTATTTTTACTTTGAATTACCCTATTTAACATTAATCGTGGTAAAATAAAGTCACAAGTTACTATTCATCAAAAATTATTTTCATCTTATTGAACTACATTTTACTTAATAATTACAACCATGTATGTTTTATTTTCAAAACTAAATTCACAAAAGTGGTAAAATTTCATTTAAATGAAAAAGTCAGTTTTTTTACTACAAATTAGTGGTTTCACTATTCATCAAAAATTGAAGTTTTTCAAAAAAATACCAAAAATTCAGCCTAAGATATATTTGATATTCTGAATTCAAAAATTATGTCTATTTTACCAAATTCAAAACATATAAGTTGTATTAATTAATTTAAAATTAATTCCCGTTGTCAAAACAAATAACTGGTTTTTAAGAAACAATCACTATCCAAAGATCGACACTTGTTTATGTCCAATTTCAAAGGGAAATTTATTCCAATGAACAACATTGGATTAAATGGTAAAAATATAATATAATTAAACTTTGAAACCAAATTAAAAGATAATATAACTATATAAATAAATTTGATTAAAAGGCAGTTTTGAATTAAAATACTTCATTTTTCATTTTTCATTAAAATTTCGAATTTTAACAGAAAAAAGACCAAAAATTTACCCAAAGTGAATTTTGATGACCCAATTATAAAGAATATTTTTATTTGGTAAAATAGAACATATAAAAGTGACCAAAACTAGATTTAAATAGGGTTCTCCATTAAAAGGCGGTAAATCGGCCTTTTAAAGTAAATTATGCTTAAAAATAGATTCATTCACATTTTAAGATTCTAACTTTTATTTAAAAAACATGTATAATAATATTGTAGTTAGTTTTGTTCATTATCTCCAATAAAATATCTAGAAGTTAACTACCATTTAAAATAATAATATTATATTATTAGTGTGCAACGTAAGATTTCAAAGAAACTCGTTGTTGTGTATCGGGTACGCCATCGAACATAGAAACCTCTTAAAAGTAAAATTAATATTTTATTCACAAAATATTAATAAAAAATAGAATGTATTATTTATTTATTTACCCGGGATGTTGCATCCTTCTCCCCTTTTGGAAATTGTGTCCTCGCAATTTTATTCACTTATCAAATAATTGGGTGTATCTATCCCTCATAGCATTTTCATATTCCCATGTTGCCTCTTGAACCATATAGTTTTTCCACACAAAAAATTACAAAGTGAATTACCTTAATCTCCAACACTTTCACTCTATGGTTAAGAATCTGTACTGGTTGTTCCTCATAAGATAGATTCTCTTCCAACTGAACTACCTCTTGACTAAAAACATGAGATGGGTCTGGCATATATTTTCTCAACATTGAAACAAGAAAAATATTGTGTACTTGGGATAAACATGGACGTAAAGGAACTTTGTATGCAACTGATCCAACTATCTCCAGGATTTCATAAGGTCCAATGAACCTCAAACTCAACTTTCCCTTCTGACCAAAATGCATCACACTTTATCATGGAGAAACCATGAGAAAGGAATGATCACCTAACTCAAAACAAAGATCCTTCCTCTGGTTATCCAAATAACATTTCTGTCTGCTCTGAGCTGTTCACATGTTCTTCTAAATCAAGTGTACATTTTCTTCCATCTCTTCTACCAATTCTGGTCCCATCATCTTCCTTTCACCTACTTCATCCCAAAAAGCTAGAGTTCAACAATTCTTTCCATATAATGCCTCAAATGGAGCCATCTGTATACTGGAATGAAAACTTTTATTATAAAAAAATTCAAAAAAAGAAAGATGTTGGTCCCAACATCCCTGGTAATCTAGTGAACAAGAACGTAGCATATCCTCCAAGGTATTAATTGTTCATTATGACTACCCATCTGATTTCAGATGAAAAGCTGTACATAAATTTAATTCAATACCGAATGACTTCTAAAGGCCTTTCCAAAAGTTAGAAGTAAACCTATTATCATGATCAGATACAATGGAGAGGGGAACTCCATGAATCCTGACTATCTCGTTAACATACAACTGGGAAATTTGATCTAGAGACAAATTATCTCGAATTGGAAGGAAATGAGCAGTTTTAGTCACTCAATCAACAATTACCCAGATTGCATTGTTACCTCGAAATGTATTTGATAATCCCATAACAAAGTACATTGATATATCTTCCCATTTCCACTCTGGCACCGGTAAAGATTGAAGCATCCCTTTTGGTAACTGCCGCTCTGCTTTAACCAGCTGACAAGTCAAACACTTCACAGTAAAATCAGCAATATATCTTTTCATTCCATCCCACCAGTAATACTCTCAAAGATCTCTATACATCGTTATACTACCAGGATGAACTGAATATGGGGAACTATGAGCTTCACATAACAACTCATTGTTCAACTATGAATCACAATCCACGCATAATCTTTTTTCAAACCTTAAGACAAAATCATTATCAATGTTAAAATCAGGCAACATACCCATCTGAACTAACTCTACCGTTTTCTACAACTCACTATCCTCTTTCTTCGCTTTCTTTATTCATCTAATAGAGATGATTTCACTGAAACCTGAAACAAAATAGAAGAATTTCCTACACCAAAAACATCTATTCCACATTTTATCAAATCAAAAACCAAA
Source organism: Viscum album (assembly GCA_963277665.1). Taxonomy (NCBI): domain Eukaryota; kingdom Viridiplantae; phylum Streptophyta; class Magnoliopsida; order Santalales; family Viscaceae; genus Viscum; species Viscum album. The sequence continues at coordinate 738,446,115 of OY728146.1, read as the reverse complement.
ATATCTCGTACCAAACATATCCTATTTAATGAAGCATTACTTTTTCGACTCAAAGCATCAGTCTCTTTATTTGAATTTCCTGTATTGTAATGAATCATGAAATAATAATACTTTATTAATTACAATGATCTCTTTTATCTCATGTTCAATTATTTTTTAGTGAATATATACTTCAAACTTTTGTGGCCAGTATATATTTCACATTTTACTCCATACAAATTATGCCTCCAAATTTTTAAAGAAAAAACAACAGCAGCTAATTACAAATCATGTGTAGGGTAATTTAACTCATGAGGTTTCAACTGATGTGAAGCGTAAGCAATTACCTGATCATTCTACATAAGACCACATCCATTTCCTTTCAACAAAAAATCACTGTAAATTACAAACTCACCATTTCTGGAAGGTAGTGCCATAATTAGAGCATTCACCAATCTTCTTTTCAATTCCTGAAAATAGTCATCACATTATTTTTCCGAAATGAACTTGACACATTTTTGAGTTAACTTAGGCAGTGGTCTAGATAACCATGAAAAATTATCAAAAAACCTCATGTAATAACCAGCCATACCAAGAAAACTATGAATCTCGGTAATATTTGTGGGTCTTGGACATTCTTCAATAACCTTTGTTTTGGCAAGATCAACAGTTATTCCATTTTTTGAAAAAATGTGACCAAGGAAATAAATTTTCTATAACCAAAACCCAAAATTACTGAATTTCCCAAACATTTTCTTTAATTTTAATGTTTTTATGACAACCCTTAAATGACATTCATGTTTCTCTTTACTTTTGTAATAATATTAAATATCATCAATGAACACAACCACAAACTAATCCAAAAACTCACGGAAAATTCTATTCATAAGATCCATGAATACAGTAGGTGCATTAGTTAAACCAAAAGGTATAAATAAAAATTCATAATGGCCATATCTAGTACGAAATGTTGTCTTTTGAATGTCTGGTTCTTTTTCTTTCAACTAATGGTACCCCAACCTCGAATCAATCTTCGAAAAATACTGAGCTCCCTGGATCTGATCAAAATAATCCTCGATATGAGGAAAAGGATACATGTTCCTATCAATGATGTTATTCAAGGCTCTATAATCAACAAAAAGTATCATTGAACCATGTTTATTTTTAACAAATAAGACTGGATCACCCCATGGTGATTTGCTTAGTCGAATGAAACCTTTATCTAATAAATCTAGAAACTTCTTTTTTAACTCTAAAATTTTTATTTGAGCCATTCGATAAGGGGTTTTTGAAATAGGCTTAGCATCAAGAACTAAGTCCACAGTAAATTCAACTTCCTGATCATGTAAAATAACAGGAAACTCCTCAGGAAAAACATCAAGATACTCATTTACCTCTGGCACATCATTTATCTGAATAGTTCCATTTTTTGTAAAAATATGTTCAAGTTAAAATTAATTTCCATCTTTTACTAGTTTCTCAGCTTCTTGATATGTTATCAAATTCAAGGGATCATTCTTGTACAAAAACTGAAAATATTTTCGAAAATAAACCACTTTAGATCTACATTCTATCTTAGCATGATAAACAGAAAGTTAATCCATACCCAAAATAACATCAAACTCTACTAGAGGCAACACAATATGGTTTACAGGTAGATTCTTCCTGCACACAAGGACAATAAGGTTCTTATAATTTCTTTTTGTCTCAACATTTCCCTCGGTGTTTTTACCATAAGTTCGGGATTCATATCTTGAGATGGAAATTCCAATTTACTATAAAACTTCTCAGAAATGAAATAATGTGTAGTCCCTGAATCAAACAACACATTGGCATAATATTAACAAATAAAAAGTGTACCTGATAATACTTCATTTGATGGCCCAACATCATCTGAAGTAGTTGAAAAGGACTTCACCGCGACCTTCTTCTTGAATTCTGGTTGCTTTCCCTCAATTGAGTTCTTCATTGGACACTCGCTTTCATAATGACCCATTTAATTTCACTTAAAACATATTACCGTTGGCTTTTCATTGACTTCTTGATCATCTTCCTTATAGTCACGAGCAATATGATCAGACTTATGACACTGGAAGCACTTCCAAGGCTTTGATAAAAATTCTCCAGGATGCTTTTTACCACACTTCTCACAAGATCGATATTTATATTTCTTACCTCTATGATTATTTGATTAATTGTTTATCTTTTCCTTCCAACTAGAACTCTTATTCTATTGTTTTTCAAAGAACACATGATCATCGGCAAACTCCATTTCCACCTTCTCCGCGCATCAAACAAGTTTTTCATAACTTTTGAACTCACGATTGGATAATTCTCTTTCATATTGCAGCTTCAGTCCAGATTAATATTGATTAATCTTACTATCAATATCTATGATGAAATTTGGCGCATACCTTACCAATAGAGTGAATTTTGATTTATAAGCAGCCACTAGGTCATCCTCCACCCTCAATTCCAAAAAATGTTTTCCCATCCTAAAATGAACCACCTTAGAAAAATATTTCTCAGGAAACATACCTTTTAATTCATCCCAATAAAGAGAATCAATATTATCATTATCCTCAATATTTTTCACCACCGACCACCACTGATTAGCTTCACCTTCAAAATGGTAAACAGCGAGACTAACCTTTTGATGTTATGAACAACCCATGACTTTGAAAATTTTCACCAGTTCTTTAATCCACCCTTTTTCTAGCACAGGGTCAGCTGATCCTCTAAATGATAGGGGATCATGCCTCATGAAATGATCCACTACTGACATGTTCCTATGTTGTTGATCAGGCTGATCTCATGCATGGATACCACAACCATTTATAGCCTGTGTCAATTGTGCCATCACTGCAATAAACTTTTCAGTTCCAATTATGACCATCTCAGGTTGCTGATTTGAAAGGTTGTATTCCTCTTGATGTCATCCTAACATAGTTGACCTGTTTCCTCTGTAGAAAACCATTTTGAACAAAAAAATATCTTAGGCAAAGCAACATGGTAATCATTAAATTATATATCATATCAATATTACCATAAATTAATTTATGGATATTCATTTAACAATACCCTAACACTTAAAGTTGTCTAAACCGACCACTGATACCAACTATAAGGAATCAGCTGTAAAACATTACATAATCTTGAATAAAATTAATAATTCACATTGAATATCTTTTCAGGTTTAGAGTTTTAGAGAATTATTCCATAACAATTACATTACATCTCAAAAATTACAAGGTAGACACTTCAACTTAGTTTCCATTTTTTTCATAAAATAAAAAATCTTGAAAAAAAAAGATTCATGTCTAGTTCTGTGTTTTAGACAACATGAAATTTCCTTGATCCCATCCTTGACCCTATTCCACTTTATGTCCTGTGAAAAACATTTTAAAAACTTGGGATGAGCATAAAAATATTAGTAAGGGATACAAAAATAAGTAAAACTATTAGTTTTTAAAAACAATTAAACCATGAATACTTTATCATAAGTAATAAATTACACCTTTATGAAGTCGTAAATACTCTCTACTAAATAAAATATTATTTCTTACCATTTTGTAACCAAAACCTTACCATAAAACCCATATAAATAACCCATAACATATAAAGGTAACTTCAGACATAAAAATTTTTAAATGGAATAATCATACGACAAACTTCCACACATATCACGAAATGGAATAGCCATATGGACGAATTCCATACCCAATGCATTGGAGGTTATAAAGTAACCACCCATCCTGGTTTATCACGGCACCACCCATCATTTGGTTTATCACGTATCCACCCATCAAATTTCCAAGTACCATTATAAAATCATAACACATAAAAAATTGAAAATATAAACATTTCACTAATAACATTTAATTTGAAATCACAAGAAATAATTTCAAGATACTGAAATAATCCATCCATTTTAAAAACCATTTTCAATACCAAAACACCCAAAAATAGAATAATGGATTTTCTTTTCATTTTAGAAAACATTAAGGCTTATAGAGGAAGCCAAATGACAATTAAGGCGGTGGAGAGTTCATTGTCACTGCAAATGCTAAAAACATTCCACTTGTAATTTAGTAGAATGCTTCATAGAAAAAATATTCCCATGGATTGAAAGTAAAATTAAAAGGGTTTTATTATACACCGTGCAAAAGAAAAAGGTATATATTATCTAAATATTCCTTAATCAAAGGAGATTGAGACAAAGTCCCTTACCTTTTTTCCAACTTGACCCATTCATTATTTAATATCCTTAATAATAAACTAAAGTTCATTTATAATTTCCTAAGAACCTTTTTCAATTTTATTATTCCCTTTATATCACTTATTACCAGGTTATAAACATTTTGTAATCATTTATATTGATAAAAGTCATTTTGTCGATATTTGATACTTGAGTCAAAAATGAACTTCTTATATTTACAAGTTCTTCATGTGGTCAAAAGTTCATTATATCCTGAATGATATTCATGATTTTGATATCATATATATCATATATATATCTATTATATACATGTATTTATAATAGTACATAACATTTGGAGATAAGAAATGAAAGGCATCGCTCATGGAGACGGTAAGCCGTACGTACGCATGAACACTACTTTCATTTCTATTTCTTATTTTAATGGAATTAAATCATAATAATACATAGGAATATTATAATTCCAGTATAATTTCATATATAATATCATTAAATCTATCCTTTATACATCCCACGTATGGCATGAATGAGTTATATCACTTTAAGGGGTGGTAGTCTGCATTTCCTCAAATGAAATTATCGTGTTTACCCATAATGGAAACCATAAAGTTATGATATAAAAGAAAAATATAGAAGCATAAAAAACATAAAGATAAAATATATCATATATAAATATAGTGTCATCTTAATGGACACCATGAGAGGCGGTGGGAGATAATCGAACAATCATCGTTTTGTGAGGCGTTAGTTTTCCATCCACAAAAACAGTATGTTCTTCACCCATTAGATAGAGGTGTGTGTATGTGTAGTTAAAATAATTATAATAGAAACATCCTAGTATATTGATAATACTATTTTTGTTATAAAATAAATTAATAAAAATATTTTAGTGTTTGGATAAGTAAAATAATAGAAAAGAAGTTAAGAGGAATCATTACCTTTAATTTGGGTAACTTCCTTTGGTTTGCACCAAAAGGACTTCTTGAAGTTCCTTATCCATAAGGTAATGCTTCTACAAGGAGGAGAGGGATATTGATAGATTATTTGGGCAGGGTTTGGATGAGCCAAGGGGCTTGAGCGGTGTGAGGAATTGGTTAGAAGTGAGGGAATTTTATAAGGGGGAGGAGGGGCCCTTTAGGAAAGTGTGAAACTATTATTTTATTATATAATGATATTCGGTTTCTAAAGGTCCAAAACTAATAAAATAAGAAGATAATTTGACTCATGGTCTAAATAAAATCATAAAATAATAATTGTACAGGTTTTGGAAATTTTTTTAATATTTATAATCTTATTTATTTAAATCTTTTATTAATGTGGTAAATACTGCATCATTATTGTGTCATAAATAATTTAATTTATTTGATGTATAAAAATTAAAAAAATAATATCATGATGTATTAAATATTTTTATCTTTCATATGAGTATTTATAGTTGAAAATATAATTTATATAACCCCTTGTAAAAATTAATTTACATAAAGATATTTGTTTTTGTCATTTTTGCCTTTACTTTATGTTAATTAATCTACAGTGACATTATCACTACCAAGAGGCTCAATAGGGTCCCAAAATCGACCCAAGGATGATAATTTTTGTAAATGACTCAAACAATAAAGTTAGTACAAGTGTTAAGGTAATTTTGTTTTATTATAATACTATTTTTACCTTGAATTACCCTATTTACCTTTAACCGCGGTAAAAAAGTCAAAAGTTACTATTTAAAAAAAATTATTTTAATCTTATTGAACCAAATTTAACTTACTAATAACAAAACTTTATGTTGGATTTTATAAATTCAATTCACAGAAGCTGTAAAATTTCATTTAAATGAAAATGTGAGTTTTTTAACTACGACTTAGTGGTTTCACTATTTATCAAAAATTGAAGTTTTTCAGAAAAATACCAAAAATTGATCCTAATATATATTTGATATTTAGAATTACAAATGAATTTATATTTTACCAAATTAAAACATATAATTTTAATTAATTAATTAAAAATTAATTCTCGTTCTGAACACAAATATCGTGTTTTTAAGAAACAATAATATCAAAAGATGGACCCTTGTTTATGTCCAATTTCAAAGTGAAATTAATTCCAATGACAAAAATTGGATTAAATAGTAAAAATATGATATAATTAGGCTTTGAATCAAATTTAAAAGGAAATATAACCATATAAATTAATTATATTAAAAGGCAGTTTTGAATTAAAAAACAACATTTTTCATTTTTCATTAAAAATTAAATTTTTTCAGAAAAATACCAAAAAATAACCCAAAGAAAATTTTGATGTCCCGATTCTAAAAAAGAATTTTATTTGGTCAACTATAACATATAAAAGTGACCAAAACTAGATTTAAAGAGGTTTCACCATTAAAAGGCAGCAAATCGATCTTTTTATGTAAAGTATGCTTAAAATTAGATTCATTCACATTTTAAGCCTCTAAAATTTATTTAACAAACATGTATAATCATATAATATTTTGTTTTGTTCATTCCCACCAATTCAATGACTAAGAGTTAACTACCATTAAAAATAATAATAATATAATATTAGTGTGCAATGTAAGATTTCAAAGAAAACCACTTGTTGCCTATTGGGTACACCATCGAACATAGAAACCCTTTTAAAGTAAAATTAATCTTTAATTAACCAAATATTAATAAAAAGGAGAATGTGTTATTTCTTTATTTACCCAGGATGTTACAAATCATCTTCAAATGTTTAAAATATTTTTATACCACAATTCCATATAAAATTGATTCCAATGACCTAAATGGAAATAATAGTTATATAATTGAACATTTTTAACATTTAAAACCATCTTAAAATAATTTGAATGTTTTTAAATGAATTAAAAATAATGACATTTCTTAATAAATATAATTATTTTTCACTATTCATATATATATTATTAAAATATAAAAAAATAAATATAACATTATTTTGACATGATGATTTCAAAAAGTATGTTTATTTTTTCAAATAATTTTTTTTGAATGTTGAAAAAATTAATTTTTAAATATGTTCCCAAAAGAAGTAAAAAATTTAGTTTTAAAAATACATTTTAAGAAAAAAATTTGAATTAATCATATCTAGTTTCTAGAAAAGACATAAGATAACTGATATAAATTTTATAGAATATATAAAATATAAATTTAATCAAACTAAATCATTAAAAGATATATTTTTTAAAAATATTATGGTAAACACATATGTGTGCCTAAAAATAGATTTTCCCAAAAAAAATTACTTTATTATCTTGTAGTTTTTTTATCATTTGTAATTAATTTTTCACTAAAAAATTAATTTTACATACATGTTTATATCATATATTTTAAAATTTTAGTTACTTATATTCATACACACCATTAAAACTTCTAGAAAATAACTATCATAATAAATTGTATTATTTTAATTAAATATCATGTTTTTTTAAAAATCAGAGTTGTGTGTAATACAAGATAATCTCAATTTTTAAAGTAACTCAATCTAAATCCATTGTTTTTTATTTCAAGATAATATCAATGTTTTGTGTAATGGAAAATATCAAAATGATAACATTTATTTGAAAAACATATTTCACAAATTCTCAATGTGTTACAAACATAAAGATTAATGGAAGAGTTAACTGTGAGTGAAAGGGGTCTATAATCACTTATAAATCATAATAAAAATAACAGGTACGTGTAAAAACATTTACAAACATGAGTAATTTGAAAAAAAAATAATATTATAGTTAATGTTATTAAAAAAAATGGTAGAGGGAGAGGATCCCTTACCTTTTGAGGATCATTCTAATAGTTTGAGAAGAGATTCATAAAAGAATTTGGGAATCATATGAGGGAGCTAAATAGGGATGGTTATAATATAATAATGATCCGAGGGTGTTTAGTAAATAATTATGGGAGTTTTGGTGGGTTTTTTATAGAAAATTATAGGACAATTATTTTTTAATTTCTAAAAATATGTTTCATACTCTATATGATTAAATAATCTAAATATAAAACCATCCAATGGGATTTCCCATGGCTTCTACAAAATATTATTAGATTTATTTATTTTATAATCCCAAGAACCAAAATAATTAAAATAATACCCTCGGTGATGTTTGAGTGGTTAATGTTTATAATGAATTGATTCTAAACTTGTCAACTACAATATTAGTTTTATTGGATTCAATAATAGTTTTTAAAATTAGACAAATAACATTAATAAAACATTATTTTAAAGGGTTAAAATATTTTTTGTCTTCTATAATATTAATAGTAATTATTATAACACCTTTGGGACTTTAGGATAACATAATTTAAACAATATAATTATTTTCTACTTAATTTTTATAAAAAAAATTCATCTATCCCATAAGATTATGAAAATTTCAGCATTTGATAATTTCAGTGTGATTATTTCAAAAATAAAATTTATTGTCTCAAAATAATTATAATAAAAAGAGAATATATACCTTTAGATAATAAATCCCATTTAATGAAAAATAATTTTTTTTAATAACATTTTCTGGATCTATATAAATATTCAAATTGACTTCTTAAAATTTTATTACTATTTATATTTTATAAATATTATTAATTATTGATATTTTATTATAAATTTTTTTATTTCAAAAATTCATTATTCTTATAAAATAGTTGCTTCATTGAAACTATATATTTTCTAAAAATAAAATATAGGTTTCATCCAATAAAAATATAATTTTTATCAATCAACTTATTAAATCATTAAAAATTAATAATAAATTATATAATCAATAAATTATATTAAAAATATAAAAATTCTTACTATTACATTATAGATACATAGAACATACTTACCTTGTGGATGCCTTTAGGGTAAGGTGTGGGATAATTAGTTTTTTAGGGTGGTTCAGTAGTTTTGGTTTGGGTCGGGATCTCAATGACCTTGAAATTCACTCATAAAAAGTATATATAATGATTTATTTGATGAATATTACCTTCATCTTAGTCAAATAAGATTCCCATAGATGTTTTATCCCTCAAAAGTTCAAATAAATTGGATTCATGGGGTATGATCCTATTGGACAAGGTCGTCTCTTTGTATTTTTAAATTTCAATTTCATAAAATTGTTTATATACTAATCATAAGATTTTGAATGATGGATATAATATAAATTACTATGATGCCATAAACTCTTTTAACTATACCATTATATAACTTATAATTGTCCAAAAAACCAATATAGTACAAGTGATTTCTATAATGACATTTTTTAAAAATAATTTTAAAAAATAAATTCCTTTATAAATGTTGTGCTCATTATAGAAACAAGGGTGTAAGAAAAAACAACAAAGGTAAAATTTTTATTGATTATTAATCTACTATGTAAAATGGGTTGTGACACCTGATCCATTGTGTTGGGGTTTCTATTATTATTTATGTACAATAATTCCCAAGAATTCAATGTTTCTATAATATTTTTCATTTTTAAAATGTATTATTATATTATTTCATGATTTATTATATCATATTTGGCGTGTATATATTTTTAAATATCATTATTATACCCATATTATAAACATATGTTCACTTAAGATCTGGGTTTATAATCATTTATGTTTACCATTAATGGGAATCTAATCCCACCCCTTTCATATGTTTCCATTTCTATAGGTTATGAAGACAAAAATATTATGAATTTTATAGAAGTTTTTATACTTTATATAACTAGAGGGATATGTTAATGAAATGTTATGAATTAACCAGTTTCATAGAAAATAGAAAATATATATAGTTAATTAAAAAAACTAATGAGTTTTTTTAGTTAATTTTTTTTATAGTCCTTGATAAATGTAAACTTAAAAGGTCTTTAGAATTGTTTATATTGAAAAATAATCATGAGTTCTTGTAATTTGAATGAAATAATCCACAGGTATTCACATTAAATATCCTATCAATTTTATATAGTTTATTTTCTTTTATTTTATGGGATATTCTAATCCAAATGTCGTTTTTTCTTGAATGGTCATTTGAATCAAGTGTCACCCCATTCATAAGAGATTTTATAAACTCAACTATCATTTATTTATTTATGATTATTCTGTTGAAATTAGTTTATATAAGTTCATCACATATTTCCCTTTGTATGTTTTATGAGGTATTTATTCATTTTTTATATTTTTACCATATAATCCACTTTTCAAATATTTTATATATCATGTCGTTTGTTTCCCAAAAAGGATATTGATAACTCGATAGTCTTTTCATTGAGTAATAATTTTTTAAGTTGAAACCTATTATTCCATTAATGGGTTCACCACACTACCATTTTATTACATGGTATTTAATAATATTTTTTAGGTAACTGTGGTCTTAATAAAATGTGATTTTTTTACTCTTTTTACAATATGTATTTTCAAAAATGGTAAGTTAAAAGTATTAAAAATGTTATTTTCATAAAAAAAAGTTTTTCATGACCTTTTATTTTCAAAATATTTTTTTCATATTCATTGATCCATTATTAGAGATTATTTTTTAAAGTAAATTTTTTCAAATTCATCCACTTCAAATTTTCAAAACCTAATTTTGAAAGTGACATGCAAGTTTGTATAACACATCCATGTTACAATTTTTTTCTTAAATATATTTAAAATATCATCATGATTTTTCATTTCATATTGAAAATTATTTATATTCATTGGATTTATGTTATATGATTTATTATCAAAAAAAAAATATCTATATTTATAAATTGTGGGATTTAACTCATGGAATTGAGAAAAATTCTTATTTAACTCTTATTTGATACCTTTCAAAGCATTCTTTTACATTTATTTTTTATCTATGTTAACACAATTATGGTATTACTTTGATAAACTAAGGACATGTTATTTTTCAACAATACACCTTATTTCCCAAGATGGATTCTTTAATTTTATTTTTTATCAATGATTTGATCCATCCCTGCATTTTTTATTCCTAACCCTCCAACGTGAATGGGAATATATTTTCTTCTAATGTCACAAATTTTTTAAAACCTTATTTTTATTTCCTCTAAAGGAAGGGTGTATGTAGAAAACCTGAACCCAGCAATCCCAAATCCATTGTCATGCTATGGTTACATTTTCATAGATACAAGATTCAAATCCTAAAGGACTGAACAATTTATGTATTTTGGAAAAAAATATTACACCCATGATACCCATATTATATTGGGAATAGAAAATAAAGCATGATGAAAATAAAATATTCGTATCCTTGAAACTCATTAAAAGGATTCCTCTTCATAAATTGGGAAGAGGTAAAAACAAAAGGGTAAGATAAAATGGTCAATAAGTTCTAGTAAAGTGGAATCACTAATGAATTCCGAAGAATAATCATCTTGAAAAGGTAAATAACTGAGCATACCTAATATATATATATCTGGATAAAAAATAGTCAATATGAAAAGGTATATAACTAAAACACATACCATTTAATAAGTTAACTAAAAATTAATTACATCCATAGATAATGTCAATGAAAAAAAATATCATCATTAAAAATAAAAATAAATAAATTATCTATAATGTAAATGATTGATTATGGGAATCCACGTTTCCTCGGTACCTGGTACCTCTACCATCAAGAAATTTTATAGTATGAGTTATCATATCATGTATAAACCCATCTGATTTGGCCAAGGAATTTCTCACATGAGATTACCCATGCATTGAATGGATTACTTTAAATAAACCATAACCCATTTTATGTCATTCCAAAGCATTACTTATATAATTAATAATTTATTCAATATATTAATAATATTCCTCATCAAAATATATCCATATTGAGAAAAATATATAGATTTTTAAATATTTCCCTAGTTAATTAAATAACAATCAAGTACACACAATATGTGAATGCATAACATAATTTAGAAAATAAAAATATACATGATAAATGATATGGTTATTTAGGGGAAATTTAACAGCCAATTATCTCTAGAAGGTTAATAATTCAAGGGGAAGTTAACGGAAACAAACACGTTATAAGGAAGTGAATGTGGAAACTATACAATGTAAAAAAAATTATAAGCCATCCAGGGAAAGAATAAGGATGATATAAATACGATATATACCCATCAGAGTAAGGATAAGGGTTTTTTTCATTGATGAAATAAAAATACCAGTAAAATATCAAAAAGGAAATTAATATGGAAATATCATTTTCATTTAGAAAAATACATTGAAAATTATTTTCTTGGGAAATAAATTTTAAAAAAAAATTATAAATATATTTGTAAAAGGAGAATACAATGACGATGTGTCGATGTACTAAATCCACTAAGTCTCACTACCAAATTATAATGATCTGGCTAGATCACTCCTATACAAAGTTCATCCCCATTACAATGTTTAGGGTCATCTCACTACTTTTCCAAGGTTCACTCCCATTGTCTCTTTCTCTAGATCGCTGCTGGTTTAAAGAATCAACTTCTTCATCTTCCCTTTCTCACTACTCTGGAAATGATCCACTCATAGCTTATGGACATATAAGTCCCTTCATTATCACTAGTGAATGCATCCTCAACTATAGATGGTTACACTGTTGATGTTTAATTTCACCAATAGATTAAATTCACATTTTCATGTACTATTACCTTTCAGAAATTACTTTCATGAACTATTTTACTGCCCTTGTGAACTCCCATGGATCCACCATGAACAACCCTACTTCATTCGTGAATTGTCTTGCACTGCGTGTCGTGAGTGCTTCGCGGACAACCTTTCTTTCCATAGATCGACTCTCATTCCACGGATGGATGATTCCCCCTGGAATGCATCTAATTTTTTGATGGATGATGCCTCTATGAACCAATAATACTTGATGGACCCTTTTTAATTTCGAGCTATTAAACCCCACAAACCCCTTTTGTATACTATTTGCGTGAACTACGTCACCCATCTTAGAATCTTCCCTCATGAACTACTTCATACATAACTGATTTTTTATGGAGTGATTTTTTTTTATGAATTTTTCTCTACTTAATGATTTAATTAGGATTAATTATATAAGAAAATAGATCAACAAAACCCGCTAATAAGAATTACACAAATCGTCGATGTGGTACAACCTTCACCGTGAACTTCTATGTGGTCCGATAATGCCTTAAACCTTTATGGAAACCAATGTCTTCAACAAAAAACCACCACCACTCGACTGAAAAAATTACCATCCAATTAACGATGATCCTCCCATGAACTATAGGCCTCTAAAAAACTATGATCCTCCCCCGAAATATTTTCCACAATGTGGTATCTACCCAAATTCACTTCTCATGATTCATGTAGTGATAAGAGATTTACCCAACATACACGCTAAGAACGTATGATCCATGCTCAACATGAGAAGAATGTGCAAAATGAATAGTTCATCAATGAACCAATTCATTATAAAGCCACTAATCTTCATTCATCACAGACAACATCTATTATGATATATAACCTTTGATTGAATACCTTTAGTATTATTAGATTTAAACTTTTCCCAACATCACTTATCCCCCTACTAGCATCTCTACCTATCTTGATTAAGATATTTTCTTCCCTTTTATAGGCACAATTTTTCCCTATTTTTCAATGAACCCAAATGTGACTATTTTGAGCTCTCCAAAATGGAAAAGACCATAGACAAATACATCAGAGAAAACACACCATACCATGGGGATAGGGGGTCCCACATCCTCATTTTTTAATGTATGGGGAGTTGAATGAACCCCCAGAGCCAGTAAATATCTTTCAAATACCTTTTTGGGTAAGCCATTTTTCAGAATGTATGTAGCCTATAGTTCTATAGGAACATACTCAAAATTTATAATCCCTTTCTCGACTTTCTTCTTGATAAAATGATACTCCATTTCAATATTCTTTATCCATGAGTAATGGACTAGATTTATGATAAGATTTATATCACTTGAATTGTGAAAATGGATTTTGATCAGATAATTCACATCAACATGCATATCATCAAGCTGCTTCTTCATCGACAATAAAATTGTTCACAGTTGAGTTGACTCAATATATTCAGCTTTTTTAGTGCCCAATGAAAAGAAGCCTTGTTTTCTACAAACGCAATAAATACAAAATCCTAAAATATAAAATGAACCACCTGACATTGATTTTATATCATTCGTTGATCTATCCCAATCAGTATCTACATGGACCAATTACCCTTTTTGATATTTTAAATTTTATAGAAAATAGAAATTCACCATTCCCTTGACATACAAAAGTATTTTTTTACATCAAGAAATTGTATATCCATGGAATTTAATTGATATCATGTTGTGTGGCATGTTGAAAAAACAATATCAAGTCTTATCATTGTTAATTACTATTGGCTACTAATGATTTTCCTATATTCTGTGACGTTAACTACACTACCCTAATAATCCCATGGAAGTTTTACCTGGGTAGCTACTAGAGCCTTCATCTCCTTGGAATTATCCATTCCAGATCTTTTTAGGAATTCATTGGAATATCTTGATTGTGAAACAAATGGACCATTACTTCCTTGTTTCATCTATAAGACAAGGAAAAACATTAGTTCTCTAATCATTAACATGACAAATTCACTATTCATGAATTCTACAAACTTTTTCCACTGATCATCATCTGATCCACCAAAGATTATTTCATTGACATGCACTATCACCATCATCCTTTGAATTCTTTCAATATTGACATATAGATTATAATCAAATCCACCATGTTGGATGTCAATCTTCTTGAAAAACAGATCTAGTATTAAATAACATGCACTTAGAACATGCTTTAGCCCATATAAAGCCTTCATCAGCCAATAAACTTTGTTCTGATCTTCATGAATGACAAAACCATATGGCTGATCAATATAAAATTCTTCTTCTAGAATCCCATTAAGAAATGTAGACTTGACATCCATGTGGAAAACATTGAACTTTTTTTTCATTTCTATGGCCAAGAATAATCTTATTATCTGTAGACATGAAGTAAGTTAAAATGTTTCATCGAAATCAATACCCTCTTCTTGGGATTTCCCTTTGCGCACTAGTTGTGATTTTTTTCGAATCACTACACCATATTCATTCATCTTATTTGGAAATACCTATTTTGACCTGATGATATTCTAATCTATTGGGCTTGAAACAATATCTCATGTCTGATTCATCTTAATTTTGTTAGGCTCGTCATTTATATCCTTGAACTAGTTGTCATCTCTATCTCCTTCATCATAAAATTTTAGGCTCTACCTGTGAAAAGAACGACTCTTGTTATAGTGTCTTCATCTTCCTTCTCTGCATTGGCACTGCCTGAACACTAATTATATTCTATATATCAATTTAGGATCATCTCTTTGATATTTTTAAATAATTTTTTTTTCAACCTTTTAATTATCTGAATATTCTTTTTAATCAGCCTCTAGAACTAGAATATCCCCTGATCTACTTATCTCTTCATCACTATCCTCCTAATATCGATCAAGTATTTTTTATACATTCTACTCATTCTCTACTATTACTACATCATGGATTTAAACTACCTTTCCCATATTCTTATTAAATAATTTATATGATTTTAATTTCATTTAGTATCCATGAAATATCCATTCATCTCCACTAGATTCAAACTTCTTATTTTTTTCCTTGTTGAAAATGAAACACTGACTTTTGATTATTCGAAAGTACATCAACATCTTCCTCTTTCCACACCATAGCTCATATAGATTCTTCTATTATTTTGTAAATAATAAGTCTATAATTTATGTGTATAATTATTTAATCACTATTATTTCTACAACATCTCTAGAAGGTTGTTCGAAATTATCATTATTATATCCATGTTGTCGATAATCCGATTTCAACTATCAAATAAACCATTTTGGTGTGGTTTTATTACTACTGTAACTTGGTGCCTTATATCATGTTTATTGAGATAATCATATATGTGTTTCTTTTTGAACTATATCCCATTATATCTTTATATCTTCTAGATTCTTTAACCCATAATCTTTTCTACTTCCCTTCAACAAGTTATTAAGAAACTGATTACCTAAAATTTGTGGGTGATGATTGAAACCCATACAATTATACAAAAATCATTAATGAATATAATATAATATATCCTCGCATAAATATCTCCTGATGAAATATTTCTACACACATCAATATGCACCAATTCAAGTAATATTGGTCACCCTTTCTCTCTTTCAATATATGTATTTCGAATGATTTTCCCTTATTGACAAGAATCACATGTATGTGTATGATCTTATGATAACCTAGGGAAGTCTTGACCAAAATCATATTTAACTATATTTTCCATTGATGTTTTTCTCAAGTGACAAAGATGTTTATTCTATAAATTTTTTTCTTCCTACTTTGAATGAAAACACATATCTTCTTCTCCACTCACAAGGTAGATATTTCTATCTATATGATTTCCTACAAAATAGCTGCACCATATTATGCATTAAGAACACCTAAATTCTTTAAAAATATTACAGAATGTCCTAAATCACTTAATTGAATGAAACATAGAAATTTTTGACAGGGACCTTCAACAACCATGACAACTACACTTCTCATGTCCTTCCCCCCAAACATTTCTTTTCATGATCCAGAAATTTTCAATACTTCATAATTACCCAATCTCACAATACCTTCCCTATCATATCTAATTACGGTTATTAGTTTCTTATTTCATGTCATATGGGAGGTAAATCCACTATAATTGATCCACATTCCAGTGCAATATAATTCTTCTAAAGAAATCTCTATAACCACTGTATGTTCAACTATCTTCTTTTTGGTCCATGTTTGTGTCTTCATATCCAGTATAAATTAATAATATTTTTCATCCTCAAAGTGCGATGGAACAGACTTAATTTTTCAATGTTGCATACATATTTTTTATTTTCATATAATTTAATGATACATTGAATTTTTTATTATGACCATATTCATTTTTCTTCAGTACATTTCTCTATATTTTTAATGATCAATATCTTTTCCATTTCTCTGAATCCTCCACACATAAAACTGTGACCATCAAATGACGACCTAGAATACTGAGCTTTGTATCGATGCCTCTGTTTGTCTTGATTTATTAGATATCTCTTCGATATGGAATATAAATTTTATCATTGTACCATTTTCCACAATAATAACATCTAATGTGGGGTCCATTGCTATGTTTGACAAATTCACTAATGGTTCTACATTAGGTTATATGAATGATATGGTTATGATTTGTGCCCAAATAAATATTTGACCTCAAAGAGAGAGTTTATGGTGTAACATCAAACATAACTACCTTATGTTTTTTATCAATACCTATACCTGTTGTATCATTTTGATCAATTGATTTCCATTACTAAGAATCCTTTGTCTATTTTACTTGAAATCTAAATTATAATTTTACTATTTCTATATCTTTTGTCTCTAGATTTTCTAGTATAATGTTTGTCTCCTTGTCTTTCAACTTCATTCACATGCTGACAACTTCCTCTTCATGTTCTTCGATACATTTTATTTGATCTATTCTGATATTAGTAAAACAATCCATTTAGGTTTTTTTATTTTCTTCTATTTTAATTTTGTAATCAACATCATTTTCTAATATTTATGGAATTTTAGAGTTTATTTTTTTAATTTCATTATTCAGATCAAACTTCTCCTCTTCGTCCTACTGTATATAGTTCTTGGAAACACAAACCACTTTGTTGGATTTCCTCATTTTGGCTCTCCAAACGTCTATTTCCTCAAGTGAGGATTACAATTCATCATATATATCAACTCTCCCATTATATTCTTCTTCATCACTATAACTTTATTCCCTTGTTTGGGAATTTTTGAAAAGTACAATTAAAGTATCTAATTTAGGATCCTTGTAGTCCTCTAATTCTTCAACCTCGAATTCTTATGAACTCTCATTTTCATTTGAATGCAGATTACATTTTTTGAAGAAATTTCTCTTGGAATTCCTCCTACTTTTCACATTGGATGAGTAATTATTCTTGGTAATGTCAAAATTTTATTCACCATCTTCTTGAAACCTCTTTGTATACTTTGCTACAATATTCCCAATATTTCCTCATAAAAATCATGACAGTGAAAGTTTCCCTTTAAACTTTCCTCTTCCTCGTTTTAGATTTTAGGAGAAAAATTACATGCAATATTCTATATTTTATTACTTTTGACTAACATCACTAGTGAGATTCATCATGCCCTTGAATGGAACTTCTTTAGACATTCCCTTTACTGCATCATCATTATCATCATTTCCCATATCATATGCAATAAGAGTACAATAAAAGCTATCAAATGTTAGCTCCTTCATATATTTTTCTTTAAATACAGAAACCATCAAATTTAACCAAGGTGGAAGTATTATCACGATGTTATTAACAATATTTACATACTCCATACATTCTCTAAGACCATGCATGTATTCTAAAACAATATTCACCCTGTCAAATAATGCATCAAAAAACTTATTAGGGTGCATTATGAGATCTTCATACTTGTTCCATAGAACCTATAGCTTTGATTCTAGTACTTTTGATTCACCCTCATAAATATTTATAAACTTGTTGAACATGGAATGTGATGTTTTACATGACATAAATTTTATATATATTTCATGTGGAAGGGCTCCCCAAAATGCATTGGTTTCTTTGGTGTGAGTATCCAATTCCCTATAATCATCTTATGATAAAACTCCAATTTCTATTAGACTAAATTCAATATATTGAATCTTTAAAAATATGCATACCCAATGATCTAAATAAATGTTACATTCAATTCTTCCATTGATGAATTTTTCTCATCAAATATTGGAATCCCTTTGTGATTAATAACTTCCATTTCTTTAACTGAGATAGAAAAATTGAATTTAATCATTTTTCCATGATACTAATTGTTATATTAATTAGGTTAAATACCCTATGAGGGGGGTGAATCTAGATATGATAGATAAATTAAATTTCCTCTTTTGTTCTTGTTTCATCGTAAAAAAAATCTTCTATATTTTTCCTGTAGAAATGTGTGAAAAAATTAAAGTCATGCACAAGACACATCAATTTTACTTGGTTTAGCCTCACTAGTCTATATCAAAGGATTATAAATGACAATGTGCTAGTGTACCAAATCCACTAAGGCTAACTTTCGAATTACATGTTTCCGGATGGAAAATTTATATACCCAATATCACTACCATTATAGTGTTCAAGGTCAGCTCACTTCTTTACTAAGGATCACTCCATGATTCTATTTCTCTTCCTCACTACTGGTGGAAAATTTCACCTTATTCATCTTTATTTTCTCGCAACTCTATAAAGGATCCACCCATTGTTTATGGAAATGTAGGTCCCTTCATTATACTAATGAATTCATCCCCAACTGTAGGTAGAAGCTCAATTGAAGTTGTATTTTCACCCATAGATGAAATATCCTTTCTACATACTATTAGTTTACAGAAATTAATTTCAAAAAATATTTTATTACTTCTGGGAACTTCCTTGAATCCTCCATGAACTATCATTCTTCCTCCATGAACTATCTTGCACCATGTGGTGCAAGTGCATCATGGAAAACCTCTCCTTCCATAGAGATCATATACTTCTATGGAAGTCTTTTCCTTCAATGGTTGGTTGATTCCTCACAGACCATCTCTCATTTGTAGATGTATTATACCTCTGTGAATGACTAATGCTTCATGACCCCTTTTTCCTTGCAGGATATCTAACCCTGCAAACCACTTTCATGAACTTTTTTCATGAATGACTTCACCCTCACAGAATCCTCCATTTAAAACTCCTCCATACATAATCAAATTATTCTAGTGAAATGATATTCATATGAAATTCACACTACTTGATGATTTACCTAGGGGTATTTATATTGAAAAATAGATATTAAAAACCCACAATTCTAAATTACTTAAAACATCGATGCAGTATAGCTATCACTGTGAACTATTATGCGGTCCGTATAGTGCATTTATCCTTTGCAGCATCCAATGTATTCTACAAAAAAAAACACTTCCTTTAAACTTTAAATGATTAGAATAATAGGAATGATGAGTTTCTCACAAACTAAAATCCTCCAACGAATTATTTTTCCGCTACACAATCTGTGTAGTTCGCTTCATGGTCTTCATAGAATTGCTATACAGAAATCATTATTTAATTATTTTCCTTCTATGTTATTTGTAACTTTTTTGTGAATATGTGAACTTCTCTACGTGTTATTCCAACTATGATTTTATATCTATGAACTACATTCCACAAACAACATTGTAAAAAACCCATTATTTTCCACACAAAAAAACTCCAAATTTTGAGGTCCAAAAATTAGGAACACTAGGGGAAACTATTCCACATTAAAAGCATCATATTCAGAAACAGAAATCATAATGATCATTGTGCCACAAGATTTTTCAATAAAAACAATAACCCCAAAACACCAAAATTGATCATTGAGGGATTTTTCCCCAACAATTTATTTTTCATGGTAAAAGTATAGAAAAGTTCCTTGTTCGGACAGAGAGAATAAGATTCCATTGAAAAAAATTAAAAGTTAAAAGGGGTAAAAAAAATTAATAAATCATTTTGTAAAGGTAAAAAACATTTTCTAAAGAAGTTTTATAAAATATGGTTTTGAGCTAAAACAGATATCCGATCGAAGAGAGAAATAAAGGTGAGTTTTCATAAAAAAATCTACAAAGTATTTTAAGTACCAAAGAGTGGGAAAATGGTAATATTTTTTGAAAAATATTATGAATAACCATAGGAGTGTAAAATTAATTTTTTTATTAAATAAATTTTATATAATTTTCTTTAAGGGAAATTCAAGAAGAAATAATCTCTATTAGAATGAGATTGTGAAATAAACCACTAAAATAAACATAATATTGAAGTGTGAATTAATCAATGAAATAACTATTTTTATAAAAATTAAATAAAACTAAAATATGTTTAAATAAATAAATATATATATATATATATATATTCATTATAAAGATAATAATATAACATTTACTATAACGAGGATGTAATGTAACCCAATGTAAATAAATTGAGTTATGAAATTCCCTTACCACTTGGTAACAATAAGTTAAAATAGTTATAGATGAGATAATTGAAATTGAAACTCAAAATTACATTAATAATGAATTATTAATGATATTAAATCTCAAATGGGATGTATATAAACCATATAAAATAAACTTGGTGAAAAACATTATAATATTCCTCAATGAAATGAAATTAAGACGGAATCCCTTACATTACATTTCCTTTTCGTTGAAATCTCTTCAACCTAAGTTATAATGGTTTTAAGAAAGTTATAAACATTCAAAATAACCATATTAAAACATATTATATCATATATATCTCTTTTATAACATATTATATCATTTTTATTACTATTCATTCATCATTTTCATTATTTCGGGTGTTAATTTACTTGTTTTTCAAGTATGTTTTGAATTATTAATTTTGTTCCTATTAATTAGATAATGATATCATAACATCCACAATTTAATGAATGATTTAAATATTATATATATTTATTATATATTTATTTTGTGTAAACATTAAAATTTGGAGATAGGAAATGGAATTCACTGTTCATGAAGAGAGTATACTATTTTTATGCATGATAACTAATTCCATTTTCTAGTATTATTTTAAAAGTATATTATATATTTATATATTTATATTATAATTCCTAAACCATATCTATTATATATATATTTCATAGGTTTATTAAAACTATCCTCAATAAATTCAATGTAATGTATGAATGAGTCACATTACTTGGAGGAGGCGGTAGTCTACACGTCCACTAACATTGTTATCATCTGACCACAAAATGGAAATCATGAAGGTATGTGTTATAAAAAAATTCTATAAAAATAATGAAATTATAAATATTATATATCTCATATATAAAATATAAATCCATAATTATTTCCTTCCATGAATGATAGTAAAGGAATATTGAACAACCTCATTTCATGAGGAAGTAATTTTCTATACAAGTAATGTCACAACATAGGTGCCACACACTGATGTCTTGAGCAAGTTTTTCACATGACCGAATGCATTGCTCCCCACACACCAAAGGCTAACAACTAGAAGCAAGGCTCTAATACTGATCATGTGGTGACTATAACCTCTTTATCAATTCAGCACAACAACATAAATAAAAGAAAAAAGACAAAAAATAATAAAACTGAAAAGAATAACTAAAACAGACCAATATCACATGCAGAACAAAACCTTGAATAAAATGTCTGAAAAATTTTAGTTGATATGTCATTCCAAATAAAGTTCTAGTATAAAAATGAAAAACCCAAAATAATAACACTAAAGACTCTGAGAGGATCTTGAAACCATGTTTAGTTACCTCATCCATTCTCCATCCCGGCACATCCATCTAATATTTGGTTATTTGCCTTATGTTGTTCTACAAACATGAAGTCTATTCAGGTATCGATTAAGAAACTCATGTAGGGTATGAGTACAAATCAATTTTCCACCACTAATGGTGTAAAAATAAATATCCAAACAAAAATAGAGTATGTAGTTTTATAAAGAATAAAGTATAATAAATAAGATAAACAGTTTACGTGCTTAATTCTTCTTTATTTAACCACATAAAGCCACAGGTTCTCAGGGACACCCAAACCACGAATACTAACTTTTACCAATGTCAGATTCTGAACCATATCAAATATTTAATCCATAATTTATAATTAGACATGGTATTACATTATCAATTACATTTCAATTCATATCACAACCAGTTGGAACCATAGTCTAATGCCGACATTTTGGGCATAGAACGCCATGTCGGGCACCCCATGGGATTTTGGAGCATCAATCCCTATCAAAAACCTCATTGTTATCACATATTGGATTTTGAAGCATCAATCCATCTCCCACACTCATATAATAGTAAGTTATATATCTAATTTTGAATAATAATTCCATGTCCTACACAATTATTTGACATATATTACAATATCACATATATAAAAAATTCATATAGGTCAATTTTAAGCATCCTTAACCTTATTATTACAAATTGTCATTAAATTGTACCTTTAAAATTCATTAAACATACAGTTCATGTCACTTTAATTCACATGAAATAATAAGAACAATTTATCATTATATAATATTGAAATATTTAAATCATCTCCCCATTAACCCATTAATGTTAAGAAAACCATATCATAATCCTAATTATTAATTAACTCATAATCTCATTAATTGGCCAATTATAAAATCCCAATTTCCTATCAATTTTACAATCAAAATATTCCATTAATTAATTGACCAATTAATTAATCCAACTTTAACAATTCTAATTGCCCAAAATTTATTCCAATTCATTATCACAAGGAAATTATATTAAATCAAACTAATTTCCAAAGAAATTTACCAACCAATGAAATTTATATTTCATAATTACACACAAGTAATTAAATCAATACTATGGGATATGAAATTTAGACTACCTGCCTCATGATTTATGATGAATGATCACCAACAATAATCCACAAATTAAAGAGGAATGTTTAAGACCATGATAAATAAAAAGATATAGATCAAAAATCATGATAAAATTTGAAAATATTATATCTATTAAAATAATGATCAAATCCCTTGAAAATAGAAATCAAAAAACTCCACTTCACATGGAAATAGATATGTAAAAAATAAAAAACCTGATATAGAAGAAAACACATTTCATGAGAGGTGAAAATATTTAGATGTATATTTGATTCATCATGAATACAGGTTTGAAAGCCTTATAACTCAACTAAGAGACTCTAAAATTCATATAAAATATTTTATATCAGAGTGGGGGTGATTAGTGATTAATACTTGGGAGTATTAGGATTCTATTTTAATTTTTAGGGGGGCTAAAATTTCACATAAATGGTTTCCTATATGGGGAGTACAATTTTTCCTAAATGTGTCTGTAACCGTGAGACTCCTCCTATGGGGTCACATAATTTTTACTATGAGGGAAAAGGGTATGAAAACTGTGTGTGAACCAATTGAATCCTCTCTGTTTGGGTTTACATAGTTTTTTGGAATGGGAGGACAGTTTGGGAAAACCATGCACCAACAATCCAATACTCCACTTCCATAAAAAATTATTTGTTATCACCAAAAAACTCTCCAAGTTAAAAAATAAAACAAAATATACTTAAATAAATGGTAAAAATTACTTATAAATTTGTTCAATATAAACCTAGACATGTTCGGGATCTTACAAACTCACCACCATATAATAACTCATCCACGAGCTGTACTCCCAAGCATCTTTAAGATTCTGAGGAAAAAAGATTTAATTACTGATCCCATGTTTCCTCTTAAACACACCCATTCTGTAATAATACACAGACTACCATCACTGTATTTCCCCACAACACTTTCTCACTATGATCCAACACACGTATCAGATGCTTCTCAAAGGAAACATCAGTCTCATGTTCAGAATCATACACATCGATCGTGTGAGAATGTTCAGGCTGATACTCATGACACTATGACACATGAAAGACATCATGCATAAGACTATACCTCTATTGAAGAGATAAACATTAGACCACCAGACAAATTCTCTCCACCATCTTAAATGATCAAAAAATCCTAGGTACCGAATTCCCTTATCTCTAAATACCATGGTAACCCAATCTAGGTGACACCTGAAGAAAAATATGATCACCCACTATAAACTCTAGGGGTCTTCAATGTCGATTTATATCTATCTACTCTACACTATATCGATACATTTTATAATCAAATTAACCTTCTCTGATGTCTCATGCATGAGACTCTATCATATAAACCCTAACACTCATACCATCTTCCAGTATATAGGTTATCTACATGGCCTTCCATAGTGATCCTAATATGGTTACATCTATATAGTTTCGTGATAATTGTTTTTACTTGATAACTCTACCAATGAAAGGTGATTTTCCCAAGTCCCGCCAAATTTTAGGACACACGCCTGAAGAATATATTCAAGAAACTATATATTACGTTTTGAATTCCCATTTATTTGTGGTATGAATACTATAATTAGTAAAACCTATGTACTAAGAACCTTTTGTAAGCCTTTCTAGAAGCATGAAGTAAAACTTGGGTCATGGTTTAAATCAATGGTCCACAGAACTCCTTGAAGGAAGACTTTCTATTGAATGTACAAGTATCCCAACCGATCCACTGATAATGTATCACATATATGTAATGAATGCCCTACTTTCATAGGTCGGTCTACAACCACCCAAATAGAGTCATTATTCCTAAAAATCCTCAAGAGAATCACCAAAATTTTCATGATAATGTCATCCCATTTCCATTCGGGAATTAGAAATGGTTTCAAAAAACCACCAATTCATTGATGCTCGAGCATCACCTATTGAAAGGTGCAGCATCGTGTCACCTACCCTACAAACTCTGTTTTCATGCCCAACCCCAAATATTGTCGATGTAGGTCACAATACCTTCTGGTAAAACCTTGATGCACTACACACTTTGACGAATGAAATTCATGAATCATCTCCCTCCTGCATACATGTAGGAACAACTACACAATTATTGACATAAATGATCTCATCCCCATATATAGCCCAATTTGAAGGTGTATCCCCACCTTCATGTCTTTCCCTCATGGCTAAAAATTCAGAATATGAATACTTATTTTACCAGATCTAGATCAAAACTGTGGACTCCATGAAAAATGATAAGACAAACATCTACTTATGGACCTCCTAAACCACAGGTATCTCATCCAGTAAGGTCATCACATTCCACTCAATACTAGACACCCGAATAGCCTGAGGATGGATTTTCCTACTCAAAGCATCATCATAATTAATTTCTTTCCCAAACATATATTCTAGATCAAAATAAAATGACTACATATACTCAACCCACCTCCACATTTGGAGACCCAAGTATCTTTATAAAAAATATACTTTAATCTCCAGTGATTGATAAAAAAAGAAAACTTTTTTCCAAATAGATAATGTCACCAACACATCAAAGCATTGAAAAATAAAGCTAACTCAAGGTCATGCGTAGGGTAATACTATTTAGGTGGACTCAACCACCCTGAAAAATATTGCACAACTCAATCCCTCTAATCTAGACTCTACCAAAACCAATCCCAAAAGCATTATAAAACACTGTATACTCCTCACCTATCATAGTTAGGCTCAATATTTGTGACATATAAAAAGTTTTCATTCGACTCTTGGAAATCATACTCACAAGATTCAAACCACTAAATATTTATTTCCTTCTTGGTAGATCTCAATATTTGTCCTTCTAAGTGGTAAATTTACCAGTTGAACCTCTAATAATATCATTATAACACTAGAAAGCTATTAATATCAAAAACATTATTGAGCATCCCCCATGAAACCATTTCCTACACTTTCCTTAGGTCCACTAATATGTCTTCCTATAAGAAGATGACAACCAATAAGTGTACATGATCAATCCATAGTATACATTTAGATATATTTTCATATAGAAAATTCTCTCCTAGTTTACTCAATAAAATGTTATGATATTGGGAATAATTATCGAGATTATTTGAGTACACCATTATGTCATCCATAAACAAAACCACAAGCTGATCCAGTCTTGGATGGACAATTTTCTTCATAAATACATATACAAAGTAGGAGCATTCTTCAACCAAAATGACATCAAGAATAATTTATATAGGCTATACCTACTTCTGAAAGTTGTGCCAAATATATGGAAAGGTAAAAATCTAAAATGATAATACATTGATCTCAAGTCGATCAAGGAGAAGACACAATCCCCTCTCAACTGGTCACAAAGATCATTGATACATGGAAGAGGATACTGGATCTTCATACGTATCCAATTCATCATTTGGTAATAAACACATAAGCATAATGTCCAATAATACATCTTTGAAATCAAGAATAGGGAACCCTAATGATACATAATACGATGAAAACCCCATTTATAAATCAAATTTTCTAGTTGAGACTTAATCTCTTGAATATTAGTTTGTTCCATTATGTATGGTGTGATAGAAACCAACACGTTCCCAACATGAGTTCAATTGTAAATTCCACATATCTCTCAGGTGGAATCCCTGATATGTCATTAGGAAACACATCCTGGATCCTATTCACGACATGTGGAAAGACATCATGCTTCACACCCCCTTCGTCTAGAAAAAGTCTTGAAACATGGGTGGTGAACTCCCCAAGTTTCTGATAATAGGTCCTACACATCCTGCATGGATATCCCACTCTCTATGAAGAATATAATTTTCACCCTCATAATATATAAAGGTAAATCTCTTAATGTAAGAATAAATTTTGTCTAAATATGCCACTAACCAGTCCATACCAATAATGAGGTCAAATATTGACATGTCCAGGATCTAATGATCCAAACTAAAATGATACTCTCCAACCATGACAGAACACACCATGAACAAACATATGTATCCCTACCATACTCTCACTGGTGTATCCATAATCATAACCCCACTGATTAACTCCAGAATTGGGATCAAACCATTCAAATGTTGTGCAGATATAAAATAATGAGAGGCCCCAGTATCAAATATGGAACTAGCTAGCATATAGGCTACAAGAATAGTACTTCTCACTGTCGATGCCCGAACCTCTATATCCACAAGTGTGGGCCGAGAGGAATGAAAATATCATACCCATATTCCCTTTGATGTAGTATGAGTCCCCTGAGTTTTACCAACATACTGATATAGGTGCATTTCCTAGAAGAACCATGTCTATTACCTCAACTTCCACAATCATTATAACTATAATCACCAGCCTGATATGGCATCGAAGATCCCATTAGAAAACACTGGTTCTGCCTAACTGTTCCATCCCTACCCATCTTTCATGGGTTCCTACAGAACCTCTATATATTTCCCATCTCACTACAATATTGGTACTCTACCAGTGGTCAAGGACAATGTTTATGAAAGTGTCCCAGCCTACCACACTGGTATCAAAGAACTCAGGTGAGATCCTAATTAACAGATCCTTCCTCTTTCCCATGCTTCATTCCACTACTTTGGTCAAAATTATCACCATGATTTTTCATAATATCTGAAGACATACCTCCTAATCATTTATCATTAAGAACATTTCCTCTACAATAATCCTCCTTCAACTTACCCTAAGAAATGAGACCCTAATTCACCACCTTAGAAAAATTATTTAATCACAAGATATAAACATGGGACTTAATCTCACATTTAAATCCATCCTAGAATAACCTTTCTATAACTATCTCATCAACTAAAAATGTTGGATTAAAATGCTTCAAAAGGGTAATGTGATCAGCATAGTCACTCACTAACATAATCCCCTTAGTCAAAAACGTGAACTCAGCTTCCCTCTCATGTATTAGTGTCTTTGGATTAAAGTTATCCCAGAACCATCTGCCTACACAGTCCGAGCTTGAACATCCCACCAGCACTTCACTGATCCCTATAACATATATATAGCCAACATGACTGTAACACCCGAGATTTTTATGAGTACTATTTTGTTTTTATATATCATCAAAGGAATCTTTCACTACACACTTGCTTGGCTTACTTTACACGCAATCACGACCTTCCTCGATAGCTTGCGTCGTACGCAATACCGAGTTTCACTAAACAACGATATGCTATTAAAATATTATTAAAACTAGCCGTTATGAATAGTAATAAACAATTTTTGAAATTTTATAAATTGTATTTTTCAAAATGGACTTCATTTTTGGATTCGGAATACCGAAATTATCCTAGGGTGAAATTTTGGTATTTTTCTGAAAACTTTCAATTTTTGATGAATAGTGAAACCACTAAGTGGTAGGTTAAAAATTGAATTTTGCATAAAACTTAATTTTACCGCTTCTTTGAATGGAATTTCGAAAATCCGACAGACACGGTTGATATCAGTAAGTAAAATTTGGTTCAATGAGATAAAAATAATTTTTTGGTGAATAGTAACTTTTTACTTTTTTTACCGTGGTTAATAGTAAATAGGGGAAAATATGATATTACTATTACCCTAAAAATGTCCTAATTCTATTGGATAAGTTTAATTCAACCAAAAACAAACTTAGGAATAAAATATGACCATTTAGGCCCACTTGGGTTAGATTAGGACATTTATTATTAATTTATTTAAAGAAGGGTTAAAATAGTTAAATTCAAAGTTTAATAAGTAAATCATTTCTAATATGGGGTTATACATAAGATAAATTCGACTGTAAATATTCATTAGAAATATAAAAATATTTCCTACATAATGGTATTTTATTTGTAATTTTTAGACATTAAATAATTTAATTTATTTATGACACAATGATGATGCAGTAATTATCTTATTAATGAAATATTAACATAATTGATGTTTTAAACACCAAAATAAATGTAATTTGAGACTTTTTATGAATTACACTAATTTTATAGGTTACTATGATATATTAGTGTTTATTTAATCTACTTGGTTTGAACATATAATTCTGTTATGACTTTCACAAAAAACATATATCAAATAGTGTCAAAATTGACACAAAATAGTTTTTAAATCAAATATTATATTATTAATTGTTATTTTATTCCTAAAAAACTAAGGTTCGGCCAAATGACTTAGATAAGGATATATATATTAATAATAAACAATTTGGGGTTCGTTTGGCATGTTATAGTAAGTGTATTAACCATATAGTGAAAGAAAACAAAAAGACACGGTAAAAGTTAAATTATTTAACTTAGAGTTAAATCTAATTGATAAGGTTAAAATAATACCATAAACTTGTCTAAATCCTATTGGTTGATAGGATTTCGACCCATCCCCACTTTATTTTCGAAATAAGACCCTTTGGAACCATTATAAACCGATTTTGACTTTAATATAAAATAATATTTTGAGATATTCCTAAGGTGCCCCTCTCCTCCCTTATAAAAGGGCACCTCCTCCCCCTCCTCCTCACACCAATTTGAGCACTCAATCTCGGAGAATCCCTGCCATTTTCTCCTCTACACTTTCCTAGAATAATCCTAGAGGTCCTGGTCTTCTTCAAAGACCAATATTAGTTCCCTAAGTGGAGGATTCAAAGAGGCGTTCCAAAGAAGAGGTAATATCCATTACCGATCTTTTCAATTTCTTTCTTATTCAACTTCTTCTTCCTTAGTTGTTTCATGATAAAGTAATAACATCAGTATTACTTACATACTGATATGTTATTATAAATATGAAACAACCCTAATTCACCTTCTATCCATCCTACGGAAAAATGAAATCACCGCGCGTGCGTACGTACGGAATACCGTCTCCACGCCGTGGTGTAATCTATTTTCCACCATCACCTTACAAGGATGGGTATAATGGTGTAATGAGTAACTATTTATGATTATTATAAAGTAATATTGATACAGAAATAATATATATATATACTCCAATACAGTTCCACGATCATAGGAACGATATCATCACTCGTGCGTACGTACGGAATACCGTCTCCACGATGTGATGCGACTCGTTCTACATGATCATCATTACATAGTAATTATATAAATGAATTGAATGAATATATATGACATATGTTACACTAATACCATTTTGTATATAAGGTATCTATAACCTTAAAAGAAGAATAAGAATTTATTCGGCAAAACACGCATAAGAACAAAAGGCAATAAGGACCCGAGTAACAAGTAACAATGAAATATTACTAACAAGAAGCTAAGAATATGACCATATATGATATCATATCAATATCTATGATTCTGGATTAAGTCAATAACATTATTTAAACCATTATACAGGATCTTTGGACACGTACAAAGAAAATCGTACCTAAGGTAAGGGGAAATATCACAATCTCATTTTTATCTGAGATTGTTTATACTTTGGTATTTACTGGGGTGTATTTTATTGTCACACCCGAACTTTTTAGTTAATATTATCTTATTATTTTATCAGATTTTGAAAATTTCTACCGAGCTGCGACCAAGCCTGTTTGAAATTTTTGTATTTTGTTGATGAATGAATGTTTTGCCCTTGACGGCATCCGGTGCATGGGCATGGAAAGTTCAAAGTCACGCGGCTTTGCTCGGGTCACCGTGCGGCGTGCCTCTTGTACAAGGCGAATAGATTAAATGCGTTTTCATGAGTTTGTTCAATATTATAATAATGTCGATTAATTATTAGTATGGTTAATAGATATAATTATTAACAAGTTCATTATAATTTTTCTTCTAATTATTATTAATAATAATATTATGGTTTAGTTTATAATAATTATTATGAAGTTATTATTATTATTATTATTATTATTATTATTATTATTATTATTATTATCATCATCATTTTTATCTTATTTAGTTAGGTTTGGCATTTTTTTTATTTTGGATTTATTTCATCTCTTTTTTTTTCTCTCTCCTTCTTATTCATTTATTTATTTCCCGTTTTATATTTTTATTTTATTTTATTCTTTTATTTCTTTTCATTTCATTTCTTTTTTTTCTCTTGCTTTTCTCTTGTTTTCTATTTCTCCCGCCGCGCTACCCTTCTTCCCCATTCCCCTAACCCTAAGCCCACACCCCCCCTGCGTTTCCCCCTTCGCGGCGCGATGCCCGCCTCCCTCCCGTCCGACCCTCGCCGCGCCTCCTTCCGCTCTGGCCACCGCCCTCGCTGCCGTCCCGTCTTCCCGCTCCGGCCACGCCGCACCTCCGGCCAGCCGTTCCGCCCTCCGCGCTCGCCGAGACCTGCCCCCCCTGCCGTCTCCGGTCCTCTGCCGCCTCCCGCAACCACCGCCTCCCTCTCCCGTGACAGCCTTCCCGGTGCCGCCCTCCTTCTGCCCCTCCATGGTGCTGACACCCGCCTTCGCTCCCGCACGACCCCTCTTGCCCGTCCTCTCCTACGCTTCCCTCCCTTCCTATCGGATTTTCCAGTGTGGCGCACCTCTGACATCCTTATGCATTGGTTGGACTCTCGCAACCCTTATCCCGGGTGCGTTCCTCTTCATTTGATTGTTTTCTTCCATTGGTTAATTTTGCGCTTAGGGTTTTAGGTTGTGGTTGGTCCGTTTTTGATGCAATTTTGACATTACATTGTTTTTAGGTTCTAATTCTGTCGATTGAGGTGTCGTTGGCTTGCAATGGATTTTGTACATCAAATTGGTGATGTTGGCTTACAACGAGGTAGGCGGTTCCTCATAAAATTATTATTTGATAAATTGTGTGGTGAATTTAATTGATTTAGCATTTTACTTGTTATTTTTCATGCTGCAAATCCTATTTTGTTTGAGTTTTAATGTATATTAGTTAGTAGTATACATTTATGATATAAGTGTGTTTTATTTGAAAAAAAAAACCAAGTCAAGCTTCTTATCTCTATTTTATAAAATGTATTGTGGGTTTATCCAAGTGTGTAAAGGATGCAGTTAGTGTTTTGGTGTGGTTTCAACGTCGGTTTGGTTGCTGAAGTTGGCTTTGGGTGTGGTTTTGGATACAAGAGACTAACTGTTTTTTTATGATTGTTTTATAAATTGTGTAGTTAATTTTATACCTTGTGCAAGGGCTGCGTTTTATTTTGTTGGAGTATGTTTCGGTGTGCTTTTGGCCTTCGAAGAGGTTTTCGGGTGTGTTGTTGTCTTATGTTGTGTTATGTCTTTTTAAAATGTTTTATAAGTGGTGCAGATGGCTTATTTAATTTGTACAAATTATGCACTTCATGTTTTACTATGATTTTGACGTGCGAGTGTTTTGAAGTGGCGCTATGATGTAGTTTGGGTGCGTTTCGTTTGTGTAAATTTTGTGGTACGAATTTTGATGTATTGCATAATTTATTCTTTTAATTTATTACATGTTTTGTGGGGTGCGCAGGACCCCGCTACAATGGTTTTGGGCCGCGGGTGTCGAGGTACCTTGCATGCACATGCATAAAGTAAAGCATATATATATATATATATATGTGCAATGCACCTATGGGTGTGTATATATATATATATGTATAAATGCATGTGCGTGTGCGCGCCAAGGATCAGTTTGAATGTTCGTCTTCAAGCAGCGACAAGTTTGTGGTAGGTCCCCTATGCCCTAGTCTTTAATTAGAATTTCCATTTTTGCTTGGTGTTTTTTTTAATGCATCTTCTGCTTTTATATGAGATGCACAAGCTATATATATATATATATGTGTGTGTGTACACATAAATGGTCATGGTTCTTTAAAAGTGGTTTCCTCAATGATTTTAGTGTGTAATAAGTATTTCCAATGTTTTTCTTTTTAGATTTAAACATGTTTTCTAGCTTGCTTTTAAATATGTATCACCTTGGTTGTTTAATTGAACTTTCAAATGGTTTTGGAAACTTAAGTGTTGAGTAATTATGTGTTCAAAATGAAAAATGTTTATTTT
The DNA here is from genome assembly GCA_963277665.1 of Viscum album. Taxonomy (NCBI): domain Eukaryota; kingdom Viridiplantae; phylum Streptophyta; class Magnoliopsida; order Santalales; family Viscaceae; genus Viscum; species Viscum album. The sequence goes on along the minus strand of OY728146.1, from coordinate 738,412,448 downwards.
GATTAATTAAGTCGCTTGGCACTTTGAGAATGGGTTGCGAAAGTGAAACAAAACCCCTCTTAATGCATGCCCCGTTGTTGTAGAAACATGATGTGTGTGTTAAGTGTGTGATTTGTGATATGTGCCGAATAAAGAGGCTTATGCGATGTTATGTAACATAAAAACGGGGATACGCTTAAGGAGGGAGAACGGTGGTGAGAGGTAAAATGGACTTTGGATAAGAAAGTGTTATGTCCTTTGTATGTTTTTGATAAAACCTCACCACCCTTTGAAATCGAGCACATGGGAAACCTTGGGTATCTAGGTGGGTGACCAGGACTAGTACGCTAGATGACACGGCAGGGGTTCTTCCCGGTTTGTCTAGCAGGATTGACGCAACAACACTAACTAAACATATGAATTTCTGAGGGTCGTGGCCTTCTAAGCCACGTTTTCTGAGGGTCGTGGCCTTCTAAGCCACGTTTTCTGAGGGTCGTGGTATTCTAAGCCACGTTTCACTGAGGTACGAGGTCTCTAGGTTCCCACATATTCTAGCTACCTACAGGGATTACCCATAGTGCTCTTTTATGACATGCTGCTTGTGATGTAACTTTCTTTCCAGTTGTTTCATACCTGGTGACTTGTTTCGTAAAAATCACATTTTATTCCATACTGGTTTCTTTTCATTTTGAAATTTTAATGCACGCTTGGAACCTATTTTGAAAATATAGTAAGAGTGAAATGCTTTATTTGAAAATGCAAACTCGTGACTCGAATTTGAAAAGAAGAGAAAACAATATTTTATTATGTCTTATTTTCAAACTAGCATGATTGGATTTCTTTTTAAAGGTAAGGGCATTGGGCGTGGTTTTTCATGGCTTTCCTACTGAGCATCTCGGTGCTCACGCCTATTTTAATTTTCAGTTGCAGGTTTCAGTCTTGGATCGCTTTTTGAAGTGAGTGGTTGTCGTACCGTGGTGATCCACGGGGTCACCTGAGGTATGTCGCGTTTCTTTATTTATTCCTTTTTCTGCTGCCACGTCGTTCAGTTGTTTTCCTTTATTTATATGCTTGTTCAGTTTATGTTTGCTTATCTTTTTCCTGGGCCAAACCGTTCCCAACTAGTTTGTTTTGATGCCCGGCACTTGTTGCCAGCCCGTGGGGATCGGGAATGCCCTTCGGGCCATGTCGCGGACCGGGTCGGGCGCCGGGTCGGATGACGCACCAGCCTGGTTCGTGACAAAATGGTATCAGAGGTGCCCTTGTTATTTTGGGTGTCAAGTAGCTTGGTGATTAGGTGTGTCGGGACTCGAGAGGTCGGTGTGGGAAGGACGTCATGAACCCTTGCCTGTCCCGAGACTCGAGTTTCCAGGGTTAGTCCCGGATTTGAATTTTCTTCTTTGGATTGGTATGTGTGGATGAGGGATGACCAAGGAAGTGAGCCAGTGTTACGCGGCAGACTTTCATGGAGTAGCGACCCATGTACAGCCCGAGTGCACGGTTCGAGATACTTCCTGTGGTGGATGCCCGCTCGGAGCATGGTCTGCTAAGCCATGTTACCGGGTTGGCATAGCCACTAGTCCCTTATTTTTGAAAGTTTAATGTGAGTTATGTTTGACCTTAATTTTGGTTGGTGTGAGTACATATCAAAAATGAAAATGGGTTTGTGTGAATGTGGTTTAAAAATGGGAATGTGGTGTTAGAGTGGAAAAGTGGTTTTGAAATGGAAATAGTTTTCTTTTAACAAATGTGTGGTTTCAAAATGCAAAATGGGAGGTGTTTTGGAAGTTGTTTTGGAATCTCAGTAACACTTTTTGGAATATGAATTGGAAAATGTTTTGGAAATTGTAAATGTATTGCTTTGATGATAAGTTACTTTTTCAAATTGGTTGGAAATTTGTGTTGTGTGCTTAATGGTATGTTTTGGAAATGAGAAGTGTCTTGAATTGACCCTTGGTATTCCTATGAGTGATCACATACATTGAGGTGCGCATGTGGCAAGTGGGGAAATTGGTGATGTGAGTGGATGGGTGCTTGATCTAGCACTGGATATGTATGTGTGAGACTTCATGGGGTATCAATGGTGGATATTTAATTTGTTTTGTTTGCTGAAAAATGGTTTTTAAAAAGTGGGGTTTTCAAATATTTAGAAAGGTGAGTGAGAAATTGTTTGGCGTTCTCTTTTTGTGTTGGGTATTCCTTTTCGTGAGTTCTTGGTTTTGACGTATTGAATTGTGGTTGGAATAGTGATTTGAGTTCGAGATTTCGTTTGCGATTGAGGTGTGAAATTTTGATTTATGATGAGTTTTGATTCGGATTTGTGCCCCTTGTTTTTGAGTATGCCACCCAGAAAAGTCCCAGAAGGTTCTAGTGAGTCACTTCTAGTTGTTGGTTCTACCTAGACTCTTAGCAGAGTGGTGGAATTGAATTCTTTTCGGTTGATGTCTATCTTTTATAGTGATCGTGATCTATTGAAGGTAACAAACCGGCATGGTGAAGTCATTGGTGTTTTCAGGTTATTGGGAACTCCTAAAGCTAAGAGAGTCTGTATTGGTTCAGGTCCATTTGAAGGTGTAACTTGGGATTGGTGGAGGAGATAACCCTAGTGTCATTGCATGATGGTATGACTTGGAAGGTGTTTAGGACCACTCTCATTAGTTGGTTTATATTTGTGGAAGCGAAGGTGATGGAAGCGACAAGGCTCGTGAGTGTCCAGCAATGCCAACGAATAGTGAAGGCCTACGTTGGGCATCTTAAGAAGTTGGTTCCCTTTCCTCCAAAGATAATGTCGCAGAATCAGTTAAAGTTTCTCTTGTGTGGGGTCTTCGTCTATTATTCAAGGACCGGTTCCCTTTGGTGTTTGGGATGGTTCCCCACTCTGTGAGAGCGAGCCAGAGGAACCCATATCAAACAAGTTTTCTTTACAATTCCATCTTCTATTAGTCAGACCACTCTCTTGTTCGCCTCTTTTGTGGCAGGTTTGGGTACTTTAAGCTGCCTTGCCATCATCCTCCGAAGGCCTGCCGTTAGTGTGGCCATTTGCGGAAACATAGAGAAGTTCCGCTAGCGGCTTTATCAGGAGGAGTCTCGACAGGAGATTGTCAGCTCCTGACTGCGGGGCAGTAGATGCTTCAAGACATCAGAGCTCCAGCCACAGGTCTCGGAGTGAAGCCTTTCACGCAGTCAGGAACCGTTGGGTGTGGGTCACATTGGTCTAACTTTTGTCTCCAGTGCTAAAATAGGGACAGTTTAAGTTTCTCGGTTCAAGCTTCCTCGTCTTTGAAGGTTCTGTTTTTCTGTAAGAGGCGCAAAGGTCTCTTTTTCTCGTTGTGGTCTTTGTTCCTTGAGTACCCCACTATGGTTGTTAAAAAAAGGCATGGTGATCTTGTTTTCATGTGATTCCAGTAGTTGCGCCTCCTCAAGTGTTACATGTTTTGTTTTAGTACATGCTCGTTTTGGAGATTCTCACCTCTTGTGGAAATGGTGAGTAATGGTTAAGTTTGTCTTTTGGTAGAATTCTTCTGTGGGTTTTCTCATGTGTTAGTGGTTTCTGGTTTGGTTTGGAAGTTCTCAGGTCGATCTCTACTGGTTGGTTTAAGCTAGTCGGTTCTTAAATGGTAGGGAGACTCACCATGAATCTTGTCATGTTTTTTTTTCAAGGTTTAGTCTGTGTGGAGGTTCCCTCTTGGATCAAGTTAGCAGTTCGAGAGTAAGTTCATGCTAAGAGTCTCAATGTCGGTTGTGCTAGTCGGGTTCTTGTGGTGGGGAGAACCCCCCTCTTTTCCTGATGGTTCTTTTCTTTTCAGTTTCCCTCAGAGTTGGTCGGGTGTGACTGATGGAGTGAAAGGTCACGCCGACTTGTGATTTTGTTGGCCTCATTTAGTTTTGAACTCGAGTTTGTTTCCTCCTTTGGCTGGGTGACTTTCTGGGGGCAGAAAGTTTTTGTGGTGGGGAGAATTGTCACACCCGAACTTTTTAGTTAATATTATCTTATTATTTTATCAGATTTTGAAAATTTCTACCGAGCTGTGACCAAGCCTGTTTGAAATTTTTTTATTTTGTTGATGAACGAATGTTTTGCCCTTGACGGCATCCGGTGCATGGGCATGGAAAGTTCAAAGTCACGCGGATTTGCTCGGGTCACCGTGCGGCATGCCTCTTGTACAAGGCGAATAGATTAAATGCGTTTTCATGAGTTTGTTCAATATTATAATAATGTCGATTAATTATTAGTATGGTTAATAGATATAATTATTAACAAGTTCATTATAATTTTTCTTCTAATTATTATTAATAATAATATTATGGTTTAGTTTATAATAATTATTATGAAGTTATTATTATTATTATTATTATTATTATTATTATCATCATCATTTTTATCTTATTTAGATAGGTTTGGCATTTTTTTTTATTTTGGATTTATTTCATCTCTTTTTTTTCTCTCTCCTTCTTATTCATTTATTTATTTCCCTTTTTATATTTTTATTTTATTTTATTCTTTTATTTCTTTTCATTTCATTTCTTTTTTTTTTCTCTTTCTTTTCTCTTGTTTTATATTTCTCCCGCCGCGCTACCCTTCTTCCCCATTCCCCTAACCCTAAGCCCGCACCCCCCCTGTGTTTCCCCCTTCGCGGTGCGATGCCCGCCTCCCTCCCGTCCGACCCTCGCCGCGCCTCCTTCCGCTCCGGCCACCGCCCTCGTCGCCGTCCCGTCTTCCCGCTCCGGCCACGCCGCACCTCCGGCCAGCTGTTCCGCCCTCCGCGCTCGCCGAGACCTGCCCCCCCTGCCGTCTCCGGTCCTCTGCCGCCTCCCGAAACCACCTCCTCCCTCTCCCGTGACAGCCTTCCCGGTGCCGGCCTCCTTCTGCCCCTCCATGGTGCTGACACCCGCATTCGCTCCCGCACGACCCCTCTTGCTCGTCCTCTCCTGCGCTTCCCTCCCTTCCTATCGGATTTTCCAGTGTGGCGCACCTCTGACATCCTTATGCATTGGTTGGACTCTCGCAACCCTTATCCCGGGTGTGTTCCTCTTCATTTGATTGTTTTCTTCCATTAGTTAATTTTGTTCTTAGGGTTTTAGGTTGTGGTTGGTCCGTTTTTGATGCAATTTTGACATTACATTGTTTTTAGGTTCTAATTCTGTCGATTGAGGTGCCGTTGGCTTGCAATGGATTTTGTACATCAAATTGGTGATGTTGGCTTACAACGAGGTAGGCGGTTCCTCATAAAATTATTATTTGATAAATTGTGTGGTGAATTTAATTGATTTATAATTTTACTTGTTAGTTTTCATGCTGCAAATCCTATTTTGTTTGAGTTTTAATGTATATTAGTTAGTAGTATACATTTATGATATAAGTGTGTTTTATTTGAAAAAAAAACCAAGTCAAGCTTCTTATCTCTATTTTATAAAATGTATTGTGGGTTTATCCAAGTGTGTAAAGGATGCAGTTAGTGTTTTGGTGTGGTTTCAACGTCGGTTTGGTTGCTGAAGTTGGCTTTGGGTGTGGTTTTGGATACAAGAGACTAACTATTTTTTTTATGATTGTTTTATAAATTGTGTAGTTAATTTTATACCTTGTGCAAGGGCTGCGTTTTATTTTGTTGGAGTCTGTTTCGGTGTGCTTTTGGCCTTCGAAGAGGTTTTCGGGTGTGTTGTTGTTTTATGTTGTGTTATGTCTTTTTAAAATGTTTTATAAGTGGTGCAGATGGCTTATTTAATTTGTACAAATTATGCACTTCATGTTTTACTATGATTTTAACGTGCGAGTGTTTTGAAGTGGCGCTATGATGTAGTTTGGGTGCGTTTCGTTTGTGTAAATTTTGTGGTACGAATTTTGATGTATTGCATAATTTATTACATGTTTTGTGGGGTGCGCAGGACCCCGCTACAATGGTTTTGGGCCGCGGGTGTCGAGGTACCTCGCATGCACATGCATAAAGTAAAGCATATATATATATATATATATATGTGCAATGCACCTATGGGTGTGTATATATATATATATGTATAAATGCATGTGCGTGTGCGCGCCAAGGATCAGTTTGAATGTTCATCTTCAAGCAGCGACAAGTTTGAGGTAGGTCCCCTATGCCCTAGTCTTTAATTAGAATTTCCATTTTTACTTGGTGTTTTTTTTAATGCGTCTTCTGCTTTTATATGAGATGCACAAGCTATATATATATATATATGTGTGTGTATACATAAATGGTCATGGTTCTTTAAAAGTGGTTTCCTCAATGATTTTAGTGTGTAATAAGTATTTCCAATGTTTTTCTTTTTAGATTTAAACATGTTTTCTAGCTTGCTTTTAAATATGTATCACCTTGGTTGTTTAATTGAACTTTCAAATGGTTTTGGAAACTTAAGTGTTGAGTAATTATGTGTTCAAAATGAAAAATGTTTATTTTGATTAATTAAGCCGCGTGGCACTTTGAGAATGGGTTGCGAAAGTGAAACAAAACCCCTCTTAATGCATGCCCCGTTGTTGTAGAAACATGATGTGTGTGTTAAGTGTGTGATTTGTGATATGTGCCGAATAAAGAGGCTTATGCGATGTTATGTAACATAAAAAAGGGGATACGCTTAAGGAGGGAGAACGGTGGTGAGAGGTAAAATGGACTTTGGATAAGAAAGTGTTATGTCCTTTGTATGTTTTTGATAAAACCTCACCACCCTTTGAAATCGAGCACATGGGAAACCTTGGGTATCTAGGTGGGTGACCAGGACTAGTACGCTAGATGACACGGCAGGGGTTCTTCCCGGTTTGTCTAGCAGGATTGACGCAACAACACTAACTAAACATATGAATTCTTGAGGGTCGTGGCCTTCTAAGCCACGTTTTCTGAGGGTCGTGGCCGTCTAAGCCACGTTTCTTGAGGGTCGTGGTCTTCTAAGCCACGTTTCACTGAGGTACGAGGTATCTAGGTTCCCACATATTCTAGCTACCTACAGGGATTACCCATAGTGCTCTTTTGTGACATGCTGCTTGTGATGTAACTTTCTTTCCAGTTGTTTCATACCTGGTGACTTGTTTCGTAAAAATCACATTTTATTCCATACTGGTTTCTTTTCATTTTGAAATGTTAATGCACGCTTGGAACCTATTTTGAAAATATAGTAAGAGTGAAATTATTTATTTGAAAATGCAAACTCGCGACTCGAATTTGAAAAGAAGAGAAAACAATATTTTATTATGTATTATTTTCAAACTAGCATGATTGGATTTCTTTTTAAAGGTAAGGGCATTGGGCGTGGTTTTTCTTGGCTTTCCTACTGAGCATCTCGGTGCTCACGCCTATTTTACTTTTCAGTTGCAGGTTTCAGTCTTGGATCGCTTTTGGAAGTGAGTGGTTGTCGTACCGTGGTGATCCACGGGGTCACCTGAGGTATGTCGCGTTTCTTTATGTATTCCTTTTTCTGCTGCCACGTCGTTCAGTTGTTTTCATTTATTTATATGCTTGTTCAGTTTATGTTTGCTTCTCTTTTTCCTGGGCCAAACTCGTTCCCAACTGGTTTGTTTTGATGCCCGGCACTTGTTGCCAGCCCGTGGGGATCGGGAACGCCCTTCGGGCCATGTCGCGGACCGGGTCGGGCGCCGGGTCGGATGACGCACCGGTCTGGTTCGTGACATTTATCATCCACATCCATGTTCCATCAATATGTAATATTGTTTCCATCCACTTACAATAGTTTAAATACAATTTTACCCTTCGGTGAGTTTTTAGTAAAGAATATGGAAGGAATCTTTTGTCGTCTTTTCGTACGAGGTACTTTTTGACTTTTCCAACAAAAGTACGAAGAATGTTTTTTTTAACTTATACGGCATGAATGTATTTTTAAAACATTATTTCCAAGAATCTTCCTTTACAAGTTTTCATGTTTATTTTTAATCAACTTCTTTTATTTTAAAGCCGTATGACATGTTATGAAATGAAAAATGTTTTTGAAGTAGAAAGGATATTTTCCTCAAGAATGGAGTTCAAGTGTTTTATCAAAATTATTTTCCATCTAAGATAATAAAGGGTTCTGTTTTTATCCCTATTATTACATTGATTTGATTATTTTGTGATGGAATTTTATTTTTATGAATTCCTTTATCTTATATGAATTGTTTTATGATGTCAAGTTGTTTAAGAATTCCATTTTTATTAGATGGGTTACGCTATGATGTATGGTTTATGATTATGTGGGACACATAAGAAAGGATTCATTATAAGATGGGTGGGACCTATATCTCCCTCCAATGAATTGGGTAAAGATTTTATATCTCATGAGATATACATGGCTGGAACGGTAGGTTATACTGGTTTAGTGAAACAGGACTGGAACGAGGGTGACTCGGTTCAGAAAGGGAATCTATCCACTAAGATAGTCTTGGCAATGAGTCATGACTAACAAGAAATGATTTTCCATGATTATGTGTGCATGACACAAAGTTTCAAGTTTCATTTTATGATTATGGGGATCTCATTTTCACTTCTATGATTTATTCCATGTTAAGATATTATGATCTCTTTTGCAGGTTATGATTTTCAAAAAGACATGATATGATTTTTATTTCCTTTATTTTCCCTTGCTGAGCATTTGAGCTCACCCTTTTATGTTTTCTTTTCCCCTGGTCAGGAAGATGGATATTAAGTAGAATATGCTAAAAGGGACCCTAGATATGATGAAATAAATGGGAGACACTGTAGAAGATTTATGAACCAGTTGTTTATGTTTCCCAGTTTCTAAAGACACTATACCTATACGGTCCTTTGTGGTTTTGTCATATGTTGTAATAAGTGTGCTTCAATTTTGAAGTATTAACAATGTATGTAAATTATGGGTCATTATACTTGGTATCAGAAGAAAGGTATACTCAACCTTTGGAAACTAGAATGTGAAAGCCTTAGTAAGAACCCTAAGGATAAGTCTAAGCATAGAACACAATCTTAGTGTTTTAGAAATGGCCATGAATACCCTAGGATAAGACCTTAAGTTTGAAATTTTATCCTTGATTATGTGGTTTTCCTATTATAATTAATGTTTCTCACACTATTCTTCTTGGTTTTAGTCAATGGCTGGAACCCGAAGGAACCGTGTTAATGCGGAATGTGATGGGCAATGCAATGATTGCCCCCCTGAGCAACCAAACAATATGGGAGCTGGAATGAAAAATCTTGTAGCCATGCTCACACAACTTTCTCAAGATATGAATCATGCATGACTTCCAAATGAGCAAAGGAAGGAGCAACATTCTGTTGAATCCTTCATGAGGAAGCGTCCACCTTCTTTCAGTGGGTCTACTGATCCATTAGTTGTTGAACAATGGATTAGTACTACTGAAAAGATATTTTCAGTTCTTCAATGTTCTGAACATGATAAAGTCATCCTAGCAGTGTATCGTTTGAAAGGAGATGCTGATCAATGGTGTAATCTTATTAAGAATACGAGGCAAAGGAATGAAATTGAGTCTATGGAATGGGACGAGTTCAAGAAATTATTTTTCAATAAGTACTTCCCTCGTATTCTCCGAACAAAGTTGGAGAAAGAGTTTCTTGAACTAAAGCAAAGGGATGATGAATCTGTTGGTACCTATGAATCAAATTTTACAAGACTTTCAAGGTACGCTTCTGGTATTATTATCCAACCTGAGAGTAAGATCGATCAATTCTTTAGTGTCTTAAAACCAAGTCTTCGAAGGGCGTTAGCCATAAGGGACTTCAATAGATACGAGGAAATAATTCGATGTGCTCTCAAAGTCGAGATGGAGATTGGAGTAACCCATCAGTCACATGGGTTTGATAAGAAGAGGAAGATGGAATTCAAAGAAAAATCTAAAGATCACACTGAAAAAAAGATGATATTTCCCTTATGCTCAAAGTGTGGAAAGAAACATGGAGAGAGTTGTCTTAAAGGGACAAGTAAATGTTTTAAATGTGGAAAGGAAGGTCACCGGGCATTTGAATGCCGCGATAATGGGAAGAAGATGTCTAATGATGCAAACAAAGGAAGGGATACACAGAATGAACCTACTACACTTCAATGTTTCAAGTTCAAGGAGATGGGGCATTATGCCAATCAATGCCCAAATCCAAGGGTTGATGATGATGGTCGACGTCAACAAAATCTTAAGGCTAAAGACAAAGGAAAGTCACATGCAATTTCTATCAGCGATGTGGAGTAGGATAACGAAGTGGTGAAAGGTACACTTACCATCCACTCTAAAGTAGAAAATGTTTTATTTGATTCTGGATCCACCCACTCTTTTATTTCTAAAATATTTTCTAAGGGAATCACCGTATTACCTCAACAATTAGATGTTGTGTTAGCTGTGACAACACCTAATGGAACAACAGTCGCATCAAAAGTTTATAATTCTTCTCTGATTGAAGTTTGTGGGAAAGTGCTTCCTGTAAATCTTGTGATCCTTCCTTTAGTGGAATTTTATGTGATTCTTGGCATGGATTGGATTTCTCTACATGGAGCTCATATCAATTGCCAATGAAGGGAAGTCACATTTCATATTCCAGGTCAATCTACGATCGTCTATCAATGCAAGGATGAACATAACCTTCCAGTGGAAATTTCATCCATCTTATGGGTATTGATTCCACTAAATGAAGGTTATTTATCTCAAATGGTTGGTGAGAAACTCACGATTAAGAATATGCCCATTGTACGGGAGTTTGATGATGTCTTTCCGGAGGAATTACCGGGTCTTCCACCAAATCGTGAAGTTGAGTTTTCAATAGAACTCGTACCGGGTGTTGTGCCAATTTCAAAGACACCTTATAGAATGGCCCCAATTGAGTTGCAGGAATTGAAGAAGCAACTCCAAGAGAATCTTGATAAGGGATTCATACTCCCTAGTGCGTCACCTTGGGGAGCACCTGTTCTATTTGTTAAGAAGAAAGATGGATCAATGAGACTCTGCATTGATTATCGAGAACTTTACAAGATCACTATCAAGAACAAATATCCTCTCCCATGCATTGATGACTTATTTGACCAACTACGTGGAGCTCAATACTTTTCCAAGATTGATCTTCGTTCAGGGTATCATCAATTAAGGGTCAAAAGGGAGGATATACCAAAGATGGATTTTCCGTACAGGGTATGGACACTATGAATTTATAGTGATTCCATTTGGTCTTACTAATTCCCCATCTATCTTCATGGATCTAATGAATAGAGTCTTTAGAGACTATCTTGATCAATTTTTGGTAGTCTTTATAGACTATATTCTTGTATATTCAAAGAGCAAGGAAGAGAAAGAAGATCACTTGAGAATTATATTGAAGACCCTGAGAATGGAGAAGCTTTATGCCAAATTTACCAAGTGTGAATTTTGGCTTCAAAAAGTTGCATTTTTGGGTCACATAATCTCAAAAGAGGGGATATCTGTGGATCCAGCAAAAACAGAGGTTATCGAAAGATGATCAAGACCAACAATAGTAACTGAGATCCGAAGATTTCTTGGTTTGGCTGGATATTATCGATGTTTTGTAAAATATTTTTCACGATTATCTAATCCACTCACCAAGTTGACTCGGAAAGGAGTTAAGTTTGTTTGGACAGAGGAATGTGAAGAGAATTTCAAGGAGTTGAAAAGAAGGTTATCCAGTGCACCTGTGCTCAAACTGCCTTGTAGTGGAGAAAGGTTTGTGATCTACAGTGATGCATCCAAGAAGGGATTGGGGTGTGTTCTTATGCAAAATGATATGGTGATAGCTTATGCCTCACGACAGTTGAAAATCCATGAGCAAAATTACACAACACATGATTTGGAGTTGGCTGTGGTAATCTTTGCATTAAAGATTTGGAGGAATTACCATTATGGTGAAAGGTGTGATATTTATACTGATCATAAAAGTTTAAAGTATATTTTCACACAAAAGGAGTTGAATATGCGTCAAAGAAGATGGTTGGAGCTGATTAAGGATTACGACTGCTCAGTCCATTACCACCCTGGGAAAGCAAACAAGGTGGCAGATGCGTTAAGTCGACAAGACCATGCTAGTTTATCCATGATGAGGATCACAAAAGATCCAATATTTATGGATTTACAAAGGATGGATCTTGGAATTATAATGGAAGGGGAAAATCTTATCTTTCTCAAATGAATGTTCAACCATCTATACATGTGAAGATTAAAGAGGCACAGAAAGAAGATGTCGAGTTACAAAAGAAGGTGAGAAATGTTCCTGAATTCAACCTTGATTGTGATGGGATAATAAAATTCAGGATTCGGGTTTCTGTTCCTCCCATCCCCGAATTAAAGAAGGAGCTACTGGATGAGGCTCATAGTTCATCATTCTCTATTCATCCTGGAAGCACGAAGATGTATAGGGACCTGAAAGAGTACTTCTGGTGGGATGGCATGAAAAGAGATGTTGCTGAATATGTCTCTCGATGCTTGGTTTGTCAACAAGTTAAAGCTGAGAGACAGAAGTCTAAGGGGATGTTACAACCATTACCCATACCCGAATGGAAATGGGAAAACATCACTATGGACTTTGTCACAGGACTTCCTAAAACATCCAAAGGCAATAATGTTATTTGGGTCATAGTTGATCGTCTTACAAAGTCTACACACTTCATTTCTATTAGAGAGGATTTCTCTCTAGATCAGCTTGCCAGGATATATGTAAAGGAAGTGGTAAGATTTCATGGAGTACCACTTTCTATTATATCTGATCGGGATCCGAGATTTACCTCGAAGTTCTGGCGAAGTCTTCAGAATACTCTGGATACAGAGTTGAGTTTCAGCACTGCTTATCATCCCCAGACAGATGGTCAGTCTGATAGAACAATTCAAACCCTAGAAGATATGTTGAGAGCTTGCTCTATGGATTTCAAAGGAGGTTGGGATCAACACCTACCTTTGGTAGAATTTTCTTGTAATAATAGCTTTCACTCCAGTATTCAGATGGCTCCTTATGAATCTCTCTATGGAATGAAATGCAGGACTCCAACTTGCTGGGATAAAGTTGGGGAAAGAAAGCTATCAGGACCTGATCTCATTGATGAAATGGAAGAAAAAGTCAGATCTATTCAACAACACATAAGAGCAGCTCAGAGTCGACAGAAAAGTTATGCCGAAAACCGAATAAAAGACCTAGAGTTTGAAGTGGGTGATAAAGTGTTCTTACGAATATCTCCATGGAAGAGGGTTATGAGATTTGGAAATAAGGGGAAGTTGAGCCCAAGATATATCGGTCCTTTCAAAATACTGGATCGTGTTGGGAAGGTATCTTACCGATTGGAGCTTCCACCGAATCTCTCTCAAGTTCACGATGTGTTCCATGTATCTCTCCTGAGAAAGTACATACCAGATCCTTCACATGTACTCAGCTCAGAAGTTGTACCGCTGGAGCAAGATCATTCTTATGAAGAACAGCCGATAGAGATTCTGGATCGTAGCCAAAAAGTCCTACGAAACAAGACCACTCGCTTGGTGAAAGTTTTATGGAGGAACCACCAAATAGAATAAGCTACTTGGGAGCTTGAGGATATGATGAGGGAGAGGTATCCTCATCTGTTTGTTACAAAGTGACGAATTTCGAGGGAGAAATTATTTTTAAGGGGGGTAGAATGTAACACCCGAGATTTTTATGAGTAATATTTTGTTTTTATATATCATCAAAGGAATCTTTCACTACACACTTGCTTGGCTTACTTTACATGCAATCACGACCTTCCTCGATAGCTTGTGTCGTACGCAATACCGAGTTTCACTAAACAACGATATGCTATTAAAATATTATTAAAACTAGCTGTTATGAATAGTAATAACCACTTTTTGAAATTTTATAAATTTTATTTTTCAAAATGGACATCATTTTTGGATTCAAAATACCGAAATTAGCATAGGGTGAAATTTTGGTATTTTTCTGAAAACTTTCAATTTTTGATGAATAGTGAAACCACTAAGTGGTAGGTTAAAAACTGAATTTTGCATAAAACATAATTTTACCGCTTTTGTGAATGGAATTTCGAAAATCCGACAGGCACGGTTGATATCAGTAAGTAAAATGTGGTTCAATGATATAAAAATAATTTTTTGGTGAATAGTAACTTTTTACTTTTTTTACCACGGTTAATAGTAAATAGGGGTAAATATGATATTACTATTACCCTAACACATGTCCTAATTCTATTGGATAAGTTTAATTCGACCAAAAACAAACTTAGGAATAAAATATGACCATTTAGTCCCACTTGGGTTAGATTAGGACATTTATTATTAATTTATTTAAAGAAGGGTCAAAATAGTTAAAATCAATGTTTAATAAGTAAATCATTTTTAATATGAAGTTATACATAAGATAAATTCGACTATAAATATTAATTTGAAAGATAAAAAGATTTCCTACATAATGGTAGTTTATTTGTAATTTTTAGACATTAAATAATTTAATTTATTTATCACACAATGATGATGCAGTAATTATCTTATTAATGAAATATGGACATAATTGATGTTATAAACACCAAAATAAATTTAATTTGAGACTTTTTATGAATTACACTAATTTTCTAGGTTACTATGATATATTATTGTTTATTTAATCAACTTGTTTCGAACATATAATTATGTTATGACTTTCACAAAAATCATATATCAAATAGTGTCAAAATTGACACAAAATAGTTTTTAAATCAAATATTATATTATTAATTGTTATTTTATTACTAAAAATCTAAGGTTCGGCCAAATTACTTAGATAAGGATATATATATTAATAATAAACAATTTGGGGTTCTTTTGGCATGTTATAGTAAGTGTATTAACAATATAGTGAAAGAAAACAAAAAGACACGGTAAAAGTTAAATTATTTAACTTAGAGTTAAATCTAATTGATAAGGTCAAAATATTACCCTAAACTTGTCTAAATCCTATTGGTTTATAGGATTTCGACCCATACCCACTTTAGATTCTAAATAAGACCCTTTGTAACCATTATAAACCGATTTTGACTTTAATATAAAATAATATTTTGAGATATTCCTAAGCTGCCCCTCTCCTCCCTTATAAAAGGGCACCTCCTCCCCCTCCTCCTCACACCAATTTGAGCACTCAATCTCGGCCAAACCCTGCCATTTTTTCCTCTCCACTTCCCTAGAATAATCCTAGAGGTCCTGGTCTTCTTCAAAGACCAATCTTAGTTCCCTAAGTGGAGGATTCAAAGAGGCGTTCCAAAGAAGAGGTAATATCCATTACCGATCTTTTCAATTTCTTTCTTCTTCAACTTCTTATTCTTTAGTTGTTTCATGATAAAGTAATAACATAAGTTATACTTACATACTGATATTTTATTATAAATATAAAACAATCCTAATTCACCTTCTATCCATCCTACGGAAAAATGAAATCACCGCGCGTGCGTACGTACGGAATACCGTCTCCACGCCGTGGTGTAATCTATTTTCCACCATAACCTTACAAGGATGGGTATAATGGTGTGATGAGTAACTATTTATGATTATTATAATGTAATATTGATACTTAAATAATATACATATACTCCAATATAGTTCCACGATCATAGGAACGATATCATCACTCGTGCGTACGTACGGAATACCGTCTCCACGATGTGATGTGACTCGTTCTACATGATCATCATTACATAGTAATTATATAAATGAATTGAATGAATAAATATGATATATGTTACACTAATACCATTCTGGATATAAGGTATCTATAACCTTAAAATAATAATAAGAATTTATTCGGCAAAACACGCATAAGAACAAAAGGCAATAAGGACCCGAGTAACAAGTGACAATGAAATATTACTAACAAGAAGCTACGAATATGACCATATATGATATCATATCAATATGTATGATTCTGGAATAAGTCAATAACATTATTTAAACCATTATACAGGAGCATCGGACACGTACAAAGCAAATCGGACCTAAGGTAAGGGGAAATATCATAATCTAATTTTTATCCGAGATTGCTTATACTTTGGTATTTACTGGGGTGTATTTTATCATCCACATCCATGTTCCATCAATATGTAATATTGTTTCCATCCAATTACAATAGTTTAAATCCAATTTTACCCTTCGGTGAGTTTTTAGTAAAGAATATGGAAGGAATCTTTTGTCGTCTTTTCGTACGAGGTACTTTTTGACTTTTCCGACAAAAGTACAAAGAATGTTTTTTTTTACTTATATGGCATGAATGGATTTTTAAAACATTATTTCCAAGAAGCTTACTTTACAAGTTTTCAAGTTTATTTTTAGTCAACTTCTTTTATTTTAAAGTCGTATGACATGTTATGAAAGGAAAAATGTTTTTGAAGTAGAAAGGATATTTTCCTCAAGAATGGAGTTCAAGTGTTTTATCAAAATTATTTTCCATATAAGATAATAAAGGGTTCTGTTTTTATCCCTATTATTACATTGATTTGATTATTTTGTGATGGAATTATATTTTTATGAATTCCTTTATCTTATATGAATTGTTTTATGATGTCATGTTGTTTAACAATTCCATTTTTATTACATGGGTTACGCTGTGATGTATGGTTTATGATTATGTGGCACACATAAGAAAGGATTCATTATAAGATGGGTGGGACCTATATCTCCCTCCAATGCATTGGGTAAAGATTTTATATTTCATGAGATAGACATGGCTGGAACGGTAGGTTATACCAGTTCAGTGAAACAGGACTGGAACGAGGGTGACTCGGTTCAGAAAGGGACTCTGTCCACTAAGATAGTCTTGGCAATGAGTCATGACTAACAAGAAATGATTTTCCATGATTATGTGTGCATGCCACAAAGTTTCAAGTTTCATGTTATGATTATGGGGATCTCATTTTCACTTCTATTATTTATTCCATGTTAAGATATTATGATCTCTTTTGCAGGTTATGATTTTCAAAAAGATATGATATGATTTTTATTTCCTTTATTTGCCCTTGCTGAGCATTTGAGATCACCCTTTTATGTTTTCTTTTCCCCAGGTCAGGAAGATGGATATTAAGTATAATATGCTAAAAGGGACCCTAGATATGATGAAATAAATGGGAGAAAGTGTAGAAGATTTATGAACCAGTTGTTTATGTTTCCCAGTTTCTAAAGACACTATACCTATACGGTCCTTTGTGGTTTTGTCATATGTTGTAATAAGTGTGCTTCAATTTTGAAGAATTAACAATGTATGCAAAGTATGGGTTGTTATAATGACCCTCTTCTTAGAAGGAGTATTTAAATAGAAAATTATAGTCTAGATGGACTTAATCTCGAACTCCGCTACCACAGGTCCACCCTCTCCAGTGAAATTCATAGGGTACTATAACTAAAAATCCAATAGTAGTTAAGAAATACTCTTCGCAACCTACCATGGTTTCATATCCATTAACATAAAAAACTGATCAATGTTCTCACAAAACTTCTCTCCCACCTTCTCCCTTAACACCTTCAGTTCCTCATGTTCTACTGTTGGAGGATCATTTCTGGCCATAAACTCAAGTCTTCCTACAAAAAAGAGTTGTCCTGGAGGAATATATCTACAATATAAAACACACATTCCAAGACAAATTTCACAATTTTAATACATTTACCTAAGATTTATTCACTATAGTCCATAACTAGTCTTTCCCCAAAACCCAACCAAAAGTTTAAAACTGAGGAGCTAACACTAAACATAACCATCACTCATTAAGGTCTAGTTTGAAAAAGGGTAAAACACATTCTCATTATTCAATGATCTCATTAGAAATCCAATTTTTACATTTTTTACCATTTCACAATTTTATATTTTAAATTTGGATTTTTTTTATTTAAAACATAGAAGTAATGAAAATAACTTACATTAAACAACTTAAGTAGATCCCTAATTTTACCTTCTGGGAATAAAATAATGTATGTCGCGTAATAATTCAGGTAATGTCTCAGCCTTAACCAAGTACAGAGTGTTTTTAATTATTCTTGTCTAATTAATTAAGAGACCCAGGGTGCGCGCTTGTGCACCTCACTGTGGGTCCCGGGCACCTTTTAAATTAATTTAAATAACTGCAATCTTTTTATGAAAAATTTTATTTCGTTCTTTAGCGGGATGTCTGGGAATAAACTAATTAATTAAATGTTGAAAAATAATAATAATAGATTAAAATAATGTTTAAAATAAATCAATAAAGGATAAAAAGAAATTTTGAAATAAAATAGAAAGAGGTGACAAGAAAAATAAAAATATTTAAAATGGAAGATTTCCATATTTATTTATTTTTATCATTTCCCCTTTCCATCCTTTTATTATATTTTAATTTTCTTATTATTTTTTCTTTTTCATATTCATTTTATTTTTCTTTTATTTTTCTTTTCTTTTCTTTTCTTTTCTTTTATTTTTTTTCTTTCTTTTTTTCTATCATCTCCTCTTCTTCACACCACACCCCCTCTCCCCCTTGGTCGCACACCCCTCTCATCCTCCTTCAGAAGACCACAACTCCATTGTCCGTCATTGGATTTCTTTTCCGTCAGGTTCAAACCTAAGGGAAAGGATAACCTTGATCAATTGAAATCATAGGTTTTCATTGAGTATTCTACGTGCAGATCGTCCTAGAAGATGTTTACCCTATTCGGGTGGTTTTCTAAAATCCTCTATTTTCTTCCGTTTTAGGTCAAATAAAAGCCTAATGTGGATCTTAGATTCATCTACAACTACAAGGTAGGTTTCCTACTCTCTTTCCATATATTCCGTTGTAGTTTATAAAAACACACTGTTGTGCCATTAGTCGGTGCCTACCGGCTTTCTGAAATTTCACCCAATTTCATCAATTTAGTCAATCACCTAATTATTGTAGCCTTAATTATATTAATTTAATTTGTTTGAATTTTTTCAACAAGTTTGGACAACCCTTTGGTCATGCCGACATGGTCGGTATATTTTTCCATTATCCAGGTTTATAGTTTAATTAGTTATAGGTGTTTCTTAGCCCATTTTTATTTTAAGTAAATTTAATAAATAGTTTCCTTGAATAAAAAATTTGATTGGTTCATTATTGATAATTATTTTTGTTGAATTGTTT
This sequence comes from Viscum album, assembly GCA_963277665.1. Taxonomy (NCBI): domain Eukaryota; kingdom Viridiplantae; phylum Streptophyta; class Magnoliopsida; order Santalales; family Viscaceae; genus Viscum; species Viscum album. Next base: position 738,393,422 of record OY728146.1, on the reverse strand, counting down.
ATTTATTTTGAAAGTGAATTATCTGTTGCTGTTGATAAGAAGTATTTCCTTGTTATTTTTGCTAGGTTGTAATGTTAATTTTATACCTTGTGATGCACGGGTGTATCTGGTTAGTCATCAAGCATTGATTTTATATGATAATTATTTCATATCTGCTACTATTAAACATTAATTAAATTTAGGGTAGGGAAAAGAGGTGGGTCCCATTGTAAGGGCCACACATAGACCCACCGTTCTGGTCTGTTACCATTACGTGTCAAGGGGATGTGTCTTTCGCTTTGTCAGACTGAGACTTCCCCGAACTTTTGACACTTATGAGTGACACTGGTTCCAAAAGGTCCCATCGAGATAGATCTATTGGAAATGTGGCTAAGCCAACCTCGGATGATACTCGACCTCTTTTTGCAAGGTCGGGACGAACTGAGGGTAATGCCATGCCTCAAGCGATACTTGGTCTTTCGAAATATTACTTTGGAAGAGCTCGTTGGTATTGGTAAATTGAAGGATGTTCCATTGTGATACCTTCATGATGGGCATAGACTCCAACTATCAACTTGAACCTTAATAATTATGCACTTATGGTTTATATTATTTCCATTTGAGTCACTTGAGAATTGAAATATCCTTATGGTATATTGAAGTGCACCTGATTTACTCTTGAATTAGACCCCAAATTAAATAAAAATATTGGGGTATACCTATTCCTTGTTTTAACTTTATTTTCTATGATTTATATATACATGTGAATGAATTCTACTGATAGGTACCCATTCAAACTACTAGCTTAGGCAGAAGCAGGTGATTAGGCACATGTGCTGTTTAGAACCCGAGATGACTTATTTATTTCATTGCACTTAAATTAATTATCTGAAATTGTTATGTAAGGATACACTGCATATTTATCATTACATGAAATGGAAAGGTTTACACATTGTGGGTGCCGACCTACTGGGATTTTATCTCACACCCTGCACGGGCATCGTTGAAACCCAAGTAGATTTCATGCCCGTAGGTATTGACAAGGGGAAGTGTGCTGCTTCTGATGCTTGATAGTTCCTTAATTCTTGTTATAGAGAATGGGGCAGTGGACCGAGGCTTGCACATGATGTAGCTGATGCTTTGTGCCTTTTATTTTAATTCACTTAGTGTTTGAGTTCTATTTTCGATACTTCCATTTTAGTTATACATCATGGCATGAAATCATTTTGTGAGCTTCTGCAATTGATTATTATTATTTAGTTGGATTATTTATATAGCTTATGTTATAGTTTATTCATTTATATGCTTCCTCTATTTTGGATTATTTGTTGTAAATTTCGTTTGTGATATTACCTCTTACATATGAGGGCATAATCTCTCCCTCGAACACAAAAAGACCCTCGCTGCTAGTCGACAGCCTCTGGCATCCAGGGAGATGCCCTTGAAGTCATGTGACCCACCGGTCTGGCCACCGTCATAGAGGTGAGCCGAGTTGGGATGATACAAAGTGGTATTAGAGATGGGTTTTCATTTTGTCTTACTATTTGGGTCAGATAGGTGTAACATCCCGATCTAGGATCCACTAAATGGTGCTTCGAGTCGGTTGGTCACAAGCCCTCAAGCGCGCCTCCCCATAAGCCAGATGGTGCCAACTAGCAGCGAGGGTCTAGTAAGTCAGTCATGGGGAGACTATACTCTATTTTATCAGAATAAAATACCTGCGGAAGTAACCAAGCAATAGAGGAAATTCATATAAATATAACAGTACAATGTCACTAGCAAAATCAAAAACCGGAAATACAACACTCAACTGAATGGTAAAACATGTTATGACTATAATATTGCTATGTGTCTACAATAATACTGAAATTAAAGACACAATGACTCCAAACAGGTCATGAACCACGTATAGTTCCCTATTCCATGCTCCAACCCCAAACAACTCTCTAACCAGGGCTCTTGCCGTTGTCTTGTCCTACAAAAACAATGTCTATTCGGGTACCAATCAGGCACCCCGAGTAGGGTGTGAGTATGACTCGGTAGATCACCACCAATAGTGTAAAAAACAAATCCATTCATAATCAGTGTATGCAGTTGAATTAATAATAAAGAAATACAATAGGGAAAACAATTATATTTATCCAATTAACCTTTCATTAATACGTTAAACATAAAGGTTCCTGAGAACACCCAAAATGCAATGCCTGCTTCTGCCCGTGTAGGACCCTAAACCATTTACCCTATTCAATTCATAATTACTATGTCACAATATTAAGTTTATGAATATCCAAATGAAACCATAGTACAAAATAAATGAAATAGTGTACAACGTCTTGTCTAGCACACATGTCAGTATTTGTAGAATCAGTTCATGTCTCTCAACCCCATGGGTATTTGGAGCATCAGTCCTTATCCCAAAAAATATCGAATTCATGTAAGTAATTGGTTCTATAACACTATGTCTAGAACCTCTATGTGTATTAAGAGTGTCATTCCATGTCCCATAACCCTTTTTCCAAACAAATATCCAATTCACATATACAAACATATTCAAATGTTTAATCATCTTTATCCTTCCATCATAACACTCGCCCATATTCAACTAGATCCACAATTCACAAAGAACCGCATAACCAAACAACCAATTAATTATTTATGCCATGACATTTTTACAACTGCATATGCCTAACAAGATGAGACTGTGGAATTGTATTTATACCACCTACCTCGATTTATTGATGGAAGTTATCCCAACGAAAATCTCCAAAATCTTAACAGCACAACATCGTCGATCAAGATCTGGATCTAAATCCTTAAAACCAAAAAATAAAATCAAAGGCATTAAGATCTTGGAAAACTAGATCTAGATCCAAAATCCTAGATCTATACCTTAAGTCATAGGTTTAGATCCATGGAAACGATGGAAATCTCTCATGAAAAGATCAAGGAATGGTAGAGGAAGGAATGGAAGAAACAACAAGATGAAATCTACTTAATGATAGGAAAGCATATCTTCAATCAGAGCCTTCAATCTTGAGAAAAGATGCTTGGATCACCATGTAATCTCTCCAAGAGAATTTGGAAACACATAGAAATTTCCAAGCCAATGCCAAGGTTGGAAAATAAGGATGTATCAGTGTTCGGGTGGTTTTAAAAAGATTTTTCAAAATTAAAAACCCTGTGCACGGTTTCCTAGATAGTGGTGCACGAGTTGTCAAACCGTGCACAAACCGTGTGGACCTCACTATCAAGATTTTCATGGTTTACACAATTTGGTGCCACGGTTTGTCAAATCATTCATAAACCATGTGTACCTATCTGTCCAGTTCTGCTTGGTTGGCACGGTTTGGTTGCACGGTTTGTCAAACTATGTGCAAACCGTGCACAACCCATGACCCTTTTGTTTAACTAAAAGGTCACCCAAACACACCTCAAGTCACTAATTTCAAAACAGATGTACTTAAAAACATCAAAAGTAAATAAAAACATTCCTGATATTGACTCCAGAAAAGACCGGGATCTTACATTCTCCCCACCTTATAACAGCTCGTCCTCAAGCTGTACTCCTGAACTTCTATGAGATTCCAAGCTAAAAAGATCGGGCCACTGAGTCCATATATCTACATCTCTTTCCCATGTCTCTTCCTACACATGTTCATGCTACCATAAAACACGAACTATTGGTATTGTATTTTCCCTCAACACCTTATCACTGTGATCCAACACACGTATCAGATTCTCCCCAAAGGATGCATCTATCTCCAGCTCAACATCATCCACATCGACCACATGAGAAGGGTCAAGGTGATACCATCATTGTTGTGATATATGGAATACATCATACATATCACTATATTCCTGTGGAAGAGCTAATTGGTATGCTACCAGCCCAACTCTCTTCATGGTCTCAAAAGGTCCAACAAACCTTGGTGCCAACTTTCCCTGACTTTGTATCATGTGGCGACCCAACCTAGGAAATACCCGAAGGAAAAACAATCACCGACTATAAACTCTAGTGGTCTCCACCATCTATCAGCATAAGACTTCTATTGACTTTTAGCCATAGTCATTTATTTCTGAATTAGTTGAACCTGTTCAGTCATCTTCTGTGCGAGACTTAGTCCCAACAACTCTGACTCACCCGCTTCCATCCAGCATAGCGGTGATCTATATGGCCTACCATAAAGAGCCTCGTATGGTGTCATCTTTACAGTTTCCTGATAACTATTGTTATAGGAAAACTACACTAAATCCAGGTGCTTCTCCCATGTACCACTTAAGTCATGTACACACTCCCTCAACATATCCTCAAGAACATGTATACTACGCTCTGAATGTCCGTCTGTTTGCGAATGGAAAGTTGTACTCAATAAAAACTATGTACCAAGTGCCTTCTACAAGCCCTTCCAGAAGAGCATAGTAAACCGTGAAATTTGATATGAAAATATTGTTTGTGGCACCCCGTGCAATCGAACAATCTTCTATAAATACAGATCTCCAAACTTCTGAACTGTAAAATTTTCCCTTATAGGTATGAAATGTGGCACCTTTGTCAGTAGATCCACAATGACCCAAATAGCATCATTATTCCTAAGTGTTTTTGGAAGTCCTATCACGAAGTCCATGGTCATGTCATCGCACTTGCATTCTAGAATAGAAAATCGTTGTAGTAAACCTCCAGGTCGTTGATGCTCCACCTTCACCTACTGACAGGTAAAGCATCGTGACACAAACCCTGCTATCTCAGTCTTCATTCCTGGACACCAAAACTACCGTCACAAATCACGAGACACTTTGGTCACAACAGGGTGCACAGCCTATCTTGAGGCATGAAATTACCGCATGAGATCCTCTTTCATGCTCGTATTAACAACAACCTGATTCTTCATATAAAAAATATCATTCTCGTCTATCTTCTAGTCTGAAGGTGTCTCCATGCCATCAAAGTTTTCCGTCAAGGCTAAGCATCCAGTGTCCTCATATTGCTTTTTCCTGATCCGTCTCAAAAGTGTATACTCCAATACAACTGACACGAGTTCTATTTCCTCCTGTCTCTCCTGAACCACAATGTGCATTTCAGCTAGCAACGACATCATCCTCTACTCGGCACTAGATTCCTGAAAAATCTAAGTCTGATTCTTCCTACTCAAAGCATCAGCCACATCGTTTCCTTTCTTATATTTATATACTAACTCAAAATCAAAAGACTTAATATACTCAACCCATCTCTGCTATCGAAGATTCAAATCTAGTTGGGAAAATATGTACTTCAAGCTCTTGTGATCGGTATAAACTGTAAACCTTTCAACAAGGAGGTAGTGTTTCCAACAATTCAAAGCATAAACCACCGCTGCCAACTCAAGGTCATGCATTTGATAATTCCATTCATGCGGCCCCAGCTATCGAGACTCGTATGCCACATCTTTATCTCTTTGCATCAACATAGCTCCATGTCCTATCACATAAGTGTCACAATACACCGTGTACTCTTCACCAGACTCATGTAGAGACAAATTTGGTGCAGACGTCAAATGCTTCTTTAACTCCTGAAATGATGTCTCGCAAGCCTCTGACCATTCAAACTTTACTCACTTTTTGGTCATACCCAAAAGTGGTTTTTCCAAACAGGAAATGTCTTGGATAAATCTCCTGTAATATCCAGCTAACCCCAAAAATCTTCGGATATCAAAAATATTCTTGGGCTGATCCTATGAAATCATTGCTTGCACCTTCTCTGGATCCACTGAAGAACCATTCTTCGAGATGATGTGTCCCAAGAAGTGTACCTGATCAATCCAAAATTGAAACTTATATATCTTGTCATATAACCGATTCTCTCTCAGTGTACTCAAGACGATGTCAAGATGTTGGGCATGATCATCATGAGTATTGGAGTACACCAAGATGTCATCCACAAATACTACCACAAAATGATCTAGGTAAAGGAATGAAATATCTTATTAATCATAGCCATAAACGATGATGGTGCATTTGTTAACCCAAATGAAATTACAACAAACTCATAAATCCCATATCTACTCCTGAAATTAGTCGTCAGTATATCAGAAGTACAAACTCCCAACTGGTGATACCCCGATCACAAGTCGATTATTAAGAAAACACAAGCTCCCTTGAACTTGTCAAACAGATCATAAATATACGGTAGAGGATATTGGTTCCTCACAGTAATCTTGTTAAACCTCCGATAATAGACACACAAATGTAAACTCCCATCTTCCTTCTTTGTAAACAGTACATGCAATCCCTATGGCGACGTACTTGGACGGATAAATCATTTATCCTTAAAGTCTTCCAACTGAGCTTTGAGTTCTTGAAGCTCTATCGGTGCCATTATATATGGTGGAATAGATACTGGCTCAACTCTTGGCATGAGATCAATAGTAAATTCAATATCTCTCTTTGGTGGAATCCCTAAGAATTATTCTTGGAATACATCCTTAAAAAAATTAACCACCGGTGGAAGGAAATCTTGCCTAACACCTTCGTCATCCTGTAAAAGACTAACAAATTGGTCTATGAGCCCTCCTAGTTGCTAAGTAATTTGCCCTGCTCTGCATGAATGGATATCCCACTCCCCATGGTGAATGTAATGGTCACCCATAGGCGACATAAATGTCACCATCTGATGATAACAATCAATGTGGTGTTGGTATGTGACTAACCAGTCCATACCTTGGATTAGGTCGAAGCCTGTCATAACAAAGATATAGATATCCCATAGGAAATGGTACTCCCTGATCTCAAGAGAACATCCCTGGCACATACAGATGTCTCTAGACTGTACCCCCAAATGTGTGACTATTGTTATTTCCCAGCTCACAAACTCCATCAAAAAACTCAAACCATTAACAGTTTTTGTGGATATAAATGATAGGCACCGGTATCAAATAAGGCATTAGCCAAAGTAGAATCCACAAGAATAGTACCTCTCACTATCGATGGTCCAACCTTTCTATCCACAAGTGTAGGTTGTACTACAAGCAACTGTGCTGCTCCTCTTCCCTGTGATGAAATCTGACTCCCCTAACTTGTACCACTCTGATGATATGGTCACTACTGCCTAAGAGCACCACATCTGTCACCCTTACCACCTCGGCTAGTAGAACTCCATCTTTGAGACTGAAAGGGTGTAGATGATCCCCTTCCCACACTCTGACTCTGTTTAGCTAATACATCACCACCTGACTCCTTTGGGTTCCTAAAGAACTTATGGAGATGTCCCATCCAACCACAAGATTTTCATTCAACGGGGGGTCAGGGACATTGATTATGATAATGTCCTGGTCTTCCACACTTGTGGAAAAACACTTGGGTAAGGTCCTGTGTAACCGACCCATTTGCCAAGTTACTCTTTCTCCCACCTCCCTGGCAGGCATTCCCATAACGTCGCTTCCTGCTCTCAAAAGACGCACCACTTGAAAATCCATTAAATACCATTTTTCTACCACTAGAAGCCTCCTTCAGGTTCCCCTCAGATATTAGAGCCTGATTTACCACTTCCGAAAACGTCTTCAGCCTAAAAATATTCACTTGAGACTTAATTTCACATTTAAGTACATCCGGAAATCATCTTGCTGAAGTGGCCTCGTTTTCTGCCAATGCTGAATCAAAATGTTGTAAGTCTGTAAAGCATCCATCATAGTCCATTACAGACATATTCCCTTGAGATAGCCTCATGAACTCAGACACTTTCCCTTGTCTGAGCGTCTCTTGATTTAAGTACTCAAAGAACTTCTATTGATATTCCTTCCACTTCATAGCTTCAAACTGCCCATTCCGAGTCTGGATGTCCCACCAACATTTCACTTGACTGCGCAACATGTAAGATGCCAACTTGACTATCTTATCAACATGTGTCTCCAGGTTCTCAAGTATAGTCTAGGTAGATTCAATCCAGAACTTTTCTTTCTCCGAACCACCCTATCAAGTAAAAGTCAGCGGGTTCTGCAACTGAAACTCCCTCATAAGATCAGACATACTTTTCACAACCCGCCCAAGGTCACTTTCTATCATTTTCATGAAACGGATGAGGTTCTCGAGAAAATTTTCCCCATCTTCTTCAGTTCGGACTATTGGTGCCTTAGGTTCACCCATTGGAGGACCATTTCAAACTATACCCCCCGCTCGTCCTCTCAACAAGCGTCGTGGAGGTATAATTCTACAAAGCCAAACATGAAGCTTAGAAAATAGTTCACAATGTTACCACAACACACAAAACCAAATTATTCATATAACTTCACAATTATTTCTTTCCACTTCAAAATTAGACACCATTTTCATTTCAATTTCACAAGCAAGGAAAATAAATAGTTTAAGTTCAACAATATTCCCATAATATATTTTCCCATGCGTGCCTAACATGAATCAGGTCACAATAATCTTGAGTTCCTAGAATGAAGTATGTAGATGAGACACTCATGCAATTGTGGGCTACAAATCAATACTCAAAAAATTCCCGAAATAATAATCACATCACACAACAAGTGCATCACCCAAGGTGAAATAATATTCAACTGTAATGACAAAAGGCAATAACAGCAATCCCACCTTGAGTACTTGAGTTTTCCCCCATACATGGGTTTGCAACTCCCATGCATGAGCTCAATATCATGCCCTGACATTCCCTAGTCTCATTTCTACCTTCCCCAAATAGTTATAAAAAAATAAGAAGAAATAAAAGGCATCTCATATGATACCACATTGTAACATCCCGACCCAGAAGCCACTAAACGGTGCTCCGAGCCGGTTGATCACAAGCCCTCAAGCACGCCTCCTCGTACAATAGAGGGTGCCGACTAGCAGCGAGGGTCTAGTAGGTCAATCCTGGGGAGACTATAACCTCTATTATAAAAATAAAATACCAGCGGAAGTAACCAAGCAATAGCGGAAATGCATATAAATATAACAGTACAATTTCACTAGCATAATCAAAAACCGGAAATACAATACTCAACTGAATGGTAAAACATGCTTTGACTATGAAAGTGCCAAGTGTCTAAAATGAAACTGAAAGTAAAGACACGAAAACTCCAAATGGGTCTCGACCCATGTCTGGTTCCCTCTTCCATGCTCCAACCCCAAACAACACTCCAACCAGGGCTCTTGACCTTGTCCTGTCCTACAACAACAAAGTTTATTTGGGTACCAATAAGGCAGCCCGAGTAGGGTGTGAGTACGACTCAGTAGATCACAACCAATAGTGTCAAAAACAAATCCATCCATAAGTAGAGTATGCAGTTACATTAACAATAAAGGAAGACAATAGGGAAAACAATTATATTTATCCAATTAACATTTCTTTAATACTTTAAACATCCAGGTTCCCGAGAACACCCAAAACGCAATGCCTGCTTCAGCCCGTGTAGGAGCCTAAACCATTTCCCCTGTTCAATTCATAATTACTATGTCACAATATTAAGTTTATGAGTAGCCTAAGGAAACCATAGTGCAAAATAAATGAAATAGTGTAGAACGTCATGTCTAGAACACATGTGAGTATTTTGAGAATCAATCCCTGTCTCACAACCCCATGGGTATTTGGAGCATCAGTCCTTGTCCTATAAAATATCAAATTCATGCATGTCCTTGTTTCTAGAATGCTATGTCTAGAACCTTTGTGGGTAATAGGAGCGTCAGTCTGTGCCCCACAACCCTTTTTCAAAACAAATAACCAATTCACATATAAAAAAATATTCAAATGTTTAATCATATTTATCCTTCCATCATAAATATCACCCATATTCTACTAGATCCACAATTCACAAAGAACCGCATAACAAAACCACCAATTATTTATTTATTCCATTAATTTTATACAACTGCATATACCATACAAGATGAGACCGTAGGATTGGATTTAGACCAACTAACTCGATTTATTGATGGAAGTTAGCACAACGAAAATACCCAAAATCTTAGTGGAACAACGTCGTCGATCATGTTCTGGATCTAAATCCTTAAAACCAAAAAATAAGATCAAAGGCATCATGATCTTGCAAAACTAAATCTAGATCCACAATCATAGATCTATAACTTAACTCATAGGTTTAGATCCATGGAAACGATGGAAATACCCCATGAAAAGATCAATGAAATATAGAGGAAATAATGGAAGAAACCACAGGATGAAATCTACTTACCGAACAGAGACCGGATCTTCAATCCGAGCCTTTAATATTGAGAAAAGGTGTTTGGATTGCATTGGAATCTCTCCATGAGTCTCTAGAAACACCTAGAAATTTCCAAGCCTGAGCCAAGGATGGAAAATAATGAAGTCCCAGGGTTCGGGTGGTTTTAGAAAGGATTTTCGGAATTAAAAATTGCGCGCACGGCTTCCAGGACAGTGGCACACGGGTTGTCAAACCGTGCGCAAACCGGGCGGACCTCACTGTCTAGATTTGCATGGTCCGTATGGTTTGGTCGCACGGTTTGTCAAACCATGTGTAAACCATGTGTACCTCTATGTCCAGTTATACTTGGTTGGCACATTTTGGTCGCACGGTTTGTCTAACCATGCACAACCCACAACCCTTTTGTTTTACTAAAAAGTTTACCCAAACACACCTCAAGTCACTACTTCTAAAACATAGGTACTTAAAAAAATCAAAAGTACCTGAAAAAGTGCTCGAGATTGACTCCAAAAAAGGTCGGGATCTTGCAATAGGATATAGGGTATATGGATTTGGTATGTACTTTGTGCTTATATGTAGCTAACCCATGTATAAGGGAAAACTCAAATTCAGGGGTTGGGATTGTAGTTATTGATTATGCCAGTTACTTTTGATAAGATTTCACCATTGGGAGACTCACTTTTATTGCATTGTTTTGTGTTGGTGTTGTTGAGATAGTGGGTTTACCATTTCATCCCTATGATATGAGGGAAATACATTTCATGCATCATAATAGGCACTATAGGATTTAAAATTTCCTACATATTGCCATGCCATATCCACTTTAAGCGTGCATTTGCCTATTGCATGTGAGTTCTGTTGTGACTAGTGGTAAAATTTTGAAATTCTGGTTTTTTAAATGTAACTTTGTGATAGTCTATTATATGTTAGCCTGACCTAACCAAGGATTGGACTGTAGATCTTGTTTAGAAATCCTTTTTGAGTTGTCCCTTCCATATCGAAACACAACTCTTGAAGCGGGTTGTCTATTGTTTAGTGATCAGAGGCAGTCTATATACCTAACATTATTTTGTGCCTTACATGGTTTTCTCACCTTCTTTACTCATTTTCAAAAGGTGTGTGTTTCACTATTGTTGAAAAATGCCACAGTGACGACTTCGTGTCGTGCCTCAGGAGAGTGGCAGTGAGCACATTCTAGAGATGGTTGGTCTTGAACAACCAGTGCTACCTCTTGTAGAGCCTCTGGTGGAAATACCTCCTATTAATAATCTGAGGGACCGTGACTCTCAGTTCAAGGATAGTCTCCTCAGGTTTATTCAGTTAGTTCAGAATATCCCCAGACCCACCCCATCTAGGGGAGACCTCACACTGGACTTTTTGCAGGAACACCCTCTCACCTTCTTGGGGAGTGGTGGCCCTCCTGCTGCAGAGTCATGGATAGAAACTATAAGGTCTATCTTCGACCACATAGAGACGCTTCTAGAGTGAAGGGTTAAACTTGCAGTCTACATGCTCTGTGACTCCGCCAAGTGCTGGTGGGACGTTGTTTCTCAGGATGATCATACCAGTGACATGGCTTGGGCCGACTTCCATGTAGCTTTCTATGACCAATTTTTTCCACAGACTCAGAGAGATGATCGTGCGTGGGAGTTCCTAGATCTTCAGAAGGGATTTATGAATATGTTATAGTATTTTAATCATTTAACAAAACTTCAGAATTTTCTCCATCTCTGACTGGAAACATGAACCCTACTGCGAGACGTTTTGAGGATAGATTTGAGTATACTATATGCTCACTGGTGATGGTCTTCCATTTAACCACTATTATAGAGATCATAAATTAGGCTTTGATCTCAGAGTGATATTTCAGGGAAGCTAAACTAGCGAGCTAGGGTGGTTCAGTTCCGAGACAGTTTGATGGCTCTTCTGGCATCAGGAAACTCTATTTTGAAAGTGCATGTGTGGGAAATCCTAGCCAAACATCACTTATTGATACCTCTGTCACATGTTATCAGTTCGACAGAGATGGTCACAATAATCCACAGTGCATGAGAGATTTTAATGAGTGCTGAGATTGCGGTAGGATGGGACACCTTCAGTGTTTATGTTGTTCCTTCCCTTCAACATCCAGTGGAAGAGGCTTCGCACCTACACCTCTCTCAGGTATGGGGTCTATGACTCCATAGCAGGCTGGAAGTTATTTTTCCACTGGCTGATCAGGTCGAGGTCATGGTGGAGGTCATAGTTGAGTAATCAAGTTTTAGACTATCAGGATTAACAGAGTTGGCCTAATCAGGACAACTAGGCGGCATATTAGGGTTACAACTAAGGTTTCATGTACGCACTACAATCAGCAATAGAGGAACATAGTGAAGGACCATCTTCCGTGATATGTACTATTCTAGGAGCCTCTACCTTAGTTTCTGATCTTTTTGATACCATTGCATCACACTCCTTTATATCTGCTGCTGTTATTGAAAGTCTTGGTTTTCCAATTGAGTACAATTATTACATCATGTCTCTTGACACTCTACTTGGGGTTAGGACAGAGGGAATATTCATGTGCCAAGAGTCCCCCCTTGAGATTAGTGGGTACCTTTTTTTTTGGAATTTCCATATCCTCGACATTTCTGGCACCGAAGCCATTCTCATTATAAACTAGCTTGCTCCATATTGTGGTCAAGTTGATTTCAATCATTATCATTTGTCCTTCACATCCCCTGAGTGCAACACATATATTCCCAAAAGAGAATGGGATATGTGGGCAGACCGATATAAGCCTAATTAGGTAGGGTTGGGTAGAGTGATAGATCAGTTGGAAAGTCACTTCATTAGCAATCAGGGAACACACCTAGTTGAATTCCCTCCAATAGTGGATCTTTTTAGGGACATCTTCCCTAACGATTTCTCTGACTTACATCCTATGAGAGATGTGGAGTTCACTGTCAAGATCATTCCAAGAGGGGCACCAGTGTCTATTCCTCCTTATAGGATGGCAACAAAAGAGCTACAAGAACTCAAAAAGAATCTTCAATACCTTAAGAATAAAGGTTTCATCATACCTAGAACATCATCGTGGGGTTCACCTGTCTGTTTTTCCAATAAAGAAGATGTTACCCTAAGATTATTCCAGTATTATCATCGACTCAACCAGATCACAGTAATGAATCAATATCCATTACCTCATATAGATGATCTATTTGACCAGCTACAGGGAGAAACTGTTTTCTCTAATATTTATATGAGGTCGGGTTATCACAAGGTGCATGTGAGACCTTCTGACATACCATGTACAACATTCCCAACCATGTACGACTTGTATGAATATCTTTTTATTCCATTTATCCTCAACAATGCACACACAGTCTTCATGGATCTGATGAACTGGGTTTTCATCTGTATCTTGATTCCTTTGTGGTAGTCTTTTAGATGATGTGTTAGTGTATTCAGATTCAAAACAAGACCATTCAACCCATCTTGATATTGTGCTGATTACACTTAGAGAGCACTAGTTATACACTATGATCAGTAAATGAAACTTTTGGATTGATAAAGTACACCTCTTAGGTCATATTATATCTGAATCAGGGGTATTCTTTGACCTTGAAAAGGTGAGCATCAGGGTTTCATGGGAGCAGCCCAAGATTTTCTTCGACATTGGTAGTTTCATGGGGATTTCTGGCTATTACAGGCCTTTCATCTAGGATTTCTCATGCTTAGTAGTTCCTCTTACAGCCCTAAATAAGAAATGTGTACAGTTCATCTGGTTAGAATCTTGTAAAAAGTCGTTTCAGGAGTTAAAAGAAAGATTAACCTCATCCCCGATCCTGATTCTACCTAAACCTGGTAAGAGCTAAACAATTTACTATGATGCTTCAGGAATTAGACTGGGTGCAGTTTTGATGCATGGTTATCGAGTCGTGGATTATAGATCACACTAGTTGAGACATCGTGAGAGGAACTATCCTACCCATGACCTAGAGTTGGATGCGGTGGTTCATGCTCTACACTGTTGGAGACACTAATTTTTGGGTGATAGATTCATTGTTTACACAGAGCATAAAATATTAAATATTTATCCAATAAATGGACATGAACTTAAAGAAATGAAGGTGGTTCGAATAGTTACAGTCATTCGACATTGATCTTTCTCATACCCCTTGTAAGTTTAATGCTTTGGCAGATGCATTATTCCACAAAACAAAGAAACAGGCCGTGCAGGTTGCCAGCAGTGAGTGGAAGATGATGGCCTTCTTTTCATATATGCATCTAGAGTTTTAGAAGAAGAGTGAGAAACTAGTTCTAGTAGCTCTTACATTGACGTCCTCTCTTATAGAGCATGTTCATAGATAACAACTGACTGATATTGAGGGTCTCATTTTGAGGTAAAGTGTTACAGGATAGAACCCACCTCCTGGTTGAGATGTTGATGGGAGTGAACTCTCCATTACCATGGTCGTGTATGGGTACCTTCTGGTATATAGGAAGAGCAGATGATTGAATCTCACACCTCCATTTAGGCAATTCATCCTGGATAGAACAAGATGTAAAGAGGTATTTTTCAACATTATTGGTGGACAAGAATTAAAAATCGGATTTTAGGTATCATCACTCGATGATCCACATTCCAATTGGTGAAGGTAGAGCACCAGAGACCTGCTGCACTCCTATATCCTCTATCCATTCCGAAATGTAAATGGAATGACATCACCATGGATTTCATTATAGGATTTCCAAGATCTCCTTGATGTAGCGATGCAATATGGGTGGTTGTTGGTTGGTTGACCAAGGTTACGCACTTCTTGCCTATCTGAGAGACATTTGAGATTGATGAGTTGGGAAGGCTGTATATCCTGGAGATTGTGTGACTTCATGGAATAACTCATACTATTGTCTTAGACAGGGATTCCCACATTACTTCACTGTTCTAGAAAGGGTTGCAAAAGGTACTGGGTTCATAGGTACTTCTGAGTACAACATATCACCCTCAGACCGATGGACAGTCCGAGACAACTATACGAGTTTAAAAGGATATGTTACAGGCCAATATAATTGATTTTGAAGGTTCCTAGGATATTCATATACCTCTTATTGAATTTAACTATAATAAAAGCTTCTAGGAAATAATTCAAATCGGCCCGAATGAGGCTCTCTATGGTAGACTATGCCATTCACCCTTATGCTAGATCGGATCAGGTGAGGCAGCTCTGTTGGGTCCTTATCTTGTTTATGATACTTATGAGCAAGTTCATCTGATTTAGAATTATATGACTATATCTCAGTCGGGACATAAATCTTATACCTATTTTCACCAAATAACATTGGTGTTCTAGGTGGGACATCGAGTCTTTCTACGTGTTTCTCCGAGGTTCGGTCACAGGTGGATGAGGAGAGAGGAGAGGTTATCACTAAGATACATCGGGTCGTTCGATATAGTGGAGATAGTTGGTTTGGTAGCCTATTGGTTACTGCTAACTCAGAGGTACAGTTCCATGCATGATTTTTTCCATGTATCTGAGCTCCAACAATATCATCCAGACCCATCTCATTCTTTTGACCCTGACGACATTAAGCTTGACGCTGATGCATCCTTTTCAGAGCATCCAATCTGTATCATTGACCATAGCATGAAAGTATTATGAGGCAATTGAGTCCCTCTAGTCCTTGTGTTGTGGCAGCACAGTCGCATTTCAGGACGAGACGTGGGAGAGAGAGACGGATATGCCTGCGTAGTGGCTGGAACTTTTCCTTGGCGACGTTCCACTACCATCGAAAGGGAAACTTAGGGACGAGTTGTCTTAAGAAGGGGAGGTTGTAACGTCCCGGCCTTAATCAGGAATGAACCATTTTTAATTATTTTAGTCAAATTAATTAAGTGACATGGGTCATGTGCCTAAGCACCTCATTGCGGGTCCCGAGCAGCTTTTCAATTAATATAAATAACTACAGAATTTCTATGAAAAATGTTATGTTGCACTTTAGCGTGGTGTTTGAGATTAAAATAATTAATTAAAGGTTGAAAAGGAATAATAATATATTTAAATAATATTTAAAATAAATCAAGAAAGGATATAAAGAAATTTTGAAATAAAATAAAAAGGGGGTTACTTGAAATATAAAAATAATTAAAATGGGATATTTCCATTTTAATTTATTTTTATCATTTTTTATTTCCCTATTTTTATTCTTTTTTATTTTTCATTTTATTTTCCCTTTTTTCATTTTCTTTTTTTTCTCTTATTTTATTTTCTTTTCTTTTTTCTTTCTTTTCTTTCTTTCTTTTTCTCGCCTCTCTTCTTCTCATCTTCTTCACGTTGCACCCCCTCTCTCCCTAGGTGGCGCACCCCTCTCCTCCTCCTTTGGAAGACCGCAGATCCTCCATCTGTCAATCAATTTCTTCTCTATCAGGTGTGCAATAAACCTTAGGTAATTTCTAACCTTTTTTAATTGGAATCGTACTTTTTCATTGAGTATTTTATGCGAATTTCTTCGTGGAAAATTTTTAACCTACATTGGGGTTTTTCTAAAATCCTATGTTTTCATCCGTTTTAGGTCAAATAAAAGCCTAATACGGATCATAGACTCATATATGACTACAAGGTAGGTTTCCTACTCTCTTTCCCTCCATTTCATTGTGGTTTATAAAAACGCATCGTTGTGCCATTAGTCGGTGCTTGTCGGCTTTGTGCAATTTCACCCAATTTCATCAATTTAGTTGATCACCTAATTATTACGTCCTTAGTTATCTTAATTTAATTTATTTGAATTATTTAAACAGGGTCTAACACTCCTTTGGGTGTACTGACATGGTTGGTATAATTTTCCATTAGCCGAGTTTACAGTTTAATTAATTCCAAGTGTTTCGCAACCACTTTTTATTGTATGTAAATTTAATAAATAGTTTCATTGAATACAAACATTGAATTGGTTGATAATTGGTAATTGTTTTTGCTGAGCTGTTTATTTATTTTAAATGTGAATTATTTGATAATGTTGATATGATATATTTCTTTGTTATGTTTCAAATCTGTAATGTTAAATTTATACCTTGTGATGCACGGGTGTATCTGAATAGTTTTCGAGATGCAATTTTATATGCAGATTATGTCATATATGTTACTATGAAAACTTTAATTATATTTAGGGTGGGGAAAGGAGTTGGGTCTAGTATTAAGGGCCACACTTAGAACCTTTGTTCCTTACTATTACCATTACGCATCGAGGGGCGGTGTCTTTGGCTTTGCCGGACCGAGACTTCCTCGAGATTTTAATACTTATGAGTGACACCAGTTCCAAAAGGTCTCATCGAGAAGGATTTGTTGGCAATACAGCTAACCCATATTTAGATGACACACAGCCCCTTTTTTGCGAGTTTAGGACGAACTCAGGGTAAAGCCATGCCTCTAGTTAAATCACAATCTTGGGTTACTTTAGGTTTATATTATTGACATTTGAGTATCTTGATAATTGGAATGTTCTTCCAGTATGTTGAAGCACACTTAGTTGACACTTGACATAGACCCCAAGTTAAATCACAATCTTGGGTTATACATATTCCTTGTTTTACCTTGATTTTATGGGTTTTGTATATACATTTATGTGCATTCTGTTGATTGGTACCCATTCATACTACTGACTTAGGATGAAGTATGTGATTAGGCGCGAGTGTCGTTTGGAACTTGGGCTGACTTATTTATTTCATTGCACTTAAATTACATATCTTAAATTGTTATGTAATGGTACAGTTCATTTTTATCATTGAACAAAATGGAATGGTTTAGACACCATGGGTGCCGACCTAGTGGGATTTTATCTCACACCCTTCTTAGTAATCATTTACAACCGAGTAGATTTAATGCTCATAGGTATTGACAAGGGGAAATGTGCTTCTTCTGATGAATGATTATTCTTCACGGCTTTGGATAGAGACTGGGGTAGAGGACAGATCCTTGATCGTGATGTCGCTGCTCCTTTGTGCCTTTTATTTTATTTGAATATGGGTTTGAGTTCTATTTTCCTTACTTCCAGTTTAGACATAAATCATGGCAGGACATCATTTTGTGATATTCCGGACTTGATTATTATTATTCAGTTGGATTATTTATATTTCTTATACTATAGTTTATTCATTTATATTATTCCACTATTTATGATTAGTTGTATTCTACTTTTTATTTCATATTAACTATTGACTATGAGGGTATAGTCTCCCCCTTAGACACAAAAAGGCCCTCACTACTAGTCGACAACCTATGTTCTTCTGGGAGATGCATTTGAGTTCATGTAACCCACCAGTCCTGCCAATGTCTTAGAGGTGAGTCGGGTCGGGATGTTACAATTCCAAGTGTCTATAATGAGTCATGAATACTCATCTCTTGTTCCACACAAGGACATAGGTCAGAGCTCGTAAAATAGAGAAAAAAATCACATCACACAGAAATTGCATTACTCGATGTGAAATAATGTATAATAGTTACATCACAAATCAATAACAACAATCCCATCATAGGAACTTGGTTTTTCTCACATACATTTCTTACCTAATTTTGTGAAAGGGCTCATGTACAAGGAATGACTCATCCTATTCTACTGTTTAAATTTCCTAACAAGTAAGACAAATGACCATAAAAGAAAACCCCCTCTCATACCACTGTGTAATGTCCCGACTTGGGTTCCACGCACCATTACCCCCAGACTGTTGGTCAAATGACCTTAGTCATCCCTCCCTACATTCCAGTGTCTTCCGACTAGAAGCGAGGGTCTATTATTAATCCTAGGAAGATTATAAATACTTTATCAAAGAAGAAAAATATCAGAAATAAATAAAAAAATTACTAAAAAATTACTAAATCAAAATTCATAACTAAATCATACTAATATCATAAGAAAATCTAAAACACGAATATAATCTCTAAAAATAAACTATTAGATATTTATTTCCAAATATTTTTCATGTTTCAGATTTAAAAAACCAAAATAATGACATTGAAAACTGAAAGAGGGTCCTGAAACCATGTCTGGTTCCCTCATCTATGATAACATAGGGTTCATTCCCTTATCTTCACTTACAGACATAATGTCTATTTTGGTATCAATCAGGTATCCCATGTGGGGCGTGAGTAGAACTCAACAGGCCACCACCCAAGGAATCTAAATCAATATCTACCCAATAACATTTTATTCATTTGTATAAAGAATAAAGTATAAGTAATAATGTTAACAATTTAAATATTCAATTATTCATTATTTAACCGCATAAACCCATGGGTTGTTAAGGACCCTCGAACCACCGTTATCTCTTTCAGCTTGTGCCAGATTCATAACCATATCACATATTCAATTCACAATTTTTTTATCATGCATGGGATTACATTATCCATTACATTTCAATTAATATCTTGGCCACATAAAACCCTAGTCTAATTCCAGATTTTTTGGCCTACAACACCATGTCTAGCACCCATGGGATTTTGAAGCATCAGTACCTATCCCACACATCATTATTATCAGATATGGTATTTTTAAGAATCATTCCATGTCCCGCACAAGTATAGTAGTAAATCACATATGATATTTTGAAGCATTAGTTCATCTCCCACACTCATATAACACACATATTACAATATCACATATATCAAAATTTCACATAAATAATGGATAAAAATCATTAACATTATGATTTCACATTTTCATTAAAGTGTACCTTTTCATGTATTTAAACCCATAAGGCTCAACACTTTAATTCACATGGAATAATATAAATAATTCACTATTAAAACATTTTTAAATATTTAAATTATCTAACACCATAACACATTATGGATAATTCAACCATCTCCAAATCCTCATTTTCAATTAATTCATATTCAAAATAATTAACCAATTACAAAATCATTATTTCCCATCAATTTCATAGTCACAATATTCCATTAATTAATTAACCAATTAATTATTCCAATTTTACCAATTCTAATTTCCACAAATTTTTCCAAATTCATTATAAATTTATGAAAAATCAATTCAATTTCCAATGTAATCCTCCAACATTGGTAATTGTGATTCCATAATTATGTAAACATAATTAAATCAAGACTATAGTATATTCAATTTTAAACACCTACCTCATGATTGATAACAAACACTCACCAATAGAAATCCCTGTGTAGAAGCATAACATTTAAGACCATGATGAAGAATGAGATCAAGATCCAAAACCAAGATCCAAAATTGAACTAAGTAGATCTATCAAAACCCTCATCTAATCTCTTTATAATAGAAAAAACTATCCTCTTCACCTAGAAAGAGAGACAGAAGAGAGGTAAATCATATTCAGGAAGAAAACACATATTGAGAGAGGAATAGATCCATCAATGGATCTTCAATTATTCAATAATATAGGGTGGAAATCCTTTTAACTCTTTTGGGAGCCTCCAAAAATCAAAGGAAATATTTTAGTCTCAAGTTGGGGTGATTAATGATTAATAGAGGGGGTTAATATTTTTATTTTTATTTTTGGGGGGTCTAAAATTATGTGTTCATGATTTACTATATGGAGAGCATGATTTTTCCTATCTTTTCAACTAACCATGTCCCTCATCCTAGGGGATCATGTATTTTGAAAACCATGTGCTTGTTTGAATCCCATTTTTTTAGGTACACATGATTTTCTGTCTTGGGTGCATGGTTTAGGAAAACTGTGATCCTATCAGGTACTTCCCATCTTCCTTATAAAATTATATTTATCACCAAAAACTCCCCAAGGTAAAATTCATTCAATATATAATTAAAAATGGTAAAAGTTTACCTGTAAATGAGAATAAGAAAACCCCAAAAGCTTGGGATTTTACAATACACATGAACGATGATTGCATATCCCATTTGATATAAGTGTGTATTAGTGTAGGTCGTACCATTGACATAACAAAATTCTAGTATATTGAGGATACTAAGGTCATTACATAGGAAATATATAAGAATAATTTAATGGGTCTATAATAAATGAAAAAAGTGACCATTGAATAAAGTTATGTCTTTTTCAAGTAACTCCTTTTGGTTTATATCAAATGACTCTGTTGGGTGGATTTATTCCAAATGAGAGGATTCTAGGATGAGGGTATGGTTTTTGGGAGATTATATTGGTTGGTTTTGGATGATACTAAGAGAATGAGAGGTTTTTATAAGTGTGGGATGAGTTATTTTTTATAGTGGTGGAGGATTGGCATTCATATAAATATAAAAACACTATTGAGAGGTCTTACGTACATCATATGCCTCAAATAATTATTTTTTAATGAATGTGGGGTAATGGTAGAATTATGGGTATCTAATAGATTTTGGATAAGTTTTTATTAATTTCTAACTTACATTTAAGGTTTAATCTCTTATCAAAATAGTATTCCCCTTAATCAATGCAATTAATTTTAATTTCATTCACTAATAATTTTGGACAAAACTACATTAAAATTAATATAAATTAAATATTATCATGATTCCAAATTTAACATCCCTGATTCCAAGTATGGTTCCTCCTCTATGGAAACCCATACCAAACCAACACCTTAGAAAGATCCTTTGACCTTGTCATGACATGAAACCTTGATGTCTGTTCAGGTACCCAACAACGGTCCGAGCAGGGTGTGAGTACAACTTAGTAGGAAACCACCAAAAGTGTCTAAAAAATATTCTATATAAATAATTGTTCAAGAAATAATAGAAATTAATAATAAATGAAGATTAAATATTATGTTCCCTTATCCAGATTAGGTCTATTACCATGAATTATTACCGATTACATATATTACTATTTCCAACACATTTGAAAAGGGTTCATCAAACACAACAAGTTACATATCCTTAAGTACACAATTACATGAATGATGAAAACACATAGTTTTACTATACCACAAGGACCAACTTCCCCATGCCAACTATATCCTCGCCTAAAAGTATCATTTCTGGTGGATGTCCACCATATCCTCACCAAGAAACATCAGTCCTGGTGGATGTCAACCATATCATCACCTCGAAGCATCAGTCTGAGTGGATTTCAACCATATCCTCACCTCGAGGCATTAGTCTGGGTGGATGAAACTAATAGGGAAATAGATCATCAGTATTATCCCTTCCCCATTCATTAGGGTTGGAGTTTAGAGCTTTAGTCCAACTCAAACCTTGGGCGTAGAACCGTAGTCAATACCATGCACTACCATGCTATGTGCACATGCTATACATATATGTAACCATTAACCATTTACAAAAAATCACAACCATTTCACATGGAAATGATAAACCATAACAATTACCTGAGGGTTAACACCATGCCCTAACCCATTTACACCTTTACCACATTTTACATCATTTAGCCATTTAACCCAATTCCATTTTATTATTCTTATCTCACTAAGAATTAATTTATTGTGCCTATCTCACTAGGCATTGTTCATTATGCATAACTCACTAGGATTAATTACCATGTTCATAATCCATTCCATTACAGTCTCTATTCATTTCCACTTAATAACTCATTCACAAAATTTCCAAATACAATTCATATCCATTTAGCCAAATTCCCATTTTTGTGCCTTAACCCATTTTTTGTATTCAACCACCCCTTTGCCTTATCAAAATTCATCATTGACAATTCATTAAACCATTTAGCCCATTTATCATTTCACAAGAATTTACCCACTTATGCATTCCAAACACAATTATCATACCACCAAACCCATTCCCTTCATTACATTCAATCATTTAGGTGCACCACCTAATTCTCATGTATTAAACCACTCCACAATTCGTCCCCAATTATAATTTCCCATGCTTATTTCAATAAGCACAATCATGTGTGATGCTAAACCTCTTATCTTTTACCTTTATCTCACTTAACCCCTTTTTAATCCCACCAACACCCACATAGTTTACCGTCCAAACCATGTGTGTTACTAGGACTCCCATTCACATCCTTCAAGCTTAATTTCATATTCACCCTAGGACATATGGTCTCACACAATGGCCCAACATTTACATAGCTAAACTCTAAGTCTGGGATTGTGGGCACACCCCATGTGTGGCCCTAACATAGGTCACATTTTCCTCCACGCATCCCGTGGGGATCACGTGGGTTCCATTTGGTTGTTTAGACTACTTGAACATCTCATAACCATAATGGCATGTCAAACTCTACACAAGAGGGTAAGAATCAAAACACTTCATGAACAAATATCAATAAAACTCAATTGATATAACTTTTAGACCACCTACCTCAGATATGTTGATGAACATCCTCCCAATCAAGGCCTTAGATCCCAATCCAACACACCTTTGATACCTCAACCAAGATCTCACTAAAAAAGAAAGGGTTGAGACCATTGGATGGGGATTGCACAAAATAAAAGACCTAAACTAAAAAAGAGATAGGAGGAGGATATTAGAATCACCCAGATATTTGATTTGCTTCCAATGACATTCAAAATGGTCAAGAATCAAAGGAGATCGGTATTTGGTAGCTCTTGGTCCCTTTTGTTTGTTCCTAAGGTTGAAAGGGAGATGGATGAGGAAAAACCTGAGTTGGATCTTAAAATCACAGGGTGGAATATTTGTAAATTTTTCAACTTTTCTGGGCCACATCATTTACCCGCATGGTTTTCCAAAATGTGCGCAAACCGTGCAGTAGTTACTGTCTGTGAGAGGCCAGCCTACACAGTTTCCTAGGGATCCCACAGAGTTTTCCCTAACCATACATTGATCCTCCAAAGGCTATTTTTCGAGGATGTCTTGTCTACATTGTTTACCTGCAAAGTTTCCCCTAACCATGTGCAGACTATGCGCCTTGCACTACTTGGCATGATTTCTATTCTCTTCACACCCTGATCCCCTAGTGCACCCTTGAGCCCCCAGATGAACTTGGGAAACACTTATCTAGTTGAAAATAAGATACCCAAGCCAACACTTAAATGAAAACATTCTTTAATAAATAGTTGGACCTTACAATCTCCCCACCATATAATGGCTCATCCTTGAGCCTCTCTTCCCAACATCTCTAAGATCCTGTAACTAATGGTCATTCCACTATGCCTTCCTATTCACCCACTATCCAAGTTTCTGGTTGCACATCACAGGGACACGGAACATGGATCCAGGTACAGAATTCCCCCACAATCCTTCCTCACTACAACCACAACACGAGTTGAACACTTCTCAAGTGTCCATCCACTTCAACCATTATCACCATGAGAACATCCTGGGGATCATAGGTGACAAAACCTAACCCAAAACAGATGGAAATTAACACATAACATCAAATAACCATAGAGGGACCAATAGAAACCTCATTAGATTGATTCCTTCGTACATCTCATGACCCAAATCACATGGCGTCATTTTCTAGTTCTCCCAACTCTAACAGTGACAAACCTGGTATCACCCGGAATAAAACACACTATCCTTCATATCACCTTCCCTGAAGATCTCATACCACAAATATACATCAAAATGAAACTAAAAACTCTCAGTTACTCAACCAGTTAAATTGTGACAAAACACTCTACCAGGGCCAACTCACCCGAATGGTGACCACTCGAGTCCTCCCAACCCGAAACTCGGATCACATCATCATCCTACCATTTATCCAGTATGGTTCTATCCACCATTTCCAGTTACATGGAAACTCCTCCATCAATGAAGGACCACCAGAACTCAACCCAAACTTTTCCATCTTGTAACATGTTCCAACTCACCATGCCCAAGCATCCATAGGATCATTACCCTACCTTGGAGTCTCGTCGCACCATCACAACCATTGGGAATACATACTTGTACTATCCATTCTAAGACTACGATTATCCTGACCTCACTCAAGTTCACTTCATTACTAAAGGTGCTTTTTTCTGAAACATGAACCCTAAGGTGGGTCACTCTCACCACACCCATCAAGTTTACCATATCAGGCCGAACCACCTTCAACTGGATTTCCCCAAAACACCCACCTTCAACTGATGGTACACTACTCCTTTCTCACCTTCCCAAGGTGCTTACTGACTTGAAGTCTATCAATATCATTCCACACCCCATTGAGGTCATTTCATGAATCCCAATAGACATGATTATCATGAAATTATTTCCCTCCAGACTATCATCGACTTCACCCTTGTCAAGACAGCACATCACATAGCCAAGTTCAGTAAACATCACAATGTTCCAAAACCACATAAGGGAAAATTGACCTGAGTCTAATCCCAAACTTCTTTGTAGTTATAAGACCCAAACTTATCTTTCCAAAACTTGTTTTCATATCCAACAACATCCTCTTATGACCCATGATAGGTCTCACAAGATTCACGTGGAACCACCCTGAGCTCCATTCAACGCATGGCTCATTTGTCACCACATCCAAGTCCCACATGCCTCTCCAAGGAACCTGACATGCACCTCACCAGTTCCTCATTGTTACCCTGGTGCCACAAAGTCATATCGATTTTCTATTTACAATATAAAATGATGATTTATCACTTTCCACTTTAAGAGTTTCGTTAATTTTACTCAACAACAGGGATTCCTACCACCGCATCTTAAAACCGATCACAAACCAAACCCCAAACTTAGATATGGTCATCCATACCTTTTCCCAAAACAAGAGAACGTACATCACCCAGAGCCTATTATCTGATTACATTAACAAAAACAAAGACATTTTTTGACTTTAGGCCCATCCTGAGGTCCTCATCCTATGCCATCGAGGGTGTACACCTCATCATCAAACTCCACACAAACTGCGTCTGTGCGCATAAACTCCATGATGTCCCTCACCCAACCAAACACCTCCATGTCTCTTGGAGAGAGACAAAGCTTCTCAAGAGACCTGGGATGATGTCAAGAAGTTGGTAATGCTCGTCACTAGCTGAGTTATGCAAAGATGTCTTCAAATAACACCACCACCAACTTATCCATTTCTCATTTCAAGCTATGGGACACCATGACCATTCAATAATCTTGGGCTTCCCTATCTAACATTCCACATCAACACTTTACCATCACCACTCAGGTGTGATTTCTAAACAATTTCAACCATTTATCCATATCCAAAACATTCATACAAACATATTCGGCCACATGAATACCTTTACCTTAGGTGTAACCATCGATCAAAAGTTTATAACCACACTTTAGTCACCCAAATATTTTTTATTCAAAATTACTTCTAGACCTCCAATAATCCTCACACAAATAGTTGAGTTTGGAATTCAAGTTATAAAACCATTCGAAGAATACATTACCTCTAATTACAAACACTAGGGTTCCCTTATGAAAGAACCAGGCAAACTAGACCATCAACCTTCCCAAATATCCCTACATCAAAAAAGTGCACCAAGAAGCACACTATGTCCTGTTTTCAAAGTCCAAAACATCCACATGTCTGACACAAGCCCAAAAGTGCTAGAAGCCTTGTTCGACCTCTCTTATAGGTCACCTTGAAGGTTGAACAAAACAAACACCCTTGACTAGAGTCACAAAAGGGATAATCCATTGTCCCTTTCTCCAAATCACTGTTATCATGACACGAACGAAGAAAAGCACATGAATGGAACTCTCATCCCCATTCTGATGCGCACTATTCTTTGCGTACCAAACAACCATCTTCTCTAGGATACAACCCAAAGGTGTACACATTCATAGGCACTACGGAAAATCATCCTACCATAATTCAAGTCACAACTCTCAAGGTCTCTGCTCACAAGGTCACCAAGACCCAGGAACCATCCTTAGGGTTCGTCATGAACTTCATATGGTCACAGACCACGAAATTTCTTCATTTACATTACCAAAAAACACCTCATAACCCAAAGGACACATACCTAGCAAGGGTTCCCTAAACAAACAACCTAGTCTATATCATGACTAACAAGGCCTCACAACCCAAGCCCAAAATCTCCACTACGGGACTCTCACTGCCCCAAACCATGAATAAAAGTGTCAAACTGACAACACCTAGGATACCAACCTTTGCGCCCAAAAATTATCATTACAATGTTTTCATTCACTCGACACTTCGAATAACGACTGAAAAATTTAACCATAGATAGAAATATCCTATGCAACCAACTTTAAACATACCATTCTTCATTATTTACCCCTACAGTCATCATCACACATAGAGCACCACCCCCTACCATACCTACCATGGTCATGGTCAACATGGGGTAAACAACTATGCACCACCATAAGGTTCTCAAAAAATGTTACAACGAACCTTTTAATTCATTACAAAAACCCAATTACACATATTCCATTAATCATCACTTATCATTTGTTATATTGTTTCCCCCTTTCATTGTTTCATTTATAGCATTTTCCACTTTAAATCATCAAGATTCAAGGTGCATTCTATCATTCAAGACTCACACACCCAACCCATGTGTTCCTACCATGATGCATTCCAACTATCTCACTAGGTTCCTACAATTATGCATGAGTGGACAACCTTATGCCATTAAGGCCACAAGAAAAATATCATAAAATACTCACATCACATAACATGTGCATCACCCAATTGTTAAATATCATCAACTGTAACATCACACTTTCATGAATAAAATTTCCAACCTAGGGTGATTTAGTTTTTCCCTCATACATGTGTCATCTACTCCCAAGAACAAGCTCATTACCAAGTTATGACACTATTCTAATATCTTTTCTACCATCCCAAAATAGAAAGAAAGAGAAGAGAACTCCTCTGATACCACATTGTAACATTCTCGAATCAAATTTTGGGTCCTCCTCTATAAAAACCCTTGCTAAAACAACTCCCTAGAAAGATCATTTTACTTTGTCCTGACCTAAAACCATGAAGTCTACTCAGGTACCCAATGGAAGCCCGAGAAGGGTGTGAGTACAGCTTAGTAGTCCACCACCAACAGTGTCTAAAAAATATCTGATATAAATAATTGTGGATTCAAGATGGGAAATGAATAATTAATTTCAAGGAAAGATTAAGTTCCCTTAGCCAGTTTAGGTCCATTACCAAAAATTATTATCATTTTTTTATCTTACGATTTTCATCTCATTTAACTTGGGTTCATGAAATGCATCAAGTTACAGGGCCTTAAGTACACAATTACATTCATGAGGAAAACACAATGTTGTCCTATCTCACTATGACCAACTTCACCATGCCAACCATATCCTACCCTCAAAGAATTAGTTCGGGTGTATTCCAACCATATCCTAAACTAGAAGTATTATTTTAGGTGGATGTAAACTATATAATCACCATGAAGCATCGATTCAGGTGGATGTCAACCATATTCTCAACATGAAGCATCAGTTCTGGTGGATGCAAATGATAGGGAAACAAAGCATCAGTTCTATCCCTACCCCGTGCATTAGGGATGGAGTCTATATCCTCATTCCAACTCGACCCATGGGGGTAGAACCTCAATCAATACCCAACACTACCAAGATATGTGCACAAGCTATACATATATGTAAACATTAACCCTTTACACAACATCACAACCATTTCCCATGGAAAACATAAACCATAACAATATCTTGAGGGTTAACACCATGCCTTAAACTATTAACACATTTACCAAATTTTAAATCATTTATCCATTTAACCTAATTCCATTTTATTATGCTTATCTCACTAAGAATCCATTTATTGTGCCTATCTCACAAGGTTGTGTTCATTATGCCGTAATCACTAAGCTTCATTACCATGTTCATAATCCTTTCCATTATGGTCTCTAGTCATCTCCAATTAATAACACATTCACACAATTTCCAAATACATTTTATATCCATTTATCCAATTTCCCATTTTTGTGCCTTAACCCATTAGGTGTATTCAACCACCCCTTTGTCTTAGCCAAATTCATCATTGACCATTCATTAACCCATTTATCCCATTTATCATTTCACAATCATTTACTAACTTATGCATTCCAAACAAAATTCTCATATCACCTAACACAATCGCTCCATTACATTCAATTATTTAGGTGAACCACCTTATTATCATGTATTAACCCATTCTACAATTCATCCCCAATTATTATTTCTCATGCTTACCTCACTAAGCATAATCATGTATGAAGCTAACCCCCTTAGATTTTACCTTTATCTCACTTAACCCCTTTTTAATCCCACCAATACCCACATAGGTCACTTCCCAACCCATGTGTGTTACTAAGGCTCCCATTCACGTCCATCAAGCTTTGTATCATATTCACCCTATGACCTATGTTCTCACACAACGGCCCAAAATTTACTTAGCTATACTCTAACTCTGGGAACATGGGCACACCCCATGAGTGGCCCTAACATAGGTCACATAGTCCTTCATGCATCCTATGGGGATCACAAGGTCTCCATTAGGTTTTTTTGAATCCTTAAACACACATCACCATAATGGCACAACAAACTCTTCACGAGAGGGTAATAATTAAAAAACTTCATTCCCATATCTCTATAATACTCAAGGGACATAACTTGTAGACCACCTATCTTAGATCCATTAATAAACATCCTCCCAATCAAGGCCTTAGGTCCCAATCCAACAAAAATTTGATACCTCAACCTAGATCTCACCGAAAAAGAAAGGGTTGAGAGGTTTGGATGGAGATCACACAAATGACAAGACCTAAACCGGAATAGATAGAGGAGGAGGAGATTGGAGTCACCCAGATCTTCAATTCACTTCCAACGACACTCTTAGTAGTCAAGAATCAAATTAGATCGATCTTTGGGATCTCTTGGTCCCTTTGGATCATTCCGAGGGTTGAAAGGGAGAAGGAGGAGAGAAAACTCGAGTTGGGTCTTAAAATCATGGGATGGCATTTTTGTAAATTTTTTCAACTTTTTTGAGTCGCATGATTTAACCACACGGTTTTCCAAACCATGTGAAAACCATGTGACAACTACTATCCATGAGAGTCCAATTTATACACTCTCATGTGGATCCTACACGGTTTACCATAATCATGCACAAATCGTGCGAAGAATACAGTCTGGGGATGGATGGTCCACACGGATTACCCGCACAGTTTCCCCTAACTGTGCGCAGACCGTGCACCTTGCATTGGTTGGCCTAATTGATCTTCTCTTCACACCCTGAGCCCTTAGGTCACCCCCAAGCCCCCACATTAACTTGGGAAACACATATCTAGCTGTAAAGGAGAGACACAATCAAACACTTAATGGAAAACATTCTTTTAGAAAGACTGGGACCTTACAAAAAAATTGGAATTAATTGTTCCAAATTAAAATAATACAACTTGAAGAACATAATTTAAAATTAATCCCATAGATAGGATAAGAGGGCGGGTTTTTAAAGTATAAGCATCTAAACATTGAAATTTTTGTATATCTAATTTCAAAGTGAAATAGGTTTCACTAAACTAAATTGTATTAATTGATGTATAATCGAACTGAATATACTTTAAAACAAAATTATTATATAATTTTAAAACAAAAATAAAATAGATAAAAGGGAAGTTTTTAATTAAAATTTAATATTTTCATTATTCATAAAAAAATAAAACTTCTCATAAAAATAAAAAAAATTCCCTGATATGATTTTTAAATTTTTATTTGAAAACTAAGTTTTCCTTTTCAAATAAAAATTTTTAAACTTCCGAAAATTTAATTTAAAATATGTTCTCCATAAAAATGTTTTAAAATTTTATTTTCTAAAATTATAGCTTTTTATGTGTAAAATTGGATTTGTTATTATTTTATGCCTATAAAATTTATTCAATGGGTGTCAAAAAGGTTATAAATGTGTCTAAAGATATTATAATATTTATTATTCACACCCTCCAATATAATTTCTAAGTGATAAATTATATATTATATAATAATATTGATAGTATATTGTATTTCAGTAAAACATAGTATTGTGTGTAATTCAAGTTATCAAAGAAATTCATTATTTTGTGTAACACAAGACAACATAGTTTCGAGTATACCTCAATCTTATCTTAGTGTTGCATGTAAATAACTATAGAAAAAAAATAAATTAATTCTTAAAGGAATTTATTGTAAGGTCGTGGGGTTTTACATTATCCCCAACCTTAAATAAAGTTCTCCCTCTCCATTGTAAAATGATCT
This sequence comes from Viscum album, assembly GCA_963277665.1. NCBI lineage: Eukaryota > Viridiplantae > Streptophyta > Magnoliopsida > Santalales > Viscaceae > Viscum > Viscum album. The sequence continues at coordinate 738,362,184 of OY728146.1, read as the reverse complement.
CAGTAATCAAGGTTTTGATATTGAAAAAAAATCAAAACAGTACATTTTAAATAAGGTTAATAACAAATATTATTAATAATATAGAGAGTTATATATGAAGGTCATGTAACTATGATCCCAAGTAGGTGAAAAAAGGTGGTAAATGAAAACATGGACATAAAATAAAAGCATAAATAACTATAGTCATTTGTCATAAGAAATTATGTGATAAATGAAAATCTGAGGTCTTAAAAACCATAAATATTTGATTATTTAATGAACGATTTGATTCCTCGGATATGAACATAATAATATAACATTTTTATTTCATGTTCATTTTCCTAAATTTGAATAATTTTTCCACTCTCTATGAATACAAATAAATATACATTTTTATTTCACCATATTATTCTTAGGTTGTTCCTTAAACTATTTATATATTATTTCCTAGAACATGTTACATTATATAGTGATTTAATACAATAACCTCTAAAAAATACTACAAATAAAAACTTAAACAATTTCATAAATCGTTAACCTTATGGACCTTCCAAATATTATAATCCCAAGAAATATATTTAGTTAGTAGTATCCAATTTGATTAATCCAAATTAATCATCTCTTTATAAAAACTTTATTATATCAATATAATTAAAAAATTATACATTATCATTCATTTTTTTTCAAAATGTTCAAATTTCTATGGAATCAATTTTCTTGGTCACCAGTATGGTTTAACATACGCTTTTAAATTCTTAATGAAAAAGTACTGAATTATAATCCTCAAATATTGAATAATAATTATAACTATGATATCATTGAAAACACACATTAAAAAAATATGTAATGTTCCAAATATAGATAAAATTAATCATTCCACTTCTGTTATATCAATACTGCATGGTCGACAAAGACCCCTCGGCTTCTTCTGAGGTATACTCTCTTGATGCATGGAGAATTCATTTTCATAGTTCCCATATTCTTACCATTGTTACACTTAATAGAATCCATTTTATTCTTCCATTTTAATTATTTACAATGTGGACCCTCATATCCTCACTAATAACAAACTCCTACTCTCTTCAAGAAAGTTCCTGGGTTTTTTATTCTATAGTTATCACATGTGGGAAAATCCTTCTTTCCCTTTTCTCTTTTATCCATATTTTTCTCCACCATCATATTATTATCTTAGTATGCTTTAAATTCATCGGACATAGAAAATTAATTATCTATCTATATAAAACATAAAACTATATCAGTATATGAATAAAATGATTGAGACAAAAACTCCCTTCAGAGAACATCCTTTTTTCATTCCAAGAAATTAGAAATATTTATTTCAGTGTTTTGTATAAAATTTTTATCATACCTTGAAAAATATGTAAAGGTATCTTCATTATATTTAAAAAGTTTATTACTTATTTTTATTTAAACTAAGTCACCCTTTCTATATCTGAGTATGTTTCTCACAAAGGAAATATTTTTCAATGAATGTTTACATTTTAATATTTCCACTCCATTAGTTTTATTTACACTTACTCTATTGTATTATGGATCATAAACCACCATTGATCAACATATTCTTTGAGATAATACATTGTAAGTGTAACCTTTTCCATTTAACTACATCCAAACATAGAAAATATATTTTACAAAGACTTAATCCATTCCTTAGATACAATTGGATTAGTACTCCAACTAAATGATGGGGGGATCTATCACATAATGTGATCCAGTATCATAAAATATATCTACAGAATAAATTTTTTCATTTGGGAAAGGTTATCTTCCGTAAAATTATTATTTTATCCTAATATATCGACAACATGTTTAGTTATGATACCAGATATATTAAATTACTCAATAGGAAAACCACTACATTAGAAATTAGTATTGATAGAATTATTCCTTCAACATTCAATTTCTAAATAATGGAATACACTATAATAGATCATAGCATTATGTAACATAATGTTTAATCCCAAAACTAGTGAAGTACTTATCATAAATTGAAAAAATTATTCATATCAAATCACATAACGATAAACACAGTTTCTTTGGGATTTCCTTATATACTTATCCTCAAATTATATGTTTGGGTTGTGTTCGCTATTTTATGTTTTACTAAATCTAGTTTTCAAGGCTTCTACTAAACATGATCTGATACCAAATATTCCAACCCTAACCCCAGCAAGACCGATGCTAATGTAGTGCTAAATTTATAGTAGAATTGATACAATATTCAAAGCCTAATGGAACCAATAGTTTAATAGTTTTTGAAAACCAAATAACATACATGATACCCATATTATATTAAGAATATAAAATAAACCATGATAAAAAAAAGCTCGGCATCATTGAAACTCATTCAAAGGATTCCTCTTTATAACCTAAGGAAATGAAACAAAAATAAGGGTGAGATCAAATTCTTAGTAAGGTTATGTAAAATGAAATAAATAATTAATCAATGATCCTAATCATTAATTTAAGGCAAATAATGGATCATACATTCCATATAAATATCAGGATAATGAATAATTAACATGTCAAGGTAAATATATGAAACACATTCTATTTAATCAATAAAATGAGAATGAAATGTATCGATAGATAATTTCAAAGAAAAAACCCCATGTATAATAATAATACTATCTAAATTATCAATAAAAGAAATTCATACTTATTAAACTCTTTGTTTCCTAGGTATAAGATACCCTAATGTCAATTCCTTTCATAATACATTTTAGCATATCAGGTATAAACTCGTACGATTTTTCCAAATAATTCATCTCATGAGACTAATGAAGCATCATTTGGAATACTTTAAATGGTCCCTAACTTGTGTCAATACATTCCAAATCATTCCTTATATAAAAAAAGTCAATTTAATATGTAAACAATATTCTTTATCAAGATATATCTGTATTGAGAAAAATATACAGATTTATCAATATTTCTCCAGTTGATCAAATAACTTCTATGTACACACCATAAGAAAATATGATATATTTTTTGTGAAAAAAATAATATCCATGATAACTGAAATAGATATTTATGGGAAATTTAATGTTCATTGATCACTAGAAGGTGAATAAATCAAGGAGGAGTAAATGAAAAAAAAATTATTCATTGAAGGGAATGTTAATACTATACTGGTGAAAAATAATCATAACCAATTAAAAGATAAAATAATTATTAAATCAATATGAAATATACCAATTGGGGTAAGAACAAGTGTTGTTGTAAATTATGGAATAAAAATACCACAAATGATAATTAAAACATTCTTAAAGAAAATTATGTTTTCATTTTTAAAAAAAGTGAATATATTTCTCTTTTTGAAAATAAAATTGAAAAACACTTTATTTAATATTATTTTTTTAAAATTTAATTGGTATCGTCAATAAAATTATGATATTCAATTGTGTACAAGGTAAAAAGAACATTTCATTTTTGCAGTAAAAATGTTAGAAAAGTCCCTTGTTTAGAAAGTGACAAGATGATCCCATTGAAAAATTTTGTAAAAGGAAAAATGTATAAAAATATCATTAATAAATCATTTTGAAAATTTTATAAAAAAAATTGAAAACATTTTTATTAAACGCAGCTTTGAGAGAAAACAAATATCTAACTGAAGAGAGAAATTGAGTCAGGTTTTCATAAAAACATTTTCTAAAATATTTTAAGTACTAAAGAGTATAAAATGGTTATTTTACATTAGAATGATCATGAATAAACATATTATAATAAAATGGAATGGTTTATAAAAAAAATATTATATAATTTTCATTAATGAAAATTCAATAACAAGAAATCTCGATTAAAATGAGATTAGAAAATAAATCCTAAAAATGAATATAATGATAAAGTGTGAATTAATCGATGTGTTGATTATTTGTATCAACTATAAGAAAATAATTTTAAATACATATATATAAAGTACCATTCATTATAAAAAAAATCATATAGTATTGATGATAATGAGGATGTAATGTAACCCAATGAAAAGGAATTAAGTTGTGAAATTTCTTTTCTATTTTGTACCTTTATGTTCAAATACCCATAGATAAAATAAATAAAATTGAAACTAAAAATTCCTTGATTAATTATGTATTAATGATTTTAAGTTTTAAAGGGGAAATATATACACCATATAAAATAAACTTGGTGTATAAAATTATAGCATGCCTCAATGAAATTAAATTCAGACAGAATCCCATACCTTTCACTTCCTTTTGGTTGAACACTATTTAACCTCTTATATAATGTTTTCAAAAAATTTATTTAATTACATTATAATAATATTAAAGTCTATTATATCATATATAGTTCTTTAATAACATATTATAACTTGTTCATTAGTAATTTTTTGTTATTTTCATTATTTTGGGTGTTAATTGCCTTGTTTTTTGAGTTTGTATTGACTTGTTATTTTTAATTACCATTAATTAAATCATGATTTTACAATATAAATAATGTAAAAAATATTTTAATAATCATATATATTCATTATATGTGTATTCATAGTAGTTCATAAACTTTTGAGATAGGAAATGGAATGTATTCTTTATAGAGATGGTGGGTTGTATGTACACATGAACACTGCTTCCATTTTAATGCCACATTTGAAAACTAAGTGATATATTTATATATGTATATAATAATTCTAAAAAAATATAAATTTAATATATATTAAAAATATTTATTGAAACCATAATTAATGAATTCCAAATAATGTGTGAACGAATCACATCGCTTTTAGGAGGTAGTAGTTCACACATCCACAAATAACGTTATCGTATTCCCACAAATGGAAATCATGAGGGTATTTGTAATATATAAAAAATTAAACAATAATAAATAAATTATAAATAATATATATCATATATAAACTATAAATCCATCATTATTTTTCAACCATTACTGGTGGTATTTTAAGAATGAATGACATCATTTTGTGAGGCGATAGTCATCCGTACACATAAAATATGATTGTGTATTCAATTTTATGGAAGTGTGTGTGATTTTATGCAATACAATTTATATAAAAAATCAATTATATTTATAATAATTGTTTTATTATATAGTAAATATATTAAAATAATTTAAGGGGTGGATAAAAAATGAAACAAAAATCATTGTTGAATAACGTTACCTTTTTTGATGGTAACTCCTTTTGGTTTATACAAAAATACTTCCTTGGATTAATATCATACCAAATTTAGGATTATATAATTATTTGATTTAATTTTTAACATTTTTTTCAGGTTTTAGATGATAAAATTGGATTTATAGGTGTGTTAATGTTATGGTGTTGAGATCTTTTTTTATAGTGGAGGAGGAGCAACATTCTAGTAAATATAAAAAGGTAAACACAATTGAGAGCAATACCTTACATCCCATGCCTCCAATAATGGAAAAAAGTATATAAAAGATGTGTAATGTTATAATTATTTGAATAAAATGGATTTCGAACAAGTTTTTAGGTCATTTTTCCCTCATTCTTATGGTTTAGTCCCTTATTAAGCTAGTTTGTCTCTTAATCACTGTAATTACTTTAAATTATTTTCACTGATATTTTTTATAAAAAACTAAGTTGATATCAATATAAATTATAAATATTTTTGATTCAAAACATAGAATCCATTTATTCCAAATTAAAGTCACATATGTTGTAGAAATTAAATTAATTTTAATATCAAAGATGAAATGATACAATGAGTTTTTTAAGTAAAAAGGTCAAATGTTTGAAGTGTTTTTATATCCAATTTAATTGTAAAATTAGTTCTAATAACCTAAATTGAATTATTTAATGCACTATTTAACTATATATAATTTAAAACAAAATTAAAATATAATATAACTACATAAAAAAATTATATTGAAAATAATTTTTTTTAATTAAAATTCAGCATTTTTCACTATTTATGAAAAAATGAAACACCTTTACAAAATTTAAAAAATAAACCATAACCTTATTTATTCATTTTTATTTCAAAAAAAATTATTTTATCAATTAAAAATTATTAAATTTCCAACAATAGTGTTTATAATAGGTTCTCCATTAAATGGAGGAAAAAGTATCCTTTTAGAAGAATAAATATTTTTATGAGTAAAATCTGGATTTATTCTTATTTTATACTTATGAAATCTATTTGATGAGTGTTAAAAAAATTATAAACTTGTTTTAAAAAAATATATTTTTCATTATTCGAACTCTCCATTATAAATTATAGGAAGTAATGTTAATGTTAAATAATAATATTAATTGTATATTGAATTTACTAAGACTTATTCTTGCATGTAACGAAATATATTGAAGAAAGTCAGCATTGTGTTTAAAAAAATAAAACAAAGTTTTGTGTGTACCATAAGAATATTTCATTTTTATGTGTAAATAAATCTAGAAAAATAATTATATTCATTCTAAAGGGAAAATTTTACATTGTCTTTGGGTGTTACAATGTTCACCTAGATTTCATTCATATATTGATTGGGGAAATTATTGTGTTTCACATATATCTTTTATATATGGGGTTTAAATACCACATTATTCATTATAATGATTTAATGGTATTTACCTATAATTTTACTAAATATCGTTTTATTCGCATTTATTTTCCATTTTTTTATCATGTTATGATTATTAATTTATTTTTTAATGATATCCTTATGTAAATCCTATTTAAAATGATATGATACCCATTTTAAAGCAAAATGTTCTTTATGATGTGTTGAGTAGAACCCATTTTCATTTCATGGGATCATTATGGTATAAATAGTGAATTATTTTCATCACTATCTTTCTTAGGGTTGTTTTCCGGCCTTCTTTTAGGGTTTTTCCCCGGTTTTGTGTTCCTTTTTTTGGGTCCTCCTTCTCGATTGCTTATTTTAATTTATTCATTGGCCCTTTTCTGGTGCGGGATGTTTTTGGATTCTCTGATTGGTTCTGTCGTTCTGGTGGGTTTTTGTAATGACAATTTTGGATTCGAGTCGGTGATGTTCTTACGTAGGTGGTGATCTACGATGTGTGACTGACGAGGTCGAATCCTCGAGATGCTTTGATATCGGCATAGGGAGAATGACACAACATCAAGGTCTCAACGGCGATGGAGGCTTGGTTCGGCGACGATGTGATTCTAATGGCATCGGCTTATTGGACGCTGGAGAAGAGTTAGATGATGTTGGTGATGAGTTTGTTAGCAGTGATGGTGATTAGTTAGCGACTTGATGATAGGAAGGTGAATTGATCGATGGATGATGTATCAGACAGAGCACGGAATGTGGCTCGGGATATCATGACTTTTTGTTTTGGTAAAGGTGGTGATGGCGGTCGGCTGTTACGGGGTGCGTGAAGCGGGCTGGGACGTGGCCCACATTTTTTGAAATTTGAAATCTGAAATGTGAAAATCTCTTTGGGCGCAGTTCTTAGTCTTGCAGTGGGCGGTCTTTGTTGGAGGTGTTCTGTAGGTTCCCACTTACCCTCAAAGTGGGTTTTAATAAAATAAAAATGGATTGTGGATAGAGTAGAGATGATCAATTCCGAGTGGTAAAATTTTTGGGACACTTAATCCAATATGTAATATAGGTTATTGAAGCCATATCCACCAAGAGAAACAAATGAATTATTCTTGATATACTATGGAAAATAGGGTTTGATACTTAACCCACTATGTTATGATTTTTTTTATTATGGATGTTCAAACATTCCATTTCATAACCTGATTCATTAATATATAGTATTTTCATAATTTATTATTATTATATATAATGATTCAGTATTTATTATTTTTGAGGAACAAGTTTCTAATGTACCCAATTATACATATATGTGCATCTTATGATCACTTATGATCATTGATTGTGATCACATATGTTGCCTTTAATGTGAATCTGAGATCGTCCATTTCTTAAGAGTCCATTTCACCTGGTTATGAAGATAAAAAGGAATTAATCTATCTGTAGTGTATAATATTTGAAGAATTAGTGGGATATATTGATGTTTTTTTATATTATATAGTTACATATATATTTTAATAATAATAATTTTTTTAAAAAAATGATTGAGTTTTTTTAGTTAATTTTTTGTACAAATTCATCGAAAATATAAACCAATAAGGTATTTTTAATTTATTGTAATTAAATATTTTCTTTTTGTTATGATTTTTTAAGGTCATTCATGTGGGATATTATAGATTTAAAATAGTATTGTTTAGTGTCCAAATTTTTTTATTGGTCTTCATGGAGCTAGTTGTCATCTTTAGATGTATCCTCAACAGCAACCACCTCCAAAATCTTCTTAAATGTTTTGGTGTGCTTATTATTATTTTTTTGTATAGGGTTTATCTAGTAAAAAATGGGACACACAATGTTTCTCTCAATCATAATTATCATTACAGTGTGCATGATAGGTGGTAGAATTTATATTGTCTAGTAACGAAAATGATATTGGCTTGGCCAGTTTCATAGTATAATGATTCCAATATAAATAGTTTATGGTAATATTCTGAGTTTATATTTTTCTCATGTTCTATAATGTTATATATTTTGACTGATTTTAGATGTTCTTAATCTTTATATATACCATCCCTTGTCTTGGAACAAGAAAATAGTGTTGATAAACTTCCCTTACCCTTGGTGTTATACATGTCTGTCAGAGTTTTGTATAGTTTTTCGAAGGTGAATTTGAGATGTGAGTTGATGATATGGATGTATAAAATGTGGGGTTGTTCTATTTTTTTCAATAACTTCTAAAATATTACCATAATAGGATGTATACATCATACTAAACATGGATAATTATTTATTGATATCCATAAATATAGTTTTTTTATGTATAAGGTGATCATAAATATTTTTATTAGAGAGTAGGATTATTGGAGGGAATATTTATTTTTTGAAACTCTTCCATCAAAAATAATAGTTTTGGTTTTTTGTTTATAAAAAGTGAAGGTGTTTTAATTTCTAAGATATGTCAAGGATATTTAAAAATATTTAGCTGAAGAAATTATGACACTACCTTCTGTACTTTACATAATGTTTTGAAAAGATTAAAAACATAGTATCTTTTGGAATTTTTTGTATCCTAATATATTGAAACATTATATTAGTAGGATTTGAAAATTTAGGTTGATGATATTTTTGAAAAAGGATGTTTCAAACCTAAAATATACCCATGGTAAGCTCTTATATTCTTTTTTATGGTGTAAATTTTAGTTTTCAAATGTGTATAGAATATCCAGAAATAAACCACAGAGTGGTGGAGAATATTTATCCCCCAGAAGATTATTGACTTATTCCAAATGTGAAATGGATCTAGCTAGTTCTAATAGATTTATTTTATATTTTGTTTTAATAAAATTATAGTAATGAAGGACTTTTATTCAAGGATATATTTTAAGTATTTTTATACTCTCCTTATTTTCATGTTAATGCCTTTTATAGTCTTAGACATCCCAAAAGTTTTCTTAGTATTGATAATCATGGTGTTTTGTGATATCATGGATAATTTTTAATTGGTTCTCATTAAAGACAACTTAATGCATTTATTTCCCAAGAACAACCATTCCAAGTATATAGGGGTTGTTTTTTAAGTACATTTTTGATATTAAATGTATGAAAACAAATCTATTTATAATTATTGAATGTTGGAGGTTCATTTCCTTGAGAATTGCATGCCTTAATCGGGTTTTCTGAGAAATATAATGATGATTTAGGTAATCGTTTCTTAAGAAGATCTCAATAATGGTATAGATATGGACACATTCCTTGGTCATATATAATATAATTAAATGTATGTGTTAGATTTGACTCATACTTTGAATGCATTGATATATTTTATAAGGGATTGTTTTCTATATTTGGGTTAGATCATTTTTAAGACGACTTTAAGTTATTAAATTACCATATAATTAGTTATCCTATCATTTTTTCATTATAATGAGTTATGTTCTATACAATTTTTGATGACTTTAATATTTTTATTAGTTTTATATTAATAAAGGAAAAAGGTTTGATTTCTTATGGTTCATGGAGTTAGGAACTCATAAACAAAATTGTGTAACCAATGAACATAGATTTATGTAAGTGGTATATTACCCTAAGATATAGTGTCATTACATTACATTATATTATATATATTAATGGTCTTTTAATATCATAAAATGTTATTGTATATATCCTTCTTTGTGAATTAAAATTAAACAGGTTGATACGGATGAATTTAATTCTATATTAAGAGTTGATATCTTTTATACTCCAAGAAAGGGAAATACCATAGTAAATTCCCTGATTAAAAAATGTAAGGTGATGTTTCACAATAGTCTTGGATTGAATAAGGGGTAATTTAACACCTTTCACCATTTCATATTGATACATGGGAGGTTAGGGATGGAGTATTCTAATGCAAAATAATTTTATATTATTCCTTATTCCAATAGGTGGAGGAACCCAAAAATAGAAACCAGATGAACATGGAGTGAAAAGATATTTTTTAATAGATTATCATGAATAAAATATCGATGAAGAAATGCCTAATGTGTTTTTTAAAGGGGGAAATATCACTCTCTTAATGATGTGAGAGGTAGTGTTACAAGTGTTTAAAAACTCACCATAAATTGTGTGTCTCATAGTTTCTATAATAAATCATTCCTCAAATTACCAACATTTGTTTCCAGATATATAGAAATTATTGGTTGAGTTATTGTCTTTAATTTTAGTATGTTAATATAGGAAATATGACAATATAATTCAAATACACTATAACATAACTTTGATATTTATTTTTTTAAATTAGATAATATCTTGAATGGTTTATTCACCAATTTTCTGTATGTTATGTTTGATGTTACACCACCTACATAGATGTTTATGGAATATTAATTTTATATCATTTAATGAAATTTTATATTTGAGTATGATTGATTCTTTAGAGGTGATATATATATATATATATATATATGTGTTATTAAATATTTATAGGGTTCTTTGTAAAATCAATAGTGATAAAAATTCTTATCTTATCTTTAGGCTATTATAAATTTCAATAACATTTTGGCTCTCAGTTATGAAATTATAAATCCAACCATCCTTATATAGATAATTTGATGAAAGATCAAATCCAGACACTATAGGAAAATATCCATTCATGTGATCCATTTTTTATATATTTTGGTAAAATTAATTTTCCATTGGTTTGGTTTTCTTACAAAAAAATAGCTACCTCACTTACATACTTGTAGCTCAGTTAGAATAATTTCATTGGAGGCATTGCATACCACCATTATGTTACACTAAGGTTAGAGACTCTATAATTCAAAGAAAATATTTTGTGGAGATCATTATAGAGAAAGTGAAAGTGGTCCATGAGTGGATAAATGTAATATAGAATAATTAAATAACAAATGTAGTTCAGAGAATAAGACCTATTTTTTTAGATTGGGGTCATTTGTTTTTAAATAATTCCCCTTATAACAAATGTATCACCAGAGGTGTAATTTCCCATAGACAATTGTTATTTTTTTAATGTTACAAAATTAGCAGAATAAAGGATCAAATGTTTTTAAGTCTTAAGAAACTAGATATAAATATTTAGATTATATTAAATTGAAAATTAAATTTATATAAAATGAATCTAGAAAACATTATTATTTCTCCTTGAACATAAATATGTCATATATATTAGTCCTTCTTGTTTCATATGGATTTGGAAAAAAAGGGGTTGTGTATAGATTCTATGTAAATGGTATTGTGTAAAATAAGATATAATAAATAACCATGAAATAAATAATATTAGAGGAATATATAAATTCTATACAAAATGGAATAATTATCATAATATATACATGGATTATGTCATAATAAATAAATTCAATGATATTAATAACTTATTTCAATGTGATTGAATCCCTTATGTCACATATAATTAATACATCATGAAGGCCATAATCCAATATATCTCATGTAAATTGGAAAGGATTATATCAAATATTTAAGATAATGTTTCTCTTAATACCTACTGATACATCACGGGGATATATAATTTTGGGGTCCTCCAAACACATAAAAACTCCAATTCAAAAAAAATATAATGGTTAAAAAATTCATATCATAATATTCCCAAAAGAACCTCATATATATTTTTGTCTATGTAATCAGTTGTTTTCCTTATAGAAAAATTTTATATAAATAATATAAATATTTACCCATTTTATCTAAGGTTATGGATATCTAGTTGAATGTCCTACAATAAACAATGAAAAAATAGGATATTCCCAATTTAATGGAAATTATACCTATTAAGGGAATGATTAAAATATTTTAGTGGTGGGTACATTCATGGTGTAGTGATACTGATAGGAAATATTCCATGATTTTTTTTATAATGAGCTCAAGAAATCATACCTACAATATATCTTTAGTGTGTCAAACCATGTCAATAGTTAGGCCCATTATATATGAAAAAAATTAGTATTGGTTTCATAATCAAAAATAAAATTTCATTCATATTACTACTAAGATAATATAATCCCAAGCATGAATCCAATTTTTTCCCATACAGGTATGTCATTACATGGAAACCATACACTCTTTATTAAAAAAAATATCTTTTGTTGTTTTATGGCTATAAGTATGCTTGAGAAATATTACATCTTACAAATAATTTATACGTAGAGTAAATTTTTATCTCAAATTAATAGTATAATAATTAATTTTTAAAATTGAATCATAATACCATTTATCATTAAAAATAAATGGAAATGGATGAATTTTAAAAGTAATGGTAGATAAAAGGTTAACGACCCTAAATATGCAATGGTAGCTTCATAAAATGTTAGATGAATACTTATCAGGAATTGATACTCTTTGGTGGGACTCTTGAGTGTTAAATTTGTTGGGAATTTTGGATAAATGCCTTTATAAATAAATGGAATAAGATAATGTTTTGCTAGACAATGAAAATGAGAGATAATTTTTCATTAATTTCCTATGACATGTCTTAGAAATCTAGGTTCTGAAAGATAAATTCCCATTACATTACGCATGGTGTTAGCCTATGCTCATGGACATTTAAGGAGTGGTTTTTAAAACAATGTTTTTCCATGACTATAGAAAATTATTCTATAATACATTGAACATGGGAATACAATTTTAAACACTGTATTGTTTTTAAAACCTCAATTCCCATTTTAGAGCATGTAAAATTATTTAAATGTTTATAAATTAATTATAATTAATTTAAAATACATTATAATAATAGAATTATTATTTATTAAATTTGATTCTATTATATTATTTATTATATCATATTTAAAACATGATTATGTCATAATAAAAATGTTATTTCATTCATTGTTTTACTATTTAGTGAAAAAAATTATGGTATAGAAAACATAAAAAATATTAACTATTGAATAACATAAACATATTTATTTAAAATTTAATTTCAATTTTATAAAATTAATATTCATTACATAATAATATTAATATTTGAATAGAAAATTTATTTTTCAAAATCATGTTTTTGTTACAAAAAATAAAAACTAATTATTTTAGTAAATTCTATTTTTGGCCTCAGATATATGTGGGTAGTCATATTAGTATTCATTAATAATTTTTTAATAAATATTAATTATTTTATTATCAAATTATTTAATCCATTTTTTATAATGTTGAGTGAATAGTGTTTACATTACTATTAAATAGCAAAATTTCCAATTATTAGATTCCAATAATATGATTCCAATGGTTACATTCCTATATTCAAATTCCAATAGTTTTTTTCAACAGCCATATTACCCCTTATACATACTCTCCATTATAACTACACAAAAAACTCACATACTTATCTTTATTTTGTTACCAGTTCTATTCTATTTTTCATTATTTTTCTTTAAAATTGGATAATATCTTTTATACATAATACTATTTTTTGAATATTAAACAAAAGGGTACATGATTATGGTGTTACAAAATAATTTCATATGTCTTGTGGTATTGTTTATATCATTTATTAAATATATAATTACATTGTTTTATATTCAATTATATAATTCTAAAAAATTAATATGAAATAATAGAATTTCATTATGCCTAACTTTTTGTAATGAAATTATTATTTACTTTATTATAATATGAGGTGTTACATTATACATCCATTAAATAATTTTTTCCTTTCAATTTTTGGTGTATATCATTCCAGGATTAAACTGGGGTAATTATTCATCATTACATCCTTATTATCATATTTCTCATCCTCTAGTATTTAACTCCTCTAAAGATATTTCAGCAGACAGGTTATCGGACTCCATAATAGCTTCCCTCAAGAGTCATAAATCTGAAGAAACTATTCAATATATAACTAGTAAAGCTAAAGATATATTTAAATAGTGTAGATTACATGAGTATGGTCCAATATATAAATCCATTTCATTTAGAAATGAAAGACACTTTTCAGTATATACATGTTAGGTGGAAAATCCAAATAAAAATCTATATCTCCATTTTTCTTTAAAATTTCAATTATCCCAATATTTTATATACATGTCTTCCCCTTTGTATTTAAACATTTACCTCCCTTATGTGGTGATAATTTTAAGAATAAATGATCCTATAATTGAATTTCCAAGTCATTTATTCACTTTTTTTCATAGATTTTATATCGCATTTGAATATATCTTGATATGATTCTAGATATCATAAACCTTTTTAGTTATAAACTCAATAATATTTGGATATACTTTTAACCTTTAACCAACTTCATCCTAACAAGTTGATGTTATAAATATTTTTCCATGTTGGGCCTCATATAGTTTCATTTATAACAGAATATTAAATTTATTATTATATAGAAATTCCTTTAGAGGTAGGTATTGGTCACATATTAATTGGGAGTAAATTTAGTATGAACCACACATGTCCTCTTTGTTTTGGATAATTATTTTAGACTACAAACTTTTTTTATGTTGATAATTAGTTCTCAAATGAATTTAATTTTAAAAATATTCATCAATATTCCTCAGAATTTATAACATTAAATGAGAATCATGATCAGGTAAAATTTATTAAGGTGTACCGTAAAGTCTCATAGAATCGTAGATATAGATTTTTTTAGGATATTCAAGTGGTAG
Source organism: Viscum album (assembly GCA_963277665.1). Classification (NCBI taxonomy): domain Eukaryota; kingdom Viridiplantae; phylum Streptophyta; class Magnoliopsida; order Santalales; family Viscaceae; genus Viscum; species Viscum album. The sequence continues at coordinate 738,347,077 of OY728146.1, read as the reverse complement.
ATCCACCCTTATTTCGGGGAAATGGATATAGATAGAGAGGAATTTCACGAGGAAACATATATCATCTTTCCTCTAATATGTATTAGGAATCAAAGTAATAAAGTGAAATGTGATATTCTTCAATGCCTTAACATTATAATCCAATAGTGGGTGACTTACATTTTTATATTGGCATGATTACAAGGAATCACATCTAGAAAGGATGAAAATTTTGGTAGTTGTTTTAAACTAGATTACAAAAAAGATACCCATTTTACATTGAGAGTAAAAAATAACATAAAATACATAATAAAATCTAATAAACCACATCCATGAAACCAATTAAAATAATTCTCATTATAATTTTTTACACAATTATTAAAAAATTAAGTTTACATTGGTTGTTTTGAGTAAATTTAGTTCATTTGACAAAAATGTCTTAGTTGGGATGACTATGGTCAATGGGGTCATTATATAAAAAAATAAAGAATAATTATCATGATATAATTATCATATTTATACATCAATTATACTTATAAAAACAATCATTATGGATGGTTATAAAAAATGAACTAATGTTAACGTCATGGAGAATATTGGTCGTACGTACGCATTATTAACTTTTCCATTTTTCAATGACAATTACAAAAATAAATTTTGTAATTTTTATCTTAAAAGAATGATTATTATATCACAAATAACATTTTATTTTATCATTTATATTTATATATAGAATTCATGTAATGTAATAGGAATCACATCACATCATAGAGGCTATAGACCACCCATCCACGAACGACGTTATCACTTTTTTTGTGTGTTATAAGATGAATAAATAAAATAGATATACTAAATTTCCAAATATTTAGTTATTGTATTAATATAAAATACATGTTGTTTGGGTCACATATTTTTAATTAAACCAATCCTTAATAAGTTCCAAGTAATTTTTGAATGTATCATAATGCTTTTGGGATGCATTAGTTTTCTGTATGTGAACAATAGTTTTGTAACAAATTTGATGGAAGTGTGTGTAGGTGTAGGTATAAATCATTAAATAAAAACATATAGGTATATTTAAGACTCTTTTTTTATATAATGATTTAATAAGAATAATTTCATTGGTGTAGAGAGAAATAAAACATAAATTCACATTGAATAATCTTAACTCGTTTTAGGTAACTCTTTTTGGGTTTTACCAAAGGGTTTGGATGGATTTTTTTACCAAAGTGAAGACTCTATAGTTAGGGTGGAATATTGGGATGTTATTTTATAGGATGTTGTATGAGACAATGTGTCTTGTGATGTGTGAGAAATGGTATGATTTAATACCTTTTTATAGTGGAGGAGGAGTGGTATTCTCATAATTACAAAATGGTAAACACTATTCGGTGATCTACCTTACGTAACATGATTCCAAAATTAAAAAATAGTGGATTAAATATGAAATATGATACATAAACACTTATACCACACAAAAATAAATGAATTTATATCATTTTATTCTTTATCCTTTAAGTCTCCTTATTGTTTTCATTTTATTTTTTATTAAGGTAACTAGAGTTCTATCTTATGTAATTTAACCCTTAATAATAAGTTAAAGAAATACTTATAAGAAAACACATACCCACTGAATTATATATATTATATATAATGAACAAAATTAAAATACCATTTGTGTTGAAAATCAATTTTAAAACAAGCTCATGTAACATGAAAAATATCGCTTCAACAAAAACAGTGATAACAATGTTTTTACTATTCAGTGGTCAATATGTTCATTATAAAAAAATATTACATAAATAAACCATATATGATATTTTTTAACAATTAATATTAATTTTTTATATGATAAAACTTTTATTAATTTTAATTCTTTTTATAAAATATCATTTATGTTATTATTACAATAATGTCAGTTTTGAAATTATTTACTTAATTTAATTTTAAAAATATATATTCAGTGATGGAATTTTAAGATATTATTTTAAAACATATTTAAGATTATATATTCATATAAAAATTAATTAAATTAAATAATTAAATCAAATTAATTCATGTTTAATATTTATATTATCATTTACATTACTTAATTATTAACTAAATAATTAAAACATTGGTGTCCCTTAAGCATTTTAACTACATAATTCATCCCAAAAAATAAAATGAAGATTAATATTATGAAAATAAATCCTTTAAAATTAAATTTAATGTGAATAACCGATCTATTTTGGGTTTTTTTATATCCCAAGTCTTTATAATTGTTAATGGTAAAGAAGGTTCCTTTTTTGTCACTTTTCTTTACTTAACATGTTATATAGGTTATTTCCATGGAATAGTATCATGATTACTCATAAAGTTAGATCCAATAGGTTATATGGTCTATTTATGGGTATAAAAGATATCTTATACAAGTTTCTTGGTCTTTTGGTGCATTAGGATTACTGTTTATCTATTAAGTGAACTAAAATTTATCTTAATCGATAAATTAATATTAATTACATTCACTAATAATTTTGATAATAAATTAAGTTGATATTATTTGACTGGAAATAGTTTACTGATTAAAATTTTTTATCTATTTTTTAAAATTCATTACATAGAATTGGAAAAATTATGTTTAATCATAATCCCGCAGATGTGGTGGGAAAGAAGGTTTTTAAACCAAAAATGTTCAAAAGATCATTATGCTTTTATATCTAAATTAAACATAAAAAGGATTAAAAAGAAGTAAATTGGATTATTAGATGTATAATTTATCTATTTTTTCTTTAAAACCAACTTAACATATAATTTTACTTTAATAATTATGTAAATTAAAAGGCAATTTTCAACTAAAATGCAGTATTTTCACTATTCCTAAAAAATGAAACTTTTCAGAAAAATACCAAGAATTAACCATCAAATAATTTTGAAATTACACTTTCAAAAATAAAGTTAATATTAACAAATATAATTTATAAAAGTGTAACAATTGATTTTTAAAGTATATTCACCGTTAAAAGAGGTAAAATTACATTTAAAAAATATAGGTTTTTGTGAATAAAACTGGGTTTGTTCTTATCTTAATCCTAAAAAATATATTGTATGAATCTAAACAAAATTTATGGAATATATAATATAAAAAGTACATAAAAATTGGGATGTTATATACACTTATAATATTTTTCTTTTATGTCGCATAAGCTATTGAAGGAACTCGATATAGTGTGTAAAAAATACAAACTTAATGTTGCATATAAAGAAGGATGGACACAAAATAAAATTAATTCTAAAAGGAAAGTAATGTAATGTATTAGGGTGCTACATTTTACCCACCTTAATAAAATTTCTTTTTTACTATTTGAACTTGATCATAGTAATCTAGGGTTTGATATTTCAAAAATACCATTGTTGGAAAACCCACATCATAAATAGGGTTAATAAAATATATTATTAACAAGAGGGATATTGAAATGGAATGGTCACAAAAAACTAGGAATCAAAATGATAGAACATTACTAAAAAATGGAAATTAGATAAAACATAACTATCAATTTCTGATGGAGAGTTATAGATAACATGTTCAGATGAAGGTTGATGACCAAATATCCTTAAAATAATTGGTATTAAATTGTAATTAATATCATCAAAAATAAAGATTATATGACACACAAAATTATGGACAATTTTTTACTAGAGTTTACGAAACATTTCACTCTCTATTAATATAGGTAAATATACATTTCTCATTTATAAAATAAATAATATCATTTAGTTGTTCCTTGAACCATTTTTATTCACTTCTTAGAACATATTTCATCAAATAGAGAAGTAATACATTTACCTCAAAAATCAAATACAATTTTCAACTTAAACAATTTCATAAATAATTAACCTTATGTTCCGTCCATGTATTATGATCCAAGAACATAGAATTAGTTTCGAGGTAGTTTATAATATCCAATTTACTTTAGCTTCCCCTTATCCAATAATAATTATCTCAAGGTCAGTATCACATTAAGGGATAACTTACCCTCAAGCATGTGATCTCCAAAAAGCTAAACATTCCATTAAATCTCTTTTCTTGGTAACATTCAACATATGATGTGAAATCCTTAATGAAATAGTATTGTAGTACAATCATTACATAATTCATAATTATTACACCCAGAACATCACTGGGAAAATACTATTACAACATTACTAAATGTTCCAAATACATGGGAACATTAATCATTCCACCATATTTGTATAAATAACATAAGATTTACCTTGATCACTTTGCCTCTTTTAAGGTATATTCCCTACACCTTTAAGGAATTCATTTTCATAGTTCCCAATATCCTTATAGTTGATGCATTTCACATTATAATTTTCCTTGTTTCCCTTACAATCATTAACTTGGTGTCCTTTTTCTCGACACCTATAGAAAAATACCATTCCCATCAAGAATGTACGAGAGTGTTTCTTTCCAAAATTATCACATGTTGGAAAATAATTTATTATATTCTTTCCCTATTAAATTTTTATCTATCATTCTATTCTTCTATATATTCAATTTTAATCCATTATAATTAATGAATTATTTCTCATACATGATATCACATAAATATATTTCATCATATAATGAAAATTTTTAGAAACCAGTGCACTTTGAATATTTGGTTTAAGTTATTCAAAGAAATGGTCAATACTCAACTCTGTGTTGTGTATGAAAGCTATATCATACATAGAAATCCATTTAAAGGTAGAATAATATTCATAAAAACATTATTAATCTTTTTTCATTACTCTAGGGTACCGTCTCTTCATCTGAGTTTTTTTCTCACAAGGGAAATATTTTTTAATGAATTTATCCTTGAAAGAATACAATTCCATGAGTTCTATTTAGGTTTCCACTCTAGTACTCTATATCAATGACCACCATGATCATCATCACCTATGATATGATACACTGAAAGTATATCCTTTTACTTTTCACCATATCACAATGCCATAAATATCTTTTCTATATACTTAATCCATTTCTCGAATATAATTGGATTAGTAGTCCCACTGAATTTTGAGGACTTCTATCACACAAAGTGATCCAACAAAGTAAAATCTCATTGTGGAATGAGTTTCTCTATCCAGGAAAGTTATTTGTCATAACTGGATCAATCTTCCCTAATATATCCATAAAATTCTCATTTCTAATACCGGTGGTATTTTATTTCTCAGCAGGGAAATATCTACATTGTCCATGATTATTGTTTCCCTTATTCCTTCCAGGTTCCATTTCTAAACAACAATATAATATATATATTATATTATTATATTATATAACCTAATATTTAATCACAAAACTAGTGAAATACTTATTATAAATTGAAAATTTTACACATATCTAGTATCATAATCATAAACATGGTTTTGTTGGGATGTTCTATTATTAATATTCTCAACATATAGTATAGGATTATGTTCCCTAATATATGTTTTCCAAAATCTAGTTTCCAAGGTTTTTTATAAGCATCCTCTGATACCTACTCTAATTCCCTGGCCCGAGAAGCTCAGAGGTAGTGGCATACTTTATTACATTGGTATGATTACAATGAATCAAAAATAGAAGGACCAGTTTTTTTAGTATATTTTTAAAACCATTTTACATAATTGATACGCATTTTATATTGGGAATATAAAATGAAATACAATACATAACAACATCAAATAAATTGATTCCTTGAAACTCAATTACTGATCTCTTCTTCAAAACCCGGGGAAAGGAGACCAAATAATGGTAATATCAAAAGATCAATATGGGTTTAGTACAAAGGAAGAAATCATGAATCAATATTAAATAATCAATATGGAATGGTAAATTACTAATGAAAAATTCTATGTGATCAATAACTGAGATTGAAATGCATCCAGAGATTTTTTTTATAGTGAAAATATCATGGATAAAAATGATAACTAAAATAATGGAAATTATTAAGTATTTTATGCCATGAGTCCTAGGTATGTTGAAAATTTACCATCAACAACATTCATATTATGGTTTAAGATTAAATTGTTACAATCCTTTTTTGTTTTTCCAACATTAAATCTACTGTTAAGACCTTTCACATGATAGTTTAAAACATTCTTGTTACAAAAGTGAAGGGTTTGTCAAACTAAATTCATCCTATGATAATACTAATGCATTGAGTTTCTAAAATTAACTGGTCATCAACACGTTTCTTGCTTTTCCAAATAATTCATCAAATACTAAATTCATTATTTAAATTCATAAACATGGTGACTTATAAAATATCTGTATTGAGTAGAAGATATAGATTTATCAATATATACCTAGTAAAAAAATAGCATTCAAAGTAAAATACTATTTTTAAATATTGTATACGATTTAGAAAACAATAATATCCATCTTAAAAGTATATGGATATCATAAATAAATATATTTTTCAATGAAAAATTATTACACTACAACAAAACGGGGCAAGGAAAGATCTTCGATTTATCAGCGCAAAGCCAAAAGTGTTGATAAAGGGGGGGGGGGGGTCCTTTATGAGCACTAGTTTTAAAGCTGATAAGAGTTTTTAATAATAATTTATATAAAATTATAATATTTATATTACAAAATAATTTTTATTTCTATATATTAAATAAAAAGTGCTTTTTTATAATTAATATATATTTTTTAACAATTCAAATATATATATATAATGTTTTAAAAAATATAAGATTACAATTAAATATAAATGTTTTTACAATGAATTTGGTCAATTAATATATTGATCATGTGTTCATATATGTTTTTTATCATCATAAATGTCCATTTATATGTTACACACTTCTTATTATTCATGTTGTACATTGACGGCTCATTTTTTAATATGTATATTTTACTATAGGTGTATACAATTAATTCACATTACCCATATATATACTATATTATGTTCTCAATACCTATAAAATTACATTAAATATTTTTATAGAATAAATATAGTTATTATATTCACAATTATTAAATTTTAAGTATATATAAATACTTTTTTAATATATTTATTTGTATTTATAATTATAACTATTTATATATATAAATAATTATAAAATTATAATAAATACATATAATATAATTTTATAATTTAATAAATATAATTATTTATAGTTATCATTATAAGTATATATATATATCTATGTAAAAAATTATAAATTTATAAAAAATATATTTATTATACTACTTATAAAGTTATAAATATAAAATTAAATAAATATCTAATTAAATAAATAAATTTATAATAATATTCAAATATTTATAAATAAATAAAAATATTTACAATTATAATTCCTAAAAAAATGTATATATATATATATTTAAATAATTGAAAAAGTATAATAAATATATTTATTATATATATTTATATACAAATATCTATAAATCAATACAAATAGTTTTAAATATAATTCTTAATAAAGGAAGATATATTTAAATAATTAAAAAATTATAATAAATATATTAATTATATATATTTATAAAATTATAAATATATTTGTTATAATTTTATAATTATAAATATATATATTTATTATTACAACTATAAATAATTTATTTTTTTATTTTTAATTAAAAAAATATATATATTCATTTATTAGTTATAAATATAAATAAATAATTATTTATTTAAATAATTATTAATTAATAAAAATATATTTATTATTTTCATTTATAATGTTATATATAATTAATTAAATATACAGAAATTTTGCGAAATAAATAAAAATATTTATATTTATAGTTAAAAATAAATACAGATATAATTAAACAATTATAAAATTATAATAAATATATTAAATATAAATATTAATAAAATTGTAAATATTAGAAATATAACTTTTTAACAATTTTATATTTATTTAAATAAGTATATATGTATTCATTTATAATTATTACTATAAATAAATATATATTCGTATAAATATTTATAAAATTAGAAGAAATATAGTTATTTACATTTAAAATCATATATATATATAATTTGGCTCGCATCTTAGTTGAATTTGATATGAATTTACCTCTTGTTGAGACTTTGTATGAGATTGTTGGTGAGTTCATGTTTGAACTAGAGAACAAATTCGAACTTGTTCCAGATTTATGTTTTAATTATTCATTGATCGAGCATGTTAAACCAAGTTATCATAGAGGATTGTGATGTTCTAACTGCAATAATTATGGATACCTTATAGAAAAATGAAATTTCAATTTACCTTTTGCATCTAAAAGGGAGGGTGCTCCTGATAGTATGAATGATGCTCCACCTTCACCCATCAAGGGGCCTATGTTGCATGACACTTCTAGTATAAATGAGGGATAGGTTTCTTTTCCTAATGTTGTGGCTGGAAGAAAGCTACCTGATGATCTTCTTGATATTAACAATGGTTGAGGTGTGCTACCTCTAGATGATTGCATGCCCTCCAATCATTTACATATTATATTCTTGCTTATGGGAAGACCTTTAATTTTGGTGATGACGGTTCTAATGGTCATGAAAGTGACATCAAAGTAGATCCTACAGTATTATTGGAAGAGAAATTTTTTTAAAAGAAAAACTTGTGGTTCCCCAGAATGGGACTCTCCTGGACGTGTACTGGATACCTCCATAGCTGATTTTTTACATGATATTCCTGAGCATGTGACATAACCAATTGTTGCTTCATCTACCATGAAGATACATCCTATTGCTTCTGGTAGTTCTTTGCTTGATAAATCCTCTCTTCATACTGTCTCTATAGTTTGTGTGCCACCTACACATGTGGAATTTCAACCGGAGCATGTGGCATCACCTTTTTCTCCTCATGTATTGGCGAAAATGAAACTTGAAAACTCGGTACTATCTAAGGATTATGTTTTGACCTCTTTAGCTTACTTGGAGGTTCCTTTGGAGGCTCATTTGCATGAATCTGTAAAGAATAAATTTTTTAATGTGTTGGAGTCTATGAATTCTTCTGAATTTGACTCGATTTACTGGGAGGGTAGGGAGAGAAAAGGTAAGCATGTCTTAGTTGATATTATAGCTGAATGTCCTAACCTGACCAAGCAAGTTAGCATCAAGGAGGGCCGCCACCAAATGAATAAATGTTGGTAAAACACGTTATAGGTGGTAAAGGCATAGATGATGTGGTGATTGTGGCTTAGGTGGACCATCAAGTCACCGGGGTGGAGGCTAATGACCAACATGATGTGTGGTAGACCCCAATGAAATGACAGAGGGAAAGAAACACAATAGGCTGAGGAGGACATGGATATGGTGGTAGAAATAAGGTATGAAATGAATATTTTTTTATTTATGGTGTATGTCACTTTTACCCTGAACACTCTATGTTTGTTTGTTGTTTTTCTTTTATAATAATTTTGTTGGAATGTGTGGAACACCTATGGTCTAGAATTTTATGGTATAAATATATAATTAATATATTTATTATATATAATTATAATATTATAAATATAATAAGTACATTTATTATAATTTTATTATTATTTAAAATATAATTTTATAAATATAAATATATATTTATCATGTGTATAATATTATAAATTTATATAATAATAGAAATAAATTATTAAAATTATATCTTTATCAGTGCTATTTAGCACTCATAAAGTCCTTTCTTTATCAACACTTTCTATTTTTGCATAAATAAAACATACCTTTATCAGTACTTTTTAGCTAGCAGGGATAAAAGATTCACAAGGTTTTATAAAAAACCCTAACTTTCTCCTTCGTCTTCGCACCCCTCAAGCTCTCGCAGAAGCCGATCTCTGCTGCCGCACCTCCTCCTCCACCTCCTCCTCTCCCGCCGCCTCTCCCCTACTATGAACCACACATATTTCATGCACCTCTCCTCTACCATGAACCAATCCATCATGCACCTATCCTCCTCCATGCACCACACGCCCGACATGCGCAAACCAGGCCATCGTGAACCTCTCCTCCCCCGCGCACCACACCTCCACAACACACCACACCTCCTCCATGTGCTACTCCTCATCTGTATGCCTCTCCTCCTCTATGCACCTCTCCTCTGTCAGGAGCCTCTCCTCCACCAGAGGACTCTCCCGTTGTGCACCTCTCCTCCACCATAAACACACCACTGCTACTTGTTGAACGACATATTCGCGGTGAGTTTTCTTCTCTTTATCTTCATTTGATGGTGATGTTTTGAATTATACGGGCTAAACACCCCACTAAAAATCATTGCCGTTTGTCTTCCTTGTTTTCACACTAAATTAATTTCGTGTTGGTTGGTTTTTGAATAGAAATTGGTGGTCCTCTAGTGAATCATGATTCTATACCCTGAATGTGTGTGTGTGAACATGGGAATGGTTATGACAAGTATGAATGTATTTTAATGATCGTGTTTGTGGATTTATCATATGGTTTTCACTTATACCTTTTTTATAAAAAATTTACACATTTTCCCAATCATTTTTTCTGCTAATCAAATATATCTATAACACCAAAACTCTCTTCACATTCTCAAATTTTTCTTATCATCTAAACTTTTCATGGATAGTTGTTTTTGTGATACTCTTTTTAGTTAACATGTCATGGGTTCTTGAATATTTTAAACCCATTTTTCATCTAAATTATGTTGAATTATGCTAGTTTGGATGATGACAGAATGATTCCTTATCAAGGTGACCTTAAAGCTAACATAAATGGGTTTCCCAAAGTTCATTTATCTATATATTGTTATAACCTATTTCTAATTCACTCTAAGTGTTTGTGTAAATTCCTTATAGGACCTTTTCATGCACTTATATTTTTAAACAGTTGTTCAAGCCACATAATGAACTTGAAATATTTCCTATAAGTAATAAATTAATAATTACACTTTATTTCCTAATTAAATGTTGCTTTTTGAAGGGGATTTGATTGTTATTGAACCTTAGTGTTCTTTTGTTATCATTTTATTAATCTTATATATTAATTTGATTTATTAATATTCGATGTTATCATATATGATTTTTGGAAAACTCATTATGTATGTTTGATATATTTAGATTGGAATTTAATACATTTTTTATTTAAAGGAGTTTTTTATTAAGTTTTGAATTTTGATTGGTCACCAAAAATAAATTTAATGTGTTCGACATGGGTGAAATATTTTAGTATCATTTGGATATTTATTAAAAATAATTCCATGTTTTTGTTATCAATGGATTCTCAAATGCCTGGTTGGAACTTTATAAAAAGTGTTTTTATTTAGTAACTTTTTCACTATATTATATTTGGATTTTGATGGTTATATAAAGTGGTTTTATTTTATTGTATAATTTTTTTATACCTGGGTAAAATGGGTTGTTTCAGTGAAGGGAGTTTAGAGGTAAGATAAATTGTTCTTTATATCATTCATATTTTATGTGATTGACTTCATGATTGATTTTGATCTCCTCCATTTCAATTATCATGAGAAACCCAGTTTATTAGGTGGGAACTAGGACATGTGCATGCTAGACATTGATCTGATCTCCCTAGTATGGGATTACATCCCCACACTTACAAGGAATCAATATTATATCCCTATATATGGATCAAAACTCTTCACTTTTTAGGGATTGATACATTCCCATTGAGAACCACTGTTTCACCAAAACCTCGAACAATCATACTCCTTGATCCCTCCATCTACTACACATCTACCTATAATTCTCAACATCATCAAGGAATTTCCATTTTCCATCTTGGATCTATATTCTCTGGGACACACCTTTTAAAAAAATTCTAATTCTTTTGTCTCATGGTTTCCGATTCTATTGAACACCTCTCTTCTATCTAATTCAAAATCAATGTAACTTTTTAACTCTCCAAGAGTAGGAAGGAAATTTCACCCAAAATTTTGAATCCTAGACCATTGAATATCCATCCCAACCATACCTATTTAAATGGAACCACCACTATGTAACTAGTGAAATTACACTAAATCATAGAAAACCACTTCACTAGAGGAAATTGAGTAGTCTTGAAACCAAGACTTTCTATCGACTCTTGATAAAATAATCACAATATGTTATGTATCCAAGCCATAATACCACATTATACTAAATTATAGTATATTGATAAAATGATTTGATAACACTAGTTGTATTTGGTATAAATCAAAAACACTAATTTCAAACCCCCAAAACAAACACTAAACGCCTGGAAATTGCAGATAGCTAAATAAATTCCAAAACATACCTGAATTGAAACAAATTCCCAAACCTGATATACCATAACATAAAAGTAAAGCTACATCTAAATCAGTACATAAGATCTCTAACTTATATTTCTAGTATCCTCATGGTTTTTCAAACACCTCTACTAGAGTAAAATGATCCATAAAGGATAAACGCATGACATAAATGGTATAAGAACACCACATAAAATTTATGTTATTTGGATGACAATCCTACTTCATAGGGGAATACATTGATATTTTTACTAAGGGATAAATTGAGTTATAAGGGACAAATATCTTTTTTACCCCTACCTACCCAAAGTTACATGAGACACTTTCTAGAAACCCTATTCAAATAACCATAAAAAACATGTATTGAATCCTTCCACCCACAAGAACTTTATAGTGAATACCCTAAAGGGACAAATAATATAATTCAAGTGATTATCCAATCATATTTTCTTCTTAGCATTTTTTGTATCTAAATATATAAAATATTATCTTATTAAAACCTTAAAAAATTATATTAATTAATTATTAACTAATAATATTTATTGTAAGGAAGTGGTCATGACATTTTGGTTGATGCATCCATTAAATTTACCAAAGCTAGATTTTATTTATGAATGTTTCTTTAAAAGGATATAGAATATTTTGGGACTTGATGATGTTGATCTCATTAATGATTTTTGGAGAGGTAATATTTATCTTGAAACTTATAATGATACTCTCTTCACTATGATTATAGAGGTTACAAATATGAGTGAAGTTAAATATTTTAGAATGACTAGCCTTTATAATGTTCTTTATAAATACTCTAAAGATTTTAGAAAATAGACTACATAAAATCATACCATATATTATTTTAGTACCACAGTTCATTTCTTATTTTGACTTGAGACATGATGTGCTTAAAAGGATCAAGAATGAAACATAGTTTCTTCTAGGGATTAGTGTCATAGGGAAATTATTTATGTGAAATGAATGACACTTGAGAAGTTTTATATTATATCATTGGTTCATGATTATATATTTTATTATGTTTGTTTATAATGAAAAGAACCAATATTCCTTCATGTGAGATAAATATAAATATTTCTTGGGGTGTACAACCAATTCATTTAGTGTGAGCCACGTATCATTTGGATAATTCAGTGTTCGTAGTAAATTGGAAAATGGGTGGCTCCTAGTCACGAGTGTGGTCACTGACTATGGAACATTTCAGTTGGGACTCTAGTGTTGTGGTGAAGGATAATTGATATAACTGGACAATTGAAGCATGTATAATGGATATCCAATATTGGGGGGCATAATATCAAATGCTTATGGAAATTATTATTATTACACCTACCTTTGGAATAATGTGATGGAATCATACAACACCGATTGATTTGGGATGAATCGATGTGTTTTCTATATATATTTTGTAAAGTGTTTCTATTGGGATCTATGTCTTTGTGAAAATTCCTAAGTGTCTCTCTTAGAATGATTCGAGTGTTTTGAAATGCTTATTAAAGGGATGTCACTCAATTTAAATGATTGATATTGTTGGTTCATGAAGTTTCCTAAATTCTTTAAAAAAAGGAATTATGGTTTTTTAAAAGAGTGTTTGTAACTGATTTATTTATTTTTAAAAGGGGGTGTTATTTTAAAGAGTAGTTTGTGTAAATGGTTGTTTTTTTAATGATATTTCATGTTTGATTTTTTGAATAGTTTTCAAAGTACATTTGAACTGTAGTTTTTTCATAATATTTTAAGTTTATATTTTTTATGGAATTCGGAAAACCATTGAATTATGTCAATATATAGTGTATTTATTTTGTTAAATACTAATATCATGGAATCAAATAGGATGGATACGAATAAATAATGGATGGATTTCCAATCGGTTGATAAGATAGTATGACGATGGTGTGAAAGAGTTCCTCAAGATTAAAAAAGATCATGCACATGACCCTTTTCAAATCCTTTTAATATGTTTAAGCTATTGTTATTAAAGACAAGTTAGTCCAAATAAGTTGGAAGAACACTTGATCTATCATAGAATAGATCGAAGTTATAAATGTTTGAATATACATGGGGGAAAAGATAATGTAGCTTGTGTATTGGATACCAGTGAATTTTATAGATCATCTGATATGATTACAAGTGTGAAAAATGAAGAAGAATGTATTGAGGATGTTATTAAATATGTTAATGATGATGAAGAAAATTTTGAGGAAATGATAAGGATAGTTGAAGATGAACTTCGTGATTGCCCAAAATTATTTGAGCGGTTAAAGATTTGGGAAAAGTTTCCTTTGTATGGTGGTTGCACTAAATATATAGTATTGTCAGCCATAATAAAGCATTATAATTTAACTATAGGCAAAAGATGGAGTGAAACCAGTTTTGCAGAATTACTTGCTCTCTTGAATGACATGCTCCCAGAAGATAATGTGCTCTCGAACAGAACATACGATATCAAATGAATGCTACATTTGATGGGTATGATCTCTGAAAAAATAAACATATTCTTGAATGACTGTATATTGTTTTTCAACGACAAAAAATAACTAATAGAATTCCCATGGTGTGGTGTTTCTCGATACAAGAAAGATGAATTTTGTCCTACAAATTTTTTTTGGTACTTTCCATTCATTCCTAGGTTTACATGCCTATATGGAAATTATCAAACCACATGGTAATTGATGTGGAATAAATATAGAAGAAATAAAGATGGGAAACTACATCACATGGAAGAATCTCTTCAGTGGAAGTGAATAAATCATGAGTATCCTAATTTTCGAATCGATATGAGAAACCTTTGTGTTGCGTTATCAACATATAGAGTGGATCCTTTTGGATTTCAAATATGAACTCATAGTACATGGATGGTTATGTTGGTAAATTATAACTTTACACCATGGTTATGAATGAAATGAAAACACATCATGCTATCTATGCTTATATCATGATTGAAACAACTGGGTAATGGTATTGATGATTATTTAGCTCCATTGATCTAGGATTTGAAATTGTTGTGGGATTCAGGTGTTATGTTCTATGATACTTATAGAAATGAATATTTTACATTGAGAGTCATTTTGTATGGGATTATAAATGAGTTTCTTACATATATAAATTATTTAGTATATAACATTAAAAGAAATCATGGAGGTTCCTTCTTCAAAAAAGGTACACAGTCAATAAGGTGGAATCATTCATCGAAAACCGTGTTTTTAGGACATCACATATTTCTACCCTGACAACATAAGTACTGATGTTGGACAACATCATTTGATGGAAGATCATATGAACATTCACTACTGTCTCCACTAATAGCTAATCAACTATTTGAGAAAGTAAAATATGTGGACATTGTTTTTGATAAAACATTTTCAAAAAACCATAAGAAAACCATTTGGAAGAAGATATTAGTATTTTTTTTAATTTTTATGCTGGAATTGTCTGTACGTTAGAAAATGTCTTGATGTTATGCCTTTTTTAAAAAATGTATGTGACAATGTCATCGACATGTTGCTAAATGAACCTATAAAAAGGACAGAATTAAGGCTATGTTGGACTTGGTTGATAAGGGAATTTGAGAATAGTTAGTGCCAGTGAAGGGTGAAAAATGAGATTTTCTTCCTCCAGCTGCTTAAACTCTTTCTAGGAAGGAGAGATATCAATTTTTCAGATTTTTGAATGATGAAAAGGTTCCAGAGGGGTATTCATCGAATGTCAAGAACATCATGTCAATGACAGATTTAATGTTAAAGGGTCTGAAATCACATTACTTCCACGTTCAGATGCAAGATATAATTCATATAGCTTTACATTACATTTTTTTGTAGAATGTTCGTTATACATTAACAAAACTATGTTTCTTCTTAAATGCTATACGCTTCAATGTTATAGACCAGAAAAAATTACTGATTATGGAAAGAAAAATTGCATTCATATTTTGTTAATTAGAAATGTTATTCCTATCAAAATTATTCGATATGATGGTTCATTTGAGGGTTCACTTGGTGAGACAGATTTGACTATGTGGTCATGTACACTATACATGGATGTACCCCATTGAACTGTATATGATTATTTTCAAAGGGTATGTCAAAAATCAAAGTCGGCCAGAGTGTTGTATTATAGAGCAATATATTGTTGAGAAATATGTTGAATTCTGTACCGAATACATGTCCGATGTGGAAGCATTGGCTTACTAAAATCTTGTCACATTGGGTGGGTTTTGGGGTAAAGAAATTGTTGAAAGAGAGGTTGTCACAATCAATATTACAAACCAATAACAGGCCCACCTTTATGTTTTTCATAACAGTTCGGAGGTTGACCCATAAGTCGAAACCCACATAGAAATTCTTTTGCATTTGAATCCATCAAGGGATGAAAAATGGATATCAAATACACATAATCGATAGATTATAGGATGATTTCAGAACTACATATTTAAGGGGTCATACGAAAATCAAGAGTCAATTTTATAATGACTTTCATGGATATCCATAGGACCATGTGTGTGTGTATTATCTTGTAATACTTATGTAATTAATGGTTATACATTATATACTTATTAACATGATGAAGATAGTACCATGTAGAATAGTGTAGTTAAACTTATGGGTGAAGCTATGTATGTTTCCAGTTCTAAGGAAAGATATCCAATTTATGAGAATATGTCAAACTTTGGCATCATCAAACAAATATGGGAGTTGGATTATACGAACATCCTAGTATCGATTTTTTAATGAAACGGGGTTGATAATAGGAGTGTTATTAAAATAGATGAGTTAGGATTCATGAAAGTTGATTTCATTAAGGAAGAGTACAATGAAGAACCATTTATAATGACATCATTGGAAGTACAATTATTTTATGTCAGATATCCCTCAAACTGAAAGTGGTCAATTGTTCTGTTATCAACCAAAACCACTACAGGGTCAGATGAAAATTCAATAGAGGATAACCCTTTTATTGGTCCATAATAATAATTTCACAGTGGTCCTAATATAGATGATGTTTAGTTTGTCATTGGAGACCACAATTAAGGGATTCTGATAGTTGATAGAGAGGTCAAATCCATTCATCCTTTAAAAAAAGAGATCTTAACAATCAGGTTATATTGTTTTATAATACACATCATGTTACCTTTTGTCATTATCTATTTGTTTATATTTTTATGTAATCTAAATTAAATGCAAAACCACTTCTGAAGATAATAACTTCTGCATTGTAGAATTCCATGTTCTGAACCGAACTAAAATACAGATGTTTTTAAACTTATTAATTTACTAACCATTAATTTTCAAAAACCGAGATTTGAAACTTAATTCTGATAGCTGGAACACTCTTATGCGATATTTTTGGGCATGGGAGAAGGCCTGAGATGTTTCCTGACAAGATACAGATGTTTTAAGAGGTTCATACCCAAAAAACATCAAGATTTAAATGATAGAAGACGTCTCACGAACTACCACAAAAATAGTTTTTCTCGGCGCCAACCATTATCAGTGCTAACGAAAAAGCGCTCATAAAGGCGGGTACCTTTATCAGATATAAAAAAGGCACAGATAAAGGGTATATTTATCAGTGCTTTTTTTAGCACTGATAAAGGTACTTCCTTTATCACTGCTTTTTTAACGCTGATAAAAGGACCCCATTTATCAGCGCTTTTTTAGTAGCGCTGATAAAAGGTCGACATCAAAAAAAAAAATTAAAATTAATATATTAATATATAAATATAGTCATATTGATATAAATATAATATATAATTTTTAAATATATTTTAGATAAGTATAAATATATATTTACACTTAATATACTTAATATATAAGATATTTAGTGAAAATGGATTATAAAAAAATTAAAAAAATATTTGTAATTAATAATTTGATAATTATTATGGATTAATAGTCATTTAATAACCATTTAAAGACTAAAAAAATAAAAAATTAAAAAACAAGATCTAAAATATGTTGAAAACACAACTCGAACTTCAAACGGCCATAACTTTTGATCTGGGTGTTCATTTGAGCTCTACCACATATCAAATCGAAGCTTGCGATGAGCTCTACACACTTTTGAATGGGGTGTCCCCAGTAAAGGTTTTATTCGAGGCAAAAAAGAGTCCATAAGGCCTACAAAACTAAGTTTTTAGTCAGGGTACCCTGATTGTTTAACATTTTGTGGATTTTCAGCCTTGTTTAAGGGGGTATTATTGGATTTTGTTGGTGGCGACTGAATTTATTCCACAGGTATTGCATTCATATTGATATTATTTATTTGAAATTTTATAATTTTTTATAATGCACTTCTATTTATAATCAAATATGTAACTATATGTACATATTTTTTATATATTCACAGCTAAAAATATAATTTTTTAAATAAATAATTAAACATATTTAAATATAAAATATATTAGATTTATCTAAATAATAACTAATATCAATTTTATTTAAATTACCAATATATGAATATTTATATAGCTATATATTAATATAAATATATATATTAATATAACCATATATATATTAATATAACTATATATATATTAAGATAACTATATATATAAAAATTAATTTAACTATAACTATATATATATTAATATTTCTATAAATATATATACTAATATAACAATATATATTAATATAACTATATATATTAATATAAATATATATTACTATACGAATAAATATAACTATATATATATATATCATAAATAAGAGAACAAATCAATATAGGGGAGTGGAAAAGGCTTCAGGCACGCAAGGGGGGAGGTCATGAGATCAAATCTGGGTGGAGGTAGGGGCGCACGTGAAAGGGTGATTTAGAGGGTCTAGCGCTGATAATGGTGGGGTATAGCATTGATGAAGGGTGGAGGTGGTGTGTGCGGGCACTGGAGGGGCGGGAAAGCACAAATAAAGGGGGGATCAAGCAGTGTAACCCCCCCCCCCCCCCCGAGATTGGAAGTATTTTTTTAATTTTTTTAAATTTGTTTTAGTTATATCACCGCTAAAAATCACTAATAAAATGGGTCTTTATCAGAGATTTTTGGAGCTCTGATAAAGGGTACCCCCCCCCCTTATCTTCCCCAGATTTAATATCTCTTTTCTAGCGCTATTAAAAGACTTTTTTAGCACTGATAAATGGGGTATTTGTAGTAGTGACGGTTTACGCATGGTCTGTGAAACCATGTGGCCCATAGTAGTTACCCACATGACCCATTTTAAAAGGAGAAGTGTCTTAGCGCACGGTCATTTCACGGTTTCATAAATAGTGCACCTAGCCCATGCGAGGTAGATCTTAGAGGCAGGAGACTCCGCATAGTTTTTGCATGGTTTGGAAAACCATGTGGATCAAACTGTGTGTGACACCCAGTTTTGGGATTTTAATTATTTTTAAATTTAATTAAAATTAAAACAAAGAACTAAAATATCCTGAAATCCCATCTCTCCCTCAGATCACAACACACCATGGGGTGAACCCCTTCACCTTGTGCTTGGACCCCCCTCCCAACTCCTCCTTTTACTACCGTATCCATCCAATTTCATAATGATTCTTTCTCCAATGATCAAGGTAGGGTCTTATGCCTCGATTTCCTTCATTTTGTTGGCCAATTTGGGCCTCTTCTTTGACCCAAAAGATCCAAATTATCCCAAGGTATTTAGTGGTAATATGAATTTTTGTTTTCTATTGTTCTAGGTTGGTGCCAATGGTCTCTTACGACCTGAGGGTGTATGTTTCGGCAAGCACCGCCGAAGGCGAGGTGGTTCGAGTGGTCTCGGTCCACCGACAAAATCTTAGGGTAAGGTTTATACCTTTTCCTTTGTTTTTTACTCTTGAATGAAGATCTTTATGAGTCCTTGACTCCCTTTTATTAAATTTATAGGTCATTGAGTTGTTTCTGGTGGTTTCACTTCATTTTGGCTCATCACAGTAGTGGACGACTTGGTTCCACCATGAGGTAGGGTCCCCTTTCAAGTCATCAATCATTATAAATGAATTAATAATTTTTCTTACAAACCTTTTTTATAAATTAGTTCATATAATGAATTATTATGATCTATTCATCTTAAATGTTAATTTATCATGTTTCATGTTTTAAATTCTAAAGATGATAAATGGTTTATGGATAAACAATATCACATTTTTATAACAAAACCCCTCCAACGGAGGTGCACATCCTTCAAGCTAAAAAGTAGTGGTTAGACCATTATTTTTTGACTTGTAATGTTTATAATCTTTATGATTGATTTTATGTTGAGATAGAACATGCTTAGCATATGGCCCTAATGACATTAGATACACTGATTTTCCCTTTTTAAAATGATTAAAGGACCAAAGCATCGTCTAAGTGTTTGGTCCAGTTTTGGATTCGAATTACCCATGTAGGTAATTTACCTATGTATGGATAATTAGGTCCCTTAAATGAGATTTTCATGTTCTAGTAAATTGAATGAGTTGAGTTAAATAAATAGTTAATGCTAAATTATTGACCCTCAAAACAAGTTACCGATTTTTTTTTAAATGTTTTGAATACTAATAAAACCTTGGGTGACATGTGGGTTATCAAGTAGGAATTTCATGATGGAATCAATGGGTTTTTATGGTCATACATTGGTATATACATGGATTCCCATGTAGAAATTCCATGGATAGACCCGGGTTTATGAGACAAGGATTGGTTCCACATCCGTGGAAACCCTTACCATGCTAAGGGAAGGTAGTGGTGTAGACTGTTCCCTTTGGAAATGCCTTAATGGGTTTTTCTAAATGGTTGAAATGATACTTGACCTATCCACACTAATGTAATGAAAGTATTGAACTAATAAAGAAATGGTTGCAATTCTACTTGACCTTTCCACACTACTGGAAGACAAGGCTTGAACCAATAAATAATGGTTTCAACTCAACTTGACCTATCCACACTAATGGAAGGAAAGACTTGAACTAGATGAATTATAACATTAATTCTTTGTTAAATAGAAATGGTTAGATTAGAGGTTTTCATGGTTTCTGATCGGATAATACCATGATCACTTGTGTACCCCATTCTAAATTTAAGGATGGGTTGCTCAGGTTTAGACCCGCATAGATCTTGTTCCTAGTCTTATCTATGAATTCCCGATATAAAGATGTTGGGTCTCCCATGTAGTACAACAGGATTCCTTGGATACACTCTTTGGATTTATCATTGACATGTAGGTGAATTGGATACACTCCTTGGACTCAGCCCTTGCTTAGCCCCGTTTTACCTTGGATGCACTCCTTGGACTCGGTACACACCTTATTGTGGAATTCCTTGGATTACGCTCCTTGGATTACACTCTTACCACTTAGCTAGACTCAGATACTACTATGTTAGCATTTCGTGAGATTTACATTACATTGGCTTTTACCCTAGAACTCCCTCGCCGGATAACTTTGGCAGGTTTCCTTATTATGTCTTGGGAACTTAACTACTTATACTATTACAGGATTCCTTGGATATACTCCTTGGATCCAGCATCGACAAGTAGGTACCTTGGATATATTCCTTGGACCAAGTTCTTTTTTAGCTCCATTTTATCTTGGATGCACTCCTTAGACTCATTAGGATCTTTATTGTGGAATTCCTTGGATTGCGGTCCTTGGATTATGCTCTTACCACTTAGCTAGACTTAGATACTATTGATTTAGCGTTCTGTGAGATTTACATTATCTTGGTTTTTACCCTGTAACTCCCTCACTAGATAACATTTTCAGGTTTCCTTGTTACATCTTGGTACCCTCACTACTTATACTATCATAGGATGTCTTGGATACACCCCTTGGGTCCTGCATTGACAAGTAGGTTCCATGGTTAAATCCCATCAGGCCTAGTCATTTCTTAGCCTCATTTTACCATGTAGAAAACTCCTTGGACTTGGTAGGTGACTTAATCAAATGTGAATTATGAATAAACTGGTAATACTAAATTAATGTACTGATTACATGTCCAGAAACCAGCCGAGGGCTAATGCAGGTACTTGGGAATTTAGTTACATTGTACTGCTTAATTTATTTATTCATGCTTTCACCCTGTTTAATTTAAAATACACTATCAGGATTCAGTTAGACCCCGATGGTGCAAGACTATAGAGATTTATATCACACAACCTACTCGGGAATCCATTTAACTGGGGTACCTGATAAGACCTTTCTTTTTTGCAAGGCTTTTTACGTTTCTTGATGCTGGTTGCTTGTACCTGTAGTAGGAGAAAGGGACCGAGCTGAAGCTCAGGATGCTTGTGGAGATAACCATTGGGATTTTTTTCTTTTCTTTACTTGAGTCCTTCATTGTATTGTATTAAAAGATATGTTGTAATATTTACTGTTTTTTATAATGTATCAATACCATGTCATACATTTATCTATTGTATAAAATGGGGTTTTCTGCTTTTGTTCAGTTATATGAAACCAACTTTTTACTGCTTTATTATTTCCATTTATTGCTTCCATTATTGGTTGTTATTTACTCTGTTATACCGCTACACAACTCTAATAAGATTGTATAGTCTCCCCACTGACTATTTTTACACCCTTGCCGCTAGTCGGAAGCCTCTAGCACACAGGGAGGCACTCTTGAGGGCATATGGAGACCGGTCCGGCCACCTTCTTAGTGGTGAGCCAAGTTGGGATGTTAGAAAGTGGTATAAAAGTTGTTTTGTTCTTTTGTCTTACTGTTTTAGGTTGGTAGATATGAAACTAGAAAAGTTTCGGCACTTGGATAATGTCCTTGATTGCGAATGATCACCCCATGTATGAGAAATGACCAAGTGACTAGGGTTAGGATTGCTGTTTTTTATGTTCGTTGTTACAATTGATATGATTTCACCTTGAGTGATTGGTGTACATTCTACTTCATTTGATTTATGAAATTATGAATATTACTTTTGTTGTGTTATAGAAAGGAAGTTTCATTGTATGAACTATATTAGGTACATAGATTTCCACATGCCATGCATGTCATGACCCCCTCCCACCAAAGATGCCCCTCCAGAGCTGGAAATGGTGAAAGGGAGATAATGACCCCCGAGTCCCGCCTCCAGTAGGCCCCGGGGTGGAGACTAGCACCAAGGGTATTAATTTTCACAAATATGGGAGGCATTACCATTTTTATTATTAGGATCTGGAAATAGGACAAGTCACCCACCAAAAAGGAAAAAAAGAACAAGTGTATATAAATAAACCCAAACCAAATCCACATGCATGTTTAAATAATTTTATAACAATGTACAAGTACAAGAAATATCAAAGTACAATACCAAAAGAAACAAGAGAACAGCAACTGCAACAACTCCAACTGTCCGACTAGTAGGGTCCCGCACGGCCCTGGTAGTCCTCCTGGAAACCTGAAAGTAAACATAGGGTGAGCATACAAGTATACTCAGTAGGGAAACCTAACGCTCTCGTGCACAAGTGGGGAGACATCCTAATGTCCCGTGAGAACAACCGAAGAAACCTAACAAGGAATTCTATCCACCCAACATCACCAGCCACACTCACCAAAACACAAGCACAACAGGTAGTAGTATATAAGAAACAAGAGTATTGGGTACCCTGCACCATTTCCCTTTAGTTAGCTGCTCTTCCTAACAGAAAATGTCCTGACGCTGCCACACTCTCCCCACCCACACACACTTGGGCATCACCACCACGTATCCCACCCGCATGCACCTGGGCCTCACAACCATGTATCCCGTCCGCACACACCTAGGCTTCACAACCATGTATGCCGCCTGCACACACCTGGGCCTCACAACCACGTATCCCGCCCGCACACACCTGGGCCTCACAACCAAGTATCCCGCCCGTACACACCTAGGACTCATCCCGAAGATTCTTGGGAAACAGAAGAACCTGCCCGAAGAGTCTTGGGCTAAAGCTACCCCAATCAAAACCTACCCGAAGAGTCTTAGGTGTAAGGTCGCCTCAAGCCATCACAACCTAGGGGAGAAGGAGCAGGAAGGAGCTAGTAAATAAGGGAAAAACACCCTCTCCCATGAAATGGGAGTGTTCGCCACTAAGTGCTCAACATGGGTGGGGTGCGATAAAACAAAAAAGATACAGATATATATATATATATATATATATATATATATATGTATACCAAACCCACAACCCAACATTTGGCTTCTAAACAGAGAAACTGAGCATGTTCCTCGGAACTGCTACTATGAAGCATGCATACAACAAACCCCAACCCCATTTAGGTTTTCACGTTTCAGCAGAAATTAGTTTATTTAGTTCCTTAACTACTGGGAAACTATCCACAACTAACCACATCGATCGTTCATAAAACATATCCCTACCATCGACAAATCTAGATAGGAAAAACACAAGCAACATAACCAAGACCATCTTATCAACCAACCAACCCAATTGATTATTAACTCTGTTTCATTACCATGCCCCACCATTCATTAACTCTTACGCTTTTATTTATTATTCACAACCCATGGTCCGTTCACATTCAACCCATCCCCGAATCCACACTTCCAACTACCATAACCACAACCACACCGAAACTCGTACATCATTATCCCTTTTAATACCATTTATCGCAGCCCCACTGCTCGTCACCAACATAACATTCACACCAACCCACAACCAAGACAACCGCAGCCCCGCTGCTCACCCGATCCACAACAACCCATGAAAACACCCCCATCAAATGACACATATCCAAGACAACACCCACATATTCATTATTCCGTTTTTGATTATCCGGGGTGATCACATAAGGGTTCCAGATTTTAAACAGCCAACTTTATGTGATTAACCAATTTCCACATTCCCCAAAGTTCCATCCTCAAAAACAGCCTAGAAAGATAGGGAAACATTGAATTGTGCAAGAAAAGGCCCCCAACGACCGTGATTTTTAGTAGGTATAAGCTCGTTCAATTCACAACATAAAATCACATGATATAAAGTAACAGCAATCAAAAACTTCCCAACCCCGTTCATTAACCAGTTATTATCTTCATTTAATCGGTTCAGAAGTGTTTCACGTAAACAAGAGGACACCCACCCCGCATGATGCACAGATTAGAGAGACAAAGGTAAGATCCCTTCTTCAACAGGTTCTGATCGCAACGCTCCCCCGGATCAACCTTAGAAGACGTCTGTCAGCGTCCATCACTTCTGTCAGGTCCTGGTAAAACCTCCTCGGGTGGAAGTCGAAAAGGAAAGGTCACAGGAAAGACAAAGGACCTAGGCTCGGAAGTTCCGCCTCGTCGTTACGATCCCGTGGCCACTGACGGATCGTAAATCAGAGCTCGGACGAATAAGATATGGAAGAAAAAGATCCTTCAAGTCTCTTGGGAGAGCTCTGCTCAGAGGAAAGGGGAGGAGAGGGGGTGAGTTGAAAGGAGGAAGGGACGCCTCCTTTTATAGAAGAGAAAAGGAAAAGTACACGGCGTGTACTTTAAGGTACACGGCGTGTACTCATTTATTTTACACGGCTTCCAACACGGTTCTGCGGCCGTTGACTGGTCAACACACGGTTTGAGGGTAATGCATACGCGGGGAAGGACGACACGGCGTGTAGTTTAGACACACGGCGTGTACTCATTTATTGCACACTGCAAGGACATGTCCCCAACATGGCACACGACGTTTGACTGGTAATACGTACGCGGGGAAGGACTACACGGCGAGTATAACTTGACACACGGCGTGCAACCATTATTTCACATAGCGAGGACATGGCCTGCAACACAGGGTATAACCGGAAAGGGGGTACACTGCGTGTACTCAAACTACACGGCGTGTAGTTTCAAAATTCTGGAAGGTGTGGGAAAAGTCCATTTTACCCTACATAACACTTCGTGACCTTATTTTTGACAAAGGATTGGGCCGGAGAGGTCTGGGCCCATTACATCAGATACCTCTTAAAACATTCTCGTCCCCGAGAATTCAAAACCAACCCAGAGGAAACCCAACAAGATACCTCTTAGGGTTCTCATTATAACAGGAACCCAACCAACAACCCTAATCATATGTGTTATCAATTCCTTATCCTATGTCGAGATATTATCCACTTTTGGCGGCACTGACTCGCCTGCATGGGTTTAATCGCATCCTCATTAATACGTCTCGATTAAGAATTGGGTCTTCCCACTTTCATACATTAGGATTATTCAACTCACACTACCCCCAACACCACACAACCAACACACTACCCGAACATGTGGTTTGGGGAAAAAATTCCTTCTCCTGTGTTGAGATATTATCTGATTTAGGCGGCACAGACTCGCCCGCACAGGTTCAATCACATCCGCATTAATGCATCTCGATTAAGGATCAGGTTTTTCTCTTTCCCCGCACATCCGGACATGCTACACACTACCAGGGAACAAGGAAACAAAAAGGTCTCACAACTGACAAGACAAGAATTCCATATATTAAAGGTACAGAGTACAACATCAACACAATGCTTAGAAGAAAAAGGGAAAACACAATTCAAAAAAACTCCGGGTACAGAGAATGCATCTGGGTCTCCTGCTCCGAAGTGCTATCCTCGAGGCCACCATGCCTCCACAATACACTAACCAACGGAATGGTTCATCCACGGAGCACCTTCTCTTTACAGTCCTTGATCCGGACTGGTCATTCCTCGAAGGTTGTGTCGTCTCCCATATCTAACTCTACCCAGTCGATAACGTGGGGGTCATCATGTAAGTACCGACGAAGTTGGGAGACGTGGAAGACGTCATGAACCTTCTCCAACTGAGGTGGCAGGGCCAGCTGATATTCCACCTTTACGACTCTCCTCAGCACCTCAAAAGGTCTTATGAACCTAGGGGAGAGCTTTCTCCCTTTCCCAAACCTCTGCTGCCCCCGTCGAGGGGAAACCTTCAAGAACACCTGATCTACCACCTAGAACTCCAAGGGCCTCCTCCGACGATCAGCATAAGATATCTGTTGGTCCTGATCCGCTTTCATCCTCTCACGTACAAGCTGGACTTTCTCTGTGGTGCTCTGCACTACCTCTAGCCCAAGAGCACCTGTCTCACGAACCTCTGCCCAGCAAATAGGTGAATGACATGGAATTCCATACAAAGCCTCAAATGGAGCTATTCCAATAGTAGAGTGGAAGCTGTTGTTGTAGGTGAACTCTACTAAAGGAAAGTGTCGTGCCCATGATCCTCTGAAATCTAGAACGCATGCTCGCAGCATGTCCTCCAACGTCTGGATAGTCTGCTTCGTCTTCCCATCAGTCTGGGGGTGGAAAGCAGTGCTAAGTCATAGCTGGGTGCCAAAATCATGTTGTAACCCCCTCCAGACTCATGAGGTAAACCGAGTATCCCGATCTGAGACGATAGTATTTGGGCCTCCATGCAACCACACAACCTCGTCTACATACCTCTGTGCTAAGGTACTCAACAGTCCTGACTCCTTAATTTCTAAGAAGTGATCTAATTTCGTCAGTCGATCCAACACCACCCAGATAGCATCATAACCACCCTGAGCTCTGGGTAGTCCTGTGACGAAGTCCATTGAGATTTCATCCCACTTCCACTCAGGGACATCTAAAGGGTGAAACAAACCAATGGGAACACGGTGTTCAGCCTTCACTTGCTGACACACTAGGAATTTAGCCACAAACTCCACCACTGCCAGTTTCACCCCAGGCCACCAAAACTGTTCCCTCAGGACTCGGTACATTTTTGAAACTCCGGGATGTACTGACAAGGCTGAGCTATGGAACTCATGGAGAACTACCTCACGCATTTCCTCCGGAACAAAAAACCTTCCATGGAAAAGCATCGGATGTCGGTTTCCCTCTGACCATCCCTCTGGAGTGTTCCCCCGATCGACACGATCCCGCATTGCTTCTGCCTCAGAGTCCCCCTACTGAGACTCATCCACCTGCTGCAGCAAGGAGGACTGCACCGTCATCTGAAACAAACAGCCTCTAACACCTTCTACCTTGGCATCCAAGTGCAAGGCAGCCAACTCTCCCATAACATTCCAAGAATCTGTGGACTCCCGAACCACTTCCTGATGTGACTTCTTGCTTAGGGCATCATCCACAACGTTCCCCTTACCTTCTGTGTAAGAGATCTCAAAGTCATAGTCTTGGAGAAACTTGACCCATCTCTACTGCCGTAAGTTCAGGTCACGCTGGGAGAAGATATAACACTGGCTCTTGTGATATGAGAAGACCACAAAGCGCTCCCCAAAGAGGTAATGTCTTCACAACTTTAGTTCGAACACTACTGCTTCAAGCTGTAGGTCATGGGTGGCATAGTTATGCTTGTGAGGGCATATCTTCCTAGACCCATAACAGATCACTCCCTTCTTCTGCATCAGCATGCACCCCAGACCAAGGCTAGAAGCATCCCAAAACACCTCATACAACAACCCTTCCTCTGGAAACCTGAGTACGGGAGCACTGGACAACTTCTCCTTTAGGTAGTCAAAAGCTTTTTGTCACTGCTTGCTCCATAGTAAAACCCGGTTCTTCCTCGTCAAAGCTGTCAAGGGAGAAGCAACTCGAGAGAAGTCTGAAACGAACCTCGGATAGTAACCTGCTAACCCCAGGAAACTACGAACTTCTGCCATGCTCTTGGGTTCTGCCCAAGAAACAAATTCCTCCACCTTCGATGGGTCCACTAACACTCCATGCTGAGACACTACGTGCCCAAGGAAGTTTACTTCTTGCATCACGAACTTACACTTCGACAATTTCCCATAATGCTGGTGGTGTCGAAGGACTCCCAAGACTGCCCTAAGATGCTCAATGTGCTCCTCCTCTGACTTAGAGTAGATCAGGATGTCATCGATAAACACAAGGACAAACCGGTCCAGAAACTCTCGGAAGACAAAGTTCATAAGTCCCCTGAACACAGCCGGTGTATTCGTAACTCCAAACGGCATCACCACAAACTTGAAGTGCCCATACCTGTACCTGAAAGCCATCTTCGAGATGTCACTGTCTTTTACCCTCAGATGATGATATCCAGATCGTAGATCAATCTTGTAAAACCAACTTTCTCCCCTTAGTTGGTCGAATAGATCATCTATCCTTGGGAGGGGATAGTTGTTCTTGACCGTTACCTGGTTCAACTTTCGGTAGTCTATGCATAGCCCAAGACCACCATCTTCCTTCATTACAAACAAAACCGAAGCACCCCGTGGTGATACGTTGGGTCGAATATAACCTTTCTCCATAAGATCATCAATCTGAATCCGCAACTCCTGCAACTACGAAGGTGCCATCCAATAAGGGGACATCGAAATCGGACGGGCACCAGGCTGTAAGTCTATCTCGAACTCAACGTCACGTCGGGGGGGGGGGGGCGGGTAGAGTCACAACCTCCTTAGGAAAAACATTGAGGAACTCCCCAACAACCTCCGGGACATCCATCATCTTTTTATCATATGGAACCACTGATATCCCACCTAACAAGGAATGGAGAGGCTCCACACGCCAAATTCCCACCTGATAGATCCTCTCGCCAACAAAAGCTACA
Source organism: Viscum album (assembly GCA_963277665.1). Lineage (NCBI taxonomy): Eukaryota > Viridiplantae > Streptophyta > Magnoliopsida > Santalales > Viscaceae > Viscum > Viscum album. The sequence goes on along the minus strand of OY728146.1, from coordinate 738,317,411 downwards.
CGATGCCCGTCCACATCGGAGAACACGAATCTTCTCCGGAATCAGTCGATAATGGAACTAACAAAAAACAACCATTAAATTCCTAAGATGACATCGTATGGATGCATCTGTAACAGAAGAAGGTCCCCACTAGATCTATGTGGTCCCAACGTCAGCCCACATCCCCAAAAAACACAAGATATGCTGGTCTGGCCTCCAACTGGTGTACTCAGCAACAGTGGTATGGAAATTCTCTCTATGTGCAGTCCCAATGCATGGGCTAGACCAGGTGCAAAAAAAGAGTTTGAAGCTCCCGAATCAAAAAAAGCAGAAACAAGAGTGATGAACAAACAAATCGTACCTCGCACCACCTCTGGTCCTGCTGGAGGTATCAACTCTGCTGCGTGCAACTGTCCACCCCCAGCTCCTCTGCCTCTCTGATGTCTTCCACTTCCCAGACCATGCCCTGATCGAGGTCCCTGAGGAGCACCTTGAGGTTGGCCTCCTCCCACAAAGTCTTCCCTCGGAGGAGCATGGTCCTGCTGCTGCTGGAAGGGCCTAGCCAGCAACTAGTGCTGCTGAGGTGGGCGCTGAACCTGCCCACCTCCACCGTACTGAACTCGGGTCGGGCAATGACTCTAAACGTGCCCGAAACCTCTACAAGAAAAACACATCGGTCCTAGGCTCGTGAAAAATGGATGAGGACCAGAAGATCTGAACTGGAACTGCTGGGGCCTGCTCCCCACTAGCCTGAACCTGGAAGGTCCCGTCGCCGGAGACCTGCTACTGACTGCCTTTGTAACATCCCAGGTAAATAATGAATAAAACATTTTCATATTTATTAATATTTATGAATTAAATATTACTTCTAATTAAAAGGGGTTTCTACGTTCAATAGCGTACTCGATACGCAACGATGAGTTTCTTTGAAAACTTACGTTGCACACTAGTAATAAAATAATATTATTTTAAATGTTAGTTAACACGTAGACGTTGTACTGGCGGGAATGGATAGAAATAACTAAAATATTATTATATATGTTTTTAAATGTTTTTACATTTATCCAATAAAATATAAAGGCTTAAAATATGGAAAGAATTCAATTTTAGGCATTCATACCCTAATTTTTACTAAGGTTTCACTTATCACCTTTTGACGGAGAACCGTCATTAAATATAGTTTTGATCAATCTTATAAATTCTATTGGACCAAGTATAACTCTTCTTTAGAATCGGGACATCAAAATTTACTTTGTGTAAATTTTTGGTATCTTTCCGATAAAGTTCATTTTTTTAATGAATAGTGTAAAATGTTGTATTTTAATTCAAAACATCTTTTTAATATAATTTATTTATATGATTAGATTATAATTTTAAATGGTTTTGAAGTGAAATTATAAAATATTTTTACCATTAAATCCAATAGTGGTTGTTGGAATTAATTTCACTTTTAAATCGGACTTAAACTAGTGTCAATCTTTTGATACTTATTCTTTCATAAAAACACGCTATTTGCTCTGACAGCGGGAATTAATTATTAAATTAATTAATGTGACTTATATGTTTTAAATTTTGTAAAATAGAATTCATTTTTTAATTCAGAATATCAAATATATCTTAGGGTGAAGTTTTGGTATTTTTCTGAAAAACTTCAATTTTTGATGAATAGTGAAACCACTAAGTGGTAGTTAAAGAGACTGATTTTCCTTTTAAATGAAACTTTTCCACTTCTGTGATTTGATTTTCAAAAATCCGACAGACATGGTTGTCATTAAGAAGTAAAATTAAGTTCAATGAGATTAAAATAATTTTTTGGTGAATAGTAACTTTTAAGTTCTTAATCGCGATTAGTGGTAATTAGTGTAGTTTAGGGTAAAAATAATGTTTTAATAATATGAGATGAGCTTGACACATGTCCTACCCTCATTGGATGTGTCATGGCCGACCAAGACAAGAAATGGGTCAACTTGGGGACCCCATGGAGCCACTTTGGTTGGAAAATGACATAAATAACTTTTTATTTAATGTTAAAGTAAAAATGACACAAACATGAGTTATTTTACTAAAATAAATTTCAAATGGGGTTATACAAGTCAGATTTTTAACTATAAATATTCATTAGAAAGATAAAATTATTTCCTACATCATAGTATTTTTTTATAATTTTTAGACATTAAATAATTTAAATTATTTATGACATCATGATGATGCAGCGATGGCCTCATTAATTAACGATTTAAATAAAATAGAAACGTAATGTAATATCTAAGACCGAAACATGTCCAAAACCTATTGGATGAGTGTATTTCGAACCCTTATCACCTTAACCTTGAAATAAATCAATTTTGGACATTTAAAATAAGAAACTATTTTGAAAATAAAGTAACATTTTGTAACTTTACAAGAGTGCCCTCCTCTCCTCTTATAAAAGGCCCCCACCTCTACCTCCTTACCCACACTCCCAAAGCCTTTGGCTCGGCCAACCTCTGCCCATTTGGTCTCTTCACTTCCCTCTATTACTCCTTGAAGCCTCACTTTGGGCATAAGTCTTCCCAAGGAAGCCATTGAGCTCAAACCAAAGGGAGTTACCCGATTTTAAGGTAATGTGTTCACTTGAGTCCTTCTGTTTTATTTTGCCTCTCCAACCCCCTAAAATATTTGTATTATTTTCTTCTGTAACAAATCCATTATCCTCAATATAATAGGATGTTTTTATAAGAACGATTCTAGATACACTTACACACACCCACATCTAATGGTTAAAGAACATACTGTTTCCGTGGATGGCGAATTTCTACCTCACGAAACGATGATTGTTCAACACTCATATAACACCTTCAAAGGTGGCCATTAAGATGTCACTATATTTATATATGATATATAATATGTTTATGTTTTACTTAAGCTTATTTATTTTTCATTTGTGGCTTACCTTTATGGCTTACATTATGTGTATACGCGATATCTTCATTTTAGGAAGTGCGGACTACCACCCCCTCAAAGTGATGTGATTCGTTAATGCCATACGTGGGACGTATAAAGGATGGATTTAATGTTATTATATATGATGTTATACTGGAATTATAATATACCTCTATATCATTATTATTTCATTCCATTAAATTATGAGATAGAAATGAAAGTAGCATTCATGCGTACGTACGGCTTACCGTCTCCATGAACGGTGCATTTCATTTCTTATCCCCAAATGTAATGTACTATTAAAAGTAAATATATATAATGGATATATATAATGAATGATACATCTAAATGATGAATATAATTCTAGAATTAAAATATACATACCTCTCATTTAGTTTTAATTCCATTAATATGACAAAGAAATGAAAGTAGCGTTCATGCTTACGTACGGGTTACCGTCTCCATGAACAGTGCATTTCATTACTTACCTATAAATGATTATGTAATATTATAAATACATGTATATGCTGGAAATATATGATATATATGCTATCCAAATCAGGAATGTCATTCTGGATATAAAGAACCTTTGACCACACGAACAACATGTAATTGTAAGAAGTCCATTTTCGACTTAAGAACCAAATATCGACAAAACAAACATTATTAACATAAATGGTAACATAATGTTTATAACATTGAAATAAGTGATTAAAAGGAATAATGAACATTAAAAAGTTTCTTAATCAAGTATAAATTAACTCAAGTTTATTATTCAGGACGTTAAAGAACGATCAAGTCAAGTCGAACCTGAGGTAAGGGACTTCGTCTCAATCTCCTTTCATTGAGGCATATTTCATTTTATACACAACTTTCTTTTATACGGTGTATAAACCCCTTTGACTTTTACTTTTATACAAAAGTAATATTTTTCTATGAAGCATTTTACAAAACGACAAAAAGGAATGTTTCTTTTAACGTACGCGGTGACAATGACCTTTTTCGCCGCTGCGAGTATTATTTGGTCTTTGGAATCCTCAACAAGCCATAATGTTTTTAAAATAAAATAAATACCATATACTCTTTTATGTATTTTGGTATTGAAAATGGTTTTGATAAAGGATCCTATTATGATATATTGTGATTGAAATGTAGAAATGTTATCATTCCTTTATATTGGTTTTATTTTTTATGATTTTATATTGGTACTTGGACATTTGACGGGTGGTTACATGATAAACCATATCACGGGTGGTGCCGTGAATACCAGGATGGGTGGTTACGTTATAACCTCAATTGCATTGGGTATGGAAGTCGGCCGTATGTCTATTCCATTAAGTATGTATGGAAATTGGCCGTATGGCTATTCCATTAAGTGATATGTGTGGAAGTCTACCAAATGGTTATTCCACTTAAGTATGTTTATGTCCCAAGTTAACTTTATATATGTTATGTGTTCTTTATATGGGTTTTATGGTAATAATTTGGTTACAAAAAGGTAAGTAATTATACTTTATTCAGTGAAGAGTTTTTACTACTTCATGAAGGTGAAGGTATTACTTTGATAGAGTATACATGGTTTACTTGATGTTTGAAAAAGTAACAGTTTTCATTCTTTGTGTATCCCTTACTGAGCTTTTTATGCTCACCCCAAGTTTTTTTGAAATGTATTTCACAGGACTTAATGTGGAATAAGGTCAAGGATGGGATCAAGGGAATGTCATGCTATATAAAACATGGAACTAGACATGTTTCTTTTTAAGAGTTTTTTTTATTATGGAAACTTAGTAGAAGTGTCTACTTTGTAATCTTTTGAGATGTAATAGTTATGTTCTAATTTTATAAAACTCTAAACCTGAAAAGATCCTCAGTGTGAATTATTCATTTAATTCAATATTAAGTAAGGTTTAAGGCTGGGGCCTTATAATTGGTATCAAAGGTCGGTTTAGACAACTTTAGGAGTTAGAAAATTGTTAAATTATAAGTTAATTTATGATATGATTGAAATGATATAGCATTTACAAATTACCATGTTGCTTCGCCTAAGATATTTCAGTGTTAAGAATGGTTTTTCGTAGAGGAAACAGAGAAGTTTTTTTTGGGAAGGCATACTGAGGGAAATGAACTTCCAAATCAATATACTGAGATGGTCAGAATCAGAATTTAGCAGTTTACTGTAGTGATGGCTCAGTTGAATCAGGTGATAAATGGTGGTTGTGTTATTGATGATATTTTGGTGTTTTCTAAAAGTAAAGAGGAGCATGGAAGTAATTTAAGGGTTATATTTCAAACCTTAAAAGAAAAGAAACTATATGGAAAATTCAGCAAGTGTGAGTTTTGGTTACAACAAATTTCTTTCCTGGGTCACATTATTTCAAATGATGGAATAACTATTGATCCTACTAAAACAAAAGTTGTTGAAGAGTGGCCAAGACCCACAAATGTAACCGAGATCCGTAGTTTTCATGGTTTGGAAGGTTACTGCCAAAGGTTTATTGAAACATTTTCACGGTTATCTAGTCCAATGACTAAGCTAACTCGTAAGGGTGTTAAGTTCATCTGGACAAAAGAATGTGATGATTGTTTTCATGAGTTGAAAAGAAGATTGTTGAATGCTATTGTTTTGGCACTTCCTTCCATGAATGGTGGGTTTGTTATATACAGTGATTCTTCGTTGAAGGGACTTGGCTATGTCCTTATGCAGAATGATCAGGTAATTGCTTATGCTTCACGTCAGTTGAAAACTCATGAGGTAAATTACCCTACACATGATTTGGAATTTGCTGCTGTTGTCTTTGCTTTAAAAATTTGGAGGCATCATTTGTATGGAGTAAAGTGTGAAATATATACTGATCACAAAAGTTTAAAGTATATATTCACTCAGAAAGAATTGAACATGAGACAGAGGAGATGGCATGAATTAATCAAGGATTATGATTGTACAATTAACTACCATCCGGGAAAAGCAAATAAAGTGGCTGATGCTTTGAGTCGAAAAAGTAATTCTTCATTAACCATGCTACATTTGGAACGAGATCCTTTGGTTTTTGATTTGATGAACTTTTGAATATAAGTTGTTGGTGCAGGAAGTCCTTCTATTTTGTTTCAGGTATCAGTGAAATTTTCTCTATCAGACAGAATCAAGCAAGTACAAAAGCAAGACAGCGAGTTGCAGAAAAAGGTAGAGCTGGTTCAGAAAGGTATGTTGCCTGAATTCAACATTGATAATGACTGTGTTTTGAGGTTTGGGAAGAGATTATGTGTGCCTTGTGATTCACAGTTGAAGAATGAGTTGTTATGTGAGGCTCATAGTTCCTCGTTTTCAGTTCATCCTGGAAGTACTAAGATGTACAGAGATCTGCGGGAGTATTACTAGTGGGATGGAATGAAAAGAGATATTGTGGATTTTACTGTGATGTGTTTGACTTGTCAGCAGGTTAAAGCAGAGCGGAAGTTACCGAAAGGGATGCTTCAGCCTTTACCAGTGCCAGAGTGGAAATGGGAAAAAATATCCATGGATTTTGTCGTGGGATTACTGAAGACATCTAGAGGTAATAATGCAATCTGGGTTATTGTTGATCGCTTGACTAAATCTACTCATTTCCTTGCTATATGAGATACTTTTTCCCTAGATCAACTTTCCCGTTTGTATCTTAAAGAGATAGTCAGGTTACATGGAGTTCCTCTCCCCATTGTGTCTGATCGTGATCCCAGGTTCACTTCTAACTTTTGGAAAGGCTTTCAGAAGTCGTTGGGTAATGAATTAAATTTTAGTACATCTTTTCATCCGCAATCAGATGGGCAGTCAGAACGAACAATTCAGACCTTGGAGGATATGCTACGAGCTTGTTCGATGGATTATCAGGGATGTTGGGACCAACATCTTTCTTTGGTTGAGTTTTCTTATAATAACAGTTTTAATTCCAGTATACAGATGGCACCATTTGAGGCATTATATGGGAAGCGGTGTCGAACTCCAGCATTTTGGGATGAAGTGGGTGAAAGGAAGCTGATGGGACCAGAATTGGTAGAAGAGATGGTAGAAAATGTTCAGTTGATTCAGAAGTACATGAGAACAGCTCAGAGCAGGCATAAGAGTTATTCGGATAACCGGAGGAAGGATCTATCTTTTGAGGTAGGTGATCATGTTTTTCTCAAGGTTTCTCCTTGGAAAAGTGTGATGAGATTTGGTAAGAAAGGAAAGCTGAGTCCAAGGTTCATTGGACCATATGAAATTATGGAGAAAGTTGGATCAGTTGCCTACCGAGTGGATTTACCTCCGAGTTTATCTCAGGTACACAATTTTTTTCATGTTTCGATGTTGAGGAAGTATATGCCAGATCCATCTCATGTTTTGAGTCCAGAGGTAGTTCAGCTGGAGGAGAACCTATCTTATGAAGAACAACCAGTCCAGATTCTTGACCACAGGGAGCAGGTGTTACGGAATAAGGTGATTCATCAGGTAAAGGTTTTGTGGAAAAACCATGTGATTGAAGAGGCAGCGTGGGAATCTAAAACTGCTATGAGGGATAAATACCCCCACTTATTTTGATAAGTGAATAAAATTGCGAGGATGCAATTCCCAAAAGGGGGGAAGGATGTAACATCCCAGGTAAATAATGAATAAAACATTTTCATATTTATTAATATTTATGAATTAAATATTACTTTTAATTAAAAGGGGTTTCTACGTTTGATAGCGTACTCGATACGCAACGATGAGTTTCTTTGAAAACTTACGTTGCACACTAGTAATAAAATAATATTATTTTAAATGTTAGTTAACACGTAGACGTTGTACTAGCAGGAATGGATAGAAATAACTAAAATATGATTATATATGTTTTTAAATGTTTTTACATTTATCCAATAAAGGATAAAGGCTTAAAATACGGAAAGAATTCAATTTTAGGCACTTATACCCTAATTTTCACTAAGGGTTCACTTATCACCTTTTGACGGCGAACCGTCATTAAATATAGTTTTGATCATTCTTATAAATTCTATTGGTCCAAATATAACTCTTCTTTAGAATCGGGACATCAAAATTTACTTTGTGTAAATTTTTGGTATCTTTCCGATAAAGTTCATTTTTTTAATGAATAGTGTAAAATGTTGTATTTTAATTCAAAACCTCTTTTTAATCTAATTTATTTATATAATTAGATTATCATTTGAATTGGTTTTAAAGTGAAATTAGAAAATATTTTTACCATTAAATCCAATAGTGGTCGTTGGAATTAATTTCACTTTGAAATCGGACTTAAACTAGTGTCAATCTTTTGATACTTATTGTTTCATAAAAACACGCTATTTGCTCTGACATCGGGAATTAATTATTAAATTAATTAATGTGACTTATATGTTTTGAATTTTGTAAAATAGAATTCATTTTTTAATTCAGAATATCAAATATAGCTTAGGGTGAAGTTTTGGTATTTTTCTGAAAAACTTCAATTTTTTGATGAATAGTGAAACCACTAAGTGGTAGTTAAAGAGACTGATTTTCCGTTTAAATGAAACTTTGCCACTTCTGTGATTTGATTTTCAAAAATGCGACATACATGGTTGTCATTAAGAATTAAAATTTGGTTCAATGAGATTAAAATAATTTTTTGGTGAATAGTAACTTTTAAGTTCTTAATCGCAATTAGTGATAATTAGTGTAGTTTAGGGTAAAAATAATGTTTTAATAATATGAGTTGAGCTTGACACATGTCCTACCCTCATTGGATGTGTCATGGCCGACCCAGACAAGCCATGGGTCATCTTGGGGACCCCATGGAGCCACTTTGTTTGGGAAATGACATAAATAACTTTTTATTTAATGTTAAAGTAAAAATGACACAAACATGAGTTATTTTACTAAAACGCTTCTTACATGGGGTTATACAAGAAATATTTTTGACTATAAATATTCATTAGAAAGATAAAAAGATTTCATAAATCATAGTGTTTTTTATAATTTTTATACATTAAATAAATTAAATTATTTATGACATCATGATGATGCAGCGATGACCTCATTATTTAACGATTTAAATAAAATAGAAAGATAATGTAATATCTAAGACCTAAACATGTCCAAAACCTATTGTATGAGTGTATTTCGAACCCTTATCACCTTATACTCTAAATAAATCAATGTGGGACCTTTAAAATCCGAAACTATTTTGAAAATAAAGTAACATTTTGTAACCTTACAAGAGTGCCCTTCTCTCCTCTTATAAAAGGCCCCCACCTCTACCTCCTTACCTACACTCCCAAAGCCTTTGTCTCAGAAGACCCCTGCCCGTTTTGTATCTAAAATTACCTCTATTACTCCTTGAAGCCTCACTTTTGGCAGAAGTCTTCCCAAGGAAGCCTTTGAGCTCAAACCAAAGGGAGTTACCCGATTTTAAGGTAATGTGTTCACTTGAGTCCTTTTGTTTTATTTTGCCTCTCCAACCCCTAAACTCTTTTTATTCTTTTCTTTTGTAACAACTCCAATATCCTAAATATACTAGGATGTTGTTATAAAAAGGATTCTATCTACACTTACACACACCCACATCTAATGGTTAATGAACATACTGTTTCCGTGGATGGCGAATTTCTGCCTCACGAAATGATGATTGTTCAACACTCATATAACACCATCAAAGGTGGCCATTAAGATGTCACTATATTTATATATGATATATAATATGTTTATGTTTTACTGAAGCTTCTGTATTTTTCATTTTTGGCTTACCTTTATGGCTTCCATTATGTGTATACGCGATATCATCATTTTAGGAAGTGCGGACTACCGCCCCCTCAAAGTGATGTGATTCGTTAATGCCATACGTGGAACGTATAAAGGATGGATTTAATGTTATTATATATGATTTTATACTAGAATTATAATTTACTTCTTTATCATTATTATTTCTTTCCATTAAAGTATGAGATAGAAATGAAAGTAGCGTTCATGCGTACGTACGGCTTACCGTCTCCATGAACGGTGCATTTCATTTCTTATCCCCAAATGTAATGTACTATTAAAAGTACATGTATATAATGGATATATATAATGAATGATACATATAAATGATAAATATAATTCTGGAATTAAAATATACATACCTCTCATTTAGTTTTAATTCCATTAATATGACAAAGAAATGAAAGTAGTGTTCATGCGAACGTACGGCTTGCCGTCTCCATGAACGGTGCATTTAATTTCTTACCTCTAAATGATTATGTAATATTATAAATATATTTATATGTTGGATATATATGATATATATTCTATCCAAATCAGTAATGTCATTCTGGATATAAAGAACCTTTGACCACATGAATAACATGTAATTGTAAGAAGTCCATTTTCGACTTAAGAACCAAATATCGACAAAACAAACATTATTAACTTAAATGGTTACATAATGTTTATAACATGGCAATAAGTGATATAAAAGGAAGAATGAACTTTAAAAAGGTTCTTAATCAAGTATAAATTAACACAAGTTTATTATTCAGGATGTTAAAGAACGATCGAGTCAAGTCGGACCCGAGGTAAGGGACTTCGTCTCAATCTCCTTTCATTGAGGAATATTTCGTTTTATACACAACATTCTTTTATACAGTGTATAAACCCCTTTGAATTTTACTTTTATACAAAAGGAATATTTTTTCTACGAAGCGTTTTACAAAACGACAAAAACGAATGTTTCTTTTAACGTACGCGGTGACAACGACCTTTTTCTCCGCCGCGAGTATTATTTGGTCTTTGGTTTCCTCAACAATCCGTAATGTTTCTACAATAAAATAAATACCATATACTCTTTTTTGTATTTTGGTATTCAAAATGGTTTTGATAAAGGATTCTATTATGATATATTGTGATTGAAATGTGGAAATGTTATCATTCCTTTATATTGGTTTTATGTTTTATGATTTTATATTGGTACTTAGACATTTGACGGGTGGTTATGTGATAAACCATATGACGGGTGGTCCCCTGAATACCAGGATGGGTGGTTACGTTTTAACCTCCAATGCATTGGGTATGGAAGTTGGCCGTATGTCTACTCCATTAAGTATGTATGTAAATTGGCCGTATAGCTATTCCATTAAGTGATATGTGTGGAAGTCGACCATATGGTTATTCCACTTAAGTATGTTTATGTACCAAGTTACCTTTATATATGTTATGTGTTCTTTATATGGGTTTTATGGTAATCCTTTGCTTACAAAAAGGTAAGTAATGATACTTTATTCAATGAAGAGTTTTTACTACTTCATGAAGGTGAAGGTATTACTTTGATAGAGTATACATGGTTTACTTGATGTTTGAAAATGTAACAGTTTTCATTCTATGTGTATCCCTTACTGAGCTTTTTATGCTCACCCCAAGTTTTTTTGAAATGTTTTTCACAGGACTTAATGTGGAATATGGTCAAGGATGGGATCAAGGGAATGTCATTCTATATAAAACATGGAACTAGAAATGTTTCTTTTTAAGAGTTATTTTTATTATGGAAACTTAGTAGAAGTGTCTACTTTGTAATATTTTGAGATGTAATAGTTATGTTCTAATTCTCTAAAACTCTAAACCTGAAAAGATCCTCAGTGTGAATTATTCATTTAATTCAATATTAAGTAAGGTTTAAGGTTGGGGCCTTATAGCCTTCCCCTTTGACGAGCCTGGCTGGATCCCCTCTCGGGATGCACCTCCCAGCGAGTGCATCCTCTCTACAACCTTTGCCTTCTTCTGTACCACCAAGTACGTCGGAAGGGTGAAGGGGGTGACAACATACTGGAGCGAAAGACGAAGCACCTCCTCCAACCACCTTTCCCGAGACTCCTCATCCGGAAAGAGATCTGGGGAAAAGCGCAGGAGATCCTTGAACTTGATCCCCAGCTCTCGTACCGACATACTCCCCTGCTGAAGGGAGAGTAACTCCTGTTGCTTATCTACCTTGATCATGGAAGAAAGGAATTCCTCTTGGAATTCCTTCTCAAAGCCATCCCATGGAACCTCTTCCTCTATCCACTCTCTGTGGTAGAGTGTCCACCACTGTCACGCCACACCTCTCAGCTGACTGACTACTAGGGGAACCCAGTACTCCCTCAGAGCATGGATCAAGGTAAAAGCGATCCCTAGCTCCTCAAGCCACCCCTCCGTCTCCGTATCTGAAGTACTACCCTCGCACTTCTTGAGGGTCTTCCGCTGGAAAGAATGGAGATTCTTCTACCACTGGCTATCTTCCTCCTCTCGGTCAATCCTCAGCTGATTGGCCGCCTAAATCTGCTGGGCCTCGGCAGTCTGAGCCACCTGGGGACGACGTCCAGGTGCCATAGCTGTACGGTAAACAAGGATCGCCTAAGCCCAATTAGTAAGGAAAAGCTCAAGGTTTTATTTTATCATTTTATTTCAATTTCTTTCCCAGAACACCCTAATCAAGTAAAATACAATCATGATGATGCATGTACCTTCCCTAGGGTCTCTACCCTAAAATCAATATAGATTCACTTGGTCATTCGGTAGGCTCAGAGTCCTTGCATCGGATCACGGGGGGACCTAAAATCCCGTGTCCTAGCCGATCTTCCCCGGACTATGTCACGCCCCAATATTGACTAACATTGTCACCCTACCATCCCATGCATTCCTCACTGTGCCTAACTCCAGACTCCATCCTATCTCTCAACCTACCTCTGATACCATTCTGTCACGACCCCCTCCCACCAAAGATGCCCCTCCTAAGCTGCCAATGGTGAAAGGGAGATAATGACCTCCGATTCTCGCCTCCAGTAGGCCCTGGGGTGGCGAATAGCACCAAGGGTATGAAATTTTCACAAATATGGGAGGCATTATCCTTTTTATTATTAGGATCGAAAAATAGGACAAGTCAACCACCAAAAAGGAAAAGAAGAACAAGTGTATATAAATAAACCCAAACCCAACCCACATGCATGTCTAAATAATTTTATAACAAGATGCAAGTACAAGAAATCTCAAAGTACAATACAAAAAGAAAACAAGAGAACACCAACTGCAACAACTCCAACTGTCTGACTAGTAGGGTCCCGCACGGCCCAGGTAGTCCTCATAGAAACCTGAAAGTAAATGTAGGGTGAGCATACAAGTATACTCAGTAGAGAAACCTAAATCTCTCATGCACAAGTGGGGAGACATCCTAATTTCTCGTGAGAACAACATAAGAAACCTAACAAGGAATTATATCCACCCAACCTCACCAGCCACACTCACCAAAACACAAGAAAAACAGGTAGTAGTATATAAGAAAAAATAGTATTGGGTACCCCACATCATTTCCCTTTAGTTAGCTGCTCTTCCTAACAGCAAACATCCTGACCCTGCCACACTCTCCCCGCCCGCACACACCTGGGCCTCACCACCACGTATCCCGCCCGCACACACCAGGGCCTCACAAACACGTATCCCGCCCGCACACACCTGGGCCTCACAACCATGTATCCTACCCGCACACACCTGGGCCTCACAACCACGTATACCGCCCGCACACACCTGGGCCTCACAACCATGTATCCCACCCGCACACACCTGAGCCTCATCCTGAAGATTCTTGGGAAACATAAGAACATGCCCGAAGAGTCTTCGGCTAAAGCCACCCTAATCGAAACCTACCCGAAGAGACTTAGGTGTAAGGTTGCCTCAAGCCATCACAGCCTAGGGGAGAAGGAGCATGAAGGAGCTAGTAACTAAGGGAAAAACACCCTCTCCCATGAAATGGGAGTGTTCGGAACTAAGTGCTCAACATGGGTGGGGTGCGATAAAACACAACAGATACAGATATATATTTATATATGTATACCAAACCCACAACCCAACCTATGGCTTCTAAACAGAGAAACTGAGTACATGCCTTGGCAGTGCTACTACGAAGCATGCATACAACAAACCCCAACCCCATTTGGGTTTTCACATTTTAGCAAAAATTAGTTTATTTAGTTCCTTGACTACTGGGAAACTATCCACAACCAACCACATAAATCATTCATAAAACATATCTCTGCCATTCACAAATCAAGTAAGGAAAAACACAAGCAACACAACCAAGCCCTTATTATCAACCAACCAACCCCATTGATTATTAACTCTGTTTCATTACCACTCCCCACCATTCATTAACTCTTCCAATTTTATTTATTATTCACAACTCATAGTCCGTTCACATTCAACCCATCCCTGCAACCCCGCTGCCAACTACCATAACCACAACTGCACCGAAACCCGTACATAATTATCCCTTTTAATACCATTTATCGCAGCCCTAATGCCCGTCACCAACATAACATTCACACCAACCCACAACCAAGCCAATCTCAGCCCCGCTGCTCACCTGATCCACAACAACCCACAAAAACACCCCCATCAGATGACACGTATCCAAGACAACACCCACATGTTCATTATTCCATTTTTGTTTATCCGGGGTGATCACACAAGGTTTCCATATTTTAAATAGCCAACTTTACGTGATTAACCAATTTCTACATTCCACAAAGTTCCATCCACGAACACGGTCTAGAAAGATATGGCAACATTTAATTGCGCAAGCAAAGGCCCCCAACGACCATTATTTTCAGTAGGTAGAAGCTCGTTCAATTCACAACATAAAATCTAAGGATATAAAGTAACAGCAATCATAAACTTCCCAACCCCGTTCTTTAAATAGTTATTATCTTCATTTAATTGGTTCAAAAGTGTTTCACATAAACAAGAGGACACCCACCCATCATGATGCACAAATTAGAGAGACAAAGGTAAGATCCCTACTTCAACAGCTTCCGATCGCAACGCTCCCCCAGATCAACCTTAGAAGACGTCTGTCGGCGTCCGTCACTTCTGTCGGGTCCTGGAAAAACCTCCTCAGGTGGAATTCGGAAAAGAAAGGACAAAGGAAAGACAACGGACCCAGGCTCAGAAGTTTCACTTCATCATTACGATCCTGTGGCTGGTGACGGATCGTAAATCAGAGATCGGACGAAGAAGTTATGGAAGAAAAAGAGCCTTTGAGTCTCTTGGGAGAGCTCTTCTCAGAGGAAAGGGGAGGAGAGGGGGTGAGTTAAAAGGAGGAGGGGACCACTCCTTTTATAGGCAAGAAAAGGAAAAGTACACGGTGTGTACTTTAGGGTACATGGCGTGTACTCGTTTATTTTACACGGTCTCCACGCGGCTTCCAACATGGTTCTGCGGCCGTTGACTGGTCAACACACGGTTTGAGGGTAACGCATATGAGGGGAAGGACTACACGATATGTAGTTTAGACACACGGCGTATAATCATTTATTGCACACGGCAAGGACATGGCTGCAACACGGCACACAACCATTTGATTGGTAACGCGTACGCGGGGAAGGACTACACGGCGTGCAGAACTGGACACACGGCGTGCACCCATTATTTCGCACAACGAGGACCTGGCCTGCAACACGGGGTATACCCGGAAAGGGGGTACACAGCGTGTGCTCAAACTACATGGCGTGTAGTTTCAAAATTCTATAAAGTGTGGGAAAAGTCCATTTTACCCTCCAGAACACTTCGTGACCTTCTTTTTGACAAAGGAATGGGTCGGAGAGGTCCGGGCCATTACAATGCATATAAGTCATGCCATGTAGTTTCATGGTAGATTTCTTACTAAGTATGATTTGATGACTTAGTGATATGTCATTCTTAGATTAATACCTATTTAAGTAATACACTAGCATGCCTTCTATTCTTACTTCTTGTTATAGAATGATTTGGTGATTTAAGTTTGTTTCTCTGTGTTAGTTGTTTGTTGTGACATGACATGTTGGCTTACTTTGATACATCTAAATGGTTACATGGGATATGTTATTGGTTGTAGTTATAACGGGATCCAATTTGCAGTTGTAAGGTGTATTGGAACCTTATAGCTGGGAAAAGGTAACTCGTGTAATTGAACGAGTGTGAACAGGCTGCTAAATTCAATTTCTAAGTGAAGTAGGTTTTGACAGAAGTGATCCAAATTCCAAACTATAAAGTGTATGGGCGCTTTGAATGTTGGTAGATGGCCACCCATATAATTTGGACCATTATTTGAGACCATTTCAAATTCTAAATTGACTTTGGAATGGATTAATGGGAGCCAATTTTCAATCCATAGAGTGTATGAGCACTTCATGAAGTTTGAAATGGAATGCGATGTTAAATTAAATGGAACGATTCCTTGTGAAATGATTATAAATATGAAAGATGTATAGTGTTGATCAGAAATCAAAATGTTTTGATTTTAAAATTAAATTTGACCCAAGTAGGTTAGTTGGGGAATGTTTTTATTATATGACCAGTTTGGGTGTTTAAATTTTAATAATTGTGCATTTACTATTTGGTTGCTTTATAAAGAACCCTGGTTGGTTAGAATGGTACCCTCATAGGACTCCTTATTTTCCTAAAAGAAATTTATTTTGATAATTTTCGAAAATTATAGGATGTCAACTAACTTAAAGTGTTTAAAAATTTGAGTTTTATAAAACTTTCATTTTGTACCCTTGGGGCGTTGATTAAAATAAAGTAGCTTGTGATTTGTTTGGAAAATGATAATTTGATGTTTGATTAAATATTTTTATGACTAAATATTAAATGTGATTAAATATAAGAGTCTTGGAAATAGAACATATAGTGGTGTCAACTATTTAAAACCCTCATGAAAAGGGTGGTTCAGTCTTCCCTTTTAGTTTCCTTGGAACGAAAGCGTGAGTACTTTCCATAGGCATTCTTCTCATTAGAGTTGGATTTATGAATGGATTTTGAGCATTCTGACCTTTTGGTTTGACGTAACCCGATGTCAGGGTTGAAACTTGTACTTTGTAAGGGTCTAAATCGTGGTAGGTAGCTCCATCATAACTTAAATTCCTTTCCAGTGAAATAACTTTTCACACTTTTGGTGTTGTTGGGTGTCGTTGTCCCTGTAGGAATCTCAGTTTTTATGAGACACCCTTGTTCAGATGGGTGGTTGTGCCTTTCTTGACCATATAATGGGCTTGAGCATAGTGTAATATTCGTTTTCAGCTGGTCAGATGTGCCTCGGGCATAGTCGGACACCTTGTAGGTTTTCTAACTCCTCCTTAGTGATGAACAACATGGTTTGGTGTCGTCCAGGAAAATGGTCGTATGAGGAAATATGATTCCAAGGTAAACCTTCTTGTACTATTGAGTATGGTCTCGGGTCATCTCAAAGTAGAGTGACTTGAGTGTTAAAGAATCAGTTCATTCTATTATTCAGACTGGATATCGAAAGACTCAGGTGTTTTGACACACCGATCTCATTATTATAATCTATCGCACTTTTCAACGGTTAGTTTTGTTCCCCTTTCGACTAGGACACCCCTAAGGAGGGTAATTTCATATTGAGATGGTTAAAATTTTCATCCATGTTGAATGAAAACATAATGGGACCATTGGGAAATGGTCTGGTTGCTTGAATTTCCTAGAGGCTTACAAGTCTTAAATTGTGTTGGTGCTTTCGTGGCAGCACGACTTTTATCTGGTACGGCTATTTTAACTTTCAATTTCTTGGTGTGCTTGACAGGAAACACTTCCTTAAATCCTATTACTGTACTCTTATTAAGATACAATCATGCCCCCTCTCTTGAAATTTTCCTTGATGCACTAAGAGACAGTCAGCCTTACACCGTGCTAAATCTTTAAAAGTTGTTGAGCTTGTTGGATGACCTTTTTCAGTGTTACACACTAAAGTGTGGTTCTCATCGAGTCTTGGTATGTCCTGAATGATTCTTGGGTTCCCATTTATGAATGCCTTGTTCATACTCATGGACTCCATCCATTTCTTCTAAATTTCTCCAGCCTCCTAATCCATACTTCTTCAAGATACGTCGACCAAATGGCTCGACTCACTCTATTATTTTCAGTTGATGTTTACAGTTATACGATGCCATTTTAGACCACGTTTCCCAGTGAAGGAAATTTTGGTCCCAAGGTCATCAATGTATTCTGAGAAACCTTTCTCGACCAGTTAATATTAGGCCTATTGGGATTCAACCATTCATTTTTAATGAAATCACTCTAGGAGTGTCTTAATAACACTTAGAGTTATGTCTTATACATCAATTCCTATGGTGTACGTACCGTGGCATGGAATTGTCCCCTTCTTATGTTAATACTGATGGTAGGAAGTACCACCGGTCGAGTGTTTACTAAGACTTTTATGTGATCTTGTCTATATCTTAATGGGATCAAGTATGCTCTATTTCTATGTTTAAGTTGAACTTTGAGCGTTGGCTTAGGTTGTAAAGGTAGAAGTGTAGAATTCTTAAGACATGCTTAAAGGTGCATCAGGAGTTGGTAACGCAATGAAACCATTTGAATGAAACATTGTGACCCTTTTAGTTATGGTGGTGTTTGCATTGTTCCCAAAGGCTTCTTGGTGATGAAAATATTTTAAGGTGGGTAGATTGTAGAATCTCATGTTCTAAACAGGACTGAAACACGGATGTTTTTGAACTTCTTCATTTACTAAAACAGTCGTTTTTTTTAAAAAAAAAGAGTCAAAACATAATTCCAAGAGTTGGATCACTCCTAATTGATGTTTTAGGGCATGGGAGAAGGCCCGAGATGTTTCCCGAGTGTCTCAAGATGTTTTGGGAGTTTCGGACATGAAAAAATTCAATATTTAAAGGACAATAGAGGGCACATAGTTTGCGCACAATCTGTGAAATAGTGTGGCCCACAGCAGTTAATCATGCGGGCCTTTTAAAAGGGGAACTGGGTTAGCACATGGGCTATGCACGGTTTCCTAAACTGTGTGCCTATTCTGTGTGGGGTGTGTCATGAAGGTAGAAGACACTGCATGGTTTGTGCACAGTTTTCCAAACTGTGTAGATCATACCATGCGCGACACCCTGTTTTGGGATTTTAATTGTTTTAGAATTTAATTTAAATTAAAACCTAAAACTAAAATACCCCGAACTCCCCTATATCCATTATATCGTGATGCACCAGGGGGTTATCCCCTTTTACTCAGGCTCTGACACCCCTCCTGACTCCTCCTTTGACTACCGTTTTCGGCCGATTTCTTCATGATTCTTCCTTGAATCATAAAGGTATGATCTTCTTCCACGGTTTCCTTGATTTTCTTAGATTATTTTGGCCTATTCTTCGATCCACAAGTTTCAGTCTAACCATAAGGCTTTATGGGTAATATGATTTTCTGTTTCCTCTTGTTCTAGGTTGGTGCAAATGGTCTCTTAGTACCCGAGGGTGTATGTTCCGGCAATCGTTGCCGAAGGCGAGGTCGTTCAGGTGGTCTTGGTCCACCGACAATGTCTCGGGGTGAGGTTTATACCTTTACCTTTGTTTTCACCTCTTTAATGAACATATTTATGTTTCCTTAACAACATTTAATTAAATTGGTTGGGCGTTGAGTTGTTATAGGGGGTTTCACTTCGTTTTGGTTCGTCGCCGTAGTAGACGGATTGGTTCCACCTTAAGGTAGGGTCCCTTTCCAAGTCATGAACCTTGATAAATGCATTAATAAATTTTCATAGTGCACTTTTGTTATAAATTAATTCATACAATGATGTATTATGTTCTACAACTCTTAAATTTAAATTTATCATGTTTCATGTTTTAAATGCTAAAGATGATAAATTATTTTTTGATAAACAGTATCATGTTTTTATAACAAAACCCCTCCAAAAGAGGTGTGTTTCCTTCAAGATAAAAAGTAGTGGTTAGACCTTTTATGTTTGACTTGTCATGATTATATTCTTTACACTTGATGTTATGTTGAGATATGACATGCTTAGGACATGGCCCTAATGACATCAGAAACACTAAGTTTCCCTTTTTAAAATGATTAATGGACTGAAGCATTGTCTAAGTGTTTTGTCCAGTTTTGGATTGGAATTACCCATGTAGGTAATATCCATTTTTATGGATACTTGGAGCCCTTAAATGAAATTGAAATGTTCCGGTAAATGGAATGATTTGAGTTAAATGAATGGTTATTGCTTAATGATTGACCCTCAAAACAAGTTACCAATTTTTTTCAAATGTTTTGAATACTAATAAAACATTGGGTGACATGTGGTTTTCCAACTAGGAATGTCATGATGGAATCAAGGGGTTTTCATGCTCATAAATTAGGAGATACATGGATTCCCATATATTAATTACATAGAATAAAATGGGTTCATGATACAAGGATTGGTTTCACATCCATGGAAACCCTTATCATGCTAAGGGAAGGAAGCGGTGTGGACCTTGCCCTTTCAAAATACCTTAATGGTTTTTGCTAAATGGTTTCAATACTACTTGACCTATCATCACTAATTTAAGGCAAGGGGTGAAGTAATAAATAAATGGTTTTAATGCCACATAACCTTTCCACACTAATGGAAGACAAGGCTTTAACCAATAAATAATGATTTCAACTCTACTTGACCTATCCACACTAATGGAAGGTAAGACTTGAACCAGATGATTTATAACATGACTTCTTTCTTAAATAGGAATGGTTAGACAGTAGGTTTTCCTGGTTTTTTATCAGAGAATACCATGGGCACTCGTGTACCCCATTCCAAATTCAATGACGGGTTGATGAGGTTCAGAACCGCCCAGATCTCGTTCCTTGTCTTATCTTTGGATGCCTGGTATACTACTGGTGGGTCCCCCATGTAGAACTACAGGATTCCTTGGATACACTCCTGGGATCTAGCATTAAAAAGTATGTGCCTTGGATACACTCCTTGGACCCAGTCCTTTCTTATACCTGCATTACCTTGGATTCAATACTTGGACTCTTTGGGCACATTATTGTTGAATGCCTTGGATTACGCTCCTTGGATTACACTCTTACCACTTTGCTCGACTCAGATACTACTGAGTTATCATTCTTTGATATTTATGTTACCTTGGTTTTTACCCAAGAACTCCCTCACTAGATAACTTTGTCAGGTTTCCTTGTTACATATTGGGACCTTCACTACTTATACTAATACATGATACCTTGGATACACTCCTTGGATCCAGCATTGACAAGTAGGTGACTTGGATACACTCCTTAGACCCTGTCCTTGCTTCGCCCTTTTTTACCTTGGATGAACTCCGTGGACTTGGTAGGTTATTTAATGTGGAAATCCTTGGATTAATCTCCTTGTATTACACTCTTACCACTTAGCTAGACTCCTATACTACTGAGTTAGCGTTCTATGAGATTTACGTTACCTTGGTTTTTACCCTAGAACTCCCTCACCAGATAACTTTTTCAGTTTTCCTTGTTCTGTCTTGGGACCTTCACTACTTATACTATCACATAATTCCATGGATAGACTCCTTGGGTCATCATTGACAAGTAGGTTCCATAGTTAAATCCCATCAGGCCCGGTCATTGCTTAGCACCGTTTTACCTTGTAAGAAACTCCTTGGACTCGGTAGGCGACTAAATCACATGTGACTTATGAATAAACATATAATACTAAATTAATGAACTAATTACATTTCCAGAAACCATATGAGGGATGAAGTAGGTACTTGTGTATTTAGATACATGGTAATTATTACTTTATTTATGCATTCTTTCACCCTATTTAATTTAAAATACACTGTTGAGATTGGGTTAGACACCGGTGGTGCAGGACTACAGAGATTTATAAATCACACCCTACATGGGTATCCATTTCATTGGGGTACCTAAAAATAAATTTCTTGTTCGTAGGTCTTTGTACCTTTCTTGATGTTGGTTTTTTGTACCTGTAGTAGGAGAAAAGGACCGAGCTGGAGCTCAGGATGCTTGTGGAGATAACCATTGGGATTTTTGTTCGTTTCTTTACTTGATTTCACTAATTGTATTGTATTAAAAGACATGTTGTACTGTTTTTGTCTTTCATAATATATCAATACCATGTCATGCATTCATATATTGTATAAAATGGTGTTTTCCGCTTTTGTTTAGTTATATGAAATATTCTTTCTACAGCTTTATTATTTCCATTTACTGCTTCCACTGTTGATTGTTATTTTCTCTCTTATAACGTTGCACAGCTCTGATAAGAGGGTATCGTCTCTCCACTGACTATCCTTAAACCCTCTCTATAAGTTGACAGCCTCTGGCATACAGGGTGGCACGCCTGGTTTCATGTGGCGACCGGTCCGGCCACCATCTTAGTGGCATACCGGATCAGGATGTTACATCCACATGATGATGCTCCCAATTCCGAGGCACAAAAGGTCTCTCAAACTGCTATTTCTCATAGTGTAGAGGACCAACAGGTCTCTTAACCTGTTGTTGCTCATAGTATAGAGGACCAACAGGTTTCTCAACCTATTGTTGTTGTTTCTCCCAATGCATATGTGCGACCACCATTTGTACATGCTGATTCTAGAGTCCTGGAGGAACATATTGATGATGTTGGAACTGAAGAAATGGTATGAAATGAATCACTAGAGGTTTAGAAAAAATTAAAGAATCATAGTTTGATGGTGTTAGGAAAAATACATAAGGCAATATAGAATGTTCTGGAATATGCGGTCAGATGCAATAAGCGGGGCAAGAATGTTAACCCCAAAATACCTTATTTAGTACTTACATCAGAATCATCACTCTGAAATTCATGATGATTGATGTACAGTTGTGGAACCATGTTTCCACCAGGATTAAGACATAGATGTGGGTAGATATTATGGCAACCTTATGATATCATATCTTTAATTTAATAAAAAAATAATGAAACTTTGACATACTCTTCAGCATCCCTTGTAGAGTGCATTTATAGTGGATGACTCCCAAAAGGACTATGTATGAAGGCTTGATGGAAGGATTCATAGAGGATTTCATACAATTTTAATGAGATTCTATCTTAAACATAATGAAGGGAAAATAAACCCACACACACATCCTCGTTATGCACACCTAATAACCCAAGGAGTGTGGTATGCGTTTACTAGCGGTCGTGCGGAGCAGTCTTTTAAAGTACATTGTGTTTGGTAATACGTTGTATGATGATATGTGTATTAATCACTTCAACTAATAGTTTTTTTATTTATAAAATAGAAAATGAATTCTGAAAATAAGGAACGAGTTGCAAAACCAGCATACCCCTACCTTAAATCTAGAATAAAGTACACTTCACTTGAAAAAATGGTACATATGTTAAATCTATTATAATAATTTTTTGTGACATAAAACAACACCATAACTAAATTCCTCTATTTATATGTATATTGATGAATCCAAATCCAAATTCACTTCCATCCCACACCATGTACTATGGAAGGAGGTGTGGGGGAATAAAGATGTGATAATAAAAGATGAAAACACACAAAAAGTGTGGGAAACATGCATATGTATGAAACAATAAATACTTATTTTTCATTAAATTAATATTACATAATAAAAATTAATTATTTTCCTATATTTTCTATCTGATATTTTCACATAAATTAGCAGTATCAAAAATTGATGCATACATACGTTTTGCGGACTTGAAATAGCCTGAAAAGTATAGCCACATCAGAGGTGTAGGTTTTGGGGTGACACCCCAAACATGTTGTGTGAAAAAAATAAGAGGAGGATCAAAGTGAAGAAATAAAAATGAAGAGAGAAAGAATATATATCCTTAAATAACATATGAAATTCCAGAGAGAGTTCATGAAAATTTTGATGGTGTTGGGGGGGGGATTAGAAGTAGAAACTCAAGAAAAACTGGCAGATGAAGATCTCGCCCCACCCCCACTAGCATTAAGGCGAGCCATTCCTCTCAAAAACCTGCATTAGTTGAGGTATTCAAGATTCTAAAAATTGTTTTTATGAATTTTGAATCAGATAAACACTGATACCTTTCTTGTACTAATATTGTACAGGGTGATCATGACTGTGATTTATATCTATCAATACCCACCCATCACCTTGTAGTGAGGGCTACGATGTTCAGTATCTCTAACACCATGCTACACAACAGACCACGTCTAAGAGGTCATATAAAAGGGTTGATTAAGATATACAATGAGCTGAGTGTCGGACTACCTATTCCAATTGATGATGAAGATATTCATAAGGTTGAACAATATCATGGAACATTCATCGCATGGCCTCCATAACTTGTAAACAACATTTCTACAAGGTGTTATTTATTTCCAATTTATTTTTCAAGATAAACCTTTATCATTAATGAAAAATGGTATAACTGATGAATTTTATTACATATGGACACATGAAAGAGGGTAAAAAGAAATAATGGCTCAAAACCATCTCAAGGATCAACCAATCGATCAAAACAATCTACTTAAAGCACCTTAATCCCGCCCATTCTATATCCACATTTATTATCATTATAGGCTCATGTCGATACCATGTTGAAATATAGTGTTACTCACACAATTTTTTTTATTAAAATATGTACAGAGGGGATGATCCATATTTCAATAGTGTTGAAAATGTAAGTGAAATCTTGGCGTATGATTGGCTAGGTGGATCAGTTTTAAATGTTTACATGAGGTATGTTTTCATGATTTGATTTTCCAAAAGCTGATATAATATGATAATTTTGACTAAATACATTTTATATTTTTTGAAGGAATATGTTTGAAAAACAATTGAAGGAATTTCCCCATGAAAAAAATTGGACCCATCAGTCATCACATCACCTCTAAAAAACAAACAAAAATAGAATTCGAAAACATGAGTGAAATAGTGGACGACCTGCTCAAATCATTTAAAAAAATTATGGATGACAGGATCTTCATAATACCAATGATGTAGGGGTAAAAATCTATAATTTAATAATATCAAATCTATTTTAATTTCTTTAATTTCTTATTCCTTTTTTAGTTTTTAGGCAACATTGGATGCTCATTGCAGTCAATTTAAATATTCCAAATATTTATTTCTTATATTTAATGCATGGATATCTAACAAACTGAACACACGTGATGGTGTTTTTCAATTTTTAATACACTAAATCCAATATTTTAGAACTAAAAATATAGTTTTATAATTTATATTATCTTTTAATAAGGATTATATTATGATAGGATGGTGTGGGAATATCGTCTACATCATGGTATGAGGCCAAGGTAAAAGGACACGGAACATCACAAGTACTATGAATGGATTAGAACCAAGATATATATAATAATATTTCACTATCCAAACATATATAAAAAAATTACTTCTTTTCCTCAATGTTTATGTGTTGTTTGAAACAAACAAATGGAAAATGTTTTGGTCATTATGTTTGTAAATTTATAAAAAAGATCATATTCCAATAACAAACCTACATCCCAAATGAGGTATTTTAAAATATAATTACTATTTAATTTAAAATATTTTGTAATACTTTGTTCATTTATTTTTTTCATTACTACAATATTTTTAAAAAATACTCCTATTCACTATATGATATATATTTGTTTAGAGATTAATGGGCAGCATACCTAATCGAAGAATGTGCACAAATAACGTGAATATGTGACTGGTATGTCTTAATGTGTCTATTTTTATTTAAAATTGTTATAATTTTTATCAAAAAGAACAAGTTCCAAACTTAAAACTTATAAATCACATTAGGATTATATTTATACTTTATGAAAATGATCCATAAGTCATTTTTGATTTGTAGGAATCAACCACAACAAAATTCGACGGATGGTGTGACAATTATGAATTTAACTGTGTATTTTTATATAAAATTAATAATAAATTTAGAAAAAAGAAATGGTGACATACTGAAAACTAATAAAATTCATTTGGGTTGTTTTAATACATTAGGAAAATTATCTATTAATCATTTGTGACATGTTGGAATCAACCACATGTCAATCTGAAGAACGGTGTGACTCATATGACTAAAAGTGTCTATTATCAGTTAAAATTTTACATTTTAGCACAAAACGTGTCTCTCACTGAAAACCTCAAAACTCACTTCAATTGTCTTAATAATTTAGTATAATGATTCATAAGTTCTTTGTGACATTTATGATGTAATATAAAGTCCAACTAATGCACAATATGACTGGTATGACTCAAAATGCGTGTTTCCAGTTTGAAATTATATTTTAGTTAAAAAACACAACTAACAAACTAAAAAATGAGCAAAAGAATTTTTATTATTTTGATACATTATGAAAAAAAAATATAAGTCATTTTTGATGTGTAGGAATCAACCAAAACTCAATCCAAAGCATGGTGTGATCGGTATGATTCAAAGTGATTCTTTTTACATTAAATTGACATTAATTTTAGTAAAAAACACAACTAGAATACTGAAAATCAAGAAAACTCATTCAGATTATTTTTATAATTTAGAAAAATTATCCATTAGTCATTTTTGACATTTAGGAATCAAACCACTTCAATAAAAGGACAAACGAAATACTAAAAACTGATCAAAAATATTTAAATCGTTTTGATACCTTAGGAAAGAGATCCATGAGTCATTTTTGATGTGCAGGAATCAATCACACCTCAATATGACACGCAGTGTGACTTATAAGACTAAATATTGATATTATCATTTTAAAATTTACATTTTAACTCAAAATGATTCACTCACTAAAAACCAAGAAAACACTTTTTTAATATCTTAATAATTTAGGATGGTTATTATCATGTCCTTTCTGATGTGTTTGAAGTATTTTTCACATCAAATCAATGTACAATGAGACCGGTATGACTTAAAAAGTGTGTTTATAGTTTGTAATGATATTTTAGTAAAAAAAGACAACTGACATACTGAAATCCACGAAACCTCATTTGAATTGTTTTGATACCTTATAAAAAAGATCCATGAGTCATTTGAGACAAGTAGGAATCAACCACACCTCAATCTGATGAATAATGTGACCGGTATAAATCCAAATGCATTATGATTTAAAATTGAAATTAATTTAATTAAAAAGAATAAGTGACTAACTAAAAACCATGAAAACAGATTCAAATTGTTTTAATACTTTAATAAAATGATCCATGAGTCATTTTTGTTGTGTATGAAGCAATCGCACCTCAATCTGATGCATGTTGTGACCAGTATGACTAAAAGTGTCCATTATCAATTGAAAATTAACATTTTAGCTCAAAATGTTTCAATCACTAATAACCAAGAAAATGCCCTCTGATTGTCTTCATAATTTAAGAGAGAAATTATTAAGTCCTTTGTGATGTGTATAAAGTAGTATCACCTCAAATTAATTCAATATGCGACCAGTATGACTTAAAAATATGTGTATCTGGTTTGAGATGATATTTTAGTAAAAAACACAACTATCATACTAAAAACCAAGAAAATCCATTTGGATTGTTTTGATACTTTAGAACAATTATCCATTATTCATTTGTGATGAGTAATAATAAACCACACCACAATCCAATGAATGATGCGATCGTTATAAATCCAAATATTTCATTTAAATTTGATGTTAATTTTTGTAAAAAAACAATGGACATACTCAAAACCAAGAAAACCCATTCGTATTGTTTTTATATTTTAGGACAACAATACCTAACACATTTGTGACATGTATTAATCAACCCCACCTCAATCCAATGAACAGTGTGACCTATATAACTCCAAATGTATCTTTTATATTAAAAAATGACATTTTATTAACGTATTGTTCCATTTTAATGGTTAATTTATTTTTTATTGTATTACTAACATAATATTTGTCTTCTTATATAGGTGGAACCTTTTTCTTAAGTTGGGATGAGTTTTTCGGCAACTAATACCATGGGTGGAAACTTTTGAGAGGGGATCATGAATTCCATAGGATGAAACATTAATGTTTTTAACTATTTGTTGGATAATTGTAAATTTAATTATATAAAACATTTTTAGAAATATATATAGAATTGTTTTCCAAATCCTTGTGTGTGGATTTCTTTGTTCTTGTCTGTTCTGTGAAGGTGGTGTGTGTGTTTATTGTGCAAGCGTTGGTGGGTGTGTTATTATATAAACAGCACATCGCAAGCATATAAGCCTTTATCAATGCTATTTTGAGTGCTAATAAAGGCCCCTTTATCAGCGCTACTTGGAGCGTGGGTAAAGTACCACTTTATTAGTTCTATTTCTAGAACTGATAAATGGTTTCCTTTATCTGTGCTAAAATATCCCTGATAAAGGGGGTCCTTTATCATTGATTTTTTAGTAAGGATTAAGGAATCCCTTTATCAACCCTTTTTTAGCATTGTTAAGGGACCCACAGCCCCTTTATCTTCACTTTGATTAATAGCATTTTTCTATTATTGTTAAAACTGTTTTATAGCACTTTTAAAAGCACTATCTTTAGTAGTGTTATGAGAAATTAATTTCTTTAATATAGTGTCAACAATCATAAAAGAAAGTGGATGGAATGATAAAAGTTACCAGTTGGTAATTTTTAGGTTAAAACCCCTTGGATGAGATAATTTAGAGTAAAAATTAAAATACCATGTGTATAAAATGTTTCATGATATAATATATCAAAAGGGTTCATAGATACACCACACAATAGGGGTAAGTTGTGATTATGAAATTTATCTCGTAGATATAAAAAGTGAGATGAAAATCACATACCTTAACTATGACTTGTAAAATGATTTTTTATCTTACTAAATAATTAACTTATTTAAATTATTTACTTTATAGATAACCATTTTCATTTTTATTCATAATTTTATTTCATTTATTGAAATGTTTTATACAAATATTTAAATAATTAAGTTTACATTGGGTGTTCTTACTAAATCTGGTTCATTTGTCAAAAAAAACATTGGTTGGTACACTATGGTCAGCGGGGTAATTATATAAAGATATAAATAATAATAATAAAATAATTATCATATTTATAGATCAATTATAATTTTAAACCCAATTATTAATGATGTTTATGAAAAATTAACCAACATTACAATCATGGAGATGGTAGGTCATACGTATGTATGAGAAAAAATTCCATTTTTAAAATGATCATTATATAAAGAAAATAAGTAACATATTAACTTTAAATAATTATAATTATATCATAAATACCATATTATTTAATCATATATAGTTATATATGTATTTCTTGCGATGTAAAAGTAATTACATCGTGTCGAGGAGGCGGTATTCCACACATCCATGAATGTGGTTATCACGGTTTTTAGTGTGTGAAAAGGGTAATAAAAAATAATATATTATATTTATTGAAAATTAAATATAGTGTCCCTGATCTTCCATGTATTATTTTTAAATATTATATGATATTAATTTGAGACCAAGCACTTAGACGGCATGCGATTCTGAGGCCTAGTGTACCTGAAATAAATGTTTGAAATATATTAAATATATTAAACATCATGTGTGAATGATTTTCCTAAAACTGTAAAATAACTTCTAAATTGGTGATCAAATTATAAATCCAAGGGAACTATTATGTTAAGAGCAAGGAGTTTAACCTAGGCACGACCTAACATCCACCAGTGTGGTTCATTTATGAAAAGAAGTTTTTGACATTTTAATAAATAAAATTAAATAAGAATTTATTTTATTTTAATGTTTGGCAGCGGCCCATCAATGTTTATTTAAAATAACACTTTTCAGAATGGGTAAGAGGTTAGGATGATAACCCTGGAATTTCCTGGAGAGAGAACCCTATAGAACTTTCTTGATAGAAAATGACAACAGAGCTTGGATCGGAGATCAATGGGTGTTGTATTTGAAAGATCTCATCAATGGAAACAACAAAACGATCAATCATTTTCATCAAATGATCCATCCATGAGTTAGGATTTTGTTATTTGGATTTATCTTTCCCTGTTATTAGATTCAATGATGAATGCAAACCAACCAACAAAAAAGGATGATCCCATGTTTTCTCATTCTTGCGGGATGGGCTATGAGTGCATGTTTTTATCGGGGTTTTGATTATTGATAATTGATTTGGTTTTCTTGATCATTATTACGGAATTGATCGAGGATGGAATGAACAATGGTCAAGGTTTGTTCCTTGGGTTTTTCATTGTGTTTTTTCCCCGATATACTTCACGTTCTTCATGGTTTAGGAAGAAACGATCATTGTGCCATTGAATCTTGGTGTAAAGATCTGAAATTGAAGATCCAACCTCATGATTCCCCAGAAGAGGTGATATAACAGTGGATATGGATGGATCAAACTGATTTGGGATATATATGGTTATTCAATATATATTTTTTAGGGTGATCAGTATCAGTTTTCAAAGATTATTGATAGCCTAAATCCCACTTATTCGGTGTTGCAATGGTGATATTACCTTGTATCTCTAGTTTTGCGGTGAATGGATCCTTGGATTGAACACTGAAGGATCAAATGAGGCTTTTGGAAGAAGAATGGTGGTTCTGTAAATTTCAGACGAACATGATGTGTATTCTAAGCTATATGGTGTGCGGCCCCCACCGAGTGACAACTAGAGTTTTGGAAGGTAGTAATGTGTCACATTGTGTGTAGGCCCTTCCTAGAGACGCAGTTTGTATTTCAAAAGATACACAGACACAAGTTAGAGTACATGGGTTTACAATACAGTGTGTACTCCCCCACATGGATTTATTGAACTGGTTACGCGGATAACCTCGTGCACTAGTACATGGGTGGAGGCACACGGTTTGAAGCCATGTACTAGAACATGGCCAAAATACATGGGCAGACACCATATATAAGGACACGGCATGTGACCCTTTCTACATGTCGTGTAATCCTGTTCTACACTAAATGTTTTATTCACATGAGATGTTGTACATGGGAAGTCCCTAGGGTCAAGGGACATGATGTGTGACCCTACTACACACCATGTACCCCCTTTCTATAATTCTTGATTATCTAGTCCATCGTATCTTGGAAAGGTTTCTTTAGGGTTTGGGCCCTTGATCCTTTCCCTATAGGTTGGAGGTATTGTTTTTTACTTATAAGAGTATGATCCCTTCAGCAGGACATCTAGGATAGAGATGTTGGAATCCCCTAAGAGTCCCAGCGGGGATCCTTTATTCCTTCTTAGTAAAATAGGTACAGTCTTCATTATTGATGTTTCCAAATTCATCGGGCGTCGATCCTCTAATAAATGGGTTAGTCAAGATAGATTTGTTGGATTCACCCCATGGCCATAGCGTTGATCCTCATCTGATGTATCATATCTCTCTTCAGATCTATTTGCATATCTTTCTTAAAAAGGTTCATGATGATTATTACTTCTTGTACATACATAATCAGTGCTATCAAACTAGGGAGTCTGTTCTCCTAGATGAGTGATTCATGATATCTTTATATTGAATCCCTAGTGATTGGTATGCTGTAATAGTGGCTTACCTCAAGATTATGTGTCTTTTTTTATTACATATATATATATATAATTATTTTATGTGTTGTAGACATTTACTGTGTTGATCTTATTGTACCTCTCTCTTTGGGTATTTATTTTTGGTTTCTGGGTGTCTAACTAAGTATTTTTATACCCACCCTTGAATGATCTTTTCCATCACGTGTTGTGTCTAGTGAAGATGAGGGACCTTTTGACGGAGTCTAGGGTGTACCTAGACCAGACAAAGATTTTTGAGTTCAGGTTGGACGAGGTGTTCTTACGACTTCAAGTAGTGTTCTCAGTACCTATTTTTTCATCATGTTGGACTTTTTAGTTTACAGACTCTTTCTTTTTTTGGGCTTGTATTCTAGCCTAGTTTACATTACAACACTTTACTTCTTGTATTACTCTATTGTTTGCGATAGTGGTATACATGAATTTGTTTCTTAGTGGATTTTACATTTTAGAATTTGTGGGTGTGAAGATGTGTGTGTGTGTGCATACATTTGCATAAGCAATGCCTCCCATTTTAGTGGTATGACTACTCGGTGATAGTCACTAGTTCCTGGCCTATTGAATGTTTTCTTAGGGAGTCACAGCATGTGGCCCACAGGGATGGGTCATGAAATATAGGTATTAGAGGTGGTTGGTACTACCTTAGGACTGAGAGTCTGTGAGAATAGTTTGGGAAAATAGTGTTAAGTGTTTTGAGTCTGGCTTTCAGGACAGGGACTCCAATTTTGGTTCAGGAGGCCGATGCATCCATACACCAGGACTTTGATAACCTTTTTTTCAACTCAGTACATGAGAACTTTGTTTGTAGGGAAATTAATGATACGTATATCATATTTTAATGGTTTGTGATTTCCAAGTCCTTCTTAATTTAGCTCTCTATATATACTCATTGGTCATGGTACATATTCTTTTCTTTTAGGATCCCCTTGAGATGAATTCCAACATGGATTCAATAGTTAGATAGTGAGTATGAACCACTCAATGAAGAGGCATTGATACATGGAATATTTCCCCATATGTAACTTCTAAGTGGTGCACCAGCCATAGTACCACCTTTGGAGAAGTATGTGGTACCCATAGTACCAACAGATGAGGAGAACATGATGAACATGCTCTGTGAGTTTTAGAGACAGAGACCCCTAAGGTTTCATGGTGATACCATACCATAAGAATCTTAGGATTGGATTGAGGTGGTGACATGAGTTTTCCATCAAGTTAGGACACCATCTGATTAGATGGTGATCCTGGAAGTGGGCCTTCTACAAGGATTAGTAGGACGATGGTGGGGTTTGGCTATCCAGAATAATGATAAGGAGACTCTTTCAGGGATATAATCTGAGCACCTCTTTAGAGTGGATTTATCCCTGGTAACGTTGAGATCTGTATGTATAGAGGAGCTTCTTCATATTTAGTAGGGAATCATGAAGATGTATTATTATTCATCTAGGTTCACCGACCTTTCCAGATATTCGATGGATATGGCCGGGGATCAGTACATTAGGAATAATACCTTTGAGCGAGGTCTGCATAGAGAAAATATAGCTATCATTATATTTCTATGCATTCCAATTTATGCTGGAGTCATTGAGTGATTTTGGTTGTTAAAATATTATTTGATGAGAAGATATAGCCAGTGATATTCAGATGAGTAGGTGTAGAGACCTCAACAGCAAGGATCTGACGTCAGTCTCAGGGATTTGGAAGTGGGAGAAGTTTCAAGAGGAGGTCCCAGGATAGAGGATATACAGTTCTGGGCTCATAGGATGGCCCTTGTTAGTTGAGGGTGAGGAAATTTTTTTCTTTTGATGGAAAGGGAAATATCTATTGAGATTTTCTGACCCATAATGCTGCTGACAGAGAGATAGTGGATGGACCACTGAGGTAGAGACAATAAAAGAGCTGGTAGAATTGTAAGGAGGAAGATGTAGAAGAGGAGCTGGGACAGCTATAGGAGGTGGTCAAAGTTTCGAACTGTTACCACCACCACCCCCAAGAGGTCCACATCAGTCTTAGGAAGCTGGAGGATAGGGGAAAGAACAACAGAATGCACTTGAAGAATATGACCCAGGGAATCTGGGAATGATTCAAGGTATGATCTATATCTTTTGTACTTTATATGTAGTATTTATAGAATCAGGTTCTATTCATTCCTTTCTTGTCAAAAATCATGTTATAGGCCTAAAAATTCCGATTAAACCATTAAATCATCCCTTACTCTTGCATACAGACACTAAAGAAGACTCAGTGATCACACATCTATGTCGACTGTGTGAACTTACCCTTGGAGGTGAGAATTTTAGTTGGAACCTCTTAGCAGAAACTTTGAGGCCTTACGACATCATTCTTGGTATGGATTGTTTCCATGTGTAGATTGACAGTTTCAGGTGAAGGGTACAGTGTGTATGCGATGATGCAATGAGGTTTTTCTTTTTCAGTGAAAAGTAAACCTAGGCAGTATAGGATGGACTCATGCATATAAGGTTGTATCCAATTACACATTATTTGGAAAGTCTAACCCATGGTGTATTATATTTTATGTGTTTCTAGTTCCCAGCTATGGTGGCGGAGTATGAGGACCTCTTTCCTGAAGATGTTCTAGGTTTACTTCCCCAATGGGAGATAGGCTTATGCATTGAATTACACCCTGAGAAAATATTGATATCAACACCATAATATTGGATGGATACCATATAGATTCGTGGGATGAGGGTGTAGTTTTAGGACTTGTAGACGAAGGTCTTCATGAGACCTAGTGTTTCACCCTGGGAGACCCTAGTGTTTCACCCTGGGCATCCCGAGTTTTGTTTCAAAAAATGAAAAGGGAACCTTGAGGTTGTGTGTGGGCTACTTACATTTGAACCAAGTGATGGTGAAGAAAAATAATCCACAACCAAGTATTGATGACCTCTTCGATCAGTTGGTAGGGGAACGATGGTTCTCGAATGTTGACATTTGATTAGGTTATCACCAATTTCGAGTACAGGGAAAGGATATACTGAAGATAGATTCTAGATGCCATTGTGGTCTCTATGATTACTTGGTGATGCCCTTTGGGGTGATGAACACCCCCTAAATATTCATGGGACTCAGAAACTAGATCTTTAAACCTTACTCTGACCGGTTCATGGTAGTCTTTATCTATGATATCCTTGTGTAATCAGTGTTGAGAAAATGAGACACTTAAGGATGGTTTTGGATGCAATAAAAGAGAAACAGCTCTATGGGAATCTCTCGAAGTTCCAGTTATATATTTAGGAAATCCACTTTCTAGGAAATTTTATATTAGTAGATAGAGTGGCAGTCGACCCATCCAAGGTCGAAGTAGTGTTATCATGGGAGCCACCTAGGAGCAGGACGGAGGTGTAGAATTTCCTTGGGATGGAAGGATATTATCATAGATCCATACCATATTTATATAGGATATCAACATCCATGAAATCTATGACTTGAAATAGGAATCCATTCATGTCAAAATAGAAGTGTCGGTAGGCTTTTCAAAAGTTGAGGTAGAGTTTGACAAGCACCCAGATCCTTAGATTGTCGGAGGAGGGTGTCAAGTACATTGTGTTATGTGATGTATCAGGAACCTAGAATGATAGTTTCTTGATGAAGTGACAAGCAGTTATTTTATATGTTTCATACCAATTGACGCCACATGATAAGAACTATGGAACCCATGATCTTAAGATAGTAGCGGTAGGCTTCACACTAAAGATGTGGTGACACTAATTGATGGGAGAGTGGTTTATCATCTACTCTGATCACAAGAGTCTCAAGTATATATTTTCCTAGAAGTACATGAAATTAAGACAGATGTGATGCCTAGAATTCTTCTAGGAATTTTATTTTGAGATAATCTATACTCATGGTAAGGGGATGATGGTGTCATATTCTCTCAGAAGGAGATTTCGTTTGCAACTACTGAATGAGGTGTCGGATCTTTTTGCCTTATTAAAGTTATCCTTTGTGGATGGAGAAAGAGAATCTTACCTTCAGTTGATGGTTTTCACCCCCCACTCATACATATAATCTGGGAGTCATATCTTAGGGATAACGACCGAGATACCCTACATTCTTAGATTTCCATAGTTCATGATCTTGAGGGATATTCACATAGTGGGGATCACATCATAATTTTTAGAGGTTGCACAGTTGTACCAATGGCAATCTGGGAGGAGGTTTTGTTGAAGATTCATATGTCTCCTTCGGTGGTTCATCCCAGATTAGTGAAGATGTACCAGGACCTCCTAAATTGGTTTTAGTGGACTGGGATGAAGAATGAAGTGGTATAGTTCATATCTTGATGCCTTATGTTAAATATGGTGAAGGTTGAGCACTAGGTTTCAGTTGGTTTAAATCAACCCCTTGAGGAGCCGGAATGGAAGTGGGATGGGATATCGATGGACTCTGGGATGGTTTTACCATTTATGTATAGGGGGACATGATTCCATCAGGGTGATAATTTACCGACTCACCAAATTGGATCACTTCCTAGCAATCTGGTAAAATAGTTTACTAGAGATCTTGGGATTCCTATACATACAAGAGATAGTTTGGCTTCATGAAGTTCTGTTGAAAATTATTTCACATTGTGATACTCGTTTCACATCCTGGTTATAGAAGGGACTGCAGGAGGTATTTGAGACTCAATTACCCTTGAGCATAGTGTTTCAACCCCAGAAAGACAGCAAGACGGAGTGGACCATTCAAGTTTTGTAGGACATGTAGTGGGAATTCATGTTGGACTTAGGCCATAGTTGGGAGAATCACTTACCTTTGGTGAAGTTCGAGTACAAAAACAGCTATCATTCCACCATTTTTATGGCACCATTTGAGGATTTGTACATGCAACCCTCCCATTCACCACTTTTCTTGACTGACCTAGGAGAGTCAACACTCACGGGCCCAAATTTGATGCGAGATACTACCAAGAAGGTGCAGATAATCTAGGAATAGATGAAAACTACACAAAGATGTCATAAAACTTATTCTAATAGGTAGAAGAGGGATTTTGAGTTTGGGGAAGTTGAACAGGTGTTCCTACATCCTTGAGAAACACTCCCATTACCTATTTTTTCTATTGGTTTGACATTATAGTTTACATATTCTTTCATTTGGTTGGATTTTATTCTGGCCTAGTTTACTTTACTACACTTTACTTCCTATCATAGACTATTGGTTAGGATATTATTATGAATTAATTTTTTTCTTAGTGGTTTTTACATTTTAGCATTTGTGGTCTTAGAGATGCATGTGTTTGTGTGGGTGTATGGGTGTGTGTGTCGGTACATAGGAAATGCATCCCATGTTATAGGTATTTCTACTCAGTTCTAGGCACTATCCCCTAGCCTATTTGGAGGTAGTCTTAGTGAGGTGGTGTACCGCTTTGCTCTACCCCCATAGTTAGACTAGGTATATGACGTCTTCCATGTGTCATAGCTAAGGAGCTACACGCATGACCCATCGCACATCATCAATTGGGGAAAGTTGGACATTGAGGATAGAATGACTTTTACTGAGTACCTAGTGGAGATCGGGTATCGCCAAGATAGGATCCTTAATGGGGAAAGTGATTACCTTGGTTAGGGTCTAGTGACAGTTTGAGAATCTCTATGAGATCACATCGGAGCGGGAGGCTCAGATTCATGCACAGTAACCACATCTTTTTGAGTATCTTAGTTTTTTTTGTTTCAGGGATGTAAATCCCTAATGTGGGGAGAATGTAATGTCCTATATTTTTCATGTATTGTTTTTAAATATTATATAGAATTAATTTGGGACTAGGTGTTGAGACAGTGTGCAATTCTAAGACCCGATGTGCCCAAAATAAATTCTTGTAATATATTAAAAATATTTAATTGCATGCATGAACAGTTTTCTTCAAAAAGTGGAATAACTTATAAATGGGTTCCTGGATCAGAAATCTGAGGGAATTGTTTCATTTAGAGTAGTGATTTTACCCTAGGCGTGACCTAACATCAGCCAACACAGGTAATCTGTTAAAGGTGATTTTGGCATTTTAATAAAAAAATAATATAAGAATTAATTTTATTTTAACATTTCCTAGTGACACATCTATGTTTATTTTAAATTATCCTTTTATGCAGGGATCCTTGGTTAGGATCATAACCCTGTAATTTATTATAGGATCTAGATAGATCCACAGAGAACTCTATTGATGGAAATCGACTATGAAGATTGGATTACAGATTGATGGATGTTGTTTTTTATGGATCTCGCCAACATAAGCAATGTGATTATCAATACTCTTTAGAAAATGATCATACCCTGAGGTAGGATATTGTTATTTGGATTTCTATTTCCATGTTCTTGGATTCAATGATGAGCATGAACCAACCAACAAATAGGTTGATCATCGATTCACTCATTCTTTTCAGATGAGCTATGATTGAGGGTTTTTATTAGGGTTTTGAATATTGAGAATTGATTTTTTTATTGATAATTAATATAGAATGTATTTTGGCTATAATGAAAAATGGATAAGTCTTGTTCCTTGGTCTGTTCATTGTGTTTTTCTCCCCCAATTTTCATCATGTTCTTCTTGGTTTATGAAAAAACGATCATTTCTTCATCGACACTTGGTGAAACTATCATAAATTGAAGATCCAACCTCATGATGACCAAGAAGAGGTGTGAAGATGATGGATATGGATGAATTGAAGTGACTTGGTAGATATTGTTTTTTGATCAATTTTCATACAGGTGGTCGGAATCATTTTTCGGAGCCAATTGAAAGCCAAAAACCCATCGATTTAGTGTTGCAATAACGATACAACCTTGGATCTACAGTTTTGAGGTGAACAAATAATTAGAACAAATATCACAGGATTTGCTGAGGTGTGTGGAGGAAAAATGGTTGTTATGGAAATTTCCAATAAACACGGTGTATAGTCTGAGCTATACATCATGTGGCCCCACTGAGTAGTGGCTAGGGTTTTGGGTAGCAGTAAATTGTAAAACGGAATGTGACCCCTATCACACGACATGGGGTCCCTTCCCCGAGACTGAGTGTGTATCTCTGTAGATAAAAAAACATGGGGTGGAGTACATGGGTTGACAACATGGAGTGTACTCCCCCACACAACTTTTCTGAACTGGTTACATGGATAACCCCTTGTAATTGTACATTGGTAGAGGAACACAAGTTTATGTTGTGTATTGGAACATGAAAAGAATACATAGGAAGACCCTAGATATAAGGACACAATGTTTGACCCTTTATACATGTCACGTACTCATTTTCTACATGATAAGTTCTATTGACACAGGTCTTTGTTCACGAGTAGCACCCGGGGTCAAGGGACACAATGTGTTACACTACTAAATGTTGTGATCCACCCTTCTACATGGCTTGATTCTCCTATACACCGTATCTTGACATGTTTTGTTAGTATTTGTTCCCTTGATCGTTTCCTAGAATGTTGGTGGGTATTGTTTCCTACTCATAGGAGTATGATCCCTTCATCAGGACTTCCAAGATAGAGTTGTCAGAATCCCCCAAGAGGCTCATAGTCGATCCTTTATTATATCTTTGTACCCTAGGAAGAGTCTTCAGTATTGATGTAACCAACTTCACTGGCCATCAATCCTCTACAAAGTGGGATATTCTAGATGGAGTTGTTGGTATCACCCTGTGGCCCTTGTTGTGATCCTCATCAGATGTATCATATCTTCATTAGATCTGTTAGCGTGACTTTCTCATGATGGTTCTCAATGAACCGTACTTCCCATAAAGACATCATTAATGCTATAAAACTCAGGATTTTGTTATCTCGGATAAGTGCTTCATGATATCTTAAGATTGAATCCCTAGTGACTGAAATGCGGTAGTTGGGAATTAACTCTAGACAACATGTCTTGTTTTGAGTATATATGTATATCTTTGTTATATGTGTTCTAGACATATAATGTGTAAAGATAATTGTACATATCCATTTGTGTTCTACTTTGTGGTTTCGGGGTGTCTACTAAGTATTTTTGTACCCACCCAGCATGGGATTTTCCCGTACGTGTTGTGTCTTGTGCAGATGAATGACCATTTGACGAATTCTAGGGTGGATTAGGACCAGAAAGAGATTTGTGAATTAAATTAGTCCAAGGTGCTCCTACATATTCGAGCAGCAGTCTTAGTACCAATTTTTTACAGGTTTGAATTTTTAGTTTACAAACTATTTCTTTTGGTGGGACTGTATTCTTGCCCAATTTACAATTCTGCACTTTGCTTCTTGACATACTCTGTTGGTTGGGATAGTGTTATGCATGAATCTGTTTCTTAGTGGTTTTTATTTTTCAGAATTTTTGGGATTTTAGATGTGTGTGTTTATATATGTACATAGGTTATTCCTCTCATGTTAGTGGTATGCCTACTTGGTGCTAACCACCATCCCCTGGACTATTGTAGGTGGGCTAGAAAAACACGACACATGATCCATTGAGATGGGTTGGGATTGTAATTATGCCATTAATATACTATAGATTTCTTTAATTTCTCATATTATTAATTAAACCCACATGTAATGGGTATCTATAACATCGCTTTGGTGAGGAGATAGTTTTCCCTACATGAATGGTAATTTACTTACCCATTTATTGGAATTTTGTGTAGGCGTAGGTTGATCCCATAACATAACAACATCTAAGTATAATAATTATAAGAGTTTTATTATATAATAATAGAATATGAATAATTTCATGAGTTTATAATGAAATAAAACCTAAATTCACATTGAATAATGTTACCTCTTTTTTTGGGTAACTTTTTTCGGATTGCACCAAAGGGCTTCCATGGTTGGATTTATGCCCAAAGAGTGGACTCTATTAGGATGGGAGGTTTTTTGGGAGATTATTTGGGATGATTTTGTATGAGACAATATGTATTTATTGGTGTGAGAAAGGGGGATAGTTAATTTCTTTTTATAGTGGAGGGGGAGTGGCATTCTTTTATTTACCAAAAGGTAAACACTACTGTGAGGTATCCCTTTCCTCGTGTGATTATAAAATGAAAAAATGATGGAGTAAATGTGAATTATGTTCTATTAACAGTAACACCACAACAAAATAATATTGTTTTTATCATTTTGTTCCTTAGTCTTTATTTTACCTTATTTTTTAATTTTATTTTTTATTAAGGTAACTAGTTTTCTATTATATATAATTTTACCATTAAGAATAAATCAAAGATATAATTATTAGAAAATATATACCCACTGTATTATAAATATGATATAAAATTTACATTAATGAAATAAGATGTGTGCTGGAATTTGATTTTAAAACAAGCGCATGTAACAAGAAA
Source organism: Viscum album (assembly GCA_963277665.1). NCBI lineage: Eukaryota > Viridiplantae > Streptophyta > Magnoliopsida > Santalales > Viscaceae > Viscum > Viscum album. The sequence goes on along the minus strand of OY728146.1, from coordinate 738,276,902 downwards.
AACAGTGCTTTAACATGAACCTTCTAACAATGTTCTTAAAATTTAGTGGTCAATATATTCATCATAAAAGATAAATTACTCATTAAATAGATCATATTTTATATTTATTAACATTTAAAAATAAATTTCATAAGATATTTTTTTAGTTATTTTAATTCTTTTTAAAAAATATCATTTATTATAAAAAACATTAATTTCAATTTTAACATTATTTACATAATTTCAATTTAAAAATATCAATACCATTATAGAATTTAAATAAATTATGTTCTATCCTATTTAAAATGATATATTCCTCTAAAATAAAAAAAATCAATAATTCAACAAACTGACTTCACTTTAAATATTTATAGTATCATTCATTATAGCTAGTTATTAACTAAATAATTACTGCATTGGCATTCCATAAGTAGTTTAACTACCTAATTCATTGCTAAAAATTAATTATAAAATAATATGAATAAAATAACTCATTTAAATTCAAAATAATGTGTATAACCAAACTAATTTTTGTTCTTTTCACATCTCAAGGCTTTATAAATGTTAAAGGTGAGAAAGGTCCCTTTTCTTCTTTTTTTCATTACCTAACTTATTATATAAGTCACTTTCATAGAATATTATCACACTAACTAGTAAAATTAAATAAAATAGGGTATATGGTCTAAATATGTGCAGTAAATATGTTTTTTAGAAGTTTATATTTCATTTGGACTATTAAGATTAAGGTTTAACTACTATGTAAAATATATTTTACCTTAATCGTTGTGATAATTTTTATTTAAATTCACTAATCTTTTTGGAAAAAAAATAATATGAACATATAATAATAATAATACAATTATTAGAAAATATTTATATAATTTTTTAAAAAAATTAAATTCAATTAAATGAAAATTTTTTGTTTAAATCTCATTCTATAGACATGGCGAGAAAGCGAGTTTTAAAACTGAAAATGTTCAAAAGTTCAATAATATCATATATATATATATATATTCGATATAAAAATTAATCTAATTACATAAATTGGATAAATTTATGTATAATTGATATAGTGTGACTTTAAATACAAATTAAAATATTATTTAACATAAATAATTATTTAAATGATAGGGCAGTTTTCAAATAAAATGCAGTATTTTTCCGTTTTCATCAAAAAATGAAACTTCTTAGAAAATACCACAAATTTAAAGTAAGATAATTTGGATGTTAATCTTTGAAAAATTAATTTCATTTTGAAAAAAATTATTTTCAAACGTGTTAAAATTTATTTTTTAAGTAATTTATCCAATAAAAGTTGACAACAACCCCTTTAGAATAAAATGGATTTTATGCAAAAATATAGTTTTGGTCTTATCTTAGGTATGTAAAATATATTGTATGAATATAAAAACATTATATTGAATATAATATATATATATATATATAATAATGTCTCAAGATGTTATATACACTTATAAGTTTTGTATTGTAGGTCTTGTTTACTATCGAAGGAACTCGATATTATGTGTAACCTAGGCCAACTTAGTTTTGCATAAAAGGAGGGCTACAAAATAAAATTATTCTAAAAGGAAATTATTGTATAGTATTTGGGAGTTACGTATTTTCCGATTTTAATATTGATATAGGAAGTATTTTTCTAAAACATTTTGGTAGTTTCCACAAAAACATTAGGTTGTTATCGTATTATGAATCTTCACAAATAAACTAAAATTTACCACTATAGGTTTTCCCAAAATATGTGATCTATTATATCCCTATAATTATATATACTCCCTTGGTGTATATAAATATTTGATCCATCATAATATTATATAAATTCCCTCTTTATCTTAGGTATTGATAGTAAACATTGTCTCTTTCAAAAAAAACACATCATCTATCTGGTGATGTCGGTACAATTTTTTTATAAAGGTTAAGGTCGAAGCCTCATTTTATTATTAAAGAAAAGACTTATTTAGACTAGGTACAGGGAGACCCATTACATAACCTGAAGGCCCAAGGCCAAGTGGCCTGAATAAAAGGCTTAAAAGCCCATTTTTTGGCCCAAAGGGCCCCTCGGTGAACAGTACTCCTACAGTACCTCGGCTGCTACAGTACCTCCACCGCTACAGTTCTTGGAACAGTGCCTCTGCCACTACTATGTCGCCACCACTACAGTTAGTCCCTGCTACAGTACTGCTACTGTGCTACTTTAGTACCCAGAAATTAGTCCCTGCCCAGATTTGATCATGGGTCTTTTGGATGCCAAGAAAAAGCTGGTACCACTAAGGTACATGCTTGTTGGCTGGATGATGTCTATAATTTTACTATATTTAAGGGATTTTATCTTAATTTTCAAACATTTTACAACTTAATGAGACTTATTTATCTTTTCTGTTAAATAATGGTTTGGAAATTATAGTTAAATGTAATTATATTACAACTTCCCATGTAAATTTCATACACAATGTTACTAAATCCACAAATAACATATCCATTGCTATCATAATCCTTGATAAAACTCCACATTACTTAGTAATCAATTTATATTCAACATTATTTTCTATCCTAGGGTGATAATGTTTTGTATAGTCAATGTTAAGAGTAGTTTTTTATATATTTTCTTTGTCGCAAATGGAGTTGTCTCTTTGTGAACATAAATATCAATTTTTTATGATCCATTTAGTTTCACATAATTAACAATAAATATAGATTCTATGTGTATTTAAATAAAACAAACAATGTCTAACAACTATACATCATTATCTCAATAAAAAATTTCATCAGTCGAAAACTACCTTGATTAACAAGAAAATACCCTATCTTATTCCATAATTAAATATTCTAGTACTTTCATTGATGTATAACAACATATAATTAAACATTTCATTAATTATTTTATTGTAAAGATGGGTTCATTTATAAATCCTTTCCTTATTTTCTCAATTTTTCTTCTCACTCTGCTGACAATGTTAATTGTACATATTTATATGTATACATGATTAATGAAATAGCTAATTTAGGATAATATTCAATAAATCATATATAGTAAATAACTCCAAATAAAGAAACTATATATATAAATTATATTCATCGGTATGGGACATTATTTAATAACCTTTGTCTTTACATGGCCAACCAATATTACATTATTGGATACAATATTCCCATGAAATAATACTTCTTAAATCAACAATTAATGATTATATAATATCCCATATAGTCCCTTATACCTTACAATTTAATAGAAAATCCATATATAATATTAATACTCTTCATATAATATAGAGTATATTATGTTATCATCAAAAGAAGACACAAAAATATAACAATGATAAATTCTTAATAAACTATTATTTATATATATAGACTTGTATTGTTCATTTTTTTACCCAAATAACATTATTTTCAACACAGAATACCCATTTATTGTTTGAAAATTAATCTTTTTTATTTTACACATCATGAATTATACTTTATTATTAGAAGTTTTTATATCAATATTTGGAATGTTTATATCCCCATGATGTTGATCAAGCACATCATCATTGCAAGGTAAATGATACATCTTCAATATAGTGATGGATTTGACTTCATTATAGTCACTGTGTAACCAAATTGACCCATCACTCTTCTTTATAAATAAATTGGGAGAACCCAATGGAGAGACTCTTTGTTTTATGAATCCTATATAAACATTACTCATTTAGTGTATTATTTAATTCCCATAATTCCATTGGATACATTTTTTAGGGTGGTATATATATGGGTTTTCATAATTAATAAGATAAATTCACAGTTCAACTTCATGATTATGTGGATATCCAGGTAATTCCTTTTGAAATACATCATTATATTAAATTAAAAACGATACATACTCTATATATAACCTCTTTATTTTTTTTATTTGTATTATATAAAAATTTCATTAATAATATCTAATAGATGTAGTTAAAAAAAATTATTCTATTAATGAAATATCTCATCTAAAAATGTTATTTTGTTCAAACCTACATGAATTTAAAATTTTATTCTAAAAAATAGATTATCTCTTTATATATTGAGAGTATGTTCATTATTAGGGTTATGTCATTTCAAACCATTCAAATAAAAAATCATATTTTTAACTAAATAATCTTCACAAATTTAACATAGATAGTACAATATGAATTTATTCCTAAAAAACTACCTCTAATATATTTGATTAAAAAGTCCATCTATAATGAATTTAGGGATTATTTAATATTTATTTTGAGCATGAAGGATATATATAAGTGATTAGTTCCAGAAAAAATTGATATATTAGTAAACACTGACATCTTTATCAATGTAATGACTATGAAATCATTGGAATACTTAAATTCTATAGTGGTGATAGAGTAGGTTCGACCATGATCCCTTATCCACTCCCTAAAGGAGATTACCATGATGATTGAAGCACGGATCTGAATAATATCCCAGATACTGTCAAATAAATCAATGAACATTAAGTGATTATCCTTTTCCATTTCACTCATGTCCCTAATGGGCTTTATCTATAAACAAATACAAAATTGTATTCCATTAATGCAATCTATATAGTTTTTTCCCCATAATTATTACATGTTGAAAATTATACTCTTACCTTCTACTCCTTTTCCAAATATAATTCATCACGGAACTCCAGTGCTTACATCTTATCTTAAATTCCATTAAAAATATTTTTCATATATAACACTTTTCATTTTTTATCATGATTCATAAAATAAACTCATGGGATAAAATGTATTGAGAGACCAATGGCCATATAAAACATGTATTAATCCCATAAAAGAGTCAATTGATATTATTTTTAGTATTTTCTACCTTTAATGTTAGATTTATTTATAGCTATATATTCCTCCACTATTTTACTTAAAATTTTGGAATTTCTATTCCATTTCTGCTATTTTATAATGTGGAATATATTTATACCAATTTATCACATTAAAAATAATACACTCCATTAATTTTCTCCATTTCCATTTCTTGTTGTTTAGAATCAAAACCCCCACTTGTCATTCTCTGTATTTATTTGATATAAATCCATGATTACCATTTACCTTTCACTACATCAAAAATTATGGAATATAGTTCTTATTGACATGAACCATAGTTCATATAATAATAGATTAAATTTTTTAAAGGATATAGGTTGTTGCCTCATGAAACTATCCAACATTATTACACCATGACTTATAGAAATTAGTTTTTCTCTATGATAAATCTTATTGGCCATAACCCTAATAAAATTACCTAATATTTATATAATTATCTCTATTAAAACACAATCCTTACTGACTTGATCTTTGGGGAAATCCAAATATTGATTATGAGTATTTATATAGTCTTTTATCATAATAATATGTTCCATTTATAAAGATATGGTATAATTTTAATTTTTCTTGGAATAACAGTTTTAATTACTAATAATAATATATAATTTCAATTATACTCTTATCAACAAATTTTATGAAATATTTAAATATTTCTAGAATATATTAATAGTTTTTTATAGGATTAATTTTACTATCTATGTTTTTTAAATCATGATACTATTTTCTTTACTGAACATGATTGGATAAAAAATTTAACACAAACCAATCGAATAGAACATTTATAATGGTTATTTTAATACATTGGTAAAAAAAATATATTGTTTATAGGATCTGAATATTTAGTAGTTTAAGACCCAAAGATACATAGATAAATATTATATTAAATTGAAAACTAATGACACGTCATATGAAAACATGAAAACAAAATTATTTATATTTTTTAAATATTTAATTCATATATAGAAATCCTCTTGGTCTTCTAGGGAATGGGAAAGAATAAACGGGTGATATCATATGACTAATAAGAGGTAGAGTACAATGAAGGAATCAGATATAAGAATGGAATAAATAATATGAGATGAATAAATAGATTCCATGTTAAATGGAACTGTTAACCTAATATAACAATGGATTAAATAATGATAAACATATTTATGGAGATAAATAACCGATTACATAGTTATGGAATGAATAACATCAAAAATCATAAACATAAAATTAATGACTCATTCCTTGACCTCATAAATAAGTTTTTTAACGATTAAAACAAATATATAAGGTAGTTTGTCTCTAGATATCATTCATCGAGGGGAGATATAATTCCATCCCCCCTAATCAGATGATATTTCTTATGCATCAACCATAAATTGGAAATAGATAAAAATACATAGAAAAATGTTTCCTAAATAACCTCATATTTATTTATTTTTAATTAATAAATATTCTTCCATATTGTAATAATATATCTATATATACATAATATCAATATTCTCTCATTAAATTGAACAATATGGATATCTCATTGAATATTCCATGATTAAACTATAAATAATAGGATATTGATACATTAGTGGAAACCACCCCAACAAAATTAATGATAAAAAGTAATTTGTGAAGATTAATTTATTTTTGTAGTGATATAAATGTGAAATAATCCTTGATTATGGTTTATAAGGAGAGAAATAAACCAAATAATATCCCAGGGGACTATCAATTTGGGAGTGCAGTTAGGTCCATTAGTATTTTATTGAGTGAAGATATATTTAGTACATGACAAATCTTATTTTTTGATTATTTCTTCTATGTATGTCTAATCCAGCTCCTATAACTACTTGTGTAAATTTAGACATTATTTACATTTCAAGGAAACCATACACTTGTTATGTTACAAAACATTTCAATGTTTTATGTATGTGGGAATGAATTAAAATTATAATGGACTATAAAGGAATAATAATATAATGTAATGGTGATATTGCATTGATAAGATAATAAGGGATTAATAATAATGATTCATAATAGAAGTTTTTACTAAATAGAAATAAAAATGGCTGGATTGAAAAAATAATGGCAGATAAGAGGTTAGAATTTATCCCCATGCAACATATCTTCTTATATATTTAGAGGAAAAACATTGTGTATTGTCCCTGACCCATGTTCCACAAAGGTAGTGCTCTAAGTCGGGTAGTTACATGACCTCAACAGCACCTCCCCGTATGCTAGAGGTTTCCGACTAGCAGCGAGGGTCCAATTAGACACATGAGGAGACTATAACCTCAATACTAGATTCAGCCACAACAGATAATAATTGGAATAGAGGAAATATAAGATAAAAATACATAACATGCATAAATAACCAAATCCTAAAATAGGGTAAAATCATAAATAATAATAAATATGTCATGCCTTGCTACAATGTCAACTTAACAAAACCCAAAATAAATAAAATTGTAGATTCCCAAAAATGGCCAAGACTCCAAGTCAGGAACCTCATCCAAACATGTCACATGTCCAACTCATCTCCCTAGCATAGGTCAATTTCCCTTATCCTAACCTGCAAGCATGAAGTCTGCTCGGGTACCCAATGGTTCCCCGAGAAGGGTGTGAGTATAACTCAGTAGGCCACCACCAATAGTGTCTTTAAAATATCCAGCAAAGTAGATAGTGTATGAAAATGATAATAATGGAAAAATAGAGGTATACATTTCAATAGTTCATTCTAAACTAAGTTCATTTTATTTATACTACCAATGAATTTTGGTTTCACTAATCAGGAATTACATTATTCAATCTCCCATTATAATTTGTTCAGTGGATTAGGTATATTCAGTATTCTCAAGAACATGGAAATACAATCAATCCATATCTCACTAGGCATCATAATAAAAAAATTCCCAATATCCTCACCTCGAAGCCTCAGTCTGGGTGGAATGAAACCGTTAGGCGAATAGAACTATGTCCCCTTACCTCACCCATGCATTTAGGGGTGGAGCAAGAACCTCGGTCTAACTCAACCTAAGGGCATAGAACCTCAAGTCAATACCCCACTCTACCAAGTCATGTGCACATGCTTATTTGTCATTTACCACAAAACACCATTTCACAACAACATAGAAAACATCATTTATAATAATCACAATAATATAAATAAATAGAAAATTACATTTTTCCTCAATCCATTAACACTTTCATTATTCATATTACTTAACCCCTTTATCCCCATTACCATTTTCCATGACTATCTCACTAAGCATATACAAGTATAAAGCTAATCCCAAGCATTTTCCCATTAATTCATTTGACCCTTTTTTATTCCAACCAAACAACATATTAGGTAATTACCCAAACTAGTTATATTAAAAGACACCAATTTAATTTCCTTTAATCATATTAACATATTCATTAAGGGATATGTGTTCTTTCATAATGGACTTCACTTACTTAGCTTACTCTAAGTTCGGGGATATATCAGCACGCCTCTCGGGTGGCCCAAAATTGGTCGAGTCATCCTCCATGTATACCATGGGGATCAAGAGAGATTCGGTTAAATTTTTAGACACCACTACATCACAGAATTTAAAAGGCACCAAGAATTCTTCAAAATAGGGAAAGAAAAAATTCCTACAAGCACAAATCTACACAAAACCCAAGGGATATAACTTGTAGACCACCTACCTTGAATCAGTTGGTGAACACAATCCCAATCAAATCCTTAGATCTCAATTCAACCTACCCTTTAATATTTACCATAAAACTCACCAAATAAGTTGGGTTTGAGAGCATTGGATTGATATGGGAAAGAAATTGAAACCCAAAACCAAGAATAAAAGAAAGAGGGAGATTATCCTTACCTAGATCTTCAAACCGAAAATGATGGCACTCCAAATGGATTAGGAATGAAGGATATTGACCTATTTGAAGATATTGGAAGCTTGGATCATCCCTAGGGATGGAGGAAGATGGGGGATAAATAATAAGTTGGGTATAAAAATTCCGCAATGGCATTTTTGTATATTGTTAAAGGTTTCTGGGCCGCACTATTTTCCCACATGGTTTTCCAAACCATACAAAAACTACATGGATGATTATGTCCCAAAATATCCCCCTTGAATGGTTTACCCTCACGGTTTTCCAAACTTTGTGAAAACCATGTGGAGGTTTCTATCTGAAAACCCCCTTTTTGCATTGTTTCCTGGTAATTCTGCACGGTTTTCCCTAACCATGCGCAAATTGTGCATCATACACAGAACCCCCTTGTTCTTCTTCTTTTGAGTCCTGAACCCTAGGAACACCCCTCGTGCCTTCATAAGTACTTATTAAAACACTTAATTAACTAAAATAAAAAATTTAAACTGAAAGGTAAGTAAAACAAACCCTACAAAGAAATCTATGATCTTACAACCTCCCCACCTTATAACGGATCTTCCTTGAGCCGCTCTCCTGAGCATCATTAACTTCCCAAAGAAAATAGATCAGGCCACTAGGCCCTCATATCTGATTGTCACTCCCAAGTTTCCTCCTGAAGATTTCCAAGTTTCTATAGAACATGAACCGGGGGCACAACCTTACCTCACAAAACATTCTCACTATGATCCTCAATACGAACTAGATGCTATCTAAATGACGCATCAGCGTCAAGATCAATATCCTTGGAATTTATCACATGATATGGATCTAGGTGATATAGTTGGTGTTTTGAAACATAGAAAACATCATTCATTACACTATACCACTGTGGAAGAGCCAATCGGCAAGCCACTGGTCGGATCCTCTCCACAATCTCAAATGGCCCACATATCTAGGCTCCAACTTTCCCAGTTTACAAATTCGATGGAGACCCAACCTAAGAGACATCCTAAGAAACACTCTATCACCCACCACAAACTAAAGAGGTCTAGGACACTGATATACATATGACTTCTGTAAGAACCCGGTTCTTGTTCTTGAGGTACGAGTTTCTTCTTTTCCTTTTTACTTAAGTGTTTTTGAGAAAATATGGAAAATGTGTAAAAATCCAAAACTTTTTGGGTAAAAACCATGTAATTTTCCACACACTATGTACCTCGGCCGTGTGGGATGAGAACACAAGGCATGTAGCCATACTGGCGATGAAAGGTGTAAAAACCGACTACACGAAGTGTAGTGGGTATTTACACGCCGTGTAGTCAGTCAATAAGAAAATAGTAAGGTGGTGGCCATATGAATGATGGTACACACCATGTACTCAGGTATTACATGTCATGTACTCATGTCGATATATGAACAGTGTCGCGTTGGGGAGAAGCCGCCAGCGGAACAGTTACAAAATGAAAAGTATGCGCCGTGTACCCAATTGCACACGCTGTGTAGTTTGTTTGTTTTTTTTTTTTGCTTAAAATGGAAAGTATCCTCCTATGTTGACAGAGGAATATTAGAACTGGAGGATAGCATGGGAGAGACAGCCGGATCTTGGAAGACCTCCTGACCGCACACCGAGAACCCATTTTCTGCACCGTCGATCTCCTTGGAGCCGCACGGGTCAGTTCTTATTTCTCCTTGCGTAGCTCTTGCCAATTATTCTTCAAAAGGAAGTTATTTGAGTTTTAAAGAGGTTATGTTAACCTCAAATCTACGTCTTTGAAGGGCGTTTCAAGGAGCATTGTTCACGTATATCGATCAGGGGCGATCAAGGTAGGTGTTTTGGTGTTTAAATTCCAACTGTTGTGTGTTTTTGTGTACCAATGTTCTACGAACCCACGTTGAGGTGTCGTAAGGATAAGGCCTTGGAGGTTTAAATACCTATAATTTAATATGTAATTTAATTTAAGTGTAAAACTACTGTTTGGGATCACTGCTTGGATCCAGGACCACCCCGGGGGTGTGTTCCTCTGTTTAGCCATTTGGCCTGAATACCCGAGGGTATGCCATATTTATATTGAGCATTACTTTTACCTTGAAAGGAATTGCATATAAAATTGGACGTTATGCTTTGGGATCATCCCGGTTACTTGCACCTAAGGGAAGTGTTTTACTTTATCCTGAGGGTGTTGTTTTGTTAGCCCGAGGGCAGTAGTTGTTTAGCCTGAGGGCAAGTTTTCTTATGCTTGAGGGCAGTAGCTTCCATGCCTGAGGGAAATATTCTGTATTCCTGAGGGTGGGATTCCATACGCCTGAGGGCACTATTCGTTAAGCCTGAGTGCATGGTTATAATAGTCTGAGGGCAAGGTTCTGATTAGCCTGAGGGCTTAGTTCTGAGGAACATTGAATGTTATTAAATTGAACTATTAAATGAATATTTAAATGGAAATGAAACTGGTAATGATAGTTACTATTGAGTGCTTACTAGTTTACTACATTTATTGCACACTATTGTTGCACATTTTTTACTGACAGTTGGGAACGAGCCTTTGGTGGGTGCCTACTGGGATTTATTTCTCACACCCTATTTGGGTCAAGTCTTTTCCCCAAACAGACTATATTGTTGCAGGTGTGGATAAGGGAAAGGGTCCCTATATAGGTACTTGAGTGTTGCTGAGGTGTAGGGGTGCATGGGACCGATCTCAGGCTTGTGATGTTTTCGGCTGTTCTTTTTTGTTGTACATGTACTTTCCATTGTATCGTATTGTACTTGTTTGTAACATGTTATGGCTATTTTCCTAGTACTTGAGACAAGTTTCATCATAATCTATATAGTAGTTGGTTATCTTTTAATACAGTTGTTCATATCAGTTTTGTATGGTTTATTGCTTCCGTTGTTGTTGTATTCTATTTTTATTTTCAGCAGCGCTACAATTTTAAAAACGAGGGTATAGTTTCCCCACTATCAGTCCTGAGCCCTCACTGCTAGTCGGAAGCCTCTGGCATTTGTAGAAATGCGCTTGAGGTCATGTGACCAACCAGGTTCGGGGCACCTGTGGTGCGGCTTTCAGATCTGGGATGTTACAAAGTGGTATCAAAGAGTTTCTTTTCTTTGACTTACTTTTTGGAGCTTTAGTCAGGTATAGGATGGAAATAGTAGTTGGTAATAAGTTGTGCCCGGGAGTATCTAACCCGTGTATGTGGAAAATCCAATTTACCATGTATTGCAATTTTATTGATTTTTCAATTTACAGTTGATCTGATTTTCACCGTTGTGTGAGGCACTTGTGGTGTGCTATTTATGTGTTATATTTGGGTTCTATTTAGTTGCAACCTGATGAGATGAGGGTATGTCGTCTTATCCATCATTTAGGAACATGCTAGAAATCACATGCCATGCATAGTTCCACGCCATGTAGGTGAATTATAAATTTGCATGTTGTTGTGATGGATGTTTTGTTAGAAGGCCATTCTATTGTGATAGCTGGTTTGATAAATACCTGTTATGTGATAAGGTATTTGTTTGTGAGAGCCTACTGATAAAAATGAACTCCAAACTTTGGTTCTTGAGGAGTATGGGCCCTCAATGACTGGAATTTGGTGGATCATTGACTTTTTTATTTGGTTATAACATCGGTAAGATGCCAAACTTTCATTTGCGAGGAGTATGGGCTTTCACAGATCATAATTTGGAACTTAGGTGTTGTTTTTCAGTATTTTTTGGGTTTCGGAATAGTATCTAAGGCTTACTTTCTGGAAAACACAGGATACATGCCATGTAGTTTTATGGACACATGCCGTGTGTTCTTCTATTTGAGAAGAAATGAAACTTTTTAAGTACACGTCGTGTACCCTCAGTACACGTCGTGTAGTCTCTTCCCGTGTAATAGACCGTGTGGGCGGGGACACAGGTAGAGAATGTTTTTGGGAAAAACACTTCGTGTACCAGTTATACACGCCATGTAGTAGTGACCTAGTGCCTGCCCGTGTAGCGAACAACATGGACGGTGGAAACCTTAAGACGTACACGTTGTTTCTTCCTTGAACATGCCATGTAGCCTGACCCCAGTACTCGGCCATTTAACTAACAACACGGGTCGGTATTATCTTCCCTAGTACACGTCGTGTCCTCCTAGAACACACCGTGTAGTGTCAGCCGTGTAGCCGGCCATGTAGCGAGAAACACAGGTCGGTCTGGGTCTTCCTTGTACACACCATGTCTTTTGAAAACACGCTATGTAGTGTGTCCTGGGTATTCAGGTCATGTAACGAATGACATGGGCAGTTGGAAATTAAACCATGCACCTCGTGGTGAAGTTATACATGCTATGTAGTCTTGTTCAAGTGAGTCGTGTGGCTTAGCCATGTAGAAGGACTCGGGCAGGGAAGAATGATTCTAGAACATGTTGTGTAGTATTTATACACGCCGTGTAGTCAATTTTTGTAAATCATGAAGACTTTTTTTATCTTGTCCCCTTGTTTCAGTTTTTTTTATCTTGATCTAAGGTGTGCGTTTGACCTTGAAGAGTCCTGCCACCGAGACGACCATGTGTTGTTCGCCAAGATAGTGGCAATGATTATACTCCAGAGATGGTAGGACATGGGCTACTGATGGATCCTCAAGCAGAGACAGATTCGGCGCCAGCCATTATACCGGACACAGACGCGGATGCGCAGTTCTGTAATGGCTTTATGTGGTTCATGGAGACCTTTTATGGAGCACCTCCGGCTTCCAAATCTATGGCTGAGCTGACTCGTATATTCCAGCAGCAGCATCCACCTACGTTTTTAGGGGATGGAGGACCACAGGCTGCGGAGTCTTGGTCGTATTCATTGTAGACTATTTTTGAGCACCTTGAGATACCTCCAGGGAGGAGGGTCAAGCTCGCTACATACACACTGCGTGATTCTGCCAAGAGGTGGTGGGACGTTACCACTCAGTCTGAGCATCACAGAGACTTGGCGTGGAAAGATTTTCAGACAGATTTCTATGACTTCTTCTTCCCAGATACGTTGAGGGATGATCGAGCTCGAGATTTCATGAATCTGCCGCAGGGCATTATGTCGGTGATGGATTATTCTGCTCTCTTTACCGAGCTTTAGCATTTTGCACCCGTTCTGGTGGGTGATGAGATGTTGATGTCCATACGCTTTCAGTATGGTCTTCGATATGACATCCGAGCACTGGTGAATGTTTTCAGGTTGCCTATTATACAAGCTAGTGAGAACCAGTCCCTGATTACTGAGAGAAACCTGTTTGAAGCTAGTGGTGTGGGCCAAGGCAGTTTGACACCAGTTTCTAGTACCATTTCTACTGGTAAGTGGAAGAGAAATATGGAGTTCTCTCATGGTGGAAGTACCAGCCATAGGAATGCTTCAAATGGACCGATCATGTGCTACCACTGTGGTAGAGAGGTGTACAAGAGACCGTAGTTTCCATGTGACCTAGTGGAGTGTCGAGCTTGCTGCAGTATGGGTCATCTCCAGAGTTATTGCTGGTCGTTTTCACCAGTGGCTAGTGAGGGGGGTTCTGTGCAGACTCCACATGCGAGAGAAGGACCAACAACTTTTTACTAGTTAGGAAACTAGAATACGTCAGGGTGTGCAGGACGAGATGGTGGTCATGGTCGTGGTAGCCAGACACTAGCATCTCAGAGGCAGCAGGGCCGGACAGCTCAGGGTAGCCAGGTTGTGTCGCAGGGCCGCGGCACTGGACAAGCATATGCAGAGCAACAGATCGAACAAGAGCAGGATCTTGGAACTTCTACTATCAGAGGTACTATTCTAGTAGCTTCTTTTTTATCTTCAGTACTTTTTGATACGGGTGATACACATAGCTTTATATATGTGCCTATTGTGGAGAGCCTTGGGCTCTGTGTTTCTTCTTTTTATGATGTTATGATGCTAGACACTCTGTTGGGGACTAGAACGGCTATTGTGCATCAGTTTAAGGAATTCCCCCATGAGGATGGAGAGTGTCACTTTCCATAGGACCTCTATGTCTTAGAGATGATGAGTTATGATGTCATTCTCGGGATGGACTAGTTGGTACCCTTTCGAGCCTTTGTAAACTGATATCGTCGCAGGGTGTGTTTCACGTCACCAGAGGGTGGAGAGTTCCTATACAAGGGTGAGTGGGATGTTCAAGAGAGTTGAGCTGGACCAGAGCATCGTGGGCGAGGTTGATTCATAGCCCAGATTGCGTGTTTATATTTGGATGACTAGGGAACTTTCCATAAGGTTTTTCCTCCTGTAGTTGATCATTTCAGGGATGTCTTCCCGGACGACTTTTCAGGTCTACCTCCAGAGCGTGAGGTGGATTTCTCTATTGAGCTTGTGCCAGGAGTGTCACCAGTGTCCATTCCTCCTTATAGGATGGCTACACGAATTATAGGTAAAAGTTTACATCTGAACCAGTACTTCTCCTTGGGGTTCTACAGTCCATTTTGTGAAGAAGTTTGATGGTACCCTTAGACTCTCTGTGGATTATCGGAAGCTGAACCAGTTGATGGTCAAGAACCGATATCCCTTGTCGAGGATTGATGATTGTTTTTATCAACTTTGAGGTGCACGAGTGTTCTCCAAGATCGACTTGAGATCCGGATATCATCAATTTCACGTTAGACCATCTGATATACCTCTCACAGCCTTCAGGAGTAGGTATGGTCTATATGAGTACTTGGTTATTCCGTTCAGACTCACGAACGCACCAGTACTTTTCATAGCTCTGATGAATTGTGTGTCCCATCCTTATATGGATTCTTTTTTGGTGGTCTTTGTGGATGACATTTTGGTGTACTCTCACACTCGACACGACCATGCCACCCATCTTGATATCGTATTGAGTGCACTGAGAGAGCATAGGCTATATTCTAAGCTTTCAAAGTACCACTTTTGGATGGACTAGATACACTTCCTAGGTCATATTATCTCAGAGGTAGGAGTTGTAGTAGACCCAGAGAAGGTCAGAGCAGTAGCTTCCTGGGAACATCCTAAGAACGTGTTTGAAATACGAAGTTTCTTAGGACTTCCTGGTTACTACAGGTGCTTCGTCCAGGACTTCTCCCACATAGAAGCACCATTGACGGGTTTGACTAAAAAGGGTTTGATGTTCATTTGGACCTAATCTTGCGAGACAGCCTTTCATGAGCTGAAGGAAAGGTTGATATCAGCACCAATCCTGATACTCCCAGAGAAGGGGAAGAGCTATACAGTTTACTGTGATGCATTAGGTATTGGGCTAGGAGATGTGTTGATGCAGGGTGATCGAGTTGTTG
Organism: Viscum album; assembly: GCA_963277665.1. Classification (NCBI taxonomy): domain Eukaryota; kingdom Viridiplantae; phylum Streptophyta; class Magnoliopsida; order Santalales; family Viscaceae; genus Viscum; species Viscum album. The sequence goes on along the minus strand of OY728146.1, from coordinate 738,260,953 downwards.
CATATAGGTCTCGGCAGTTGAGGCCACATAAAAGGAATTGCCCGATGCATGACCTCAAGTTGGCTGCAGTTGTGCATGAGTTGCGTTGTTGGAGACATTATCTCTTGGGAGAGAATTTTTTGGTTTTCACCGACCAAAAAAGTCTCAAATATATCTTTACTTAGCGTGACTTGAATTTGAAACAGCAAAGGAGGGTTCAGTACCTACAGTAATTTGATTTTGAACTTGCTTATACACCTGGTAAGGGTAATGTAGTTGCTAATGCACTGAGCAGAAAGACTCGGATACAGGTAGTTCAAGAGGACAGTGGTGAGTGGAAGCTTATGAATTTGTTCTCTGAGATGCATTTGGAGGTTCACAGCAGTCAGGGGAAAACCTATCTTTCATCTTTAGATGTGACTTCTACCCTCCTGGATAGGGTGGGGATGAGACAGCTATCTGACTCAGAAGTCCTAGTTCTCTAGAAGTCAGTGGCAAGTGAGGACCCTCCTCCTGGGTGGACGATAAATGATGATGAGGTACAACATTTCCATGGACGAGTGTGGGTTCTAGTTGATGTATGCGGGAAGATGATGCGAGAGTTTCATGCTTCAGCTTGGGTTGTTCATCCCAGAGTGACCAAGATGTATCGTGACTTGAGACGTCAGTATTGGTGGTCGGGTATGAAGAGCGAAGTAGCCGGTTTTGTTACGAGATGTTCCACTAGTCAGTAGGGGAAGGCGGAGTATCAGAGACTAGATGGACTGTTACAGCAGTTACCTGTTCTAGAGTGGAAATGGGATAATGTCGTGATGGACTTCATGACTGGGTTGTTGAGGTCACCTTGAGGCAATGATGTCATGTGGGTTGTTGTGGACAGACTCACGAAGGTTGATCACTTTTTGCCGATCAAGGATACCTTCGGTGTAGACGAGCTAGGAAACTTGTATATCCGATAGGTTGTACATCTTCATGGGGTTCCTTATTCTATCATTTCGGATAGGGACACCCATTTCATGTCTTGTTTCTGGAATATTTTTTAGAGGGCACTGGGTACATAGGTGCTTCTGAGCACAGCTTACCACCATCAGATCGATGGCCAGTCAGAGTGTACGATACAAGTGCTAGAGGACATTTTACGTGCATGCGTCCTAGACTTTGGGGGCTCTTGGGGGAATCATATACCCCAAGTCAATTTTTTTATACAATAACAGTTTTTAGGAGACTATTGAGATGGTACCTTACGAGGATTTTTATGGTAGGCCATGTCGATCACCCTTGTGCTTGATGGAGGCAGGTGAGGTAGCTTTACTGGGACCCTGCCTCGTGCAGGAGACTTCTAAGCAAGTCCAGTTGATTCCGAAGTGGGTGGAAACCACACAGTCTCATCAGAAATATTATGATGATCGTCGCAGATAGCCCTTGGAGTTCGTGGTTGGGGATTAGGTATTCTTGTATCTTTCACCGAGGTTGGGACACAGACGGATCAGGAGACTGGTTAAACTTTCACCGAGGTATGTGGGGCCATTCGAGATTATGGAGAGAGTTGGGCCAGTTTCCTATCAGTTGCAGTTACCACAGAGGTACTAGGCCATGCACGACATCTTCCATGTATCTCAGTTGCACCGTTATCATTCAGACTCATCTCACATCTTTCAGCCTGAGGAGGTTCATCTTTATGTGGATTCATCTTTTGAGAAGCATCTGATTCGTATCGTTGATATGAGCATGAAGGTTCTCCAAGGCTGGTCAGTTCCTCTCGTACGGGTGCTATGGAAGCATGGCCGAGTGCAGGACGAAACCTAGGAGCGGGAGACTGACGTACATGCTCAGTGGCCCGATTTGTTCTGAGATTTATCTTTACCACCCTTGTAAGGGAAATTCGGGGACGAATTGCTTTAAGGGGGGAATTTTGTAAGAACCCGGTTCTTGTTATTGAGGTACGGGTTTAATCTTTTCCTTTTTCCTTAAGCATTTTTGAGAAAATAAGGAAAATGGGGAAAAATACAAAACTTTTTGGGTACACACCGTGTACTTTTCCACATGCTGTGTACTTTGACAATGTGGGATGAGTACACAAGGCGTGTAGACATGCTGGTGATGAAATGTGTAAAAACTGACAACATGTCGTGTAGTGGGTATTTACACGTCGTGTAGTCGGTCAGCAGGAAAATAGTAAGGCGGTTTTCAGCTGAGCGATAGTACACGCTGTGTACTCAGGTATTATACACCGTGTACTCATGTCGATAGATGAACAATGTCGCATTGGGGAGAAGCCACCAGCAGAACAGTTAAAAAATAAAAATTACGCGTTGTGTACCCAATTGTACACGTAGTGTAGTTTTTTTTACTTAAAATGGGCAGTAGACTCCTCTATTCACAGAGGAAGCTTGGAACCAGAGGAGAGATTGGGAGAGATACCTTGAGCTTGGAGGACCTCCCAACCGCACACCGGGAACCTATTTTCTGCACCGTCGATCTCCTTGGAACTGCACGGGTGAGTTCTTCATTATCGTTGCATAGCTCTTGCCAATTATTATTCTAAAGGAAGTTATTTGAGTTTGAACTAGGTTATGTTCACCTCATATCTACTTCATTCTAGGGAATTTCAAGGAGCGTTGTTCACGTATATCGATCAGGGGCGATTGAGGTAGGTGGTCTAGGGTTCAAATTCCAACTACTGTGTGTTTTTATGTACCACTGTGCTACGAACCTACATTGGGTTGTCGTATGGTTGAGGCCTTGGCGGTTTAAATACCTATAATTGCATACGTAATTTAATGTAAGTGTAAAACTGCTATTTGGGATCACTACTTAGATCCAGGACCACCCCTGGGGTGCGTTCCTCTGTTTAGTCATTTGGCTCGGATACCCGAGGGTATGCCATGTTTATATTGAGAATTACATTTTCCTTGAAATGAATTGCATATAAAATTTCTTGTTATGCTTTGGGCTCGGCCCAGTTACTTGCACCTGAGGGAAGTTTTTTACTTTAGCCTTAGGGCGTTGTTTTCTTAGCCCGAGGGCAGTAGTTGTTTAGCCTGAGGGCAACGTTTCTTATGACTAAGTGCAGTAGATTCCGTGCCTAAGGTCAATATTTGGTATGCATGGGGGAGAGATTCCATTCGCCTGAGGGAAATATTCGTTAAGCCTGAGGGCATGATTATATTAGCCTGAGGCCAAGGTTCTGATTATCCTAATGGCTTAGTTCTGAAGAACATTGAATGTTATTAAATTGATTTGTTAAATGAATATTTAAATGGAAATTAAACGGGTAATGATAGTTACTCTTGAGTGATTACTAGTTTACCGCATTTATTTCACACTGTTGTAGCACATTTTTCACTAACAGTTGGGCATGGGCCTTTGGTGGGTGCCTACTGGGATTTATTTCTCACACCCTGTTTGGGTTATGTCTTCTGCCCAAATAGACTATATTGTTGCAGGTGTGGATAAGGGAAAGGGTCCCTATATAGGTACTTGAGTGTTGCTGAGGTGTAGGGGTGCATGGGACTGAGCTCAGGCTCAAGATGCTGCTAGATGTTCTGTTTTGTTGTACTTGCACTTCCCATTGTATCGTATTGTACTGTTGTGTAACATGTTATGGCTTCTTTTCTAGGAATAGTGACATGTTTCATCATTATCTATATAGTAGTTGGTTATCTTTTACTACAATTGTTAATATCAGTTGTGTATGGTTTATTCCTTCCGCTATTGTTGTATGCTATTTTTATTTTCCGTTGTTCTACACTTTGAAAAACGAGGGCATAGTTTCCCCACTATCAGTTCGAGGGCCTCGCTGCTAGTCGGCAGCCTCTGGCATTTGGGGAAATGTGCTTGAGGTCATGTGAACAACCAGGTTCGGGGCACCCATGGTGTGGCTTCTGGATCCGGGATGTTACAAATTCTGCCTACTCTGAGCTATTTCCATATGATTTTGAACCAAACAATCCTTCTCTAGCATCTTCTGTACAAGACTCGGCCCTAATAGCTCAGACTCTTTGGCCTCCAACCAACACAATGGTTATCTACACGGTCTCCCATAAAGTTCCTCAAAAGGTTCAATATGAACTGTATCCTAAAAACTATTGTTATAAGAAAACTCAACAAGTGATAAGGGATTTTCCCATGAACTATTGAAATCCAGAACATATGCTCTCAAAAAGACTTCTAAAATCTGAATTGTATGCTTTGACTGTTCATCATTCTGTTGGTGGTAATCCATACTCAGAAACACCTAAGTACCAAGTAACTTCTATAGTCCCTTATAGAAGCGCGAGGTGAAACACAGATCACGATATAAAACTATAGATCTCGGTACTCCATGAAATTGTACTATTTCCCGAACATAATACTCCCCTAACTGGTCGATTATAAAGGTCTCCTAAATCACCCTGGAATGGGCCACTTTGGTCAGTCGATCTACCACCACCCAAATGGAATCATTCATCTGAGGCTTCCTCGTAGTACCCACTATGAATTCCATCATGATGTCATTCAACATTCACTCTCGAATAGTCAATGACTGCAATAAACTACCTGGGAACTGATGTTCAGCCTTCATCTACCGACAGGTAAGGCATCGTGTCACAAAACTCACCACTTCCTTCTTCACTCTCGGCCACAAAAACGGACTATGTAGATCGTGGTACATATTAGTCAAGCCCAAATGCACTTCCCACTTTGACGCATGGAGCTCACACATCAACTCTTCTCGTACATCTTCCTGCACCAGAACACGACCATGAACATAAGAAACTCCATCAGTGCCTATGGTCCTACCAGAAGGTGAATCCCCACCTTCAATACTTTCTTTCAAAACCAAACACTCCGGGTCACCAACTGTCTCTCTTTAACTCAGCTCAAAAGAAAAGACTCAACTTTTATAGATACAAGGATAATCTTCCCATGCCATTTGTGTACCTCCAAATGCATCTCCACAAACAAGTCCATCATCATCCACTCTAAACTGGATTCCTGAACTATATGATTCTGACCCATCTGGCTCAGAGAATTAGTGACACTATTCCCTTTCCCTGGTGTGTAAACCAATTCAAAATCAAAATACTGCAGGTAATCAACCCATCATCTCTATTGAAGATTCAAATCCCGCTGAGAGGAGATGTATTTGAGAGTTTTATAGTCGATAAAAACCATAAAGGGTTCTCCCAAAAAATAATGTCGCCATCACATTAATGAACGAACCACAACAGTTAGCTTCCATTCAGGATTAGGATAATTGTTTTCATATGGACTCAACAACCTAGTCCCATAAGCTACAACTCAATCATCCTTCATCAACACTTCCCCAAGTCTAACACTAGAAACATCACTGAACAAGTTGTACCTCTTACCTGGATCGGGTAGGATCAAAATTATTGCGGTGGTCAAACACTTCTTCAGCTCCTTGAAATCATTCTCACAATCTTCTGACCAAATTAACTTATCCCACTTCTTGGTTAGGCATGTGATTAGTGCTTCCAAATGAGATAAATTACTAATAAACCTTCAGTATTAACCATCCAAACCCAAAAAACACCAAATATTAGAGATGTTCTTGGGCCATTCCGAATACACCACATCCTGAATCTTTTCTAGACCCACTGATATGCCTAACTCAGATTTGATATGTCCCAAAAAGTACACCTCAACAATTTAAAACTGACATTTTGATATCTTGGAATAAATCATATGCTCTATTAGTGTACACAAGATGATGTTAAGATGTTTGGCATGATTGTCATGAGTTCTAGAGTAGACCAAGATGTAATCAATGAAATGAACTAAAAACTGATGTAGATATTGGTCGAGTATTTGGTTCATCAATGCCATGAACACAGCTGGTGCATTGGTCAAACCAAACAGCATTACCAGGAATTTATACAACCCGTACCTGCTTCTGAAAGCCGTCTGGGGTATGCCAGAAGGTCTCCCCCTCAACTGATGGTGCCCCGATCTCAAATCGATCTTGGAAAACATCGAGGCACCTCTGAGCTGATAAAACAGGTCATAAATTCTTGGAAGAGGGTATCAGTTCTTAACTTTCTTGTGGTTCAACTTCCTATAATCAGAAAACAACCTCATTAATCCATCATCCTTCTTAGAAAACAACACAAGAGATCCCCAAGGTGATGTACTCGGATGTATAAAAACCCTTACGCTCCAATTACTCTAGCTGAATCTTCAGTTCATGGAGCTATTTTGGTTCCATTCGGTAAGGTGGAATGGAAACTGGATCCACTCCAAGATATAATTCAATCATAAACTCAATATCTATCTTGGATGGAAACCCTAATAATTCCTCAAGGAACACATCCTGAAACTGTTCCACAATAAATAGAAATAATGGCTTTCCTTTTTCCCCATCATCTATCATACAGAATTCCACTTGGTTTGTGAGCTCCCCTGTCTAATGGTGTAGCATCCCTTTGCATCCCAATCGAGTATCCCACTCACCACAAAAGACATGAGTGCTCCCATCAGAATATGTGAATTTTACTCGACAGTGGTAACATTCGATATGGGCTTGATATAACACCAACCAATTCATTCCCAAGAATAGGTCAAAACCTAACATATCTTAGACAGATATATCCCAAAGAAAACGATACCCACCAACCTATAGAGCATAACCCTTACACTTCTTGATGTCCTCGAACCTCACCCCTTGTGGAGTATCAAACGACATTACCCCACATACAGTCTCTATGGATAATCCCAACACAACTACAAACTGAGTATAAATAAAAGAATGAATAGCACCAATATTGAATAAAGAACTAGAAAATTTAGAAGATACAAGAATCATACCTCGAACAGTATATGGTCATGCCTCACCACCGTTAGGTGTAGCCTGAACTACATGGAGATGACCTACCCCTTTCCCATGGGCCCCAGCCTGAGTACCTTACACTGCATTGCTATGATAGTAAGGGTGATCTCGCCCCGGAGTTGCACATCCACCATGCCTACTAGTACAGACCATGAAGCTCCAGCTACCTACCTGATACGGGGTAACCGACCCCCTGCCTACACTCGGAATCTGTCTCTAACCTCCATCATTCCCTGACTGTCGTGGGTTCCTACATAATCTCTACACATGACCTAGCCTATCACATGCTCGGCACTCAGCTGGTGGTCGAGGACACTGGTCATGCTTGTGCCCCAGCCTACCACACTGAAAAAAGAAGACCAGGTCACCACCTTGAGAAGTTGACCCCCTCTTATGACTGCTATACATGCTTCCACCCTGCTAAAAGGTAGTAAAGTGATGATTCCTACTATCATAAGCCACACCAATTGCTTACCCAAATGGTTCCACAAGTTCACTACCTGAATCTCCCTTCAGGTACCCTTCTGATATAAGGGCTTGATCCACCACTTCAAAAAAAACTTTTTCAGATGGAATATATTCACCTAAAATCTGATCTTGTATCTCATACCATCTTGGAAGCATTTTTCCGCAGCTGCCTCATCTCCCATCAATATTAGAACAAAGCATCTCAAGTAGGTGAAACGACTAGCATAGTCCATCATCAATATTGTATCTCGAGTCAAACTCATAAAATCTTCAACCTTCTCTTGCCTCAATGTTTTTTTATAGAAGTTCTCATGAAAATTCACCTGAAAATCTTTCCACATTATCCCCTCATCCTACTCTGTCTAAACCATAATGTACAACCAATGTTTTTCTTTACCCCTCAGCATATAGGCCGCCAAATTGACTCGCCTCTCAAGAGGATTCTAAATATGGTTGATAATAGTTTTGATGAACTATATACAAAACTCTACTACTAATTTCCCACCCTCTTTAGTAATGGTCAAAGGGTGTTATAGGTGAAACTCCCAAGTCAGCTCAAACAAGCTCGGTGCAATCTTCCCAGGGTCTCGTTCCATCGTGTGCCTAAAACAAGAAAGTTTCTTGAGGAAATGATCTTCCCTATCTCATTGGACAACTGCTTTCTCCTGATCTACTATTTTAGGATCATTCTTGGAAATGTGTTCATGTTTCCCAACCAACGCACGTCTTCGAGGTTGCATTTCTCTATAATGCCAAACATGAGCTTTAGAATGCAACCATAAAGATTTTATGAGACGGAAGATATGTATATAGGCCCTTCGTAATAAAAAAAATAGTTCTTAGACACGGCCCAAAAGATCCCACTCTCAACTGGGTCATTATCCTCGGACATCTCCCTAAGTCTATGTTCAACATGGTATCTAATTATCATGGTCACATGCCTTATATTTTACTCCCATTTAAACCATTTTCGTATTCCAATTTACCCTTACAACAAATTATGCCACTTTTACTTCATTATCAAGAACCATTTTATAATTACTACATGAAATTTTCACTTCCCCTTTTACTCATTCATACCATATTATTAGGCATAATTAATTACTTTTAAGAGAACATATGCATCCTAACCTTTACATCTCACACACCCAGCCCATGTATGTGCTTGTCCTGATGTTTGTCTTTTTCCTAAATAGGTTCCTAGAATGATTCATAAATGCACAACCACATACCATTCCATCATCAAGATAAATATCACAAAACCGTCAAATCAAACAACAAGTGCATCCCCCAATGGTGAAATATCATCAAATGTAACAACACACAACAAGAAAATAAATCCCCTCCCAGGGTGACTTGGGTTTTCCCTCATACATGGGTTAGCTACTCCCATGCATGAGATTATAAAAAAGGCCTGAAACATTACTAATATACTATCTACCATCACCATATAGTAATAAAGTGAAAATAACTTCTCTGATACCACTTTGTAATGTCCCCGACCTGGGAACCACTAAGATGGTGCTCCGATCCAGGTAGTTACATGACCTAAAGATTGCCTCCCCGTACGCTAGAGGTTGCTGACTAGAAGTGAGGGTCAAATAGGTCACGTGAGGAGACTATACACTCAATACTATATTAATCCACAATAGATAATAATTGAAATAGTGAAAACATAAGAGAACAATCCATAACATTCAAAAATTACCAAATCCTAAAACTGGGTACATTCATAAACAATGATAAATATGGAATTCCATGCTACAGATTCAAGTGAACAAAACCAAAAAGAATGAAATTGTAGAATCCTCAAAACTTTCTGGACTCCAAGTTTAGAACCTCGCCCAAACATTTCCCATGACTAACTCAACTCTCTAGCATAGGTCCCTCTTCCTGACCTGCATGTATGAATTCTACTCGGCTTCCTAATGGTGGCCTAAGTAGGGTGTGAGTATAACTCAGTAGGACACCACCAACAGTGTCTAAAAAATATCCAGTAAGGTAGATAGGGCATGAAAATTATAATATTGTAAAAAAAGGTAAAAAGTTCAATAGGTCATTATAAACTATGTACATTTTATTTATAATACCAATGAATTTAGGGTTCACCACTGAGGAATTTCATTATTCAATATCCCCTTGTTATATATTCTATGGATTAGGAATATTAAGTTTTCTCAAGAATATGAAAATAAAATTAATCCATATCTCAATATACATCACAATATAACAATTTCCAATATCCTCACCTCGAAGCCTCAGTCCAGGTGGAATGAAACTGTTAGGGGAATAAAACTTTGTACCCTTCCTTAACCAGTGCATTTAGGGGAGGATCTAGATCCTTGGTCCAACTCAACCTATGGGCATAGAACCTCATGTAAATACCCCACTCTACCAAGTCATGTGCACATGCTTATTTATCCTTCACCACAAAACACCATATCACAACAACATAGCCAACATCATTTACCATCATCTGAATAATCTCAATAAATGGAAAATTTCATTTTTCTTCAATCCATTAACACTTTCATTATTAATATTACTTAACCCCTTTATATACAATCCCATTTTCCAAGCCTATGTCACAATGCATAATCAAGTATAAATTTAATCCCTAGAATTTTCCAATTTATCAATTTCATCCTTTTACATGCCAACCAAACAACCTATTAGGTAATTACCCAACCTAGGTGTATTACTAGACACCAATTTCATTTCATTTAAGAATACTAACATATTCATCAAGGGATCTACATTATTTCACAACGGCTTACATTTACATAGCTAACTCTAAGTCCCGGGAAATATCGGCACGCCCCTCGGGTGGCCCTAAATTGGTCGACTCATCTTCCATGCATCACATGTGGATCAAGAGGGGTTCAATTAACCATTTAGACACCAATACATCACATCATGTTAAAGGTAACAAGAAATCTTCAAAAGATGGAATGAATAAAACCCCTACATGCAAAAATCTACACAAAACCCAATGGATATATCTTTTAGACCACCTACCTTAAATATGTTGGTGAACACACTCCCAATAAAATCCTTATATATCTATTCAACCAAAACATGATGCTTTACCCTAAAACTCACTAAAGAAGTAGGGTTTGAGAACTTTGGATGTATAGGGGAATGAAATAGAAACCCTAAACCAAAAAGAAAAGAAAGAGGGATATTAGGATTACTCGGATCCTCAATCAGCAACTGACGGCACTCCAAATGGATTATGAATGAAGGTGATCGACCTCTTGGAATATCTGCAAAGCATGGGTCATCATTGGGTTGAAGGAGGAAGATGGGGGAGAAAACCTAAGTTGGGTATAAAAATCCCGCAATGGAATTTTTTGTAAATTTTTAATGGTTTTTGGGCCGCATGGTTTTCCCGAACAGTTTTCCAAACCATGCGCAAACTGTGTGGATTCTTCTTTCCTAAACTAGCCCCCTTGCAAGGTTTGCGCGCATCGTTTTCCAAACTGTGCGCAAACCTTATGGAAGCTACTATCAGAAAAACCATTTTTTCACACGCTTTCATAGGATTTCAACATATTTTTCACTAATCATGCGCAAACTTTTTACCATGCCCAGAACCCCCATTTTTCTTCCTCTTTCGAGTCCTGGAACCACAGAACACCCTCAATCCTTCTTAAGGACTTGGAAAATACTTAATTAACTAAAAATATAGGGTATAAACTGAAAGGTATGTAAAACATACCTTACGGAGAAATCTGGGATCTTACACCGAGTATATTTGAAACTCCATTGATTTACAATTTAGAGGAAACATGATGGGGAATTCATGATAAATTACATTAGAGTAGATAATAATGAGAGATTGTGTGGATATTTATAGAAAATGAGGGTGGATTTTATATTAATTTCAGAAAATAAGTGTTGTAAATATAGGTTGTTAAAAATTTAATACCATTCACATCACATGGTTTTACCGAACGTTTTTTGAAATTTAAGTAATTTTTTTCACTTTTTCAGTTTCAGAATATAAATACCTTATTTTATATAACTTTGGAAATGGTAATATAATTTTCCCACAAAATATTGTCTTTGAAAATTTATTTTCCATTTCAGAATTTTGAATTTTGTATATAGGTTTAAGATGTTATTTTATTTATATAAATGTAATTATATTGAATAGGTAACATTTTTTATTCAATTATATTATATATGAAATAATTTCTATAACTTGATTATATCATTATTCTTGTGGTACAGTTTTACAGTATTTTTCAATTTAGTGAAAAAGATGGTGGTCTCAAAAAAAAAAAATTACCATTGGATAATTTTGAAATTTTACTATCAAATTTAATGAAATTTCAATGAAAACATTTAAAATTATTTGATAATTTTAAATTTTGAATAAAAAATTATTTTTATTTAAATATCATGTGTTCAAAAAAAATATCTCTTCTAGTTATTAAATATAATTTTTATTCTACGTCATATGGGTATAATTATATCACTTTTCATGAATTAATTATTCTTATAATTATTAATTATATTATTAAAAATTGATTACTAGGAATGATATTGACTTCCCACTCAAGGCCTTAAGGACTATATTAAAACATGTGGGCCAAAATTAAAAAAATATTTTATTCATTTTATTGGACACTTTTATGAATAATAATTGCATTATTATAATAATGGTTTTACTACCAATTGTGAGATTTCATTGTCTATATTATAATGGTATTATTCCGATAGACACATTACCCTTAATATTAATTCTTCAGTTTAACATAAAAAATTATTTGTTTATTTCTATTAGTTTTTATAACTTCTCTGTTATGGTGCATATGTTTTTCCTTTTAAAAATACGTATCTTGTATACATATTTTCTTTTTTTTGTATCATCCTCCAGGGTTCAGGGTTATGGAATTTCCATATATCTATAATATTTTTAAAGTACTAAATATAGATTTCATTATATATGTAATTAGCTATTTTTCTATTTTATTATAACGTGTTGTAATATTTTGATGAACTAGTTGAATTTACAATATTATGAAATATTTTTGATAAAATCTCTACAATATCAGGTGTCAAAATATAGGATTTTTATATTAAATAGGATTTTACCTTGTATTATCGGATCATTGACGGTTCTAGAGTGTCTTTGAATAGTAATATATTAGGTAAATACTCCTCAAATAGATCAGATTCATAACAACCTCAGTATATTATGGTTTTGAAATATTTGATTTTTTATTAACAAAATCCTTTATATATTTAAAATTTTCCATGAATATTCAATATCCTCCGTAATACTTTTTTGTTGATATATCATTAATAATATTTAGGGGACTAATTCTTAATCTCAGGTGTGTGTCTCTTCTGTAATTATAATTTAAAATTATATTCATCTTAAAATAATTTATTTTTCATTTGGTTACAATTTATTCTATTTGTACTTGACTGAATAACATTAATTTGATCTTATATAAATTTATATAAAATGTAAATCTCATTTAATAACATTAACTTTTCCATTCTTCTAAATGAAGACACGTAGAATCCTAAATCTCATTTTAAACCCACTTGAAAACTATGCGTCTTAATGAAAAATAAAGGATCATATCTTGATTCTATGTTGAAATAAAAGAGATGTTCAACCAAAAAGGGATTCTATTGTATGGGAATATAATCTTTTATTCTATAGTATTTTAATATAATTCACCAATAACATGAAGAAAAATTATTAATAAAATTTATTACTAGTATAGAATCTATATGGATCAACCACTATATGAAAACAACAAAAGACACCATGGACATAATGATATGACTACAATGGAATAAAGAAATATGGTATATATTGAAGTCTCTCTAACCCATTTATTCATATGATACATGTTTCAGGATGAAATAATCCTAAACTCCATACGTAATCCCTAGTGTATAGAAACTAGAACTCTAGGTCTCTCTATTCTACTGTGGATTAGTTTACCCAAAGTTCGATTAAAAATTAAATAAAACTATATTTAACCAAAAATAAACATGATTCACCAATAGGTTGAATGTTTCAAAAGATGTATCCTAGCACAATACAGGTAACAAAATAATTAAATGGAACATAAAAACCCCAGAAAACCTATATATGAATTCATATTAGACCAATTAATGTCAATTTTTAAATATATATACAATCCGTAGAAAAAGTCACATAAAAATAGTACCTAGCCCATATAAAAACTATAAATTAGATGGAGATGTTGAAAACATGTCCTCTAACAGTCAAAATGTCTAGAAAAACACTAATTTTAAGTCCAACCCCACAAATATGGCATGTACAAGCAAGACACATACTTAATATATCTACTAGAGTACCTATTGAAACCTAAATTGTAGCAATGTAGAGGTTTCATGCCCATTAGGGAGCCCATATAGGGTGTGATCATAAACTCTTAGTACGAAACCATGAATTTCCTATCAACATGCATAATGATAAATGTGTGTATACATACACATGTCTATTTGATAATGAAAATATAAAACATCCATAAAGTCAATCATAAAATATAGAAATAATCATTAGAAAAATGAGCCAATTCAAATTTAATAGTCGGCATAAATGGCATACATTCAATTATTTGAATAATTAAATTGATTAGATATTATAAAAGAACATAAGTAATTATATTTATCATTAGTGAAAATTGATTTGATCCATGATTTAAAACCAAATAGTACACGTGTCCTCAATAAGGGACTGTCCCATTTAAGAAATAAAAAAATATATATATCCTCTATAAGTAGAAATGTACATATATATATGTATATAAATACATATTTTTAAATCCATAATCTAAACTAAGGGAAACTATCTCCTTATGTGGAAGAAATGTGTATGCATCGCCCCCCTAGGAAGTCGGTCATCTTCTCAAATGAAGGCACTACGTGTATGTCATATTATCTAGGAGGCATTCTCTTATAATAGGAAGTGTCATTTATATGAAACTATTCACATATCCAGAACAATATATATATATATATATATATATATAATCAGTAAACTATTGGGGGCCTCCCTTAATGTAGGGTGTAACTACAAATAAGTATAGACAAAGATACATACCAAGTCATTACAAGATCATAAAACCCGAACCTACAAGATATGATGTACAAACCATTTATGAAATACATAGAAAACCAAGGTTTTAAATCTTCAATAATATTATTCAAATAATTAAACATGGTATTCAAAAAATATATATAATAGTAATAGTATAATTAGAGGTATCCATAACATGAATATTGACATATATCACATCATAGCAATGGAAATTCTTCATACCGTATAGTAAACCTGATTTATATCCACAATATATAAGATATTTATCAATAATATATATTATTTTAAAAAATAAGGAACTTTAATTTCACCAAGAAATAAATATTTTGTAACATGTAAAAAATATAACAAAAAACATGATTTACATCTTAAATAAATGAAAAAAAATTCAAATATTTTGTTATCATGGAATAACCAAAATTTTATCATTTTCATAATAGTCCAAATTAAGTATTATATACATGGAATTACAATTAAAAATGTGTGTGTGATTTATGTTTCAATACCAATCATTTGAGTATGTTATGCATCGATATTCAATCCATTGTGAATTTAAATTTTGGTTAAATAAACCATTGTTATAAAAAAATTATGGAAATAGACATCTCTTGTCATTTACCAAAAATACGGTGTGTTAAATATTCATTTGTATATGTAATATAACAAAATAGATCAATCAAAAAAACATAAATACAAATTTAATGTGATAAATATCCATTCCACACAAATTATTTTTTAGAAAAAATTATAAGAGACATTAATGCAATTAAATCTAAAAATAAACCCTGGAGTTTTTTCAATTCATGATCATATAAAAATATATTTATGAAATACCAGTGTATAAATGTAATAATATGATATTTTCGTATGTATTTCTTCATGTCATGATCTTGTTGAATTAGGTGTTATATACACACCGCCAATATAAAGTGAGTAATAGTAGTTGAAATTAAAGGTAAACAACAATATATTACGAATATCAATTGGTCAAATAAATAAACAAACATTTATTGGTAAATTATATAAACTATAGTTGAGAACACTAAACATTTATAAGATGTGTTTTTTTATAAATATGGGTTTTTATTGTATTTTTTTAATTGAAAATTTGAAAAAAAAATGCAACATTAATTTAATGAAATAAAATTCATTTTTGTGTATAAAAAATCCATATTTTATTAGGTTTTTTTTTAAACTTTTTAATTTTTATTAAATAGTAAAAAAATATTTTTTTTCAAAAATATAATCAATTATTTTCAGTGTGATGAAAACAAATTACCTAAATTCTTATAAACCTATTTTATAGATAAATAATATTTTTAATAAGTAATATTTTTAATAAGTAATATAACTAATTTTGAAAAATAATTTTGAATATAGAACTCCATGTTTGATATTTTAGAAATATAAGTAATGTTTTTATTCAGAATAAAATAATTATCATTCATCTATTTTGATCAATTATTCAAATGGTCCATATATATTTTTATATTGTTCTAAATTAAAATTATTCTAATTTAATTAAGAATCCAGTTACTTCAAATGAAATCAATATAATAAATTAAAATTTAATTAAAAAATATTTAGTAATAAAAAGAAATTTTTCTAAAAAAAGTTTTTAATGCATTACGAAAATTTATTAACAATATTTTTTACCATTTAAAAAAATAGATCCTAGTAAAATTGATTCGGTAATTTCTATCGTAATATTTAAAATATGCAATAAGGACCATTTTTTTCATTTAATGTATTTACCATAGTAAATGTTTTTCACTGGGATAAAGGATAAATGATTTGACAAGGGGTAAAACAAATTGATAATTCCACAAATACTGCTAATAATGAATAAATTTGATTTTATGATTTTTTTTAAACCATACATTGTTATATATAAGATAATTTGTCACATACATAACTTATTTTAAAGTTATTTTTAATTTATTTTCCATTCATGCTTTGTTTTGGGGGTTTCTAAAGGTTTTATGGAGAATATGTGAGTTTTCAAGAATTGGGCCAAACTGTGAGCCCAATTCCAGATTTAAAAATAAATTTTTGTTTCTTTTATAACTTTTTCATTTTTTTTATATTTTTTCAGTAATTACAATTCCTAAATGTCCTCCCCTGATATATTAACACCACATTTAAATTTGGAGCCTTTATAAATCCATAATCATTGGGGATTTGAGTTTTTATTTGAGAATTGGGCCAACCCGAAAGCCCATTTTCCAGTTTTAAATTTTTTTTTAATTTTTTAATATATTATTCATTATAATGAATTTTTCGGTTATTCTACCTCCCCCTCGACCCTATGGAGCCCAGCCGCGCTCCCATTCATTTTCCCCCTCTTTGGAGCTCGTTTGCATCGCGATGGAGTGCTGATATTCTTAGGGTTTCAAAAATCGGGAAGATTTGAGGAGGTAAGTTATTTACAACATAACTCTCTCAATTCTTACTATTTTTTCCCCATTACAGTTCCTATATGATATCATAATCCCTATTCAAATATCACATGAATTGTTGGATGTTTTCAAATTCATATTCTGGTGGATTTTGAGTCGTTTTCTTCAAGATTATTTTGGGTATGTGTTTCTCTCTTCAATTCATTCCTTCTCTTTAGGGTTTCCTCCCACTTTCATAAATTTATAGAGTGTCCAGATATTAGGGTTCATACCTAGGGTTTGATTTGGGGTATATTTGGTGAAATATTAGGGTTTAGGGTTTGTTTTCACATCCTTGTGGTGCGACGGAGGTGCGGTTGAGGTTTCTCACCAAGATTCAACGGTTTTGACTCAAAAGGTAGGTGGTTCCATGTGTAAACAATTAGTGATGAGTTAGCTTTCTTTATTTAACCATTTTTCATATTCCTCATATGTTGGGTGGGGTTCGAAAACTGTTTATGATTGATTTGGTTATGTGTTAAATTTTATAGTCACTTTTTAACATGAAATTGGGTGTTTTCATGTGTAACTCATGGGGTTTTATTTGGGTGTGGTTTATAACTTATGAAATTGGTTCATTAAATTTGTTTGGCCTGCCAATTCTGGTTTGGTAATTTAATAGTGTCATGTGGTTATAAAAAGAATGGTTTTGAATAGGTTTGATGTGTAAAAAATTGTTATACTTCTTGAGGTCATTTTAGGAAAATGTGTGTTTTCATTTGTATCTTTTGTGGTATTATTCAAGGTTATTTTATAACACTTGAATGTGTTTTTATAAATGTATCTAAGACTGAAAATTCTATTTTTGATAGGAATTGGTATGGTTTTGGTCTTAAATGGGGGTTTTTAAATGGGTTTTGTGTGCAAGACATAGTTACACCCCTTGAGTTGTATTTTTGAAAATTGTGAATATTTTGTTTGGTTAAACAAAGTGGATAAAAGAGTGTATATGTACTGTTTGGGGGGTGTGATCACCTAATATGAGTTTTTGAAAGGTATGGTGGTTATTTAAGATTTCAAATATTTTTATTAGAATGTTTTATAAAGTGCAGAAATGTTTTAGAAAATGGGAAGAGAGCTGCAAAACATGGTTGTGGGCTGTTTTGTGTGAGTGTGTTGTGAAAATTGAATTTTTTTTGATGAAAGTGGTATTATATGTTATTTTAGTGGGCTATTATGTGAGTTATAATGTCTTGGTATGGTTTATAAAAATGGTTTAAAGGATTTGTGGAAGTGGCCATGTAATGTGAAGAGTGTTGTGGGCTATTTTTGTATGAGTTGGATTTTAAAAATCAATTTGAATGAAAAGTGTACTTTTGTGACTTGTGTGGTATACATGTGGGATGTTTGGTGAATTTTTGATATGTAAATGATATTTTCATTTTCAAAGTATATATCTTGACTTGTTGAACTTGTTTGAGCACAAAGGGAAAACCCGGGTATCTAGGTGGGTGGACGTGTACTAGTATGCTAGTGAATCTGTGAGGTTTGGCCTCAGTTTCACTTAGAAAGATTGACGCTTACAACTCTAACTAAACTATGATGATGATTATTGGGGACCACTAGGTTATGGGTATGTTCCCTACTAGTGGCTCGTGCACGAGAATGGATATTTGTGATGGTTACTCTCACCGAGATACGAGGTACCTGGGACTCATAGCTAGCTAGTGCCTAGGGGTTATTTCCCATTGCTTGTGCTCACTGGATACTTTGTTATTACCGTCGGAATACGGTATGAGAGGCTTGAAAATTCAGTATCTATGGTATTTATTTTAAATGTTTTTATTCTTTAAATTAGCCCACCTAAAAAGTGTTTTTATTTAATGTTGCATCTTTTAGAAATTTTAACTTGCATCTCATGTCTTTGAAAAATTGCATGCTTTTCGCCATTAAATGTTTATCACATGGAATCTATTAGTGGTGGTATCCTATTGGGATTTGTCTCACACCCTACTTACACCCTTGGGTGTATGTAGACTTGGTTATTTTTGTTGTCGCAGGTTGGGTACAGTTTTTTTGTTCCAGTGGTTCGGGTTTCTAGCAGGTCCTTAGTAGTGAAGTCTTGTGAATATAGCATAAGGGTGGTGCCCCTTGACAAAAGGGTTCTTGGGCTGTCCTTATTTGTTTTTTTCCTTTGTAATGGTCTTTAAATGTAGTTTTAACTTATGTAATTCAGTTCTGAAATTTTGTAAAAGATGGTTTTAGTTGAAAAATCCTGATTTGTTTTATTGAGTTTTTTTGTTGTTTAATGTTTATAAAATCGGGTAAATCGTTCCCAATTATCATTATATGTTACCCGGGCACTTGTGCCAGCCCATGGGGATCGGGAACGCCCTTCGGGCCTTGTCACGGGCTGGGTTTGGTGTCGATTTTGGCGGCGACCAGATTTGGTTCGTGACAAAATGGTATCAGAGCAGGTTCGCTCCATTTGAGTCATGTTATTTGGAAAATAGTCTGGATAGTCTAGAGTTATTATTGTTGGGACATGGAATTCTGTTTATGGGTAGTGTGCTTGATCACCACACCTCATTTCAAAATTCAAGTCGCCAGGGGAAGTTGGGATTTGTCTATGTCTTTGGGTTTTCTTGGTTTGATGATGATTAGGGGAAATGAAAAGAGAGTTGGGTTAATGGTCTCAATGAGCTCGCAGGGTCTGGCAAGCCATGTGGAGCTGGGGATATTCCCTAGAAAACTCTCTGTGACAGTGAAGTGATTGGAATATGGCCGCCAACCATATGTCCAAGTCACCCACAGAAACTAGTTTCCTCTCGCATTGTCTGGTGTTCTTTAGTTTTGAAATCGTGGCATTTTGGTTTTAAGGTGACTTGGTTTTAAGAAGCGTAAAGTTTTTATGAAATGGTTTTTAAATAAATAGGGAATGGATGGGTTTATGAAATGGAAGAACTGAATTTTTAGAATTGTTTTGAAATATAAAATGGTGTTCTTACACCTCTTTGAAAGCAGGAACTATATTGAAGTTGGTTTTGAAAAGTGTTTCCAATAGAGTTTTCTAAACAATCAGTGTGTGTTTTAATGGGATGAGATGTTTTGAAATTGATGTGAATTTCTTAAAAGTGAGTTATTTTCTAAATGGTTGTGAATTTCTGAATTTTTTTTAAGATGTGAATTGGGATTTTGATCTCGTGGTTAGCGGTTTTGAGAAAAAAAGGATGTGTTGGTTGACCGTTTTGGTTTTGAAAAGTGGAACAAATTTTTGTTTTAACCTTTGGTATTTTCGTGAGCAAACACATGCATGGGGTTATATGGGAAGATGGATGGTTGATGACATGACTCGATGAGTGTCAAGATGGGTATGAGGAGGATGCCCGGTGTGGCACTGAAACATGCATGTGTAAGGCCCATGGGGTACCATTGGTGGATGCGCTAACCGCTGAACCATTTGTTTTCAAAGAAATGTTTTTAAAGAGAAACATGAAGACTTGATGAATTGTTTGGAATGGTTTATATTATTTATTTTTGTAAAATTTTGATGTTGTGGGATGTTTTGAGTCCAAGTTCCCCTCCTGTTTTAACTGTGTTTTGGGTTTGGGTTTGGTCAATAAGTTGTGTTATAGGGACAGTTAGTGGTCTCTTTTGAAAAATGTTTTGGGATGCATTTATGATGGTTCCCTTAATGTGTTTAGATATGGTTTGTGGTGTATCTTGACTAATGGACCAACTTGGTTGGGTCCTTGGGATCAGTCGTTGGATAAGGTACACCCCCATTAAAGGTTAGTGCACAACTGAAGTGCAACCCGGATTGTTTCGCCATTTGAAGACCCTCCAGTTGATCAATATAAGGAATATTTTTTTTTCTTGAGATTTTTATATTGAGTCTACACTCATTCCTTTCTTTGATTTTTATATCCTCTTGTAATGGGAGAGTGCTTGTGGATGGGTGAAAGAGACCATAGTTTCTTATGTTTCCTAATTCGTCGAAGGTGGATGTGGTCTAGGGTTGTTATTTTGGATGAGTGTCTTGATGGTGTCTAAGAGGGCCTTTGGGGTTCTTCAAAGTTTCTTTGAAGCATGAGTTCATGTTAAACCACCAGTGTGAGAAATATGGTCACGATGGGATATTGTGTCCACTTTCTAGAATTGTGTGTTGTTTGGGGATGTTGTATAAGGTCCCTCTCCATGCATTGTTTATATCAGTCACAATGGCCATGTTCGGTGATGCCTTATGATGTCATGTGCTCGATTGACCATATAGGTGAAAGTCGTGAAATCCTCCGAGAGTCCCTGTTGTGTTGGGTGAATGTCTCCCTTGGAAAAAACATCAAAATATTACATTTTAGAGTAAGTTGAGTGTAGGTGTTCTTTACTTATGTTGTTTCTCACATGAAGAAACAAGGTGTGATGTGTGTGCATCTTCTTAGCCCTTGTTTTAGTGAAATATTGGGATAGGGTAAAGTGAGTATGAAATTTTTTATGTCTGGAAAACATATCTTGGGTTGTGGTGTAGTTTTTGGTGGCACCGAAAGAATAATTCTCATTTAGTGGGTTTCCGAAGACTAACTGCGAGGCCGAATATGCTTCAATAATTTGAGCTCCAACCATAGGTCTCGGAGAGAAGCTGGCACGTAGTCAGGGGAAATCACAGGGTCATTTAAACCCTTGTAAAATTTCATATCCTCGGTGTGAAAGATTGGAAGTGTTTAAACCTATGATGTCATCATATTCCCTCTGTTGTTATCATTCGGTGGAAATAGGCGGTGGGCCTTGTACCAATGTCATCGCCTAATGTCATTCCCTCCCCCTTTGGTTTCCACTGAGTCTTTGGAGAATGGTTGGAAATTTGGCTAGACATGCTGAGCACATGGTTTATGAACGATTAAGAGAGACTGTGTTCCTGGAAGCCATGCCGGAAGATTGATCAGCACAGTTAGTTCACGGTTTCAAAAACTGTGCAGACTAACCGTGCGACCTTCCCAAATCTTGAAATTTTTGGGTCTTTCTGTGCCGACATGTGCTAGTCGATTAAGATGGTTGGTTCATATGGTGGGGAGAACCACTATGATTATCATGTATGTTCCTTAGGAAATTTCAAATGGAAGCATACCCTTGGTACCAGGGAGTCCGTTCAGGCCTCCCCCTATTAGTGTCCTGATTCTGTCTCGAAACAAATATTGGTTGTCTCTTATAGTGGGGAGCATATTAGTGTCCCCCCATACCAGTAACATAGATTTATCTATGGTTTTGGCTTGGTGTAGATAGTCTCGTTCGGAGATATCTAGCTACCAACATCTTCCTTGACTAAACGTTGGGACTAGAGAGTGCCCAATGGTTTAGTTAAAGTAAGGTAAGTGTAACCTTGTTCAAAGTTGTTGTTCGTTTGGGTGAATTGCTTGAGTCTTGTTCAGATAGTGTTTGAAGAGTTTTATTTTGGGATAAAGTATGAATGTTATTGATCCTTTCAGAAAAGTAGTGTAAGTTATGGTTGTGAGATTAATCCTTCCTTAATTGATCACTGGAGGTGTTTTGGCCTTTGGGGGTGAAACCTTGCAAGAGAGTACCTATTGGTTTCTCAGTGGGGTTTGGTTGTTGCTTTAACCATGCTGTGACTTTCCGGGGCGGAAAGTTTTCAAGGTGGGGAGAATTGTCACATACATAACTTATTTTAAAGTTATTTTTAATTTATTTTCCCTTCATTCTTTGTTTTGGGGGTTTCTAAAGGTTTTATGGATAATATGTGAGTTTTCAAGAATTGGGCCAAACTGTGAGCCCAATTCCAGATTTAAAAATAAATTTTTGTTTCTTTTATTAATTTTTCATTTTTTTATATTTTTTCAGTAATTCCAACTCCTAAATGTCCTCCCCTGATATATTAACACCACATTTAAATTTGGATCCTTTATAAATCCATAATCATGGGGGATTTGGGTTTTTATTTGAGAATTGGGCCTACCCGAAAGCTCATTTTCCAGTTTTAAAATTTTTTTTAAATTTTTTAATATATTATTCATTATAATGAATTTTTCGATGATTCTACCTCCCCCTCGACCCTAAGGAGCCCAGCCGCGCTCCCATTCATTTTCCCCCTCTTTGGAGCTCGTTTGCATCGCGATGGAGTGCTGATATTCTTAGGGTTTCAAAAATCGGGCAGATTTGAGGAGGTAAGTTATTTACAACATAACTCTCTCAATTCATTCCAATTCCTATATGATATCATAATCCCTATTCAAACATCCCATGAATTGTTGGATGTTTTCAAATTCAGATTCTGGTGGATTTTGAGTCGTTTCCTTCAAGATTATTTTGGGTATGTGTTTCTCTCTTCAATTCCTTCCTTCTCTTTAGGGTTTCCTCCCACTTTCATAAATTTATAGAGTGTCCAGATATTAGGGTTCATACCTAGGGTTTGATTTGGGGTATTTTTGGTGAAATATTAGGGTTTAGGGTTTGTTTTCACATCCTTGTGGTGCGACGGACGTGCGGTTGAGGTTTCTCACCAAGATTCAAGGGTTTTGACTCAAAAGGTAGGTGGTTCCATGTGAAAACAATTAGTGATGAGTTAGCTTTCTTTATTTAACCATTTTTCATATTCCTCATATGTTGGGTGGGGTTCTAAAACTGTTTATGATTGATTTGGTTATGTGTTAAATTTTATAGTCACTTTTTAACATGAAATTGGGTGTTTTCATGTGTAACTCATGGGGTTTTATTTGGGTGTGGTTTATAACTTATGAAATTGGTTCATTAAATCTTGTTTGGCCTGCCAATTTGGTTTGGTAATTTAATAGTGTCATGTGGTTATAAAAAGAAGGGTTTTGAATAGGTTTGTTGTGTAAAACATTGTTATACTTCTTGAGGTCATTTTAGGAAAATGTGTGTTTTCATTTGTATCTTTTGTGGTATTATTCAAGGTTATTTTATAACACTTGAATGTGTTTTTATAAATGTATCTAGGACTGCCAATTCGACTTTTGATAGGAATTGGTATGGTTTTGGTCTTAAATGGGGGTTTTTAAATGGGTTTTGTGTGCAAGACATAGTTACACCCCTTGAGTTGTATTTTTGAAAATTGTGAATATTTTGTTTGGTTAAACAAAGTGGATAAAAGAGTGTATATGTACTGTTTGGGGGGTTTTATCACCTAATATGAGTTTTTGAAAGGTATGGTGGTTATTTAAGATTTCAAATATTTTTATTAGAATGTTTTATAAAGTGCAGAAATGTTTTAGAAAATGGGAAGAGAGCTGCAAAACATGGTTGTGGGCTGTTTTGTGTGAGTGTGTTGTGAAAATTGAATTTTTTTTTATGAAAGTGGTATTATATGTTATTTGAGTGGGATGTTATGTGAGTTATAATGTCTTGGTATGGTTTATAAAAATGGTTTAAAGGATTTGTGGAAGTGTCCATGTAATGTGAAGAGTGTTGTGGGCTATTTTTGTATGAGTTGGATTTTAAAAATCAATTTGAATGAAAAGTGTACTTTTGTGACTTGTGTGGTATACATGTGGGCTGTTTGGTGAATTTTTGATATGGAAATGATATTTTCATGTGCAAAGTATATATCTTGACTTGTTGAACTTGTTTGAGCACAAAGGGAAAACCCGGGTATCTAGGTGGGTGGACGTGTACTAGTATGCTAGTGAATCTGTGAGGTTTGGCCTCAGTTTCACTTAGAAAGATTGATGCTTACAACTCTAACTAAACTATGATGATGATTATTGGGGACCACTAGGTTATGGGTATGTTCCCTACTATTGGCTCGTGCACGAGAATGGATATTTGTGATGGTTACTCTCACCGAGATACGAGGTACCTGGGACTCATAGCTAGCTAGTGCCTAGGGGTTATTTCCCATTGCTTGTGCTCACTGGATACTTTGTTATTACCGTCGGTATACGGTATGAGAGGCTTGAAAATTCAGTATCTATGGTATTTATTTTAAATTTTTTTATTCTTTAAATTAGCCCACCTAAAAAGTGTTTTTATTTAATGTTGCATCTTTTAGAAATTTTAACTTGCATCTCATGTCTTTGAAAACTTGCATGCTTTTCGCCATTAAATGTTTATCACATAGAATCTATTAGTGGTGGTATCCTATTGGGATTTGTCTCACACCTTACTTACACCCTTGGGTGTAAGTAGACTTGGTTATTTTTGTTGTCGCAGGTTGGGTACAGTTTTTTTGTTCCAGTGGTTCGGGTTTCTAGCAGGTCCTTGGTAGTGAAGTCTTGTGGATATAGCATAAGGGTGGTGCCCCTTGACAAAAGGGTTCTTGGGCTGTCCTTATTTGTTTTTTTTCCTTTGTAATGGTCTTTAAATGTAGTATTAACTTATGTAATTCAGTTCTGAAATTTTTTAAAAGATGGTTTTAGTTGAAAAATTCAGATTTGTTTTATTGAGTTTTTTTGTTGTTTAATTTTTATAAAATCGGGTAAATCGTTCCCAATTATCATTATATGTCACCCGGGCACTTGTGCCAGCCCGTGGGGATCGGGAATGCCCTTCAGGCCTTGTCACGGGCTGGGTTTGGTGTCGATTTTGGCGGCGACCAGATTTGGTTCGTGACATACTTGGTCCATTAGGTTCCTATTTTATTCATTATTACATTACTTTTATATTTTAAAATTAAAATAAACAAAAAACCCCCTTCTCATGCATTTAACAATTTTTCATCACAATGGTAAGGATTAGAAAATCTATAAATGTTTAAATAAAAATATTTTTATTAATATTCAATTGAATATATTTTGGTAATTAAATTTAAATTTTAATTCATATAATTATTATTATTTTAAAATGTGTTGTCATGAAATATGTGCATAGAGTAGAAAAATTAAGTAATTGATTTTTAATACAATAAAAGAGATATATTTTGTATGAATTATTGGTTTCCATGAATTTTATAAACAGTAATTAATAATAAGTTATTATTTAATTTTCTAAATAATAGATCATTTTTTATCTATACTTTCATAATATCAAATTATGCAAATTTTTCCAAAAATAACATTAAGGATATTTAAATTTAATAAATATTTTACTGTCTAATTTAAAAATCATTAAAATCATTTTTATGTGAAATGAGGGATTAGAAATTGTTTATTATAATATAAATATAACTTTTATGTGTAACTTGAAAATTTTAAAATTCCATTCGTCACCCATAAAATCTTAATATTGTCAAAATAACCATATATTATTTAATATTAAAGTATACTAAAAATAAGATTCCCTAATAAACATATGTGTTGGGTTTTCTCTCAAAATTCATAACAAATACTTTTCCAAAATTCCAATACAACATTCCCTACCCCCTTTGATTACTATAACCCAATATTTTGACGGCCTTATTTTTAAACAAAATGTGGATTTCTAAGAAAGATAGAAATGTATTAACTGAATTCTATCATATTTATTTCTTCTTTCATATCCTAAAAATATATTTTTAAAATCTTAATACAATGAAATAAATATCATCCCAATATTTAAATTTTATTATTCTCATAGAGATACTTTTTTACCTCCTCTCCAACCTGTAGAAAATGAAAACATCACTCACATGTATCTGAAGAATGGTACCACCTCAAAGCGAGGTCTTTTATTTTTTATCACCACCTAACACAACATGTTATAAATAAAGATTTAATGTATATGTATTATGTTTATTAATTAATTATGATTTTATAAATATTATATATTATCTACTTTCTCTCCTTCCCTTTTTTTGGAAAATACAAATGTCACTCATGTGTACGTGTGGGCTATGACCTCAATAAAGGATGCATTTCGTTTAACATTAGATTCTAACATGACTTATTATAAGGATGTATTTAATTAATAAAAAATATATTTATAATATGATAATCATTTAGTAATGGTTAACCTTTAACTTATTTCTTTCCTTTTCATCAATCATAAAAATGAAAATGTCTCTCATGTGTATGTGTAGGCTACCACATCCAGGATTAACGTATCTCGTTTTTCATTACATCCTTCCATGGATGGTTCTGAAAGTATATTTAACATAAAAATTAATAATTATAAAAAGTTAAATATTATGTTTATGATGGATCCATGGCCCCTTAATTCACTATTTAACACACTAAATAAGATTTGTATTGAACAACCACCACATTACTGATGTAAACATAAAGGTTTTGTTAACTAAATAAAACATGGTAATAAATGAAATTAAATATATAATGATATTTAAATGGAAACTAATAATGATATTATGAACCTAAATAATTAATATAATTATAATATTTGTGATTTAGAAAATTTACGATGAATTATGAGACTCAAAATAATAGATATTTCTGTAAAACATAGTTTTAATGATTTTGATCCTACTTTTTTTTCCTCCAAATCCATGTTATTTAATTTGATTCAATGATGTAATTATCTATAATAAATTGATTATTTAAATTAACTTTCAAAAAAAATTATTTTTAAAATGGGTTTTTAAATAATATTTTTAACTTCTTCTTTAAAGGTCCATTTATACCCTTTTTCCTTAGTGAAAAATAATTTTTTTGTAGTAACAACATGACTGAATTTTATTGAAGTGGTACTATAGTATCTAGAGAAATTCACCTGATTTTGGATATTTGATATTCTAGGATGGGCTTAAAAGCCATGTTTATTTCAGTCAACCTGGCCACATTTCCATTTTAGGCCTCCGGACCAAGGGATTTCGGGCCACAAGTCCTCTTGGCCAAGTAGAAGCCAAGTCAAACCACACATGAGCAGGCCCCAAAAGAGGAATTATAGAACAATTTCCACCAAAGTATAGATAACCATATTTATAATGAAGATAGGGTATGTTAATAATCATCAATAATAAGAACTATTCATCTCTTCATGGGTAAATTCTAGTCTATCATCCCTTTGAGGTGGGGATCTTGGTGCCATCATTGATGTAGATACTAGGGATAGGTAGCTCAAAGTTTAGTTGGTTATTTGGGACTTTGGTTCGGGTATTAGGCCATGTTCCTTGAGGCCTATGGGTCATTTTAGGGTTCCCTATAAACATTTTTAACAATGGTATTATCCAAAAATAAATATAAATCAAAGGTACATATTCCTTTCAGACATTAATAGTTAATATGTTAAGGAACATATTGGTAAATATTGGGATTTTTTAAAAGGATGGGGCCGAAGCCTCATTTTATTTCTTAAAGAAAATATCTCTTTATACTGGGTAGAGGGAGACCCATTACATATCCTAAAGGCCCAAGGCCAATTGGCCTGAATACTAGGCTTGAAAGCCCATTATTTTGGCCCAAAGAGCCCCTTAGTGAATAGTACTTCTACAGTACACGTGCTGCTACAGTACCTGCTACAGTACCACCAAAGAGTTTAAATTAAGGTAAAATAATTAAGAAAAACATAGTATCTATTTTATTTATAATATGGACTATTTTAATTTTATATATTCATAAAAACCATATTTTATTAATTGGGTAGAAAAAGATGAATTTTTGTTGATAATGGATGGGATTAAAAATGTTGTGGTTGTATATAGAGTAACCAAATGGTAAAGGAGGTTGATTGAGAATTATATTTTTTATACCTAACTAGATTTATCAAGTTATAATTCACTTCTTGAACCTAGGAGAGTTTCAAAACAAACCAAATAACTTAAAATATTTCTTTCATAGTTTTTAGAAGATAAATATCATGAAGGTAAAAATGATTCAACAAAAAATGCACAATGAATGTGGGATTAAGCACCCATTGAAATATTTAAAAGGATCGTGAAGTTATTTTATATGTGGAAGTTATATGAATGTTTAAATAAAATTATAAGGAAAATGAAGAGTGTAATTAACAAAATATAGTGGAATAATGTTATTCCTAAGGTATCAGTTGAATGTATTAAATGTGGGGTGTGGGCATAGTAAAAACTGATTCCCTTGGAAACATCATATGAAGAGGGACAACACCATCATATTAATAAAGGTATAATGTGGTAATATAATTAATATTAAGAAACTATTAATGAAATGTGAAAGTTATGATTATTTTTAATTGATTTTATTATGATTAAATATGAAAACCCGATTAGATTGAGACCAAGGAATCTTACGACATGAGTAATAATTTCTATTATATGAAGAAATTATTAATGAATAAGATATATAAGGTTAGTTATATTATTATTAAAGTAGTAAAATGATTATGTTGATTATATATATTGTTTAAAGAGTAAATATGAAGTGGAATTTTATTTTAATGTATTATAAGTTTGAGAATGATGATACGTTCAAAGGTATAGATTCCCCTATAATTTACTATGTGATATTAATGTGAATAATAATATTTTTGAGTTTAATACTAGGATTTAATAAATGATTCATATATATGAAACTCATAGATTTATGATGTGATTTAAAATGGAGGTTATTTTAAAAAAATTATTATATTAGGAATCTAAGATATAAGTTTAAGTTAACATTTAGGGTTAATGTAATCATTGATTTTTGTGGTGATTATGGTTAATTAGAATAAAGGTTTATTATATTTTCTAGAATAATTTTTTTATCAAATAGATAACTACGGGCTTAAAAACATATTGTAACACCCCAAGATTTCATAGTACGTTATTTCTTCAAAGTAATTCAATAACTTTCACTACACGCAACACTGAGTTCAAGCGCACTACAACTTACCAAACTAGCCGTTAAAAAGCGGTTATGAATAATATTAACTAAATTTTGAACTATAAACAATCCTTATAATTTTATAATCAATATTATGATTTTCTTAGACATAATTTAAGAACAAATTCATTTTTTTCAGATAAAAGATGTATTTTTTAAAAAATGAACTTTTACCGCCTTTTAATGGTGAACCATTTTTAAATGCAATATTTGAAACTTTTATATATTAAATTTGACAAAATAAACTTCTTCTTTAGAATCGGGTCATAAGAATTTAGTTTCAATAATTTTTGGTGTTTTTCTCATAAATTTCATATTTGGGTGAATAATGAAAAATACTATATTTTAACTGAAAACAACTTTTTTAATCAACATAATTTACTGTGTTAAATTATAAATTTTAATGGTTTGGAAGTATAAATATATTATATTTTTACCATTTAATCCAGTTCTGGTCATTTTAATTAGTCTCACTTTGAGATTGGACATAATGAAGTGTAAATCTTTTGATAGATATTGTTTCCTAAAATTAGGCCCTTCAGTTTTGACAACGGGAATTAATTTTAAATTAATAATTTCAACTTCTATGTTTTGAATTTGGTAAAATAGACTTCATTATTTAATTCAGAATATCAAAATTAGAGTAGGGAGAATTTTTGGTATTTTTTTGAAAACATTCAATTTTTGATGAATAGTGAAAAAACACTGAGTTATTGTTTAAAACCGAATTTTTATTTAAATAATTATTTATTTTATTTAAATTTATTTTAGGTCAAAATAGATACATAATACCAATATAATTTCAATGTAATTCATTGGAGTAATATTATAATAATTTTAGATATATAAAACGTTTATTGAACTTTTCACCGTCTTTAACCCACTCCTAGAAGAATTTGCAAATTTATATTAAACTTAATTTTACCACTTCTATGAGCTGAATTTCAAAAATCCAAAAGATATGGATAATATAAAGGAGTAAAATTTGGTTCAATAAGATAAAAATAATTTTCTGGTGAATAGTAACTTTTTACATTTATTTACCACGGTTAAAAGTAAATTGGGCAATTAAGGGTAAAAATGGTATTTTTATTACCATAAAACATGTCCTAATTATATTGGATAAGTTGAATTCGACCAAAAACAACCTTAGGAATAAAATATGACCATTTAGGTCCTCTTGAAATAGATTAAGACATTTATTGTTATTTTATTTAAAGAAGAGTTAAAAGAGTTAAAATCAAAGATTAAAAACTAAGAAATTTTTAATATAGGGTTATAAATAAGATAAATTTGACTGTAAATATTTATTAGAAAGATAAAAATATTTCCTATAAAATGGTATTTTATTTATAATTTCCAGATATTAAATAATTAAACTTATTAATGACACAATGATGATGCAGTAATTACCTTATTAATGAAAGAATCAAATAAATGGTATTATAAATATTAAAATAAATATAATTTCAAAGTTTTTATCCCATCCACAAATTTTATAGGTGAATATGGCATGTTAGTATTGATTCAATGTATTTTTTAAGTAATCATGATGTTATTATTTTAACAGAAAACAAATACCAAATAGTGTCAAAATTGACATAAAATTGTTTTTAAAAAACATATTATATTATTAATTGATATAATGGTCCTAAAAATCTAATGTTCTTCCAACATACTTATATAATAATATATATGATATTAAGGAACCAATTGGGGTTCTATTGGCAGTATATAGTATGTTTATTAACCATATTGTGTAAGAATACAAGAAAACACGGTAAAAGATAAATTATTTAATTTAAAGTTAAATTTAAATTATGTGGTTAAAATGGTAACCTAAACTTGTCTAAAACCTATTGGTTCAATATATTTATAACCATACCCACCCTATCCTAGAAATAACTCACTTTGGAGAAATTATAAACCGAATATGAATTTATTATAAAATAATATTTTATGTTTTTTCAAAGGTGCCCCTCACCCCTCTTATAAAAGGGAACTTCCCCTTCTCTCAAATTCACACCTCCAAAGCCATTTGTGTTAGGTCGGAGAGTGATGGAAAGAGGGGGGGTAAATTGCCTTTTTAAAAAGTAATTAATAATTTAAAATCAAAGTAAAAAGTGCAGCGGAAATAAAAGAGGCAAGACACAAAACTTGATAACGGAGTTCAGCTTAAACCAAAGCCTACGTCTCCGCTCCAAACTCAACCATTGAGAGATTTACTACTGCTTGCTTTTTAATGTTTTTAGCAAGAAACCCACTAGAATTTAAGGTAGTCTAGAACCTATTACAGCTTGCTTTTAATGGTTGAGCAAGAACCCACTAGCCTTCTTACAGGTGAAGGCTATCTCACCTATGACTCAAGCCTTTTAAAGGGAAGTCTTTACTAACCTCTTCACACCTTGAAGGTGGTGTGAAAACCTAAACAAAAGGAAGATGAGAGAAAGAGGGGTTTGTAGGCACAAACCCAAATTGATGCTCAAAATAATAAAACAAGAAAAACCGTAATGTGGAGAAGTCTTGGGCTCCAATGGATTGATTGGAGTTGATGAAGAGTGCTCCCAAGCTTCTATGGTGACGCTCCTTGGATGTGGAAATGGGTTGGAGCAATTGAGGTTCCTTGAAGGAATCCGCCGGAGGTTTTCCAAATGATGAAAAATGTGTCCATTGGCTTCCGTTGGCTTTGTTATTATTCCACTTACGTTCCGGGGCTTCCTAGTCCTTTATTTATAGAGGGGGAACCCTCATATGGACGTTCGGAGTCTTCGGAGCCGTTGGAAAAGTCTTCGGAGCCGTTGGGAGCAGGCTGGTCAAAGCCCAACGGCTAGTTTGAATGGCTCCACCGGCTGACCGGTGCTTGGCCACCGGTTGGCCGGTACTTTGGAAAATGCAGAGGCCTTCTGCCCAGGCACCACCGGCTGGCCGGTGAGGAGGCCACCGGTTGGCCGGTGGTGAGACAGTAGGTGTCCCTTCTGTCTGGGTTTCACCGGTTGGCCGGTGGTCTGGACAGAGGGGATGCCTTCTGTCAAGATTCCACCAGCTGGCTGGTGGTCATCCACCGGTTGGCCGGTGGACTGAAATCAGTCCACTTTTGCCTTCTAGCTTTCTTGTCCCAATTCCTTGGCAACCTGAAATCATGCCTATCATCCAAAAACACTTAAAACAAGATTAGATAAATAAGAGAGTGATTGGGATCATGAAAATTAAACCACGAGGGGTACGAGAGGTACAACAATCTCCCCCTATTTTGATGATCACAATCACCAGAACAAGCAATGTAAAAGACTGAAATGAAAGGCATGCATTAGAGGATAAAGCAAAGCATGAGAGAAAGATTTGTCCCCCAATCACCCAAGAATTTCTCCCCCTTTGTGATTATCAAAATAGCACGGGGCATAAAACTTGATTGAGGGAAAGGTTGAAAAACAAGATAGAGTTTTTAAACCAATTGAAATTTTTGAGATTTGAATTGAAAGTTTTGAAAAGAAAGTTTTGAATATAAAGCAAAAAGGCTTAAACGATCCTAACTCCCCCTAAATAAAAACAACAAATCACCGGGGAGAGGATTTTAGAACCGAGACAAATTTTGGTCCGGAGAGACTCGCTAAAATGGATTTTTCAATCCATACTTGTCTAGTGGCGGGTCTTCTCTTATGAAATTCATCATTAAAGGAAATGGTTTTGGGCCTTCCATACCGGGCATTTTTGCAATCGCACTCATAAATTAAGTGCCCGGGTTTTTTACAATAGTTGCAAAATTTATATTGGGAGCTCCCCCTTACAAAAATAGTAGGAGCATGGGAATAGGAAGCTTGCTTGGAAGAGCCAAGCCCTTGGGTGGTTCTAGATATGCATTGGGAACCAAGGAGATTCGAGAGGTTATGTTCACCTTCGGTGAACTTAGCTAGGGATTTCCTTAAATCCTTGATTGTTGATTCCATAGAATCAACATCGGGAAGGTTTTGGACCTTGAGGGACAACTCCTCCTTTTCTTTGAGAATTTGTTCCTTTTCGGAAGAAAGTTTTTTGAAATTCTTTTTTAAAGCAATAAATTTGGAAGAAAGTTCGTGAAAGCCTTCCTCCAATTGATCTCTTTCATGTTGGAGATCCTCATAAGATAAATGATTAAAAGAATTTGAAGAACTAGAGGATGAGGAGTCGGAAGATGATACCTCATGAAATGCCATTAGGAATTTTTTACCGTTGTCACTTGAGGAGGATGAGGAGGAGGGTGTGGAGATATCACTCCATGTGGCCTTGAATGCCTTCTTATTTTCCTTTTGCTTAGCCTTTTTCTTGTTGAGTGGAAAATCGGGCTTGTAATGGCCTTTCTTGCCACACCCATAACATGTTACCTTGGGCTCGGATTTTTCGTTGGGTTGAGTCTTGCGGGATTTCTTCTTCTTGTGCTTCTTCATGAATTTGTGCATTTTGTGGGCAAGATTCTCCATTTATGAATCGCCGCTTGAAGAGGAAGACGATGAGGAGGAGGAGCTTTATTCTTTTTGAACTTTGAAGGCGATGTTCTTTGGAGTTTTGATGAGATTGCCTTCCTTTTCAGCTTGCCTCCTCATCGTGATCTCGTAGGTCATGAGGGATCCGATGAGCTCTTCGACCGGCATGTTCTTGATGTCTTTTGCTTCTTCGATTGCCGTGACTTTTGGTGCCCATGAGCTTGGTAGGATCCAAAGGATCTTCTTGACCATCGTTTCTGCAGACACATCATCACCAAGGGACTTTCTCCCATTGCAAACATCAGTAAAACGTGTAAACATTTCAGTTATATTTTCAGATGGATGCATGGTAAAAGACTCAAAATCTCGACGGTACATATCCAATCGAGTATCCTTAACTTTGTTGTCCCCCTCATGGGTAACCTCCAATAGTTTCCAGATTTCATGAGATGAAGTGCATGTGGAAACTCAATTGAATTCATTACGATCAAGGCCGCAATGAAGAGCGTTCATGGCTTTGCCATCAAGCTCGAAATTTTTAATATCGTCTTGAGTCCATTTGGATTCATCGGGAGAAGAAAGAGAATAACCATGCATGAAAATTTTATAAATAGGATAACCTATACTTCTAATAAAAGTGGTCATGCGGGTTTTCCAATAAGTATAGTCGGTTCCATAAAAGAATGGATCACGACCCAAAGAATAGCCTTTGGGGGCGAAAGAAGTTGAAGCCATCACAAAGGATCTTGAATTTGAAACCGGTTAGGGTATTACTCAAATTTTTCCTCTGATACCAAATGTTAGGTCGGAGAGTGATGGCAAGAGGGGGGGTGAATTGCCTTTTTAAAAAGTAATTAATAATTTAAAATCAAAGTAAAAAGTGCAACGGAAATAAAAGAGGCAAGACACAAAACTTGATAACGGAGTTCGGCTTAAACCAAAGCCTACATCTCCGCTCCCAACTCAACCGTTGAGAGATTTACTACCGCTTGCTTTTTAATGGTTTTAGCAAGAAACCCACTAGACTTTAAGGTAGTCTAGAACCTATTATAGCTTGCTTTTAATGGTTGAGCAAGAACCCACTAGCCTTCTTACAGGTGAAGGCTAGCTCACCTATGACTCAAGCCTTTTAAAGGGAAGGCTTGACTAACCTCTTCACACCTTGAAGGTGGTGTGAAAACCCAAACAAAAGGAAGATGAGAGAAAGAGGGGTTTGTAGGCACAAACCCAAATTAATGCTCAAAATAATAAAACAAGAAAAACCGTAATGTGGAGAAGTCTTGGGCGCCAATGGATTGATTGGAGTTGATGAAGAGCGCTCCCAAGCTTCTATGGTGATGCTCCTTGGATGTGGAAATGGGTTGGAGCAATTGAGGTTCCTTGAAGGAATCCGCCGGAGGTTTGCCAAATGATGAAAAATGTGTCCGTTGGCTTCCGTTGGCTTTGTTATTATTCCACTTACGTTCCGGGGCTTCCTAGTCCTTTATTTATAGAGGGGGAACCCTCATATGGCCGTTCGGGGTCTTCGGAGCCGTTGGAAAAGTCTTCGGAGCCGTTGGGAGCAGGCTGGTCAAAGCCCAACGGCTAGTTTGACTGGATCCACCGGCTGACCGGTGCTTGGCCACCGGTTGGCCGGTGCTTTGGAAAATGGAAAGGCCTTCTGCCTAGGCACCACCGGCTGGCCGGTGAGGAGGCCACCGGTTGGCCGGTGGTGAGACAGTAGGTGTCCCTTCTGTCTGGGTTCCACCGGCTGGCCAGTGGTCATCCACCGGTTGGCCGGTGGACTGAAATCAGTCCACTTTTGCCTTCTGGATTTCTTGGCCCAATTCCTTGGCAACCTGAAATCATGCCTATCATCCAAAAACACTTAAAACAAGATTAGATAAATAAGAGAGTGATTGTGATCATGAAAATTAAACCACGAGGGGTACGAGAGGTACAACAATTTGGACCAGACAACCCCTAAACAAATATACTCCCAAATATCCTAAATTCATCCTAGAGGCCTTGCTTTGGTCATAAATCCAACCTATGGAGACCTTTTGATCAAATCAAAAGGAAGAACCCAAAGAAGAGGTAATGATTTCACCAACCTCTTTCAAGTTCCTTTCTTCTTCCACTTCCTTTTTCTTTGTTGTTTCCATTCTAAAATAATAAATCTTGTATATTCTATATAATATGATGTTATTATAATTATGTTACAACCAAATTCCTTATTCTATCCAACCTTTGAATGACATATCATCATACGTGCGTACATACGGCTTACCGTCTCCACGTCGTGGTGTAATTGTTTTTCAATACATTATTATTTGGATTGGTATAATAATGATTTTTATTTCATGTAAATAATAAATATAACATGATAATTATTCTGTATATATGATATACTATCCAATTATATATTATTTTAATATCAAAAGAATGATATTTTTGCTCTTGCGTACGTACGGATTTCCATCTCCACGGCGTGATAAGATTCATTTCCAAGTTCACCATTCATCGACGATTATAAAAATATATATTACTAATAAGTATGTAATATATGACATAATAATTATACTGGAGATATATATATATATATGTAATTTCATATATCTTATTCACTTAGTTTCGTTCAATACGATATGAAAACAGAAACAGCATTTATACATACGTGCGGACTACTGTCTCCATAAACGGTGTTTTTTCTTTCATATACATGTCTATTATACATATTTATATTATAAATATATATGATATATAAATCATGTTTTATATTTTGTAAGTATTTAAATCTTGGTCTAAGTGATACAATCAATAGTAAAAAGTTAAAACACATACGATAAAGAAAGCGATTATTACCCGAAATATTAATTTAAATGGAAATTATTATTAAATGTGTAGTATAAAGTCAAAAATGAATCATGTATTATATCATAAATATTAATATTGTTCTGTTATAATTTAATAACATACTATGATCTTCATACAGGAGGTTAAACGTACACTTGACTAAAGGAAAGTGTAAGGTAAGGGTTATTTCCTCTATCTCATTATTATCCGAGATTGTTCGTGTGTAAGTATTTTCTGGGACATATATATCATAGATACCCATATTTCAAAAAAATGTTTTCAAAAGGAATATTTTAAGCTTTTATGATAGGTTCTATTTAACTAGATCATCATTTTAAATTTTTTAAAGATTTATCTTTCTAATCCCTTTTAATTAATGTCCATATTTTCAAAAAGATTTTTAAGGATTTATTTATATGGACATGAATGTTTTGAAATGAAAAATATTTTCAAAAGTTTCAAGTAGTATGGGACACTTTTATTTAAAAATATCTTTTAAATGACATAATTTTTAAATTGTGAGACTTACAAACGATTTCATGAAAAAGGGGTATTTCTCTCAAAGAGTTTTACGAATAATTTTCATTTATGTCAAAATCCTTTGATGGATTTTAAACATGTTTGATGTTGATTTATTATGATAAAAATATTTCATATTGTATAGAAGGTTTTGTGATATGTTTGAATGTGGATGTGTTATTTTTATTCCATTCATGGTTTATGGATAAAGTATTGGCATTTCGTATGTTAGTTTTAATATGAATGTTTATGTAATGTTTATACCATTTCATATGAGGAATGTATTGGACATAGTAAGTGACATGTGGAGCCCGCAATATCTCCTTGAGGCATCGATAGGTATCATCAGACTATTAGACATGGAATTGGATGAGGTCTTTCCCAATTTGATATATGGTTTTGGCTGAGGCCTTAATCGTTTCTAGACGTCTAGGCTGAGGCCTTGAAAAAATGTTTCAGAATGTCTGGCATTATACATTCCCTCATTATGAAAATAATATTGATGGTTCATGTGGTTATTTGACTAGTAGAATACCCATGAATATGTTTTATTAAGGCATTATTTACTCAGCTCATATATTCCATAAATTGTTCGTGTTTATTATTTGTAAAGGCATGACTTTTCAATTATTCACCATGCATATTATTTAAGTTATCTTCTTCTAAATTATTTATCTTACTGAGAATCCGAGATCACCCCTTTTTTATGTTTTTATTATCTTAGGATCCCAAGAAGTGTTTTATGGTTGAGATGAAGGGTTAAGCTAAGGGAACAACGGAGTTATCAAAAGATTATTATTATTTTCTGTATGTTCGAAAGTTTAATGTAAAGTTCATTTATGTA
The DNA here is from genome assembly GCA_963277665.1 of Viscum album. Taxonomy (NCBI): domain Eukaryota; kingdom Viridiplantae; phylum Streptophyta; class Magnoliopsida; order Santalales; family Viscaceae; genus Viscum; species Viscum album. The sequence goes on along the minus strand of OY728146.1, from coordinate 738,222,865 downwards.
ATCTATTTTCCAAGACTGCTAAACCGATCGGTACTTCAGGACTTGATTCCTTGTAATCATGCCAATGTTTTAGAATAATGCACTGACTCTGGGTAACTGGGGTCGGGGCGTTACAGTTGGTATCAGAGAAAGTTTAACAATAACCTTGGAAACTAGATTTAGATAAACTGAGATTATAGAACATTACCATAAGATATACATTGAGGATTAGTATAGAAGAACTTCCTAGAATTTTGATAATGTAGAGATTTTGTGATTTCTCCAAGCAAATACATCCCTCTCTAGATATGAGCAGGTAGAGGCAGCTCTGGCATAGATGTACCTAGGGGTAAAACCCGAAAACACCACTTTGAGCTAGACTCGAATGGGAACTGGTGCTCGACAACGGGCCTTGCTGCACTATTGGTTACGACACTCCCGGGGGATATGCTTTGCATAATTCTCATATTCGTTACAAATAATTAAGAAGGATTTACGAGTATATATATCCTCAAAGAAAATATTTTTATGGATTATATACATAAACTTTTCAATTTATGTTAGGTATTTTACATGTTTGGAATTATGAATTGCGATTCATAAACTGGCCTAGTGTATGACATTGTTTAAAAATGGCGCCCAGTAGAAGGAATGAGAACTCCAGTAATACATATGATCCAAAGAGTAATAAGGATCATATGTTTCACGGTATTAATCAAACATTTAGAATAGAAATATTCTCCCAAGTATTCTCAACATATGAAGAAATAGTATCCTATGTTAATAAGATAAGTAAATAATTCTCTGAATCCTATGGCTTTGAAGGGAAGACAGAGAAGAAAAGGATGGTAGAAAGAAAGATTGATAAAGGGAATAAGGGAAAGAAAGATTTTCCAATATGTGATAAATTTGGAATGAATCACCTTGGTAAATTCTTGAAGGGAATGAGATTTGTTTATAAGTGTGGAGAAAAAGGACACCATGTACATGATTTCAAGGGAAAGAAAAAGTTTTCAAATGTAAAAGTCTTAATCGGAAAGAGGTTGGGACGCTACAAGAGTCAATGTCCCAATCATAAGAGTATACCACAAATGATGTTATTGGATAATAATCAAGTTATGATACTACCTCAGATGAAGAGGAATGACTAGTGTTATTATGCTGTTATTATAGAATTATTTAATTTGAGTGTTGTATCAATAGTATACTGGTTACATGAATTGTCGAGATAAATAAGCATTATACTGAAGTACTATTTTATTGAGGATTTGATATTATATGGTTCTAAGAAAAGTTAATTAATAGTAAGCAACATTTTTTTGAAAATACATGGTTGAAGGAAAGGTAATCCTTAATATGGTCTTGATATTGAGGTAGTGTTTTTGGAATAAGAGATGGTGGATTTGGGTAATTTTGGATGTTGTGGTGTTGTAAAAGAATACATGATGAAGTCGTTCACATGTTATTACCTGGAAAAAATGATCCTCGTTATGTTTAACTTCCTTATAAATTTTGGACTGAGTGTTTGGATATAAATATTTCGGATAATTCTAAATGTTGTAATGGATTAAGTTTCAAATTGGGTACTATTGTTAAGTTTATTTTTGGATTGCCATAAAAAGGATAACCCGGAGGTCGGGCGGGAACCCGTCGCGTCCGACAGGGCCGTGAGACTTGAACCCACAATCGAAGGGAGACAACGGTGTATCACCTATCACTAAACCACATGATGTCCATGATTGAATAATGTAGTTTTTTAAGGGGTCTGGTAGATGAATTATAAATTCATTTTTTTGGAACCCTAAACGAATAGGATAAGAAGAATATTTTTTTAAGTTCTATTATCTTTTAAAGTGAAAGATGAGTTTTTGGTAAAAAATAGTTGAAGGATGAAACTCCACTTGTCAAGTATATATATATATATATATATATATTTCTCTTATTTTATGGATAAATTAATTATTAAACTTTAGGGAAGGGATCTAAATTCCAAAAATGTGTTATCCTAATAACTTACGTTTTGTTGAACTGATAGTATTTTAAATCATGATAGATTTCTAGCTTTGAGGCCCAAAATTCTACAATTGTTTGTGATTGATGACCTCATTCAATCCCTATAAATATTTACTTTTTTCCTCCAATTATCTGTTCTCTAATTTCCACTAATGTTCTCCTAATGGAGATCATAATTTGGTGGTGACTTTTTCATTCCCCTTTTCCTGTTATTAAGACAAAATTTTATTAACCCAATTTTTGATGTGGGTTTTCCCACAAAGGAATTTTCTATTTTCAACCTTTTATTTTCGAAGAACAATTTCAAATTGCGAGGATGCAATTTATTGAAGTAGTGAAGAATGTAACACCCCAAGATTTCATAGTACGTTATTTCTTCAAAGTAATTCAATAACTTGCACTACCCGCAACACCAAGTTCAAGCGCACCACGACTTACGAAACTATCCATTAAAAAGAGGTTATGAATAATATTAACTGAATTTTGAACTATATAAAATCCTTATAAATTTATAATCCATATTATGAGTTTCTTAGACATAATGTAAGAACTATTTCATTTTTTCAGATAATAGAGTATTTTTCAAAAAATGAACTTTTACCACCTTTTAATGGTGATCAATATTTAAATACAGTATTTGAAACTTTTATATATTCAATTTGACAAAATAAAATTCTTATTTATAATCAGTACATAAGAATAAATTTTCAATAAATTTTTGTTGTTTTTCGGATAACTTTCATATTTGGGTGAGTAGTGAAAAATACAATATTTTAACTGAAAACAACTACTTTAATCAAGATCATTTATAGTGTTAAATTATAAATTTTAATGGTTTTTAAGTATAAATAGATTATATTTTTACCATTTAATCCAATTCTGGTCATTTTAAATAGTTTCACTTTGAGATTGGACATAAAGAAGTGTAAATCTTTTGATAGATATTATTTCATAAAAATATTCCTTTTGGTTTTGACAACGAGAATTAATTTTAAATTAATAATTGAAACTTCTATGTATTTAATTTGGTATTATAGAATTCATTATTGAATTTGGAATATCAAAATTATCTTAGGGTGAATTTTTGGTATTTTTCTGAAAACTTTCAATTTTTGATGAATAGTGAGAAAAAACTGAGTTATTGTTTAAAACCGAATTTTTATTTAAATAATTATTTATTCTATTTAAATTTATTTTAGGTCTAAATAGATACATAATACAAATATAAGTTCAATTTAATTCATTGTAGTAAGTTTCTAATAATTTTGGATATATAAAACTTTTATTGAACTTTTCGTCGTCTTTTACCCACCTCCTATGAGAATTTGCAAATTTACATAAAACATAATTTTACCACTTCTGTGAGTTGAATTTAAAAAATCCAAGAGACACGGTTAATATCAAGGAATAAAATTTTGTTCAATAAGATAAAAATAATTTTTGCTGAATGGTAACTTTTTACTTTTATTTACCACGGTTAAAAGTAAATAGGGCAATTAAGAGTAAAAATGATATTATTATTACCATAACACATGTCCTAATTCTATTAGATAAGTTTAATTCAACCACAAACAACCTTACGAATAAAATATGACCCTTTAGGTCCACTTGGATTAGATTAATACATTTATTATTATTTTATTTAAAGAAGAGTTAAAAGAGTTAAAATCAAAGTTTAATAACTAAACCATTTTTAATATAATGTCATAAATAAGATAAATTCAACTAAAAATATTTATTAAGAAGCTAAAAATATTTCCTACATAATTTTATTGTATTTTTAATTTTAAGAGATTAAATAATTAAATTTATTAATGACACAATGATGATGCAGTAATTACTTTATTAATGAAACAATCAAATAAATGGTATTATAAATATTAAAATTAACATAATTTCAAAGTTTTTATAACATACACGAATTTTCTAGGTTCATATGACATGTTAGGATTGATTTAATGTATTTGTTTTGAATTAATCATGGTATTATTATTTTATCAAAAAACAAATACCAAATTGTGTCAAAATTGACATAAAATAGGTTTTAAAACAAATATTATATTATTACATGATATAATGGTCCTAAAAATATAAGGATCGACCAAAAGACTTATATAATAATATATATGATATTAATGAACCAATTGGGGTTCTATTGGCAGTATATAGTAATTTTATTAACCATATTGTGTAAGAATACAAGAAGACATGGTAAAAGTTAAATTATTTAACTTAGAGTTAAATATAAATTATAAGGTTACAATGGTATCCTAAACTTGTCTAAAACCTATTAGTTGAGTAGATTTAGATCCATACCCACCCTATCCTCTAAAAAAGTCACTTTGGAGCCATTATAAACTGAATATAAATTTATTATAAAATAATATTTTAAGTTTTTTCAAAGGTGCCCCTCACCCCTCTTATAAAAGGGCACTTCTCCTTCTATCAAATTCACACATCCAAAGCCATTTTTATCATCCAAAACCTGCCCAAATATCCTCCCAACTATCCTAACTTCATCTTAAAGGCCATACATTGGTCATAAAGCCATCCTAAGGATCCCTTTTTATCAAATCAAAAGAAAGAACCCGAAGAAGAGGTAACGATTTCACCACCCTCTTTCAAGTTCCTTTCTTCTTCCACTTCCTTTTCCTTTGTTGATTCCATTATAAAATAATAAATCCATTATATTATATATACTATGATTTTATTATAATTATGTTATAACCAAATTCATTATTCTATCCACCCTTTGAATGACATATCATCATACGTGCGTACGTACAGCTTACTGTCTCGACGTCGTGGTGTAATTGTTATTCAATACATTATTATTTGGTTGGGTATAATAATGACGTGTATTTGATGTAAATAATAAATATAACATGATAATTATTCTTTATATATTATATACCATCCAATTATATATTATTTTAATATCAAAAGAATGATATTTTCGCCTCTGCGTACGTATGGATTGTCGTCTCCACGTAACGATGAGATTCATTTCCATGTTCACCGTTCATCGACGATTATAAAAATATATATTACTAATAAGTATGTAATATATGAAATAATAATTCTAATGTAGAGATATATATATACTTTCATATATATTATTCACTTAGTTCCGTTCAATACGATATGAAAATGGAAACAGTGTTTATGCGTACGTGCGAACTACCGTCTCCATAAACTGTGTTTTTCATTTCATATATATGACTATTATACATATTTATATTCTAAATATATAAGATATATAAATCATGTTTTATATTCTGGAAGTATTTAAATCTTGGTCTAATTGATACAATCAAGAGTCACAAGTTAAAACACGTACGATAAAGAAAGCGATTATTACCCGAAATATTAATTTAACATGGAAATTATTATTAAATGGGTAGTATAAAGTCATAAATGAATCATGTATGATATCATAAATATTAATATGGTTTTGTTATAATTTAATAACATACTATGATCTTCATACATGAAGTTAAACGTACCCTCAACAAAAGGAAAGTGCAAGGTAATGGTTATTTCCTCATTCACATTATTATCCGAGATTGTTCGTGTGTAAGTATTTTTTGGGACATACTTATCATGGATACCCATATTTCATAAAAATGTTTTCCAAAAAAATATTTTAAGGCTTTATGAGAGGGTCTGTTTAACTAGATCATCATTTTAAATGTTTTAATGATTTATCTTTATAAACCCTTTTAATTAATGTCCATATTTTCAAAATGATTTTTAAGGATTTATTTATATGGACATGAATGTTTTGAAATGAAAAATATTTTAAAAAGTTTAAAGTGGTATGGGACACTTTGATTCAAAAATATCTTTTTAAATGACTTCATTTATAAATTGTGAGACTTACGAACGATTTCATGAAAAAGGGGTATTTCTCTCAAAGAGTTTTACAAATAATTTTCATCTATGTCAACATCCTTTGATGGATTTTAAACATGTTTGTTGTGGATTTATTATGATACAAATATTTCATATTGTATCAAAGGTTTTGTGATATGTTGGACTGTGTATGAGTTATTTTTATACCATTCATGGTTTATGGATAAGGTATTGACATTTCGTATGCTAGTTTTAATACAAATTTTTATGTAATGTTTAAACGTTTTCATATGAGGAATGTATTGGACATAGTAAGTGACGGATGGAGCCCGCTATAGCTCCTCGATTCATCGGTAGGTCTCCTGAGAAAATTAGACATGGAATTGGTTGAGGCTTTTCCTAGTTTGATATATGGTTTTGGACGAGGCCTTACTCATTTTTAGACGTCTTGGCCGAGGCCTTGAAAAAATGTTTCAGAATGTCTAGAATTATACATTCCCTCATTATGAAAATAATATTGATGCTTCATGTGGTTATTCGACTTGTAGAATACCCATGACTATGTTTTATTATGTCATTATTTACTCATCTCATATTTCTGCCATAAAGTGTTCATGTTTATTATTTGTAAAGGCATGTATTTTAAATTATTCACCATTCATATTGTTTAAGTTATCTTCTCCTAAATTATTTCTTTTACTGAGCATATGTGCTCGCCCTTTTCTTATGTTTTAATTTTCCAAAGATCCCAAGAAGTGTGTTATGTTTGAGATTCAGGGTTAATCTAAAGGAACAATTGTGTTCTCAAAATATTATTATTTTTTTGTTGTATGTTTGAATGTTTAATGTAATGTTAATTTATGTAATCTCTTTTCCAAGACTGCTAAATTGATTGGGCCTTCAAGACTTTATTACTTGTAATCATGCCAATGTATTAAAATAATGCACCGACTCTGGGTAACTGGGGTCGGGGTGTTACAGTTGGTATTAGGGGAAGTTTATCAATAACCATGTAAACTAGATTTAGATAAACTCTGACTAGAGAAAATTACCCTCAGATATACATTGAGGATTAGTATAGAAGAACTTCCTAGAATTTTTATAATGTAGAGAAATTCTGATTTTTACAAACAAATACATCTATGTCTGGATATGAGTAGGTAGAGGCGGCTCTGGCATAGATGTACCTAGGGTTAAAACCCAAAAACACCACTTTGAGCTAGACTCGAATGGAAACTGGTGCACGAAAATGGACCTTGCTTCACACTTGGATCTGAAACTCCCAGGGGATATATGCTTTGGATAATTCTCATTTTCGTTAAAAATCATTAAGAAGGATTTACGAGTATATATCTACTCAAATAAAATATTTTTATGGATTATATCCATAAACTTTTCAACTTATGTTAGGTATTTTACATGTTTGGAATTATGAATTGTGATTCATAAACTGACCTAGTGTATGCCATTATTTAAAAATGGAACCCAGTAGAAGGAATGAGAACTTCAGCAATACATATGATCCAAAGAGTAAGAAGTATCATATCTTTCACGGTATTAATCCAACATTTAGAAGGGAAATAGTCTCCCATGTATTCTCAACATATGAAGAAATAATATCTTGTGTTAATAAGATAAGAAAATAATTCTCTGAATCATATGGCTTTTAAGGGAAGCCAGAGAAGAAAAGGATGGTATAAAAAAAGATGGATAATGGGAATAAGGAAAAGAAAGATTTTCTAATATGTGATAAATGTGGAATGAATCACCTTGGTAAATTTTGAAGGGAATGAGATTTTGTTATAAGTGTAGAGAAAAAGGACACCAATTACGTGATTGTAAGGGTAATAAAAAGTTTTAAAATGTAAAATTCTCCATCTGCAAGGCGTTGGGACCCTACACGAATCAATGTCCCAATCATAAGAGTATACCACAAATGATTTTATTGGATAATAATCAAGTTATGATACTAACTCATATGAAGAGGAATGCTAGTGTTCTTATTTTGTTATTATAGAATTATTTCATTTTAGTGTTGTATCAACAGTATACTGGTTACATGCATTATAGAGATAAATAAGGATTGTACTGAAGTACTGTTTTATTGAGGATTTGAGATTATATGGTTCTAGGAAAATTGACCTAACAGTAAGCTACACTTTTCTGAAAATACATGGTTGAAGGAAAGGTAATCCTTAATATGTTCTTAATAATGAGGTATTGGTTTTGGAATAAGAGATGGTTGATTTTGATAATTCAGGATGTTGTGGTGTTGTAAAAGAATACATGATGAAGGTGTCCACATGTTATTACCTGGAAAAAAGGATCGTCATTATGTTTAACTTCCTTATAAATTTTGGACTGAGAGTTTGGATATAAGTATTTCGGATAATTCTAAAGGTTGTAATGGATTGATTTTGAAATTGGATACTATTGTTATGGTTACTTTTGGACTTCCATAAAAAGGATAACCCGGAGGTGGGGCGGAAACCTTTCGTGTCCGACATGGCTGCTAGACATGAACCCGCAACCGAAGGGAGACAACGTTGTATCACCTATCACTAACCCATGTGATGTCCATGATTGAATAATGTAGTTTTTTAAAGGTTCTGGTAGATGAATAATAAATTCATTTTTTTGGAACCCTAAACGAATATGATAAATAGATTATTTTTTTAAGTTCTATTATCTTTTAGAGTGAAAGATAAGTTTGAGGTAGAAATTAGTTGAAGGATGAAACTCTACTTGTCAAGTATATATATACATATATATATGTATATTCCCCTTATTTTATAGATAAATTAATTATTAAACTTTTGATAAGGGATATTAAACCCAAAAATGGGTTATCCTAATACCTTACGTTTTGTTGAACCGATTGTATTTTAAATCATGATTGATTTTGTGGCTTTGAGGCCCACAATTCTACAATTGTTTGTGATTGATGACTTTGATAAATCCCTATAAATATTTATGTTTTTCCTCCAATTATGTCTCTTTAATTTCCTCCAATGTTCTCCTAATCGATATCATAATTTGGTGGTGACTTTTTCATTCCCCTTTTCCTATTATTAAGACAAAATTTTATTAACCCAATTTCTAATGTGGGTTTTCCCACAAATACATTTTCTATTTTCAACCTTTTATTTTCGAATAACAATTTCAAATTGTGAGGATGCAATTTATTGAAGGAGGGAAGAATGTAACACCCCAATATTTTATAGTATGTTATTTCTTCAAAATAATTCAATAACTTGCATTACACGCAACACTGAGTTCAAACGCACCACGACTTACGAAACTTTCCATTCAAAAGCGGTTATGAATAATATTAACTAAATTTTGAACTATATACAATCCTTATAATTTTATAATCCATATTATGAGTTTCTTAGACATTATGTAAGAACTAATTCATTTTTTTAGATAAAAGAAGTATTTTTCAAAAAATTAATTTTTACTACCTTTTAATGGTGAACCCATTTTAAGTCCAATATTTGAAAATTTTGTATATTCAATTTGACAAAATTAACTTCTTCTTTAGAATAGGGACATAAGAATTTATTTTCAAAAAAAATTTGGTGTTTTTCTGATAACTTTCATATTTGGGTTAATAGTGAAAAATACTATATTTTAACTGAAAACAACTATTTTAATCAAGATAATTTATAGTGTTAAATTATAAATTGTAATGGTTTGGAAGTATAAATAGATTATATTTTTACCATTTAATCCAATGCTTGTCATTTTAAGTAGTTTCACTTTGAGATTGGACATAAATAAGTGTAAATCTTTTGATAGATATCGTTTCTTAAAAATATGCCTTTTGGTTTTGACAACAGAAATTAATTTTAAAATAATAATTTCAACTTCTATGTTTATAATTTGGTAAAATATACTTCATTGTTGAATTTTTAATATCAAAATTAGCTTAGGGTGAATTTTTGGTATTTTTCTGAAAACATTCAATTTTTGATGAATAGTGAAAAAACACTAAGTTATTGTTTAAAACCGAATTTTTATTTAAATATTTATTTATTTTATTTAAATTTATTTTAGGTCAAAATAGATACATAATACAAATATATGTTCAATGTAATTAATTGGAGTAAATTTATAATAATTTTAGATATATAAAGTTTTTACTGAACTTTTCACCGTCTTTTACCCACCTCCTAAAAGAATTTACAAGTTTACATAAAACTTAATTTTACCGATTCTTTGAGTTGAATTTTAAAAATATGAGAGAAACAGTTAATATCAAGGAATAATATGTTGTTCAATAAGATAAAAATAATTTTTGGTGAATAGTATCTTTTTACGTTTATTTACCACGGTTAAAAGTAAATAGGAAAATTAAGGGTGAAAATTATATTATTATTACCCTAACACATGTCCTAATTCTATTGGATAAGTTTAATTCGACCAAAAACAACCTTAGTAATAAAATATGACCCTTTAGGTCCATTTGGGTTAGATTAGGACATTTATTATTATTTTATTTAAAGAAGAGTTAAAAAAGATAAAATCGAAGTTTAATAACTATACCATTTTTAATATAGAGTTATAAATAAGATAAATTAGACTATAAATATTTATTAGAAAGATAAAAATATTTCCTACATAATGGTATTTTATTTATAATTTTCGGAGATTAAATAATTAAATTTATTAATGACACAATGATGATGTAGTAATTACCTTATTAATGAAAGAATCAAATAAATGGTTTTATATATATTAAAATAAATATAATTTCAAAGTTTATATCAAATAAACGAATTTTATAGGTGCATATGACATTTTAGGATTGATTCAATGTATTTTCATTAAGTAATCATGCTGGTATTATTTTAACAAAAAACAAATACCAAATAGTATCAAAATTGACATAAAATTGTTTTTAAAACAAATATTATATTATTAATTGATATAATGGTCTTAAAAATCTAAGGATCAGCCAAAAGAATTATATAATAATATATATGATATTAATGAACAAATTGGGGTTTTATTGGTAGTATATAGTAAGTTTATTAACCATTTTTTGTAAGAATACAAGAAGACGCGGTAAAAGTTAAATTATTTAACTTAGAGTTAAATCTAAATTATAATGTTGCAATGGTAAGATAAACTTGTCTAAAACCTATTGGTTGAGTATATTTAGACCCATAACCACCCTATACTCGAAATAAGTCACTTTGAAGCCATTATAAACCCAATATGAATTTATTGTAAAATAATATTTTAAGTTTTTCCAAAGGTGCCCCTCACCCCTCTTATAAAAGGGTAGTTCCCCTTCTCTCAAATTCGCACCTCCAAAGCCATTTTTCTCGTCCAAACCCTATACAAATATCCTCCCAACTATCCTAAATTTATCCTAGAGGCATTAAATTGGTCTTAAAGCCAACCTAAGGAGCCCTTTTGATCAAATCAGAAGGAAGAACCCGAAGAAGAGGTAATGATTTCCCCACCCTCTTTCAAGTTCCTTTCTTCTTACACTTCCTTTTTCATTGTTGTTTGCATTATAAAATAATAACTCCAGTATATTATATATAATGTGATGTTATTATAATTATGGTACAACCAAATTCATTATTCTATCCACCCTTTGAATGACATATCACCATATGTCTGTACGTACGGCTTACCGTCTCCACGTCATGGTGTAATTGTTATTCAATACATTATTATTTGGATGGGTATGATAATGATGTGTATTTGATGTAAATAATTAATATAACATGATAAGGATCCTGTATATATGATATATCATCCAATTATATATTATTTTAATATCAAAAGAATGATATTTTTGCTCGTGCGTACGTACGGATTACCGTCTCCACGACACGATGAGATTCACTTCCAAGTTCACCATTCGTCGACGATTATAAAAATATATATTACTAATAATTATGTAATATATGACATAATAATTCAACTGGATATATATATATATATATATATATATACTTTTATATATCTTATTCACTTAGTTCCGTTCAATACGATATGAAAACGGAGACAACGTTTATGTGTATGTGCGGACTACCGTCTCCATAAACGGTGTTTTTCATTTCATATATATGTCTATTATACAAATTTATATTAAAAATATATATGATATATAAATAATGTTTTATATTCTGTAAGTATTTAAATCGTGGTCTAAGTGATACAATAAAGAGTAACAAGTTAAAACACGTACGATAAATAAAGCGATTATTACCCGAATTATTAATTTAACATGGAAATTATTATTAAATGGGTAGTATAATGTCATAAATTAATCATGTATGATATTTTAAATATTAATATGGTTATGTTATAATTTAATAACATACTATTATCTTCATACAGGAGGTTAAACGTACCATCGACTAAAGGAAAGTGCAAGGTAAGGGTTATTTCCTAAATCTCATTATTATCCGAGATTGTTCGTGTGTAAGTATTTTTTGGGACATACATATCATAGATACCCATATTTCATAAAAATGTTTTCAAAACGAATATTTTAAGGTTTTATTAGATGTTCTATTTAACTATATCATCATTTTAAATGTTTTAATGATTTATCTTTCTAAACCCTTTTAATTAATGTCTATATTTTCAAAACGATTTTTAAGGATTTATTTATATGGACATGAATGTTTTGAAATGAAAAATATTTTCAAAAGTTTCAAGCGGTATGGGACACTTTGATTCAAAAATATCTTTTCAATGACTTCCTTTATAAATTGTGAGACTTACAAACGATTTCATGAAAAATGGGTATTTCTCTCAATGAGTTTTACGAATCATTTTCATCTATGTCAGCATCCTTTGATGGGTTTTAGACATGTTTGATGTTGATTTATTTTGATACAAATATTTCATGTTGTATCAAAGGTTTTGTGATATGTTTGACTATGGATGTGTTATTTTTATACCATTCATGGTTTGTGGATAATTTTTTGACATTTCGAATGCTAGTTTTAATACGAATGTTTATGTAATGTTTAAACCTTTTCATATGAGGAATGTATTAGACATAGTAAGTTACGGGTGGAGCCTACTATAGCTCCTAGATGCATCGGTAGGTCTCATGAGACAATTAGATGTGGAATTCACCGAGGCCTTTCCCAATTTGATATATGTTTTGGTCGAGGACTTAATAATTTTTAGACGTCTTGGCCGAGGCCTTGAAAAAATGTTTCAGAATGTATAGCATTATAAATTACCTCATTATGAAAATAATATTGATGGTTCATGTGGTTATTCGACTAGTAGAATACCCATGACTATGTTTTATTATGGAATTATTTACTCATATCATATTTCTTCTTTAAAGTGTTCATGTTTATTATTTTTAAAGGCATGTATTTTCAATTATTCACCATGCATATTGTTTAAGCTATATTCTGCTAAATTATTTCCCTTTCTGAGCATCTGAGCTCACCCCTTTCTTAGGCTTTAATTTTTCCAGGATCCCAAGAAGTGTTTTATGTTTGAGATGCAGGGTTAATCTAAGGGAACAATGGCGTTCTCAAAAGATTTTTTTTGTTTTATGTTTGAAATATTAATGTAACGTTCATGTATGTAATCTATTTTCCAATACTGCTAAACTGATCGGTCCTTCAGGACTTGATTCCTTGTAATAATGCCAATTTATTAAAATAATTAACCGACTCTGGGTAACTGGGGTCTGGGCATTACACATATTTCATGATTAGGTGGTTGATGTTTTTTTAGAATATGTTATCTATATTATTTGTATTATTACGTGAATTTAGATAAATTTGAAAATATAGTCTTTTATGTAAATGAGGTTGATATTAATTGATAAATAAATATTATGTTTAAATTTTGAAGTATATGTGATTTTTTGATATTTTAAGTCATGGTTATTTAGGTAAGTTTTGGGAATAATTTTTATATTTTGTACAATATATGATTACAGTATATATATATATATATTATCTTTATAAATGATTAATGTATTATAATCTAAATATCACGTTTATCTTGATTTAATATGTGATATAATATTTTAGAATTTGGGTTATCAATTTCATCCATCGTATTTTTAATTGTTTTAAGGTTAGTTATTTATTGAATGATTTATGTTGATATTCGGGTGTCATTGGCATGAATTTAGAGATTAATGTATTATTTATTCATATGAAAGTTTATTCATATTGGGTATTAGATTAATGTGTGCTTCCCTTTTTTGGTATTCATGGTTGGATAGAAGTAAGAGGAATAAAATTTAATCCTTTTTTATTTCTTTTATTTTATTAAATATTATCTTTAGTGAATTAATAATGAAAAACCCATTTGGGATATTTATATTGCAGAATATCAGATAAATTAGTGATAAAAAACTTGTCAAAACACAAACAAATGATTAAATTAAGATTTATTTATGGATAGAAATCAGTGAAGTTTTTTTAAATATATCTATATATTGATTGTAAAATAATTCCTTATCTCATTCAAGAGTAAGACAATCTATCGAGTCTTATACGTTAAATAGTGTTATCTTGTCACGGTATATTTTATGAAATTTAGTCATAACTATGATCCTTATAATGGTAAATGTGCATTTTATGAATGGTTTATGAAATAATATGCTTCCTAGTATTAATAGAGACATTAATATTATTTTAAAAATGAAATTTTATCTGTGTGAGATTAAAGTTATTTCTCTACCATTTTTATATTTATCTTCCACTCCACATTCCTTATATTTTCCTCTAGTTTATGGATAAATTTTTAGGGATCCTTTAAAATTAATTTTTTTCATCATCTGATTAGTGGAATACAGAATGAAAATTTATTAAAACCATGTCCATTATACATGAAAATTTTTTTAGGTTTCACTTTTTAAGGGTGATAATGTATCACCAAGTGATTTTATTATGTGTTACATAAGTAAATACCTAATTTATAGTGTCTTGTATACACAACACAAAACTAAATCCAATAATTTTTAACTATAATTAAATGTAATGATCATTACTTTATGAGTATAAATTATTATAATAAATAAATGAAAAATCATTTATATATGACTTGAAATAATTTGATTTAAATTTGTTTAAGAGAGAGAATATTATATAAAAAAGTTTTTTTTTATATTTTTTATTTTAATTTAATAGATAAATTAATTAATTTATTAATTTTTATTATGTGAAATTAACATCGTATTTGAAAAGAGCTTATCAATTATTTTTTAGATCATTTTTTTTATTTTTTCTAAATATTATGATTTTTAGATGAATAATCAAAATACTAATTTATCATATACTATTATTTTTAGGATATTTTCTTAACATAAGAATGAATGAAATGTTTATGATACCTATTTTATATAACAAACATGTATTTAATAGGTAATATAGTGCTAGTAAAAAATATAGTATTGAACATAGAAATTGTTTTTATCATTTTTGAAATCTAAATATTCATTTTCTCCAAATAAAAAATGAAATATGGATATTTATATTTGTAAAGTATTCAAATGGTTCTTTTCGGTTTTGGTTTGTTTTCATATTCAAATGAATCTCTTTAATTAAAAATAGTCTTGTTAATTCTATGTTAATCAACATTATACATGATAGTGTTATAACATTATTTTTAAGCATAAATGTTATTTTTCTATTTTTCTCTAACACCCATAAAAATATTGAAATTAGATTTTTACACTCACAGATACTAAATATTGTAAATTGGAATCAATATTTAGGAGCAAAATATTAAAATTATTTACTAAGGATGTTTTTTTCCATAATTCTTAATTACCATAGTTAAATATTATCAATACATTAAATATTAAAATAGTTTAAGAAGGGGGGTATTATAAGTTATAAGGCCAAAAATAAAACTAAAACTAGTATAACATTGATCGGATTTGTGGATTATGATAATACACTATCCAAAACATGACTGGAAATTCATCTTTTTCCACATAAATTTTTTATCACAATGATTTAGATTTTGAAAAAACTATAGAAAAATTTACCTTTTTATCACTCAATACATTTTCATGATATTGATAAGGTTTGATTTAAATTATTAATGTTAAATATTAAAATAATGTTTAATAAAAAAATATTATATTTAATTTGTTTGTAATTTCAAATGAACTTATAATTATCTAAAATGCTTGGGTAGGATCGACACAGTTCTTGTAAAATCAGTAGAAAAATAAAGTCCAATGATTATAAAAACATTAAAGTGATAATTTTTAAATGAATTATGGTGTTAAATTGAATTTATGAAATTTTTTAAGGATATTTTATGATGCATGTTTTTAAATTCACATTACATTTTTATCTTAATTTTTTAAACTAATAATATTGTGATTGGTCCGTAATGTGACATTAAGGATATTTAATGTTAATATATTTATAATATATAGATTTAAAAATCAAAAAAAAAATATACGAGGAAATTTATGAATAAAATTTGCCAAAAATTCAATAAATTGTCCATTTATGTTCCTTGGGGGATTTTTAAAATTACATTCCTGGCTCTAAAGAATTAATAATAGGAACAACACCATTAATATTTTATTATATAATGAGACTCAATATAACTATTATAAAGGAAGATTTTTTATTAGTTTTATCCCAATATTCTTCCCTAATACCCCCAAAAATATCTCATACCATGTTTCCATGAACTTGCTGTTGTCATAAAACTCTCTTGAAACTTACTTAAGTTCAATCTAAAGTAGGGCATCCAAAGAATGGGTAGATTTTTTAACTAAATTATTTCATGATTCTTTCTTCATCATCCACCATTGAATATATTATAACCATCCTAATATAATAAAATTAATATCATTACTATAAAAATTATATTATGTGTAATGTATTGGAATTACATGTAACTGTTTTTAATTATACGGAATTATTATGAGACCACATGATTTGACGGCACATGATTCCAAGGCTTGGTGAGCCCAGAACGGTATTTTGAACTTTTCTTAGTTTACCTAAGTAAACATGCGAGCAGATTTTTCTAATTTTTGAAATAGTTCTCAGATCAAAATTCTAAGGGAACCATTGAATTCATAACATCGGGACTCGCCTAGAAAGAACTTAACTTCAACTAGAAAAGGTCGGATGGAAAAGTAAATTTTTGGGAATTTTCAGAAAAATAATAAAAAAAACATTAATATTTTATTTTATTTTTCTTTCACGCCATTGATTGGTGGATGGAGACGCAGTGGTGCGGAGATTAGATGACAACTTGGCACAATTAAGGAATCCTCTTAATGGATTGTTGTGCAAGCATAACTTCTAATATGTTTCATAAGTGATACTACATACAGAAATGTTACGACGTGTTTGTTTTTATTAAACAAACACGTTAGAGAGTAGTATAATTAATCTATGAGGATTACCTAATAAACCATAGATGAAATTCCTCTCTACTGAAGAAAAAAATGCCAAATAATGTCAAACATCTTTGATGCACATCGAAGAACGAATCTAGAAGCGATGAACGACGTCGACGTCTTGAAACCTCGAGGATGTAACGATGTGGCAACAAACATCAAAGATGTGGGGATTTAATTTGTGAAAGTTCTTCCCCTTTATAATTCTAGAATTGAAAAATGCAGATCAACCCACAAATATTTTGATCTATGAATCATGAATTTATGCCGATGGATAACTTTTTTTGGGATTTTCTTTAACTAGGGTTGAAAGTATCATTGGATGATAGGACTGAAATCCCTGAACCTCCCATAAATATAAATTTCTAACACAGAGGGTGCATGCCAACAAGAACAAGGCCTGAGACCCTCCGTCGTGTGTGTTCCTTATGTCCAAACATCCGAATTGATATAACACTGGGTTTGAGACCTCCACGTTAAAGAGAACATTCCCCGGATATTGTAGGCACAAAAAAACGGAAAATGGACCATCAGAGTAACTCCAGTGGCCCAGTGAAGGAATCACCAGCGCGTTAGCACTAGAGGTGCTTGCCACGGGTGGAGGACAGTGGAGGGCCCTTCGGAGCGCCATGGAAGAATGAGTCTAGGGCTGGCTAGCCACAATATCAGCGGGGTGATGCAGCGCCAGATGAGTGCCACGTGGAGGGGAGGCCTACGTTCGAGCCACTGGGATGAGCTGAAAGCTACAGTCGTTTTATCACGATAAGAGGAAGGCCTCGCGTCTGTGGGGATAGTAGGGAGGGGATGCAACTAGCTACCACATCTTAGGTTTGCAACACCAACCACCTTGTAAGGCCTATATTCAGGCAGGTGGGCCACGTCTATAGCCAACGGGCCGCGCCCCCATCCAGCAGTCCAGGCCGGTCCCACACCTAGCGGGCCGGTCCTGCACCGGTTCGCCGGTCCTGCACCGGGGGGCCGGACCCATACGTAGTGGGTTATAACCGCACTGTTAGGGTAGACCTACACCCTTCAGGCCAGGACAGCCAAGATCAGGTCACCAGGCGACCCTACGGGCTGGACCCTCGGCCAAACCGGGCAGTGCCCAGCAAAGCCCTTTGGGCCTGACCCACTGGACAGGCCAGACCGGACCGACCCAAACCTGATCTGAGTTAGGTCAAGTTAGTTGGAACTAAACCGAGGGACGTGGGACCCCTCAGAACAAGTTGGTTGGGTCAGTTCAATCAGGTCGGACCGGACCTAGGTATAACTGACCCCTGTTTACAAAAATGCTAATAACATGAAAATCGAGTGTCTGATTGAAGATCTTTTTTTGGAGTTGGGACCCTCTCGACGTGGTAGTTCTTTTGTAATTACCTGAGGAGGATTCATGGAATTTGATAGGTGATGAATAGATGGAGGATCAGTTCTCCTAGGCGCGCTAAGTACGGAACCCTGCGGTTGGCTGAGACTGAAAGGCTGCTAACTTTCAACTCTGTGTGACTCAAATATGGCCTAGTGGGAATCACTTCTTTGTGACTTTTCAGGCCCACGGTACACAACAAGGAGGATTACCTCAGTTGGACCAAATTAGTTGAAAGCACTTTTGTGTGACTGTGAATTCCCACAGTACACGATGAGGAGGTGTACCTAAGCATTCCAAAGTTAGTGAGAAGAACTTCTATGTGACCTGGCAGGCCCACTGTACACTATAGAGGAGTATTTTCCAGCAGTTGAGGTGTTTAATGATGTGAATGATGATTGTTCTATCAATACCCTAATTTTATAACTGGTATGAGTTGTCTCATCTTTGTGATTTACTATGAGGATTGTTGTGTGGTCTTTACTTTTTGTTTTGGGGTCCCTAGTGAGTGTTTTGTTACTCACCCCTACACGGGATTCACATACACGTGTTGTGTCTGGGGCTAACGATCGACCTTTCAACAGAGACTTTGGTGGACAAGGACCCATAGTTGATCAGGGAGACAGGACCGACAGATGCTACGATGGTGGAATTGGTGGCCTAGGACCAAGCGGGACCCAATAGGATCGGGTGGACTGGATGTTCCTCTTTGGCTTCCAGTAGCTTCACTACTCTCATGATCAGGTAGGGTTTTCCATAGATGGTCATCAATGTTTCCTTTTTGTACATTTCTATTTTCATTTATTTTGTTGGGTTCGTATTTTAGACCACTTATTTTAGTTTTACTTGTACTCAAGTTTGTTTTAGTGATAATTTTTACCTTTTTAGTTTGTGGGACTTGGTTGGGCATGTGTGTACATATAGGTACTTTAGAAAATGCCTCCCACATGCAGGTTGACACCTTCAGTGCTAGTCGTCATCCCCTGGACTTGAGGAAACAGTCTTGTGGTAGTCATGACATGGGCCCCAGTGGACGGGTTGTGAAAACGTTGTATCAAAGGGTGGTTGGTCCAACAACAGTGTGTGGGAGTCGGTTGTTTTATTTTGGTGTGACAGTGTTAAGTGTTGTGAGTCTGACTTTCAGATTTGGGGAGTCCAATGTTGTTCCGGTGGCCAATGTATTCATACACAAGGACCTTGAATTCCTATTTTTGACTCAATACATGAAAACATTGGTTACATAAGTGTCTCCATATGTTATTTTGAGTAAGAGTTAGCTCACAAGGTATAATGTTTTGATTATGGTCCATCTTGATCTATTTCTGGATGCCTCCACATGGATGACTAGTTAAGATCCCAATACGATGTCATGAGGGAGGCATACCAAGTGACGAGGAATCTGTTTAGGGACCAGTTATAGAGATAGACCCACTGGGTGGTGCACCAGTGCTACCACCACTCGATGGTCAGCATCTACTATAGGTGGTTGCGATAGAGTATGTGCACAGACTCAGTTCCCTACATGAGTTTTAGAGATAGAGACCTCCCAGGTTAAGGGGAGAGACAGATCTTATGGTCATTGAGGACTGGCTAAATGTAGTGATGTGAGTCTTACACTTTGGGAGTACACTGCCTAACCAAATGGAGATCTTGGAAATGATCCATCTATTGGGATCATCAGGGAGATAGTAGAGCTTTACCACCTAGACGCATGATGAGGTTACCATCACCTGGGTATACTTTGAGTAACTTTTTTAGGATGAGTTTTTTCCCACGTCCTTTCTCTCTCTTTGCATTCAGGAGATACTTCACCTACATCATGGTATAATGATATTGGATGAGTACTTATTGAGGTTCATCGATCTTTCTTGCTACTCAACAGATATAGTGCAGGACCCTTTCTTCGGGGCTCAAGCCTTCGATTAGGGACTCAGGAGGGAGATCAGGGCGTCGGTGTTGTCTCTCAGCATCCCTACTCAGTCTGGGATGCTGGAGAGAGCCCTTATAGTAGAGAGATTCTTGGAGGAGCAGGCACCAATAGCTATAGCTACCAACAGGCCCTAGGTGGCAGAGTCTTTTGCAGGCAGCAGATAGAAAACGCGAGGGCCCAAATGGGTCATGTCTTTTAGAGTACAACCCCATGACTTAGGGTCGGAAATGTGGGTCTCGCAGACTAGAGGGAGTCAGCCGAGAAGCATGATTTTTTTCTCAAGAGTGGGGTAGGGAAACATGGCACATGACTGCCTGACCTACTGTAAAAATGACCAACAGACAGTCAAGGGACTGCCAAGGTAATGTCAGCATTTTGATTGAGGTGTTCCACAAGGCTGGGGATGTGGTAGGAGAGAAGGCAGAGTAATAGGCAGTGGATAATGGTTTGAGGTGTTACTGCCACCACCCCCATGTCATCTCCCCGACCTTAGGGAGCAGTCCAGCAAGGGTGACCACAACTTCATGCAGTGGAGGCTTATGGCCAAGACACTCAAGAGATGATCTGAGGTACGATATGTTTCTTATCCACCCTAGTTGAAATTCTTATAGACATATCTTCTATTCAATATTTCCTTTCCATGACTCTCGTTCAGAACTCAGAGATCTCGATGGAGCCATTGGCTCGATCCTTATGGCTAGATAATCATACAGGAGGGGATTCTATGATTACACACGCGTGACAACAGTGTGAGTTTACTCTAGGAGGAGAGATCTTCAGTTGGTACCTCCTAGTAGCGGCATCGAGCCCTTAGGACGTCATCTTGGGTATGGACTAGTTATCCACAATCCATTATCAGATCGACTATTTTAGTCATAAATTATGGTGTTTCTGCAGAGATGGGACCAGGTTTTCTTTAACCGGTGAGAAGGAAACCCTTACAGCATAAGACAGAATTTCTCAGAGGAGCGTGCAGCTGATCAGTAAACAGTTGGCTAGTATCTCCCTTGGTAAATTGGATGATAGGAGTCCAATATTTCCTATTGTGTTAGAAGGGTCCAAGTATGTTTTTCTTGAAGATGTTCCTAGACTACCTCTTCATATGGATGTAGACTTCTGCATAAACCTATACCCTAGGACGACACTGATATCTACACTGGTGTATTAGATGGCTCCCACAGAGCTTTGCGAGCTGAGGGAATAGCAGAAGGACTTGTAGGAGATGGGGTTCGTAAGGACCAATATTTCACTATGGGAAACCTCACTGCATTTTTAGAAGAATGAAGATGGGAGTTTGAGATTTTTTGTGGGATTTTAAATCCTAAAATAAGTGACTGTGAAGAACAAGTATCCACAGCCAAGAATCGATGATCTCTTCGACCAGCTTAAGGGGGCGAAGTGATTCTCAAAGATAAAACTCATATCTGGTTATCACCATCTTCGAGTATGGGACGAGGATGTACCAAAGACAAAATTCAGGTGATGGTACGGCCACTATGAGTCCCCATGATTCCTTTCAGCATGACCAATGCCCCAGCAGTATTTATGGTACTCATGAATAAGATCATCCTGCCTTAACTTGACCGGTTTGTTATGGTATTAATTGATGACATCTTGGTGTACTCGGCATTAGAGGAGGATCATGCTACACACCTACGGATAGTCCTATATACACTCTAAGATAAAGAACATTAAGGTAATCTCTCAAACTATCATTTTTGGATATTGGAGTTCCACTTTCTTGGACACATCATCTCGGAGGCTGGGGTTATAGTAGATCCAGAAAAGATAGAGTTGGGGCTTTCATGGGAGCCTCCTAGGTGTGTGACTGAGGTGTGTATCTTCTTAGGGTTGGCTAGTTACTATTTGAGGTTCATGCCCAAATTTTCTAGAGTAAGATCACACTTATCAGATTTGACATGGAAGGGGAAGCCCTTAATGTGGATGGAGACATTTCAGTAGAGTTTCCGTGATCTAAGTAAGATGATGACTAGTTCCCCCATCTTGAGACTACCAGAGGAGGGAATTTGGTATTTAGTTTAATGCGATTCATTAGGGACCATACTAGGTTGCCTCTTGATGTAGGAGAGAGCAGTGATTTCCTATGGATATCGCTCATTGAGGAAGCATGAAAAAAACTACATGACCCATGACCAGGAGTTAATAGTAGTGGTCTTTTACTTGAAGATGTAGTGGTACTACTTGATGGGTGAACGATTTACGATTTACTCTGACCAAAAGAGACTCAGGTATATCTTCTCCCAAAAGGACCTGAACTTGATACAATGATGATGGCTAGAGTTCCTCCAGGACTATGACTGTGAGATAGTCTATATTCCTGGAAAGAAGAATGTGGTGGAAGATGAGCTCAGTGGGAGGATCAGTTTTCTACAACTGAGTGAGGAGACAGAGTAGTTGGATGCGATGTAGATATCATTCATGTATGATGGTGGAGCTACAAACCTTTAGTCGATGACTGTTACTTCCCCACTCTTACAATGATTCAGGAAGGCACAACTAGTGGATGTTCTCTACGAGGCTCGACGTGCTCAGTTATCCTTAGGATATGTTCTTGACGTATTTTTGATAGGTGGAGATCACGTAAACATTTTTAAAGGTCACACCGTATTTCTAGTGACATTGCAGTAGAAGGTATTGAAGTAGTTCCATAAATTCTCCTTAGAGGTTCATCTTGGAGTGGTGGAGATGTAGGTGGAACTCCGAAATTAGTACCGGTGGCCGGGGATGATGAAAGAGATGGCCGAGTTCATTTCATGATGCTTCACATTTTAGCAAGTGAAGGCTGACCATCACGTTTCAGCAGGCTTGGCCCAGACACTTGAAGAACTTGAGTGGAAATGGGATGGTATCTCGATGGAATCTACGACAAGTTTACAATATACATACAGGGGCCACAACTTTATTTGGGTGATCGTTAAATGACTCACCAAGTCGTCTCACTTCCTACCCATCTAGAGTAGGGGCTGAAAGAGGGATTGGGGTGCCACTACATCCAAGAGATATTGCTGCTTCATAGGGTGCCTTCAACGATCATCTAAGATCTTAATTCTCGCATTACATCCTGGATGTGGAGGGGATTATAGCGGGCGTTCAAGATGCAGTGGCACTTGAGAGTAGCTTTTCATCCCCATACGGATGGTCAGATGGAGCGGACCATACAGACCCTAGAGGAAAGGCTATGTGGTTGCGTCCTGAATTTTGGTCTTAGTTGGGAGAACCACCTTCCACTGGTGGAGTTTTCATACAACAATAGCTATCACTCCACCATTGGCATGGCACCATTTGAGGCCTTGTATGTGCGTCCATGAAAATCACCCCTATGTTGGACAGACCTATAGGGAGTCGACACTCATGGGTCCAGAGTTGGTACAGGATACCACCGAGAAGGTGAAAATCATCTAGGAGCAGATGAGGATTGCACAGAGTAGGCAGAAGTATTATTCCAAAAGAAGACTGAGACCCTTAGAGTATGATGAGGATGATCATGTATTCCTTCATGTCTCACCCTAATGAGGATTAAAGATATTTGGTTGTGGCGGAAAGCTATCTCAGAGGTTCATCAGACCTTTTCAGATCTTGAGTAGATTTGGCGAGGTGATGTACCGTCTAGCTCTTCCCCAACAGATGCACCGGGTGCATGATGTTTTCCACGTGTCACAGCTAAGGTGATACATGCATGATCCATCGCATGTCATTGACTGGGGAGAGCTGGAAATTGACAATGGGGAGACGTTTGTGAATTTCTCGGTAGAGATATAGGATTGATGGAAGATGGTCCTACATACGTAGTTGATTCCTCTAGTGCGAGTTCGGTGGTAGCATGGGAATCTCCAAGAGGGCACAAGGGAGTGAGAGGCTTAGATTCGTGTTCAGTACCCCCATTTGTTTGATCATTTTTTTCATTTGGGGATTTAAATCCCTAATGTGGGGATAATATAATGTCTCTTAAATTATATTTAATTTTATTAATTATATAGAATTTTTCTGAGACCACATGCTTTGGAGGCATGTGATTCTGAGGCTTAGTGAGCCTCAAACGGAATTTTGATCTTTTTTTTGTTCACTTAAGTAAATGTGAAAGAAATTTTTTCTAACTTTTGAACTAGTGCTCCGATCAAAAATTTGAGGGAACCGTTGATTTCAAAATGCTGGGATTCTCCTAGAAAGTACTTAACTTTCACCGTCAACGGTCATTCGGAAAAGTTAATTTTTGGGAATTTTTAGAAAAATATAAAATAACATTAAAAAGTTATTTTATTTTTCATTCACACCCTTGAGAGGTGGATAGAGACACTACGATGCGATGAAGAGGTTACTAAAAGGCACAATTAAGGAATCCCCTTAATGGATTTTTGTGCAAGTGTAACCGCTACGTTGTTTCATAAATGAAATAGTGTAACAATGTAATGTCCCAGCATAACAGAATTGTTACAGAGTATTTATTTTTATTAAACAAAGGTTTAGGAGGGTGGGGTAATTAAACTGTGAGGATTCTCTTACAAACTTCTGATGAACTTCCTCTCCAATGAAAAAATACAAATACCAAAAAATGTAAAACATCTTTGATGTACCTCGAAGAACGGAGCAGGAAGTGACGAATCACGTCGATGTCTTGAAACCTCTAGGACGTAACGTTGCGAAAAAAAACATTAAAGAAGTAGGGGTTTAATTTTTTCAAGTTCTTCCCCATTCTTATTCTATAAATTTTTAATGCGGATCAAACCACAAACAGATTGATCCGCAAATCATGCATTTATGCGGGAGGGTAACTTTTTTTGGGATTTAATTTAATCGGGGTTGAAATTTTCATTTTTTGATTGTAGTGAAATCCTCAGACCTCCCATGATTATACACTTATAATGCGGAGGTCATGGTCTAACACAAACAAGGTTTGTGCCCTTCCGTTGGTGTGCTAGCACCTATAGTGGTGGGAGACAGTGGCCCACGGTGGCAACCTCAAGAAGAGGATGGTAGCGAGCATGTCTATGTGCCGCAGCTGGTAGGTCGTGGCAGCAGCAGGGTGAAGAGGCACCAGGTGGGCACCGCGTGGAGGGTAGCTGGCATCTGGGCCACTGGGATGAGATGGAAGCCAATGTATTTTGATCAATATAGGGGAAAGTCCATGTATCTACAAGTCCATCAGGGAGGGAACACAGCTGGCTACCACATCTGAGGCACGCACCACCGACCACCCGTGCGACTGGTCTTCGAGATGGCGGACCACGCCCCCAAACAGTGAGTTATGTCCCCATCCATTGGGTCAGGAAGGTCCCGCACCCAGTAGGGAGGTCCCGTGCCTGGGGGTCCTGACCCGCATCAGCGGGCTGGACCCATTCCTAGCGAGCTGGACACACGCCGATATTCCAAACCCGCACCCTTCGAGCCTCGCTGGATGAGACAGTCACTGGGAAACCCGGCAGGCTGGACCCTCATGCAAACTGGTCCATTCCCAGGGAAGCCCTTTGGGCATGGCCATCTATCCTAGTTAGACCGTACCAAAGCAAACTCTAACTTTTTCAAGTCGATTCATTCATAACTAAACAGATGTATGTGGGACCCTTGGGCTCGGTTGGTCGGTTGGGTCCGACCGCGTCGGACCAGACCTAGATACAACCGACCCCTGTTTACTAAAATGCTAATAACTTATGAAAAGAGTGTCTGATTTACAAGACTTTTGTATCATTGGTACCCTCTCGATGAGGAGGATATTTTGGAATAATCTAAGGAGGCTTTCATTGAAGTCGAGAGGTGACGAATGTCTTGAGGAGCAGTTCTCTCAAGCTTGCTACGTACAAAACCCTGCAATTGGCTGAGACCTAAAGGCTACTGACCTTTGACTCTATGTGACTTGACTATGGCCTAGTGGGAATAACTTTTGTGTGACTTTTCAGGCCCATAGTAGGAATCACTTCTATGTGGATTTGGAATCCCACACTACACGATGAGGAGGAGTACCTCAGTTGGCCAAGATTAGTGGGAAGCACTTTTTTATAACATTGCAGGACCTTGGTAAATGATGATTAGGTGTAACAAATAAGTCCAATGTTAGTGGTATGAACTCCTATGTCACTTGGTGAGCCCACTATACTCGATAGAGGAAGATTTCTCCAGCAGCTGAGGTGTTCGATGATGTGACTCATGATTCTTCTATCACTACCCTAAATTTATACCT
Organism: Viscum album; assembly: GCA_963277665.1. NCBI lineage: Eukaryota > Viridiplantae > Streptophyta > Magnoliopsida > Santalales > Viscaceae > Viscum > Viscum album. The sequence goes on along the minus strand of OY728146.1, from coordinate 738,196,143 downwards.
GGTTTGAACTGTCTCATGCTTCGTTCTTTACATTGATTATTTTTTTTGTGGTATTTAACTTTTTTTGGGGGTCCCTAGTGAGTATTTTTTTACTCACCCATACATGGGATTCACCTGTACGTGTTGTGTGTGGTGCAGATGATTGAAGTTTAGAAAGTGACTTTGGTGGACCAAGACCCAGAGGTGCTCAGGGATATGGGATCGATGTATTCTACGACAGTGGACTTCGTGGCCTAGTACCAGGTAGGTCCTAGTAAAATCGTGTGGACATGATGTTCTTATTTGGCTTCTGGTATCTAAACTACTCTCACGATCAGGTGTGGTTTTCAACATATGACCATCAAAATTTCCTTTTTGTACTTTTCTGTTTTCATTTTTTTGTTGGGTTTGTATACTGGCCCACTTATATTAGTTGTACATGTACTCATATTTGAATTAGTGATACTTGTTTCCTTTTCAGTTTTTGCGACTTGGTTGGGCGTGTGTCTACATACAGGTACTCTGGGAAATGCCTCCCACTTGTAGGTTGACGCCTTCAGCGCTAGTCGCTAGCCCTTGACCTTTAAGGGTCGGGCTTGGAGTAGTCATGGCATGGGCCCTAGGGGATGGGTCATGACATTATTTACAAGAAAATAATATTTTCTACCTCATTTTCATCATATGAGAAACCAAAACATTTCTTGTATAGAAATGATAAATGCCTCCTCCAGGATTAATACATTTCATTTTTCATTATTGTCTCACATTCCTTGAAATAAGGATAGATTTCATGAATAAATATTATATTTGTAATAGAATCATGTTTTTGACAAGGTAAACCATTATATTTTAATTTCCTTTTCAGCTATTATAAAAATGAAAATGTCATTCATGTGTATGTCTGTACTACCATGTTAATGAACAATGTATTGAATTTTTAATTAGTTAAACTAAAAGATGAGTCTAAGAGAATATTTATTTTTATAGCATAATAATTATAAAATTTTCATGATTTTTTTATAATTGAACAATGAACCCTTTAATTGTGGCCAACACACTATTGTTTTTTTAGATCAAGTAGCCTCAAAACATCTGATGTAAACCTTACTTATTTAGTAACAAAAAAAGACTTGGTAACAAATTAAATATACGGAATAATGATAGTAGAATAAGAATTTAAAATATTATTAATAATTTATATAATTAATATAATTTTTTTAATTTTGAATATATAAAATGTACAGAGAAATAAAATACTCAAGGTATGACATTTTTCAGAAAAACCTTGTCTTAATGTTTTCCATTTAACTCATTTTCCTCTATATCCATATTCATAAATTTTTTTAAATAATGTAATTAAAGTAATCCAATAATTTTTTAAATTAATTTAAATCTATAATTTACTTTTTATATTTGTTTCAACAAATGTAATATTTTTAATATAATCTATACGGTACGCTTTTTACTCATTTTATCAAAGTGTAAAGGGTTGTTTTGTTATAATTTCCTACCTTACCATGACTTCTGAATATCATATCTATTATTTATTATCTATATTCATTTTCAAATTTTCATGATTTTCCAAAGAATATATTATACCCATTTATCAAAGAATTTTTAAACTTTAATATTTCTAAAAAGGAAATTATCGTTCTCTTTATTGTTATATAGATATTGAATATTCTATTACTTATGGGTTAAAATATGTTTTTCAACACTTTTATGATGAAAAAATGAGTGATTATAATTTTTATGTTCATGAGTTGGTACTTGGTAAATATTGATAATGTTGGATGATCTTATGATATATATCTCTAATACATTGGGTAATGATTTATATGGGGATTAAATTTTTTATAAGAAAACCAATTTCTTTAATCCTATTGAAATAGTTTTATAAAATACTTTAATTTGGTTTGAATAATATTACTTATGTTTTTTTATGTTTTTTCATATTTTTTTTATGGGTTTTAAATTTTTTTCTTCAAGAAATGATTTATTTTTTACATGTGGTTTTGATTTTTTTTAAATGATCAATGTTTACTAGAATGGATCTTATTTTTTTTATCATTTCCATGTTTTTAAATTCAAATATAGGTTTCGTTTATTTTTAAATCACTTAATAAAATTTTTTATCTTCCCATGATTTCAATGTTTTTTTATCAAGATCTGTGGATGGTAGAAACTCTACCATAATTGATTTTATAGCCAAAGGGACTTGACTTAAATGACATAAAATTGATATAAATGGTGTACTGGTATAAATATAAGTATTTTTTTGAAAAAAAATGCACCATGAGTGGAGGTATCAACATTTTTATATCGAATATTTTTTAATTCATTAATTATCAAAACATAAAATATTATGAAAATAAAATAAAGTAGACCCCTACTATAAATCATGAAATTAAGAATTTCCATACCATTCCTATTAAATTTAAAATTCATTTTCATGTTGGTTTCAAAAATCAATTTTTTCTTTAAAAGATGAAATTTAGTCCACTAAATCTTTGGTATAAAATATATTGGGTAACACCTTTTTTAGAAAAAAATATTCTCATAAATATATTATTACACCAAAATAATTTGAAAGAAGGTTAAATATCCAAGGGGTTGATTTATAAAGGAATAAAACTTCCCAAATAGAGTTATTTTTAAAGAAATATTCATTCCAAATCCTTGTCATTTATAAATCAAAAATGGCCTTAGTTATTTTTCAAACAACATCCAATTAATTTATATAAAAAATAATATTGTTATTTAAGACCAACTATGTTCATGTTCTAATCCTATTCATTCCACATCACCACCTCATTAGTAAAAGAGTCATTGAACAAAATTGTATTTATAGTTTTTTGACATATATATAATTCAGTATTAAGGGATAAGTGGTGATACCATTTTGTAACACTTGAGTGAGTGTAAGGGAATTTATGTGTCACTTGTATTTCAATATTGGTATATAATTTATATTATTTTGGGTAATTTTAATGTTAAGAAATTTTAGGCTTAAAATATTATAAATCATAAATTTTATCTATATTTTCATAGTTATATAACATGATTTATATGGAATCATGTGATAAACCTTACACAAGGATTTATTTTGTTCTTTTCTTCCATTAATGGTTTGTTATATATGTAGTATACAATTTTTTCCAATCAATATTAAATTTAGTGGACATAGTGTGAGTCCTTATTGGCTAGAGATTTTGAAAAATAGCTTAAACATGGTTATAAGAAACTACATGGGTTTCTTGTGTGTAGTTCTTTAGTTTCTAAAAGTGGGTTTTTTTATGTTTGGTTAATGGTTTGGTGATCATTTTTCCTAAAATATTATTTGTGTGTGGATTTGTTATAGAGTGAATCTCATGGTTGAAATAAGGTTTACAAAACTATATATTCTAACCATGAAATAAAGTTATATTTATATAAAATGTGGATTACCATTTAACCCATTAAATTTTAACTCCCTTACCCCCACATCCCCCACCCCTATTATTGGACCCTAGATAGGATGATCTCAATAGTGGATTTTCCCTCCCTTTCCCCATCAATTTTTTGTATTTTCTCAATGATATCATGTGGTCATCATAAGGTAAATACCTATTATACTCTTGTTCTTTATTCCTTCATCCTTTGATACATATTTATTATTTTTATTTTCTTCATCATATAACCCAATAGGATTTCATAGACTAATTTATTATTGAATATAGTTGAGTTTTTGGGGTTTTAAATAGATTAGATCTTAAGGGGTATTTCATTTCATGGTTTACAATTCATCATTGGAAGATGATTTTCATGTTGTTGTTATTATTGGATTAAGGTAAAACAATTTATTGAATTCTCATTAAATGAATATCATTAGATTTTTATTATTTATTGATGTTTTAAATTTACAAATTATGAATATCTGTGATAGTAATTATAGTGTATAAATATATTTCAACTATTTTTTATGCATGAATAAAAATTATTTCCATAATTTTTCATATTTTTTATTAGATTAAATGAATTCCATGTTCATAAGTAAATACATTTTAGGTTCCTTAAATTGTGTAATTATTAATAAAATATAATGCACCACATTTGGGTCTATAGAAAGGGATGTGTGTGTGTGTCTCCAAGGGTTATTTTTAATTTTTTATAATTATACATGGAAACATAAATGGGTTACAAGGAATCGGTATTTTTATTTTAATGATATAATATTTTAAAATCTATATTTTAAATTATGTTTAAAATAATAATTTAAAAGTCTTAAATTGACTTGTCATCATGTGATTGTTTTTGATGAAGGGATATTAGTTACAATCAATGATGTTCCCTTAAAATAAAAAACACCCTCAGTGCATGAACTCATGGGGTATTATTTTATTGGTCCCATAAATGATTATTCCTTATCATATTGTTTTATTTCATGATGTGTTAATGGGTGGGGGTATTTAATGAAAGGGTTTTATAGACTATGAGATTTTAAATTCAAGTGTTTTATTATAGATTTAGGTGATGGATATCTTTATATTATTTTTACACATCTATTGAATTAATTCAATGGTTAATAGGTGGATATGTATAAGATCTATATGAATTCTTCATTATATATATTTTCACCATCTAGTTAGCACATTAGGAGAGTTCTGTACTCCTAAGGGTATATACATCATTCTTGGTGACCTAAAAAGACACTAAATTGGTATGTTATGGTTTCCCAATGGATCGAAATATAGAGTTTTCCAAGGTAATATGGTCATTTAGTTTTATTTTATTTCATGTAAATACTTGTTTTTTATGTTTCTAACTTTTATTTTATTGTTAATATGTTTCTCCCTTTAGATATATTTTATTCTTGAGGTAAAAAAATATGGAGTAAATTTAATAGGTGGATTTGAAAATGGAATTGTAGGTGATGTTTCTAAGGTATAATTGTGAATGGGTTCATGCAAGGGTTATGGGAATGTTTTTATATATGATAAAGAGTCAACTATTTTTAAATTTATAATAATATATGTTAATGTTTTAAAATGGTTACTTTTATCTTGAGTGGTTTTTTTCAATTCTTCGTAATGGGAATGGTTAATGTTTAGAAAATGGTAAATGTAATCATAATTTATTTTATCTATTATACTTGTGGATGAAATAATTTTATGGTTATTCTGGTTTAATGTCACTTGTATGAAATTACCTACAAATGGAACTACAAAAGATTATTGGTAGAAAATGATATAACCTATTTTTATCACTCTATAAATACACAATTAGGATTATAAAATTATTATGTTTCACTCCCAGGAGGTCTATTATACTCTTAATTTACTATTTATCATTATTTTATGTGTGTTAAATAATTTCATGTGGTGTTTAACTAGATTCAAATTGAGTTGGGTTGTTTTGGTTCATTTTTTTGGAATGTTTTGTATTAATATTCCAGACTAGACCATTAGTTTTGTTTACATTTTATGATGATGTTTATTCATGAGTAAGCAGTTCATACATGATATTGTTAGGAGTTACATTGATTATTACTATATTCCATACTATATTTGGTTTTTTGGATTTATATTGTAAATATTTCTTCTAGTATATTTTCATGGTAACCATGCACTATTTTCTTGACCATGTGGATTAGGAATTCCCTTCAAGTATAGTGAAAAGTCGAGTTAACTGAGGTGTTGAGTCTTCCCAAGACATTTTTTTTATAAATGTGATCAAATAATATGTTCTCATATAGTACTATTCCATAGAATCACTTACCTATAATTTTTGATCTATGGTGGATTAGATATAATATTTCATAATAATAGATGTATGGGATGAAATGGTCGAGCTAACTCTTTCTTGGCCTGAGCGAAAATATTTCAGGGCTGTCAGTATATTAATATTAAATTTGGATTATATTTTCTCATTAAATGTGATATATTTCTAATTTTATTGTTGTTTTATTAACCTCTATTGAGTATATTGGTGATTTTGATGTAAAAATAGATAACAAAATGGAGCTTCATGGTTATCTCACATGGTATAGCCAACTGTAAAGATACCATGTAGATGGATTTGGAATGACAATAATGTGTTATTTCATGGTTGGTGCATGGATTGGTAAACTTTGTTTCAAAACCATGCACTATTTTTTCACGATTGGGTTTTCTATATAACCAATTTCCACACTTAAACAAGTTCTAATGATGTTGTGACTCATTTGAGGAGGAATTGAGAGAGATTTTATGGCTTTTTGGCTATATAATAGTGGATGATGCCTTATTTTATAGTTATTTTTATTATTAATATATCTTTATTATGAAATATTTTTTCTGTAAAAAGGTAATTTTGTTAAAATATACTGTTTTTAGATTTATTCCATTGACAAACGGATTTGGATTTCATGATGTGGATGTGTGGATTGATAGATATTTTACTCATATATATTGGGGGTATTTATAAATATTTTTTATGAAAATGAAATTTTAAAGAATTTATTGATGATAAATATGGGTATTAATTTAATACTGTACTTAAAGGGTGATCATATATGTTTTGATGATTTTTGGAATTTTAAAATTATATAAAATGTTTTGGAGGTGGGATATTTTTAATCTGGTTTGGATTATTTTGAAATTACTCATAGAAAAATTGATGTATTATGATCATTATGAATTTTCATGGTGGGTATTCATAACACTTATAAATAAATAGGATTTTTATTGAATTTTTATTTGTTAAAACTATAAGTATTTTCAGAAAAGTTAAAACTAAGTTGTTAATTTTTTAAGTGGGTGTTATGATGTGATCTCTAATTTTCAATAATTGATTTATTTGAGTTATGAAGTTTGAACTGGTTGAGTTCATTTTTTTATTTTTTATTTCCTCCCTAAAGGTCTTGATGTATTTAAATGAATCTTGTATTTATGGATGATTCCACTTTTTGTACATTTTATTTATTTTTTATGTGATTGAATCTACCCAGACACTGAACATGTCCATAGATCCAGGGGAATTATCTTTAATCATATTCAATACAAGGTGGTGTTTCTCAAAATATTTTCTTTTAAATTATCCCCATTGGGGATATTGGTACATGTCTAGAAATTATGTATGAAATATTATGATAATATTAAAAAAAATGGAGTAAGTAGGAATCACTATAATTGTTTATTTTAGGATTTGTGACTGATTAGGATTTTGAGGTGTCATGTGTTTGAGATTTGAATATTTGTTATCTTGGGAAGTTTACCATGGATTAATTTATTAATAACTGGTTCTCAATCATTTTTTGTATACCATTTATGTTCCTTCACGATTTTATTCTTATTTTTTAGTTCTTATGATTTTTTATGGGATTGTGTTCGATTACTTATAATGGGAATTATATTAGTTGATCTAAGTGCTTACTAGTATGATACATATATTGTTATGGGTTCACCAGGATTTGGTAACCCATGTATGTGGAACTACATTACCCTAGAATTATTATTTAAAAATTATGTAGGAAAATTTTTCTTGTGATTGGGTTTCATTGTTGGTAGTATATCATTAGATTTTGGTTATAAAGTTTTAATTGAACCGTTGGTTAAACATATTTAGTGTTTGTCTCAATTTTTTATAGTGGTGAAATTTATTTTAGAAAAGGACTGTATTTATTGATATATTTTCTTTTTTTATGGGTAATATAACTTTGGTATGGGTTGGTCTATAGGGGTTTTATCCCATGTCTGGAATAACTCTTAATGCTGGGGATACCACTGTTAGGTCGCCATCATCATGGAGTATTTGTTGAATGGTTATAGAGTTAATTTTTCTTTCTATTTTTTGATGAATTATAAAGATTATTTTGAGAAGTATTTATGAGGGTATTATATTCTATTTTAATAGTATCTTATACTTTTTCTCACCCAGCCACCTCTTGGGTTAGGGTGTGTCATAGAGAAACCTAGTACACCCCTAAACCATACACTAAGTTGACTAGTGGAAAGGCTTGAAGCGAATTTCTGATCACTATGTAATGGTGAAAAGAACCTTGATATCAAGAACTAACCTTTTTTATTTTTTGTCAACAATTAATAGAAAAAAATAATAGTTTGTATGTATAAAAGAAATAAAACATCCAAATATATTGTCAGATAGTGGAAGATAATGAGAAAAAGAAAAAACCCGCCGCACAGAAATAGGAAATCCAACTATTCTGATAAGAACAACAACCCATACCCATTTGATATTAGGCCAGACATCCCATCATATTACCATTAATCTCCTATAACATGCTAACTTAGTCACAAAATTACAAAATGTGGTGCCTTTATGTTAACTATGATAGGTAAAGTAGGATCTACATACACCAAAAGGTTTGAGTGTGGGGTAAGAAAAAAGATCCTAATAGATTACTATGAAAAGGTTCATTTATAGAAATTATTAAAAAACCAATTATTCGCATTTTAAGAAAACCCAATGACTAAAGTATAGATTTTTTCATTTTTGGTAGTTTAGAGAAATCCTCCCATTTAAGAAATATTCATAAATAATTTATATGTAATTTATTTTTCAATTAACTTTTAGATATATCCAACTTCCTTAAATAAACATGTAATAGTTTCCTATTTCATTTCAAATCTCATTTAATAAATCATCAATGACTAGAAACATAGAAACATATACTAAAGTATTTCAGATCAAGGATGGATATGATCCACACAAATTAGTGGATTTTTATGACTAATATATACAGAAGTCTCAAGATAAAAATTCTTAAGGATAGAAGAACATCCTAAAAAAGTGAACCTGGTTGACATTGTCATGAAATCCAAAGCCAATTAGGATTTTTAATCATTTATCCTTGCTAGAAAAAACAAAAAATAATGTTTTTCCTAAACTACACCCTCACATGTAACCCATGTTCTCCCCTAGTATGAGACCAATCATTCTAAAGAAATAATCTTGCATCTTATAAAAATGTAGAATATTAAATTTCACTTATCCATAATTTGATTCAATTTCTTTCAAGTTACACCATTTATTAAGATTGTTTTTCATCATAATAAAAAATCCTTGAAAATTATTATTCATCAAATTAAAATATTATTCTAAATCACATTTTTATAAAAATGAACCATGATTTGAAATTCCATTTCATAAAAATATAAATAGGTTGTATATTTCAATATATCATAAATGATGTCTTTAAATTTTGAAATTCCATTTTAAAATGACATTGAATAAATATTTATGGGGAAATTCCGTATTGTGAAACCACCAACCTCAAAACACTTTTTTTATAATAATTTAATGGAATTCACATGTAATGAGAAATTGGTCTCTACAATAGTGAGAAGACCAAAACCATGGAATTAACCTAATAAAAAATAAATATAACCACCCTATTATCAATAAATGTAAGTGGTATCACATATAATAATAATTCCAATACAATATTTAGTGACATCTCAGTCTATATGTCTCATAGACTGATCTAACATCAACATAAAACTAAAACAGGACCAACAAGTTTGAGATCACCGATGTAAACAACATGAATAAATAAAGGTTTACTGATACGCTCCCAAGAATCATATGAATAAAAATCAATATGAGGTAAATAAATAATAGAAGTTTATGAAAGGTTATTCTGATTAAAATTTAATTAAAACTAATCCCTAATTGATCACATTCACTCACATCAATGGTATCATCCTCTCTATAATACCAAGTGTTGATTCTTCTGTTCATAATTCTAAAAATAAAGACACTGGGGAGTTTTGGTTGGTTACTATACTATTGGAGTCCTCAATCACACCACACCCAAGAACCCAAAAAAATCATACTAACAATAGAATATTATAGAAATATTATCTGGTCTGGAATCCCACAGCTCAAACCATGTCATGATAGGGGCCAAAAAATTGGACTCTAAATATGGGACCCCTGAGACCACCCACGTATTGGTACTACTCGGGGTACATAGGTGATTATCAAGTTATAAATGGCTTAGACCATGACATATTATCATCCATATTTTACTAATAAATTTCAGAATCATTTTATAATCCATCAAGAACCAACCAACACGTCATGAACCATAAAATACCCATCCCAAAGATAAAAAATGGGTCATTCCTCATTAAAATATTTGATAATCTCCCCACTATATCACTTTCATCCCTAATGAATAAATGTTTAAGAGGTTTTTTCCTACAATGAGACTACTACATTACTCCCTCATCATTTATTCCTCCTATCACATCTCATGAGAATCTATTCCATGAAACCAATACATATATACAATTAAAATATACGTCCCATGAAATATCCTTTATAGTGAATCAAAAAATTAAACATATTTCTCAACCACTGAAATATCTAGTTACATGTCAAGATCCTCTCCATCTAGTAAATTAATGGTATTATTATAATTTTTTATAATCTTGGAAAAATGTAACAAATCATTGATAAAATAAAACTTATATGAAAATTATAACTAAAAATCCACCATTAAAATCATCTCAATGATCTCAAAAGGTGCCCCATAGTTTGGATCAAATTTACCTCACATTTAATGTATATGGGGTACCAAATATGTAGTGTATTTAAAAAACACATGGCCAATAAATAGAAACTTGATAGGATGTAACTGATGATCCTCCCAGGATTTTTAACATATCTATGTGGTCATATACCGTTGAACAATTGTAAGTATTTTCATCGATGTCTCTTGAAAAAGTCTTGGTCCAATAAAATATGCTTTTACAGCCAATGAAAAAAAATGAGGTCACTTATAATGGTGACCAAACAAATCTTAAAAGGGAACAATTATGATGAATAACTAGTAATTTTTAAATAAAAACATGACTAGTCCCAAAAAAATTGTCCTAGGATCCACTGACGACTCTGACATAAATATATAGAATATCCTCCATAATTTCAACAGTTTTCTCCGTTTGGAATTCTGTTATAGGATATTAAATAAAACAAAAATTAACATAAGAACCCATCACATCAGAGAGGAATTTATGAAATAAAGAGCTAAACTGGGGGGTCCCTATTCAAAATAATAAAATAGGACACCCCTAGAAACCTCTTAATCTCTTGAAAAAAATAGGTTTCCCAAATCGATAAACATGATAATGTTTTGATATATAATGAAATGGGTTAGGATAGTTAATTAATCAATCACCATGCATGTATAATTATTTCCTTAGGCTTCCATGGTAACGCAAAAATAGACTCTATAGATAACTCATATCATTTATAAATCGATACCATGAGTGGAAAAAGAATTAAATCAATTTTTTAGTGATAATTCATAATATTTTATCATATATTCAAATAATCCAAGATATTAGTACTTTATAGTTTCAAACCATGAAACCAAAGTTAGTTCTTTATGTAATAGTATATATTCTTTGTAAAAGAATGAAAACCCTATTTAGAACAATAAAAACTCCACATTATAGTCTATCTCTTGAAAAAAATACCATCTCTTCAATAATATTACTCACCTAAATGACATATACTAATAACTAATGATCTACCCACTACATAAAAAGTTCATGATACTCCTAAACACTTTGTAACATTTTTTCTCTTAAACAACAACTTAAGAATAGATGAAGACAAATAACATATATCTATAGTAACACCTATCTCATCCTATTTCACATCCAAGTTCATCCTGGCTAAGATACCCATAACATTCCATTAGTTTTTTGATTTCATTACTTCATGTGAAGGAAACCTTCAACTCAAAAAAATCTAAAATTATATTCCCCTTTCTTTGGATTTAGGAAATGTTAATGTAAAATGAAATACGATACTCCACCAATAATTTATGCATATGTTTTAGATCCTTTTATGAAAATATATAACTTAAATTTTTATGGTCAAAATAGATAGTGGAGGATTCCCCAAGGAGTGAATATTCCTAGATCTTGAGAGTAAGCATAACTGTTTTGAGTTCTAGATCATGGTTGGGATAATTATTATTATTTGGTCAAAGATAATGAGTTCTATACAAACAAAACGTCATATGTATTCATAGGAACATAACCTAATCCTGCATCTTAAGTATTAAAAAACACCACATATCCATATACAGCTTCAGGAGAAACCAATATAGGTTTTGAGGACAAATTTTACTTCAATTAGTAAAATCAATTATTATTCTTAGTATCCTATATGAATGTCACTCCATTATTTGTAATAGAATTATATATAGTGTTAATCATTGATAATACTTTCATAGACTGGTAATAATATCAATATAAACCTAAGAATTTAAATATATCAACATGATTTTGTACCTCGAATAATTAAAATACACTTTACACATTTTTAAGATTAATCGATATGTTTTGTTATGATACTACATGTCTTATTAACATAAATAATAAATTATTGAAATGATATTTCAATAAAATATAATAAATCTAGAGATACCCCATGATTCAAAAAAATAATTTTAGTTGAAGATCATTCCCTTATTCAGTTCTTGAATAATTAAAAATTACACACATGAATTCCAAAAAATTGGAATGAAGTTGTCGATGGAAAATAAGATTCATCATGGCTGTCAAAAGAGTTAGTTCATTAGTCCAAAAAATGGAATCATAAAATAATCAATTTATCCATACCTTATTCTAATAGTGGTGTTTGAAATATCTAACTTCTTAACTCTGAGATTACGATAGACTGGCCAATGTTTGATTTCTGAGAACCACGTCACCCGAGATTATTGATCAAACAATTCATCGATATAAAGAAATTGAAACTTATTCTTAATTTCCTTTTTATTTATATTTCAAGATTTGTCACAAAAGTAGAGAGTTAAATTGAAATATTTTGAGAAGGCCACAAGTGCTAACCAAGGTGATACACTATGCTAAATAAAACCTTTATCTTTCAAACAATCCAACTGAAGATTCAATTCCTCCAAATCTTCCAAATCCATAAAGTATGAAGGAATGGATAAAATCTATGTTCCCAATATAAACTAAATTAATAAATCTACATACCTCTCCAATTTTACAACATTTAAATATGATGGAAACACCTTAAAAAATTTCATAACCACCAAATGAATATCACAGCCCACCGGTTCATCCACATGTTTAACTTTATAAGGCGAAATTAACATTCTATGTTCTAGAATCTGAGTAACTACTCAACTATATCTCAAACTTTTCTCTCTCTAAATTACCTAAGAGTTCCATTTAGTCATAGTAAACATTACATTATAATGATATCAATCAGTATCTACATTATGAGAAACCATAAAATATATCATAATAATATTATTAAGAGATCCATGTTGATAACAGAATAATATAAAGTACCTAAAATTATGATATCCAAAAAATTCATAAGGTACATCAGTAACCCTATACCTTTTTATTTTCAAGGGGTCTCATCCATACCATATCAAATTAAATGAGTTTTTTTGGTTATTTCATAAATTTAATGAAGCTAATAGATATAAGTGATTGAGAATAACCAGTATCTAATAAAGAATTTACCTCTCACATGTATAGAGAATTCATAACTATAAACTGAAGACTCTTCTAGTTCAAGTAGATAGTTTTTTAAAAGTCTTATAGATATACCCCTATATTCCTTAAATCATAGGACTATACGGAATACCCTTTATGGGATTAGTTCCATATACCATAATGTAAAGTATATAGATAATTTCATAAATATTGTAAATAACCTCATCATACACATGATTTATTGATCATTAGAGGTATAAGGGAATAAACTCTAACATTTCCCATCATTCCACACATGGAATAACTTATAGTACCACCACTAATTGTTTCCAGTTGTTAGGAGTATTCTTATTGTTAGAATACACAACCACTATAATAAAAATTCTACCCCGAACACATGTTCTTAACTTATAATCCACTAAAGCTAACACAATGTTAAATAATAATTTTTACCAATCCTAAATTTCTTGCAACATAAATCTCGATAATTAATTATTTTTCAATCATAAAATCATAATATGTAATATTCAACATACAAAAATGTGATTGAATATCATGGATTAATCCTATCTAAATCTAATGATCTTAAACATATTACTCAACAAAATCTCAGTTGATATATTATCCTTCTTGGTAAAGTGGATGAAATTATTCTTTTTAGTTTGATGAATTTTTTGATGGGTGATGAACTACATGGATTTAGACATCATTAATTAGTCAAGAAATTAATTGTGGGAACATATGACCTTGAGTACATTCCACTCCAAACATTAATGTTGTATTTATTAAACTATAATGTCCCACCATATCCTTATAGGTCCTCCAAGTATAAATCTAGCACATTTCAAATAGTAAAATATTGAGTTTCATTGAAGTAAAAAATATGTTCTATATTCCCCTCCTAAAACTCCACTTCTTGAGGATTATTCTATCCTTGGAAGGATTATTTTTTCTAGTAGAGATTTTATTTGTCTTGATCATTTTCTTCAACATTATTCTAGTTATAATGAGGGTTTCTTCATAGACTATACTATATATAATACTCCAAGGGAACTCTCTAAAACCCTTTGGGGAATTGAACTACATAATGGGAAGAATATAGACCATTAGATACGTTTTTAATCACATTTTGTAACAATATAGAATGAGGAATGAAATTTTTTTAGATAAAGACTCATCACATGAGAAACACTTCCAAATATCTTGTGGTAACATAAGGCTCATTATAATGAGATTTGGGAAGTCACAAGATCACAACCTTCCCACTATGATTTGAAAATCCAATCTTAGATCAACCAAAACATCCCATTACATTAATATCAGGGATAAAATATCTCCCTTTGAAACAAAATTTTCATGATTCAATAAGATCCATCCACGAATCAGACACTTGATTCATCCCAAGATCATGAACAAAGATCATTTCCAATCCCCACAAGCTAGTGAAAAGTGTCTAGGCATCAAGAACTATCTATTGTAATGATTTTGTATAAAAAATAGAAAAAAAAATCTGAAATAAATAAATTAAAGACAATGTTACCATACATATTTAGATAGTGGATGATAAAGATTAGAAGGAAATATAATTTACACACCAAAATAGTTATATTAATGTTATTGAGATCAATAACAACCCATGTCCATTTAATATGATGAAAACACACCTCCATTAAACCACCAAACTACCACACCCCACTAACATAGATCTGTTCCACCACTGTGTAAGGATGTTCCTTTATCTAAATTACATATAACAAGATCCACACACACCCAAGGGTATGTATATGTTAGAAGAAAACAATCAAAGTAGGATCCTAAAAACAATTTTGTAAGAATAATTTATAAAATAAACCAAAAAGGGTAATTTTTAGAAAATAAAATGCATGAAATATAACATATTATATTTTTTGGTAATGCATGGAAATTTGCTATTTTGAAAAAATATATATATAATAAATTTATAAAAAAATCATTTTTCAAGGTGCTTTTTGATATAACCCTTTTCCTTCAAATAGAATGTAAAATATAAAAAATATATTACAATGAAAATTTGAAAAATATTCAAGGATTAGTAATAAGGAAACATATCATTTAAAGTTTAGCTCTATTTTGGATAGGATCCATACACTATGGTGAATGTGAATGAATAAAACAGACATAATCTCGTAGATAAATGGGGATGCTGATGTAAGAACACCTTGATATGTGAATCCATTAGATACTTTCATGTAATCCAAAGTTTTATTAGAGTTTTAATTATATATCCATTATATAAATGGAAAAACATGTCAACTTTTATTATCCCAAAGATCCCCCCTCATAATAAACCTAGGATCCCTTGTGTTATTCCTACATTAATGACAATCAATCCAAGGAACTCAATATTCATTTCCCCTATTTAATTGTATTTTATTTCACATATCATTATTTAAAATCACACTCCAACAATCTAAAACATTTATTAATATTACATTTTATCAAAACACACTAGTAATTGAAAAAATATTTCATCAAAATACAATGTTCTTTGAAATTCAATTTCACAAATATGAAATGTTCTACAAAGTCACTTCTCATGAACAAAACCACCCATAAATTAAATTTCCTAAAAATATCCAAAATAAGTACATTTTAATATGTCATAAATCATTCCATTGAAATTTTAAAAATAATTTTAAAATTAATGATAGATAAAGGGTCATAAAAAATACTTTTTACAAAACCATTTTCTTGAAAACAATTTCTATTTAAAAAATCATATAATCCACATGATATGTAAATATAACCACACTATGGTCAACAAAGATAATAGAAATAAATTAACAAAAGTATTTTCACAAAAAAATAAATAAATAAAAAGTATTTATCCCTCATAGATCTATCGCCCAACTAGGATTAACTGAAATAGGACCAATAGTGTTGAGATATCCCTATGAAAGAATATTTAGGACCATATATTAACCCACTCCCTCTTGGGATTTAACTGAATCAATCACCCATGAATGGAAACGTGTAATAGAAATTTATAAAATTTAAATCCAAGACAAAAGGTATTAAATCACGTCCCTCAATGATCACACATTCCCCCTATTAATGGATGTGACCATTATTTTAAAATGAGGTGGTCAATTCGACCATTTAAAATTATGAAACTGATGACACCGCATCATGTTGATTGTTCACCATTCCAATTTTTTCCTCTATCATGCCACAACTAGGAACCCTACATACTTACTAACGATGGTGTAGTGAAGATAGATAGGTTTTTTTTGACTCACCGCATCATGCACCATGTCATATTGGTGGCCAGAATGGTCATGGTGTATATTAAGACTCCCTATGTACCTAACTGAGGCCTTGTAATGCATATGGAATATTTTTTCTACTTGTGGAATATATGAGATTCCCAAGCTCAACACGCCTTGGACCTCAGGGTGGTCACACCCATGTTTAACCAATAAATGCTCAAAAAATTGAAATTGGGTTGTAACGAAAAACTAAAAAACCCAAAACAGAAATCCTAAAGTTCAAAAATATATCATACATTTAGCAGGGATAGAGAAGGGTATTTTTGTTTTTACAATTTAGAAATTTTTATTTTTATGAAGAATTTTGAATCTATGAAAGTGACATGGTGAAGAGAATTGAGAAAACATCCTGTTAATCTTGGTATATTTTTAATATTATTTTTTGGAAAATCAAAATTATGGATTTTTCATGATTGAAACATTGGAGATCAAAAACTTTCACATCTATCAAATAGTTAGTGTTCCCTATTTTGATTAAATCATTCAATGATCCTAACAAAAGGATTTTTTTAATTATTTTTATAATTACATGGTTTTTATAAATTATTTTCACATAGATCAATCAAAATAATAAAATATTTATTCAAAAATGTTTTATTCTTTCTGTATTGGGTTTTATTGCATCACTTGAACAATTTCAAGGTAAAATTGGTTGGGTTACTCATGTGTAGTGTTGTAGTTTTAAATTTTGGGTTTTGAGTGGTTGGTTCAAAATCTCATAAATAATGCATCAAACCCACAATATGGTTTCTTATATTCATCTATTATGATCCGCCTATTTGTTAAATATTTTACAAAACCATTTGAGATAAAATGATTCACATAAAAATTGAATTTGATCTCTCACCCTCTTTGTTTTTAATTCCCCTCCTCCCTCTTCAGGATGAAATAGACTATGATTAATGAACATACCTTATGGAATTAACATTAATTTATCGTTAAACTTTTCATCTTATCTATTTAATTAATTCATTCCATTCAATTTATATCCCTCTTTTATCAATGTTATTCCTTCTGTTACCCTTAAAGACTGATTTTCTCTTTGATTTATCTTCATCTTAAAACTGTATGATACATGTATATCAAATCCATGGTATTAAATGGTTCAAATGTGGGTTTTGGAACATAAATGTACTGGTATGTAATCTTATATAGTTTATTTGATACTAATTTTATAAGGTTTCATGTTGTTACATTGTGTCTCTTAGATTTATATTGGTGTTTTGGAATAATTCCAAAAACAAATATATCAATAGATGTTTAGTGTTTTTAAATGTCTTTATGTTATATATAATATTTATATATGATAACCATTATTGTTTTAAAATATGTTTCAATTGATATTCCCCCTTTTGATAAATTGATTTATATGATTTAATCTAGTTTTGAAATGGTTTTTTAAATTCTAAGTGCTTATGACAATGTCTATCACATTTGAAAAAATGAGTAATTTTTAATGGAAATTATTTTACCAAATATTTGTAAATGGTAATGGGAAACTTTTTGTTTTCATATGTAGTAATAAATTTAAGGAATTTTTCATTGGAAGCTTATATGGGAAAAAAAGAAAATTAGTTTTTTTTGTGATGTAAAGTTTTTAAAGATCTATTTCAATTGAATGTTTAAGTGGGATATAAAATAAGTTAAATAACATTGTATCTCAAGTCTATTTTTTGATAAATTATTCCTTTCCACTTTAAAAGTGGTTCTCCTAAATAATAATACCCCCAGTTTTTGATTCACTAGTATGATCTCTCTTTGGTCTAATTGGGGGATTCTTGACATATGGATTTATTTCATTACAAGATATTTATATGGAATGGTTTTCTTCTTGAAATGGTTTTGTAGGTGACATTGGTTTTTAATGTGCTTTATGGTTGATATATGTTTTTTTATCACTTTTGTATGTTTACCAACATTTTTTAATATCATAGTACACTAGGTAGACTTGAAGATGTTCTGGATTTTTGTTTTTCTAGCTCAATTTCCACCCACTATCTAGTTCCCTTGGAATGTATCAACCTTCAATAGGTATATATATTATTTTATATGACCATAAAAAATACTTACTTGAATTTTTTATATTCACTAGTGTACCCATGTATATATTGTATCAGGGAGAGTATATTTAGTATCATTCATGATATAGACTAGTGAGTTTCCTAGGATACCATTATAGTTGAGGACATTGATTAGGGGATTTTAATTTTTATATCCCTATGCCACCTTGTTTCATTTGCTTATGTGGATTAATTATGTGTTTGTGATTTTTTTCTTTTCTTTCTTTGGTAACATGGTTCATCCTTAAGTTCTATTCATTCTTGTGACTCACTCTAGTTTTCTTATGTGAATTAAAAATTTGGATTTTAAATATAATGTGAAAGTGGTGTTTATAATGGATTGGAAATAAGGACTTTAAGTATGAGTTTTTAGAAATATTTTTTTATAGAAAATCCATTTATTTATAGAAATTTTTAAAAAAATTATATATATTATATTGATTATATTTTCATTATTTGGTTTATCTATGTTATTTCTAATAGAAATTTGTAATGTGATTGAAATGGTACATTTTGTTCTATTATTTTTAATTCTTATACTTGTGGAAAAACAACATTTATTATTATTATGTTTTAAACTAGTACGTATGAAATGTAATTCGAAATAAACTACAAAAACTGATTATTGAAACCATTCTAGGTTAATTTTTATCACACAGTATATAAAACATTGGGTGTATGGAGTTTTTATGTTTCTCTCACAAGTGACACGTCATAATATATTGTTGTTGGTGCTCATTGTGGACTATGTAATCATTTTTGGGATATCGTGATCAGCTAGGGTCACATGGACCTAGTGTTTTTTATATTGGGAATTATTTTCATTTAATTTTTTCATTTTTATATACCATACTTCCATCCAAAGCCATTAGTTTGTTTGCATTTTATATTGATTTTTAATCTTGTATGTACATTCTACACTTCATGATGTTATGAGAAACATTTTTATTGTTATTACATTTTAATATTATTGTTTTTTTGGATAATAAAGGTTAAATAATTTACAATTTATATTTTCCTTATACCAATGCACCAGTTTCCATCTCATAGGAATTGAAAGGGTCCTTCGGGCCTTGTGGTGAGCTCGGTAGGGTGACATATTGGTTCAACTTATTCTGTTTCATTACAATGTACTTCATAAAATATATTGAAAATCCCAAAACGATTAGCTTAAGAGTATGGTCCATGCCAAATTTCAATTCTCAAGGGAATGTGTTATCTGATATTACCATTCCCAATATGTCAAACTAGTTTATAACCATACCCATTTAAGTTAGACTTCTTCACACATGAAATGGATTATCCTAGGGTTAACTTTTACAATTTAATTTATCATGGTTTCTTTAAAAACTAATAACATGAAAATTTCATACATTGATTCACATTAAAAATAATTTTTTGTATAAAAAAATTATAAAAAATTATATTGAACAAATTCCCAGTTCATAATTAGGTATATAGCATAAATATTTACTATTGATTTGAAAAATATAAGGTAATTATGTGAGAAGAATAGTTCAAGAATCAGTCAGAGGGTCAAGACCACCAACCAATACCATTAGAGAGATTTACTAATTATCAATAATATCTAAGGAAACACCAAATACCAATAAAAACAAATATCCATAAATAATGGACCTAAATGACATGATTTTTAAAATCAATATACATCAAAACTCAAAGTCAATTCCAATAAATTGAATGGGAAATCCATTGAATATCATCATAGCATGAATTATTATTTAAATCTCACGTGTTCCCTTACAATTTCACTCTAAAATAAAAAAATATATAAAATAAAATAGACATTACTCATCCTATAATAAAATCGTGTCATATAACTTTTTGATAAAATTTTGTGTCTACGTTAATGCAAGAAAAGAAGAAAATCCTCTATTTTGGATGAGTTACACTAATATTTAGTGTAATTTGATCCCAATCACTATCCTAGTAGATTATAAATTTGAAAAAAAATCATGAACCAGGCTGGGATGCCATCCAATACAGACACCCGACCAGGTCTGTGGAAAAGCCTAAAGGTCATTCCTGATCCCTACGGGTTCTCAACTAGTGTAGAGCATCAAATATAAATCAAATGGGAATTATTTATCCCAAATAAACTAGGATCAATAAACATTTTAAAAATGTAGTGAAACTAACATTAATCTAATCTCAGTAAAATACAAACTGATCCAAATGAAAATACAAATAAAAAAACTAAAGTTGAAGAAAACCCAAAATCAAAATGCTACAAAAAAATCTTCATGTGACCTCATGGTCACCATCATCCACCAACTAACCTACTATAAAGGAAACCTAAACCAAAACCTGAACCTGATAAAAATCTCACATCTACCAACACTTAAAGGTTCTAGTAGGGAGTGAGCTTCACATCTCAGTAGGCCATCACCAAATAATCCTTACATTTCTCTTCCTAGAAATAGTACATTAACACTAGTATGAGAATTAATATTTAAAAATAAGTTTTTCCACATTTTTATAAACACATATATTTTTCCTTTTTTACAACAATTCACACATCTCCATTTTCAAAATGGGTTAGCATTTAAGAACCAAAACCCACACAGAAATTCCAAAAAAGGAAATACCACACAATCCTAAAAATAAACAAGGCATATAAAAAAACCCAAGTAAAGCTTAAAGTAACCGTGAAAATACATATAATAAACCATGTTCATTCCTAAACATCTCCAGAGTGATACTTGGACATACTTGAATCGGACTCACCTGTTACCAAACATTGAAACTCTATTGTCTATAACAAAATGGCTTTACTAAACTCAAAAATCCAGTGGCACAACCCACCAAGCCCTATCAGTTCATGGGGGTACCAACCATTCTAATTGGGGTTGATAAGAAACCATTACTTAACCCTCTAAAAAACACCTAGGAAACCCATAGTAATTGTAATCTATGTAAGTAGGATGTCCGCACACATGTGACTCACCTTACCTGTCATCGCCACACTTACCTACCCCAAACATAAAAACAAGTGATTTGATAACCCATATAAAGAAATATTCTATAGGGGTTCCGGATATACAACATATTAATAATAAGTTCGAATTGATCCCTCACATCACATGGTATTATATAACATTTCTCAAAAACATTCAAAGATTACAAATGGGAATTTACACTTTCAAAACCATAATTCACTTCAAAACATCATAAAGTTTCAATTCATCCTTCCATTATTTAAATTCCAATATATCACAAAGATGCTTTAAATTATTTCTAAACCAACATTAAACACCACTTTTACAATTACAATTCTAAATAGGTATTTATGCCAAACATTCACTAATACATGTTCCAATTATTAAATAGGACAAGATTTAAAAATTACATTAAGAACCACTTTTAGTAATCAATTAGGGGAACCAACACACCATTTAGAAACCAATATACCATTTTTAAAACCAAGGTTCTCGGAAAACATTATTTTAAAGCCTCATATTCATTTGAATTCTCATTTATGTGTGCACCTTGTGCACCCATGAATGTACCAACATCCAATGGATCCCTCTAAATTTACATAAAATCACCCAAACCCCTTTTTAGAATCACCGAGTTATTTTTAAACCAAACCAAACAATTTCACATAATTAGAATATCATAAAAAACCACTTAAAACTGTTGGGAAAAAATACCTCAAGGTATCATTGAAGCATTTTTGATGTGATTGTGTTTGTTGATAAAGTGGACATCTGTGTTGTTATTGTTGACAAAAGAAACCATGACATACAAATTTGTTAACAAAGGGGGTTTCATAGTGGCATGTCGAGTTCAAGGGATGTGGTTAACGATCCATGTTTGATTCAAGAATGTCGACAAAGGAATGGTTGATCTGGAGGCGGTACAAAAAGAGCCAATACAAGGTGGCACCATTAACCAGTGTTTGCCAAATTTTTGGGCCTCAAAATTGACAAATGGAGAAAAGTGTTTTTAGAAAAGGTACTTGTGTGCCGAGGTCGTGGAGGCTTGGAAACTTGTGCGCCATATGTTTTTCAAGATCATAACATCAAAATATGTCAAATGAAAAAGAGGCGCCCGTGTTTTGGGTTTAGTCGCACAAGTGACTAGCGCGGCAGAGACTTGGGTGGCGAGACTTGCACACGGAGGGGAGACATGCACACCATCACGCAGGGTGCCCATATGCCTATAAATAGAGGTCGACCCCTCCTCATTCTTCAAGTGTTCAAAACTAATAGAAAATCCTCCTTTCGCGCAGGTGTGGTGGTCGCGCAAGTGGTGGTGTGGTCGCGCAAGTAGAAGTTGTGCGCCAGTTGTTTGTTACGTGCCCAAGGAGGTTTGGGAAAGAAAGGAAGGGAGTCGCCCAAGTTTTGTGATGAAGAAGGTGGTGTTGTGCAAGTGGTTTGGTGACACTTGCGCACCAAGTTTTGAATAAGTGAGATAGTTGGTGGTTGTGCGCCAATATTGGTTTGGGCGTAAAAGGGTGTGAGTCGTGCAAGGTTGGAGTTGCAGAATCTTGTGTCACGCAGGTGGTTGAGGTGGACTTTCATGCCATTTATAACTTGCACAGTAACACTTGCGTGCCATCTTGGAGAAGGGCGCCAGGTTTTGTTGAATCACGACAGTGATTCAGGGTTGCGTGGAAGCTGGAAGATTGCCCGATACCTTCGGTGCAAAGTGATATTCATCTACGGGTGAAATTTGGGCTTCAACGGATCATCTACATACAAAAGAGAATATATTCATTAGTGATAATGAAGATACCTACAGGTCTATAAACTATGAGTGTATCCTTTCTGGAGCAGTGAGAAAAGGAAGAGGAAGAAGGTGATCCTCTCCACAGGTAGTGAGCCAGAGAGAGAGAGACAGGGAGTGACCCTTGGGAAAGAAGTGAGCTGACCCTAAACTTTGTAAAGGCAGTGAGCCTAGGAATATAAGTGATCTATCCCGAACCTTGTAAACAGCATTGTGCTTATAGTGGATTTGGTACATTGGAACATTGCCGGTGTATTCTCCTTGGACGTAGCCTAGTGAGGGTGAACCATGTAAAATTTTTGTGTCCTATGCATGATTTACTTTCTGTTTATATTGTGCAACAGGAAAGAGAGAGAAGAGTGTTTTGTTTAACAGTGAAACAAGATCAATTGGGGGCTTTTATTTTAAATTTTTCATACCCATATTCACCCCCCCCCCTCCCCTCTCAGGGTATTCATCCTAGTAGACCTAACAATTTGTATTAGGGGGAAAGGTTGATATTTGTACTTCTCTCTCCATGGAGGTTAGCAATCATAATGGGATTCCGATCTTCGACGGACTTAATTTTAAAATATGGAAGAATCGAATGAAACACTATTTCTGCTCCTTGGGAATGGATGTGTTTATAGTATCTATGCATGGTATCTCAACTTACATCAATAGTGGAGCATTATCAGAAGCATAAAGAAGGGAGCTAGATGCTGACACGAAGGGTATTAATGCTTTAAGTGGAGCCCTATCTAAGGTTATCTATACAAAGGTGATTTCATGAAAAATGTCACATGCTATGTGGGAAAAGATTTTGAATATATATGAAGGGGATACAAAAGTCAAAGAGGCAAAGCTTCAAGTTCTTTGGAACTAGTATGAAGATCTGAGAATGAGCCCGAATGAATCTGTTGATGTATTTTTTGACAGGGTAAATGTTATTGTGGAAGACATGTGTGGTCTTGGAGAAGTCATCGAAGATATAAATATTGTGAAGCGTATCATGAGGAAGATTCCACCTCAGTTTAATCTTAATGTCTCAATCTTGGAAGATAAATACCCAAAAGATTTGTCGTTGGACAATCTGCACAGTACCCTTGTTGCATATGAAATGAGAAATGATGACAATGATGCTATGGAAAAGAGGAAATCCAAGGGGGTGGCATTTAATGCCATGAATAATCTCACTATAGAAGCATCTAAGGATAATTAAGAGATGGATGAAGTGATGTCATTCCTTTCATCGAACCTTCAAAGATGAAAAGGAAAGTATAAAGGGAAACTTCCACTTTCATGCTTTAGATGTGGAAAGGTTGGACATCTCACAGCAAGATGCCCAAAAAAGTTTCAAGAAGAAAATGATGAAGTTGATGTTGAAATTCCCAAGAAGAAATCTTCAGCCTATGTGAAAAGGAAGAAGCAGTTCAAGATAAATTTCTTCAAGAAGAAGAACCTTGTTTCATAAGAAATAGACAGTTCAGATGAGTCTGAGGATGAAGAGGTCGAAAGGATTGAAAATTGCAAAGATCGTGGAGAAAATGATATAGTGGCAGTCGTCGATAGTTCTCAGGAGAATAACAAAACCGAAGGTGATGATGAAGAAGAAGAAGTTGAAGGAAAAATATATATGCAAGCCGAGTTAGAGGCTACTCTTGAGGAGATAAATGTTTGGAGGTCCAAAACAAAGAAATCTAACAAATTTGTTTGCGATGACAAACTCTATATGCAGTAGTAGGAAGAAGATAAGTTTGAGTTGATGGAAGAAATTGAGAAACTCAAGTTATCAACACCAGAAAACTCAGAATTAGTTAGTGAGTATAAATTCAATATTGAATAACGGAAAAGGGAGATCAATGTCTTGAATAGAAAAGTGAAAGATCAAGTCAAGTGTATCGAAGAACTTGAAGAAGAAGTGGTCAGTCTGAAACGAAAAATAAAGGATCAAGAAAAACACTTGACTCCCAATATGATATCACGAAATCAGTTCATACATAGGAAAGAAAATATGATAGAGGAGGCTAGTAGTTCATCAGGAAAGAAGCAACAATTGAGCTGAGATGTTAAGGCTGAATTGGGGCTTGGTCAAAAACAAAAAACTATACATATTGATGTCAAACCGCAAGCACCCATTTCAAGAGTGAAGATATATTTGGGTACAAAACATAATATTATCATATCCCAAGGTAAAACCAATAGTGTAGAAGTGACACACAAGAAAGCTCTTTACATTAGGTGTTATTGCAGTGGAAATATGGGACACTCCCAAAATGTGTGTTCTATAGCCAAGAGAAACCTAAGGGCACAAGAACAATAGTGGAAGCCAAAGAGAGATCAATATTGTAGAACATACATTGAAGGTAATTGTTTTTTTTTGTGGAGTATTTGGTTACATGGCTAGATATTGTACATCAATCATAAAAAAGGAATGTGCCAAAGCAAAACTCGAGAAGTCGTAAGTAGAATGTTATGGAATCGTCAAGTGAGATGAAAACACAAAATCGATTTGCAGCTCTATAGGATAAATTTGGTCCATCACACTCTAAGGAAGATCAAATTTTCTAAACCACATTGACTGTGAAGTTGAAGACATGGATCAAAATGAAAAATTATGAGAAGGCAGTAGTTGCGGAAATTTCCCTTCAAGCTTCAGATCGTTTAGGAGTATGGATCCTTGACAGTGGTTGCACATCCCATATGACAGGTAACAAGGATCTCGTTACAAGAATTAAATATTACAAATAAGGTGCTTTCAATTTTGGTAATGATGAAGGGCTGAAGATTATTGGTTCCGGAAAGGATGAATTTGGGGGAAAAGAAAAGAGACGTGCTGATGTCTTGGTAGTAGAGGGTCTTGGTCATAACTTTCTCAGTATCAGTCAACTATGTGACTCTGGGCACTCTATCTGGTTTACCAAGAAGATGTGTGTTGTGAAAGTAAAATATGGAGCACTTTTTCTACAGGGTAAAAGGACAAAGGGAAATCTTTAACTTGTAAGTGGGGAATAAGATACATGCCTTTTATCCAGAGAGGAAGAAAACAAGCTATGGAATAAGCGACTTGGTCATCTATGCCAACCATCTATAGAAGATCTGGTAAATTGTGATGCTGCTAGAGACCTTCCTTAACTGTCACATGATCATACTCATGCATGCGATGCTTTCCAATAAGGGAAGATCATTAGAAAGACATACAGGACAAAGGATCCAAAATCAACCAGAGTGCTCGAATTGGTGCTTGTCGATGTATGTGGACCTATCTCACCACGATCCATAAATGGGAAAAGGTACTATGTCCTTTTCATTGATGATTTTAGCAGAATGGATTGGGTATTTTTCATTGCCCATAAGTCAGATGTGTTCAGTTTTATAAAGCAGTATCGGAGGGAATCCGAAATGATGATTGAGAATAAAATTCTGAAGTTTCTTACTGATAATGCTACAGAATTCAAAAACAGTTAGGTAGAATAAAATCATGAGAAACATGGGATAAGACATCAAGTTTCATCAGTGAGAACTCCCCAACAAAATGGAGTAGTTAAAAGAATAAATCGGATCATCAACAACATGGGTAGAACGATGTTTATTGAAAAGGACGTACCAGAGAAATTTTGGAAGGAAGCAGTTTTGACATCGGTCTATATTTCAAATAGGGCTCTATTGTGTCCGAAGGAAGGAAAGACTCCATATGAAATGTGGTACCTAAGGAAGCCAATGTTGAAATATTTTCAAATATTTGGAAGTAAGTGTTTCATTCTCAACAAAGAAAATCACAGGAAGTTTGAGTCACAAGGAGATGAGGGGATATTCCCTGGATACTCAGGTAAAAGAAAATCGCATAAATTCTTCAACAAAAGGCTGGGAAAAATTGTTGAGAGCAATGACCTCACTATAGTAGAAGATGAACATAATAATCAAAGACTCAGTGAACAGTTTATGGATGAAAGTGACGAGGAGGTAAGCAATGCAGGAGGAGCAGAAGTGGTTGATACTGATTCAGAAGAAGATATTGATGATGAGTATGAAGAAGAAAAATCAGCTTCGGCACAGAAGCCAAGGAGTCGGGCAGAAATTGACAAGAAAAATATCATTGGTGATCAATAAGCACCAGTTCAGACTTGAAGAATGAAATCATTGCAGAAAACATCGTTTTTATCTTAGGAAGATCCAAAAAAAAATCCGATGCAGCTAAAGATGAGTACTAGGTTAAGTCTATGAATGAAAAATTAGACCAGATTGAGAAGAATAATACATGGGAGATTGTTTCAAGGCCAGAAGATAAGAATTTCATCAGGACTAAATGGGTTTTTTACAACAATATGAATGATTATGGAACAATGATTCAAAACAATGAACGGCTGTTGTGTAAAGGATACTCCCAAATATAGGGAATTGATGTTGATGAGAAATTTTCACCAGTTTCAAGGTGGGAGAAAATCAGATTATTTTTATCAATAGAAGTGTAAAGAAAGTTCAAAGTGTTCCATATGGATGTCAAATATGCATTTTTGAATGGGGTTCTGGAAGAAGAGGTGTACATTGAGCAGCCAGATGGTTTTCTCATTCATGAAGATGAGAATAAATTTTGTTGATTAAAGAAAGAACTATATGGGTTGCAGCAAGCACCAAGAGCATGGTACTCAATGCTGGATCAGTATTTGAAAATGCTTGTCTTTCAACGTGGTGGAGTTGATTACAATATTTACCTCAACAAAAACTATAATCAAAGAATGATGATGTTGGTTTATGTCGATGACATAATATTTGGTGGATCAGATAAAGATCAGTGAAAACAGTTTTATGAATTCATGAAAAATGAGTTCGAGATGTCAATGATTGGTGAGATAACATTTTTCATTGGTTTAAAGGTAAAACAAGGCAGTAATAGCACATTCATTTCTCAATCCAACTACACCTAGGAGGTTCTGAGAAGGTTTGGAATGAAGAATCCCAAGGAAATGAAGACTCTGGTTGCTACCCGGATGAAATTATCAAAAGATGACATTGGAAGAGTAGTTAATGTCATTGAATACAGGCATATTATCGGAATATTACTATACCAAATAGAAACAAGACATGATCTTGTTTTATCCATATTCCAAGTAGCACGTTACCTAAGAAATACAAAAGAAATCCACATGATCGCATTGAAAAGAATACATCAGTATATCAAAGGCACCGTGGATTGTAGTTTGATGTATAACGGAAAATCTCAATCAGTGTTATTGGGTTACACAGATGCAGATTGGGACAGATCAGCAGATGACAGAAAATCAATGTTAGGATGTGCATTATATATTGGTGGATTGTGTATTTCTTGGCTATGCAAGAAGCAATATTGCATTTCACTGGGCATCGTGGAGGTTGAGTATATTTAGGCCACTCAAGCATGCACAGAGTCATTGTGGATGAAGCAGCAGCTTGAAGATATGGGAGTTGAAGTGAAGTCTTCGATCAGAATCCAGCGTGTTAACTCAAGTGCTATCAATATTAGCAAAAATCTAGTTCATCGCTCAAGGACAAAGCCCATTGTGATCAAATATCATTTCATCAAGGAGAAGGTGGATCAAGGGCTTATGAAGTTGGTGTATGTGCCTACATAGCTACAGGTTGCAGATATTCTGACAAAGGTCTTACCCAAGGAATCATTTGAAAGGCATCGACTGGCTCTATGAGTTCAGTCGACTCCCCTCACTTAAAAGAGTGTGGATGTGGAATCCCCCTCTCCCCGAGGTATGATGTGTGTTTTCCCTAATGTGTTGATATGCTTTCTCTACTCTGTTACAGACTGCAAAGGAGTGACCTTTGGGTTTGTTGACAGAGGGGGAGAAAATAGTGATTGTTTAATGGGGAGACAGTGTGGCCATTTGAGAAATCATGACAAATAGGGGGAGAAGCTGACAGGTGGAGCAGCTAGATAGGGGGATTATTAAATCTGACAATGCTAGAAGTGATCGATCAAAGCATATATATCATGACAACTGGGGATCGTGATAAAAGAAAAAGAGTGGTGTTGGAATGCGGTAAGAATATTTCCAAAAATTGGTATCAAGTTGTTTTCAATAGTGGGTGTCAGAGTTAAAGTGATTCATTGATGAACATTTCATTTACTCTTGTTTCTCATGTCGAGCATTGCTAATGTGGTCTTAGAGTATGTGTTGAGTAAATCCTTGATCGCTATCGGAATCTCAATAGGCGAATGGTGGAAAAAGAATTAATGATGTATCTTTTTATGGAAGAGTTTTCAACAAACCCAAGGGGGATATTATTGGGCAAAATTCCCTCAAGATATCATTAAATCATTTTTGAGGTGATTGTGTTTGTTGACAAAGTGGACATCTGTGTTGTGATTTTTGAAAAAGAAAACCATGACATAAAAATTTGTTAACAAAGGGGATTTCATACTAGCATGTCGATTTCAAGGGATGTGGTTAACTATTCATGTTTGATTCAAGAACTTCGACAAAGGAATGGTTGATCTGGAGGCAGTAAAAAAAGAGCAAATACAAGGTGGCGCCGTTTTCCAGTGCTTTTCCAAATTTCTTGGCCTCAAAATTGACAAATGGAGAAAAGTTTTTTTGGCAAAGGGACTTGCATTCCGAAGTCATGGAGACTTGGAAACTTTTTATCCATATGTTTTTCAAGATCATAACATCAA
Organism: Viscum album; assembly: GCA_963277665.1. NCBI lineage: Eukaryota > Viridiplantae > Streptophyta > Magnoliopsida > Santalales > Viscaceae > Viscum > Viscum album. The sequence continues at coordinate 738,165,926 of OY728146.1, read as the reverse complement.
AATATGGCAAAGGAAAAAGGGGCTCCAAATTTTTGGGTTTGGTGGCGCAAGTGACTAGCGGATCAGAGACTAGGACGGCTGGACTAGGGTGGCGAGGCTTGCACGCCAAGGGGAGACTTGCACACCATCGCATAGGGTGTCCAAATTCCTATAAATAGAGGTCGACCCCTCCTCACTCAGAATGAGTTCAACACTTAGATAAAATCAGAGCTCTCATCGCGCATGTGTGGTGGTCACGCAAGTGGTGGTGTGGTCGCGCAAGTAGAGGTTGCGAGCCAGTTGTTTGTTACGCGCCCAAGGAGGTTTGGGCAAGGAAGTAAGGGAGTCTCCCATGTTTTGAGTTGAAGGAGGAGGTGTCACACGAGTGGTTTGGTGACACTTGTGCTCCAAGATTTTAAGAAGCGTGATAGTTGGTGGTCGCGCGCCAATATTGGTTTGGGCGTAAAAGGGTGTGAGTCACACAAGTTTGGAGTTCCAGAAGCTTGTGTCGTACAAGTGGTAGAGGTGGAATTGTGCGCCAGTTGTAACTTGCACGCTGAGACATGTGCACTGGCTTGGAGAAGGGCACCAGGTATGGTTGAAGCATGGCAGTGATTCAAGGCTGTGTGGAAGCTGGAAGATTCCTGATACCTTCGGTGCAATGTGAGATTCATCTACGGGTGAAAGTTGGGATTCAAAAAAGCATCTACATACAACAGAGGATGTATTCATTTGGGATAATGAAGATACCTGCAAGTCTATAAACTATTATTGGATCCTTTCTATAGTAGTGAGAAAAGGAAGAGGAAGAAGGAGATCCTCTCCACTGGTAGTGAGCCAGAGAGAGAGAGATAGGGAGTGACCCTTGGGAAAGCAGTGAGCTAACCCTAAACTTTGTAAAGTCAGTGAGCCTAGGAATAGAAGTGATCTATCCCGAACCTTGTAAACAGCAGTGTTCTTATAGTGGATTTGGTACATCGGCACATTCTCGGTGTATGCTCCTTGGTCGTAGCATAGTGAGGGTGAACCAAGTAAAATTGTTGTGTCATGTGCATGCTTTACTTTCTGTTTATATTGTGCAGCGACAAAGAGAGAGGAGTGTTTTGCATAACAGTGAAACAAGATCAATTAGGGTTTTTATTTTAAATTTTTCATACACTGATTCACCCCCCCCCCCCTCTCAGGGTATTCATCTTAGTAGACGTAACAAAAACCATGATAATACTTCTAAAACATTTAACTACAACCATCAAGCCATAAAATTACCAAATCACACATACAATTCCAAATTCACAATCAATCAATGCTACCATACATAAATAAAGATAAAAACATCTCAAAACACACAATTTCATTTTAAAAGTACACTTGGAATTTCAACAAACACCTTGAGTGCACATATATATAGGCATATTTCAATAATATCATTGAAAGACATTTTTAAAAAATTCCGCCAACCCCAAAACACCCCCAATAAAACAAAAAAATGAATCATAAGCATGTGAATAAAATTTTTAAGTTTATTGAAAGCACTCAAGCATTAATGGAATGAATTAAAAAGTTTAAGTATGGAGACATCTACCTCAACAGTGTGTGAATGTGATTAAACCTCAAGGGAAGGGAGAACCGAGCCCAATAGAAAATCCGCACACCCTAGGACTAAAATAAAAACAACCCAACACATTATCCCTAGACTATAGGGTTAATTTACACAAGAACCCAGTAAAGGATAACCATGAAATCAATAGAGGAGATGATAAAGATGATAAAATTGGACAAAATCCATAAAAACATACCATCTAATTCAAGGATGGATCCATGGAGGATGAGGATCCAAGGATAAGGTGGGTTTGGGACCCCTTCATGTTTCAAAAATAAGCAAGAGGGAGGTGATTGATTTAGGGATCGAAATGGGAAAGGTTATATTAGGGATTTAAAAGTTTTAAAAATATGGTTTGATCACATAGTTTACCAAACAATGTGCCAATTGTTCATGAGATACTAAAAAATGAGGGGCACCCCTCATGGTCTCCTTACACAGTTCCCCAAATAGTGCGCCGACCATGATGAACCCCTCTGTTCGATTATAGAACCAAAATTCATGGTTACCAAACAGTTTCCAAAACTATGTGTAATCCATGCGCCTCACCACTAGACACACAACATAGGACACATAGTTACTTGGTCTATGCATCATATTTTCCACTAACCATGCTTGGACTAGGAACCCATTTCCTTTAAGGATAAAGACATCAGTTCCTCAAACAAAAAATCAAAAGTTCAAACCGGAACTCAACCTGAACCTTAACCAAAATATGGAAATACAAGAAAAGAATAAAATAAAGAAGTATAAAAGGTTGGGGTGTGATAATACTCCTCACCAAAGGAACTTTCTGCCCCCATAATTTCACCCATCCAAGGGATAAAAAAACTATAATCCATCCCTAATTAAAATAGAAAGAAATCACAAAACTCGGGTGACCTCTCACTCCAAAAGTCACACCCAACCAATCAAAAGGAAACCACAATGTAAGAATTAGGGGAGAAGATGAGGGGGTTCTCCCCATCATAATAACTCAACTAGAATGGTATCATTGAAACTCACAACAAAACTAGGACCAAGATAGAGGGAAATCCCCATAAGAACCAGAAATGTCACCTAAAAACCAAGAATCACTAAAATAAAGTAAACCTATAGAAGAAAACGAAATCAAGCGGCGCATCGAAACACACTCCATCAATTCCACAGAACTCAATCATCTCCAAATCAGCACTGCTAAAATAGAAACCAATCCACATAAGGGATAAACAGACTCATAGAAGGAAATATGATTCAAAGAGACACATTAAGATAACCAAAACCACCAATCTTCTTACAAGAACAATTAAAATTTCAATTGGAAACTTCAAATGTTTCCACTACAACACTAGAGAAGAAAACTGGCTAAGGCCTTCCACACCCCAGCAATACCCTGACTGTGCACGAAATTCACTATGTGGCCTATGGATGGAGCCCTGATTACCGAATCATCTCCTACCTTAGATTAATGAATTATCGTCCCTAGATAAATATTTCATATTCATGTAACACTTCCTATAAAACTTTTCTATATGACCCAAAGAGCCACAATGATGTCATGTCTTTAGAGTATTATGATAAGATGGCTTCGAATGTCCAAATGGTCCACACTGGCGGCACACAAGTGAATGGTCTAAAAAATAATAGGCTAACACCAATGAAAGAGAATTTCTCGGAACATGTTACTCTATAATTCACTTATTTCTATATGGGAAACGTTCAGGATAAATAAAATACATCGTATTTCCAACTGTCTATGCTCGAGAAACAAACTCACCTAAAAACGATTTTTCCATCAACTTCTCAAAATAAAGATCCCTGCAGGAGAGGACTCACTTATTAAACTCTAGAATAATACCCCAAATGAAAATAGAAGTCTTCAATGGGTCCTAGGAATCTACCTCTAGAGAAAAGGAAACCATCTCTTTGAAGTGGTCAATATAGGTTTTCACCATTTACTAGCCTTGCTGAATACCCATGATCTCTTCCTTATTCCTCATCTTCACCTCCTCATGTATGAACCATCAGACAACGATGGACATAAACACTTCCCATGAAATCCCAACTTAAATTTATGGTGGGGAAAACATCTCCCATTCATCCTAATCTATACCTTCAAACGAACCCAAAATAGAAATAACCTTAACAGCTTCGGGAGTTCCCAACAATATGAAGACATGTTCGACCTCTTCAAGGCACTCCACTACCTCTAACAAACCTTGATCGCTGTGAAGGATAGGAAATACTCAATAAGAATTAGAAATTGGGAAATAATCATTAAAAACATTTGGGACCTTTCTGGGTGGCATATTATGAATAACATAAGAATCATGAAACCAAAACCAATATCAAACTAAAGAATAATTGACAATAATTCCTCAAGGAAAAATAGTAGGCACTCAATCCAAACGTATATAAGCACAACAAAGATTACTATTTTAAAAAATACTATTTTAATTTTAATTTTCAATACCACCCTATTTCAAGGCCAGTTTCTGAACACAAAAACCACTCTTCAAAAAATAAAATCTGCATTCTAAAACAAAAACCAATTTTGAGAATCATTTTCCTATTTCAAAATCACTTTATAAAAACAAGGTCATGCCTTTAATTTCAGTCACCCACCCATGGAATCCCATAAACCATCACATATGTGTCCATATATTTCCATCTAAACATGTCAACATATACTTTCCACATATACCAGCACAAATACAAACTTTGATAAGGAGTACCAAGGGTCATTCTTACTATTCCATTGTTTTGAGACCAAGAATTTACCTAATAATCAATCCAAAACATTTTCCTTTAAAAACCTATTCATTCACATTCTAAAAACATTTATTTAAATCATTTCTATTTCAAAAATTATCTTCTTTTTAGAATCTTACTTACACTAACCAAAACCAAAACAGGGCATACCTCATGCCAAACAGCAGGTATGTGGAACTATTAGTCATGACTAACCATGTGATATGGTAGTAGGAATTCCCCCTATTAACCATCAACATCTAGAACGATCTTAAACCATGTACTTGGACTCCACATGGGTTACTACTCCATGTGATATCACAGTATATCACCAAATCAACTCCATTGTCATTCCTTATCCAAAACAATCCAAAACTCATAACAGGGACTCAAAACCCAGATGAAAGTTGGTAACTTGAGGATCGGAACTAGGAAGAGTTAATGACACTCTTACTATACCTGCCTACATAATTTTGAAAGTTCTAATCTCCAACTACCTAAAAAACAAATAAAAAACGTCACTCTCTAATTCTATTTTGTCACAAACCAGGTCGGGATGTCATCTAACCCAGACAACCAACCAATTCTGTCTTAAGGATTGAAGGGTGTTCCGGATTCCCACAGGCTGGAAACTAGTGTTGAGCATAAAATATAAATCAAATGAATAAAATTTATCCCAAATAAACGAGGATTAGTAAGAAAGTTAAAAATTAAGTGAAATTGACAATAACTGAATCTTAATAAAATACAAACTGATCGAAATGAAAATACAACTGAACAAAAATGAAACTAAAGAAAAACCAAAATCAAACTGCTACAATTGTGATCTCCATGTGACCTCATGGTCACCACTATCCACCAAAAAACCTACTAAAAATTAATCTCAAACCAGAAACCTAATCCTACAAAATAGCTCGGGCCTACATACACCAAAAGGTATAAGTAGGGTGTGAGCTTCACAACTCATTAGAAAATCACCAAAGAATCCATACATTCCCTTTCCCAAAAATAGTCTGTTAATAATATTTTAACAATAAATATATAAAAATAAGTTTTTCCTCATTTTTATAAACAATATTGTTTTCCCTTTTTCAAAACAAGGCACACCACATTTCCATCTTCAAAATTGGTTATATTTTAATAACCAAAAACCACACCAAAAATCCAAAAAAGGAAATACCATAAATTGATGAAAATAAAAAATCAATATAAATAATAAACCAAGTGCAGTAGAAAATAACCGATAAATTATAGATAATAAACCATGGTTATTCTTAAACCACCCAAGAGTGATCCCAAGACACAGTCAAATTGGACTCCCCGATCAGCATATGGTACATCTCCATATTTTATAACCAACTATATTCCCTAAAATTACTAATAGAGTGGAACATCCCACCAAGTCCTATTAATTCAAGGGGGTACCAACCCATATAATTGGGTCTGATAAGAAACAATAACTTGAACCTCCAAAATATTCCTAGGAAACTCATGGTAACAGTGCACTATAAAAGTAGGAGGCCCTCACATGTGTGACTCAACTTACCTACTGTCCCCACACTTTCCTACCCCAAACACTGACACAACCTATACGGTAACCTATATAAGAAAATCATATACATGGGTGCCCGATATATAGCAAGTTAATCATAAGTTCCAACAGGGTCATCACATCACACTGTATTATAAAAGATTTCTCAAAAACATTCAAAGATTCCAACCAAGCATTTACACTTTAAAAATCATAATTCATTTCCAAAAATCATAAAGTGTCAATCGGGACATCACACTCATTCAATTCCAATACATCACAAGGATTCATTAAACCATTTCTAAAACAACATTAATCACCACATTTACATTTTCAATGCCAAATGGGCCATTATGAAAAACATTCACCAAAACATGTCTCAATTTATAAATGATCAAGATTTAAAAGTTACATTTGGAATCACTTTTATAAATAAATCAAGGGAACTAACATGCCATTTAGAAACTAAGAGACCATTTTTGAAACCAATGTTCTAGGAAAAATCATTTTTAAGTGCCATCTTCAACTGAATTCCCATCCATGTGTGCACTTTTTTCACCCATGGACGTTCTAGGATCTAATTAAATACACTAAATTTCCATAAAAATATCCCAAAACCATTTTTATAATCACATCGTGATTTTAAAAAAAAACCCAAAAATTTCACATAATTAGAAGAGCATAAACAACCAATTTAAAACCATGAGAATCCGTCCAAAACATTCCACTACAACAATCAGGTCATAAAAATTACCACATCACACATACAATTCCCAATTAACAATCCAAGGATACAACCATAACATAAATAAGGATAAACACTTCTAAAAACACACAATTTTATTTTAAATGAACTCTTGGGATTTAAACAAACACCTTAAGTGCACATATACAAAGTCATATTTCAATAATCTTTTTTAAAACCATTTTTCAAAAATTCTTCCAACACCAAAACACAAAAATAAATGAAACGAAGGCATCACAAGAAGGAAAATCATATTTATAAATTTATTAAAAGCAATAAATCATTTATGGAATGCATTATAAATGATAAATATAGAGATACTTACCTAAATGATGTGTGAATGCGACGATACCTTAAGAAAAGGGAAAGCAATCCTAATAGATGATCCACACACCATAGGTTCAAAATAAAGTAGCCCAACACATTAACCCTAGACATTAGGGGTCTTCCAAATAATAACGCACCAATGTGGAACCATGAAATCAATATAGGAGAGGTTAAATATGAGAAAATTGGACAAATCCCCTAAATATTTACCTTATAACTTCAAGGAATGATCCATGGAGGAGGAGTCAAGAATAAGAGGATTTGGGACCCCTTAGCGCGCAAAAAATTAGCAAGGGAGGGGGATCAATTTACGGATAAAAAGGGGAAAGTGTATATTTGGTATTTTAAAGCTTTAAAATTTTGGTCCAATTGTATGGTTTGACTGCACATTTTACTAAAATATGCGCCAACCATGCACGAGCTACTAGAAAGGAGGGGTACCCCACATGGATCATTGCACAGTTTCCCAAAAAAATTTCCAACCATGCTGAACACCTCTTTTCATTTACAGAACCAAACCTCATGGTCAAAACATTGTTTCTAAAACCATGTGCAACCCATGCACCTCACCTTGGGACACACAAGACAGGTCGCACAGTTACTTGGGCTATTCCACATAGTTTCTCATAATTGTGCTCAAACAATGCACCCCATTGATGTTAAGCCCAAAACCTTCAATTCCTTACACAAAACCTCAAAAATGAAAATATAGACTCAACCCTAACCTCACCCAAAATATTGAAATCCACGAATAAAATAAAAGAAAGGAGTATCCAAGGTCATTGTGTGACAAAAATGATGATTAAATGGGGATGAGAAATATATTATTGGAGGCTTACAAATGATTTAGGGATAAAAACTATAACCCTACGAATATAGTAATCCAAAGTGAGTGGTCATTTAATTTCATTGGAATATAATATAGAATATTATATCATGTAAGATATAACATTTTGATAGCCTTAGGAGACAAGATAGATAAATCGTAAAAATTCAATGAAAAAAAAATTATTCTTGGTTCAAAAATCTTATATGATTTTTGGACCTCTTAATGATTTTTTAGGGAAAATGAAAAAAAAACATTTAAAGATTTGAGATCAGTTTCATAGTAAGGGGAAACATTCTGTTGAATCTAACATGGAAATATAATGTCATAAATAATATGGAGAATGTAAACAATCAAATTTGAACCATATGAGAGGACTATATCAAAGTATTATTTAATGAAGGTAATAAATAATTACATGAATGAATATAGATAAATTTATAATTATAGACTATATAATGTTGAATATATTAACCATTCCATCAATTCCATAGCCAACACATCATTACCAAACCATCAAATCCTTGTTTTGGTTCATCGTGAATGATCGGGATGGCATACACCAAATCCTTTAAAGATGTGTTTCTCCTGAGACCTATTGATTTATCAAGAGGAAATATAATTTAAAGCCCCACCTATCAAATAATAAGTCCAATTCATATATTATATGAACGATATTTTTTTAATTATATTAATTATAATGTTCAAATTAACTATATACATATAAATTTTTTTCTATTCAATACATTTCCATACATAAATAATTATACTGTGGAGTCCCATGGTTTCCATAGTAAATTAAATTACATGGATATCTATGTTATTATAGATCAATATTTATGGATTAGTATGATATTCGAAATGTTAGGGAAACTATCCTTGATAATGTTGTAGTAGGTTGTGATAACTTTATCATATAGGTTCATAAGGGGTGTAGAGTACAGAAATTATATAATAATACCCTCTTGGATAAATATTCTCTATAATATTATAATAGATATTTAAGGTGGTATAATAATAGGTAATTATAAATTATAATTCACAGTAAAATAATAGATTTTAAATAATGAAATATAGAATTATTATATATTGAAATGTTAAGTTAGTAAAAGGAAATACGAAGGATATATGAACATAGATGTATAAGAAATAATTACTTAATAAGTTCCATACTAAATAAAGAGAATAATCTATTAATATCATTATGATTTCATGATTACTGAAATAGATTTTGTTACCCTCATCCATCTAAGCCACTTCAAAAATCACCAAGAGTAGAATTTATATAAGAACCATTCTCATAGGTTTTTGAGTGGACAGAAATGTAAGGATGGTGTATATTTATAAAAAATGACTAATTTTTTATTAATTTACACATATGCATTAAACTTTACATTGTGGAAAATTGAATGAAAGTTCCCATGCAATTAAACCATGGTATTTTACATTTATGATAGCGTATAAGACTTTTATAGGATTTATAAATGAAATTTATTATATTAATTTAGTATGTATATAGGAATGAATCTTAATCATAATGAATAGATTTCAGAATCTTAAAACATATTATTGGATTTTGAAAAGTGGCACAAAATTTTTTTACAAACTCATTGATAATAAATCTTATTTTTATTCCAAAACATATGTTGATAATTATAACAATATTTTTTATCAATATTATAACGACCCATACTTTACAAACATTGTTAATACTTCAAAATTGAAGTACACTTATTACAACATATAACAAGACCATGAAAGGACCATAGAGGTATAGTGTATTTAGAAACCGGGAAACATAAAAAACTGGTTCATAAATCATCTACGTTGTCTCCCATTTATTTCATCATATCTAGAGTCCCTTTTTGGCATATCCTACTTAATATCCTTCTTCCTGACCTGGGAAAAATAAAACATACAAAAGGGTGATCTCAAATGCTCAGTATGGGTAAAAAAAATAAATATCAGTCACATCATATTCATAAGAACATATAATTTTGGAAATCTTAACCTGCAAAAGAGATCATAATTTCATAACATGGGATAAATCATAGTAGTGAAATGTAATCCCAATAATCTTAACTTAAAACATGAAGCTTTGTGGCATATACACATAATCATATAAAATCATTTCTTAGTTGTCAAGACTCATTGCCAAGACTATCTTAGCGGACAAAGTCCATTTCTGAACCGAGTTCACTTATTGTTTCAGTCCTATTTCACTGAACCGGATTAACCTATCATTCCAGCCATGTATATCTCATGAGATATAAATCTTTACCCAATGCATTGGAGGGAGATATAGTTCCCACCCATCTCATAACGATACCATTCTTATGTGTGCCAGAAAATCAAAAATCATACATCGTTGCATAACCCATGTAATAAAAATGGGATTCTTAAACATTGTGACATCATAAAACAATTAATATAAGATAAAGGAATTAATAAAAATAATTCCATCACAACATAATCAAATCAATGTAATAATAGAGATAGAAACAGAACCCTATATTATCTTAGATGGAAAATAATTTTGATAAAACACAGGAACTCCATTCTTGAGGAAAATATCCTTCCTACTTCAAAAACATTTTTCCTTTCTTATCATGTCATACAATTTTAAACTAAAAGAAGTTGATTAAAAATAAACTTGAAAACTTATAAATTAAGCTTCTTGTAAATAATGTTTTAAAAAACCATTCATGCCGTATAAGTTAAAAAAACATTCTTCCCGTACATTGGCCGGAAAAGTCAAAAAAAATAACTCATATGAAAAACAACAAAAGATTCCTTTCATATATTTTAATAAAAACTCACCAAAGGGTAAAATTGGATTTGAAATTTTGTAGGTGGATGGAAATACTATTACATATTGAGGAAACATGGATGTGGATGATAAATATTCCCTAGTAAATTCTGAATTATAGACAATCTCGGATAAAAATGAGATTGTGAGATTTTCCCTTACCTTAGGTCTTATTTGCTTCGTAAGTGTCCGAACCTCCTGTATAATGATTTAAATAATTTCATTGACTTATTCTAGAATTATAATCATTGTTATTATATCATATATGGTCATATTCTTAGCTTCTTATTAGTAATATTTCATTGCTACTTGTTATTTGGGTGTTTATTACATTTTGTTCTTATGCGTCTTTTGTCGATTAAATTCTTATTCTTCTATTTAGGTTATAGATACCTCATTTACAAAATTTTATTGGTGTAATATATATCATATTAATTCATTCAAGTCATTTATATAATTATTATGCAATGAAGATCATGTACAACGAGTCGCATCACATCATGGAGATGGTTTTCCGTACGTACGCACGAGTGATGATATCGTTCCCATGATCGTGGAATTGTATTGGAGTGTATGTATACTATTTAAGAATAAATATAACCATAAAATAATCTTATATAGTTATTCTTTACACCATTATACCCATCCAAGTAAGGTGGTGGTGGAAAAAAGATTACACCACGGCGTGGAGATGGTATTCAGTACGTACGCACGCGTGGTGATTTCGTTTTCCGTAGGATGGATAGATGGTGAAATAGGGTTGTTTCATACTTATAATAACATATAAGTATATGAGTGATAATTATGTTGTTACTTCATAATTAAATAACTAAATAAGAAGAAGTGGAAGAAGAAATAAAGTTGAAAGAATCGGTAACAGACATTACCTCTTCTTTGAAGCGCCTCTTTGAGACCTACTCTTAGGGAACTAAAATTGGTCTTTGAAGAAGACCAGGACCTCTAGGATGTTTATAGGGAAGTGGAGAGGAGAAACTGGCAGGGGTTGGCCGAGATTGAAGGCTCAAAGTGGTGTGAGTAAGAGAGAGAGGAGGCTCCCTTTTATAAGGGAGCAGAGGGGCAGCTTAGGAAAACTTAAAATATTATTTTATTAGAAAGTCATATTCGGTTTTTAATAGCTCAAAATTGATTTATTTATAAGCTAAGGTGGTTATGGGTTTCAATCCTCTCATCCAACATAATTTGGACAGGTTTATGGTTCTATTTTAACCTTATCATTTAGATTTAACTTTAAGTTAGATAATTTAACTTTTACTGTGTCTTCTTGTTTTCTTACACTATAAGGTTAATAAACATTCTATAACAAGACAAACGAACCCCAAGTTGTTTATTATTAATATATATAACCTTATCTAAGTCATTTTCCCAAAAATTATATTTTTAGGAATAAAATAATAATTAATAATATAATATTTGTTTTAAATACTATTTTATGTCAATTTCGACACTATTTGGTGATTGATTTTTGTGAAAATCATAACAGAAATATTAGTTCAAAAAAATTAAATTAAATAAGTAATAATATGTAATATTATCCTATAAAATTATTGGAATTCATAAAAAGACTCAAATTACATTTATTTGGGTATTTATAACATCAATTATGTCAATATTTCATTAATAAGATAATTACTGCATCATCATTGTGTCATACATAAATTAAATTATTTAATGTATACAAATTACAAATAAAATACCATTATGTAGGAAATCTGTTTATCTTTCTAATTAATATTTATAGTCGAATTTATCTTATGCATAACCCTATATTAAAAATTATTTACTTATTAAACTTTTATTTTAACTATTTTAACCCTTCTTTAAATAAATTAATAATAAATGTCCTAATCTAATCCAAGTGGGCCTAAATGGTCATATTTTATTCCTAAGGTTGTTTTTTGTCGTTTTACACTTATCCAATAGAATTATTACATGTGTTAGGGTAATAATAATATCATTTTACCCTTAATTACCCTATTTACTTTTAACCGTGGTAAAAAAAAGTAAAAAGCTACTGTTCACCAAAAATTATTTTCATCTCATTGAACCAAATTTTAGTCCTTGATATTAATCGTGTCTCTCGGATTTTCGAAATTCCACTCACAGAAGCGGTAAAATAAATTTTTATGTAAATTTTCAAATTCTTCTAGGAGGTGGGTAAAAGACGGTGAAAAGTTCAATAAAATTTTTATATATCTAAAATTATTATAAAATGACTCCAATGAATTGCATTAAACTTAAATAGGTATTATGTATCAATTTTGACCTAAAATAAATTTAAATAAAATAAATAATTATTTAAATAAGAAGTCAGTTTTTAAATAGTAACCTAGTGTTTTCACTATTCACCAAAAATTGAAAGTTTTCAGAAAAATACCAAAATTTTACCCTAGGCTAATTTTGATATTCTGAATCCAAAAATGAAGTCCATTTTGAAAAATATAAATTATAAAATTTCAAAAAGTGGGTATTACTATTCATAATGGCTAGTTTTAATAATATTTTAATAGCATGTCGTTGTTTAGTGAAACTCGGTATTACGTACAAGTCAAGCTATCGAGGAAGGCCGCGGTTGCGTGTAAAGAAAGACAAGCAAGTGTTTTTTGTAGTTAAATATTTCTTTGATGATTTATGTAACATAAAAACAAAATATTTCTCATAAAAGTCTCAGGTGTTACATTCTACCCCCCTTAAAATGAATTTGTCCCTCGAAATTCGTCACTTTGTAACAAACAGATGAGGATACCTATCCCTCATCATATCCTCAAGCTCCCATGTATCTTCTTCTAATTGGTGGTTCCTCCATAAAACTTTCACCAAACGAGTGGTCTTGTTCCGTATGACTTTTTCGCTACGATCCAGAATCTCTATTGGTTGTTCTTCATAAGAAAGTTCTTGCTCCAACAGTACAACTTCTGAGCTGAGTACATGTGAAGGATCAGGTATGTACTTTCTCATGAGAGATACATGGAACACATACTGAACTTGGGAGATATTTGGTGGAAGCACCAATCGGTAAGCTACCTTCCCAACACGATCCAGTATTTCTAAAGGACCGATATATCTAGGTCTCATCTTTCCCTTCTTTCCAAATCTCATTACTCTCTTCCAAGGAGATATTCGTAAGAACACTTTATCACCCACTTCAAACTCTAAGTTTTTTCTTCGGTTGTCGGCATAACTTTTTTGTATACTCTGAGCTGCTCTTATGTGTTGTTGAATAGATCGGACCTTTTCTACCATCTCATCAACAAGATCAGGTCCTAATAGCTTTCTTTCCCCAACTTCATCCCAGCAAGTTGGAGTCCTGCATTTATTTCCATAGAGAGCATTATAAGGAGCCATCTGAATACTAGAGTGAGAGATATTATTATAAGAAAATTCTACCAAAGGTAGGTGTTGATCCCAACCACCTTTGAAATCCATAGATCAAGCTCACAACATATCTTCTAGAGTTTGAGTTGTCCTCTCAGACTAACCATCTTTCTGAGGATGATAAGCAGTGTTGAAACTCACCTCTGTATCCAGAGTATGTTGAAGACTTCGCCAGAACTTCGAGGTAAATCTTGGATCCCGATCAGATATAATGGAAAATGTTACTCCATGCAATCTTACCACTTCCTTTACATGTATCCTGGAAAGCTGATCTAGAGAGAAATCCTCTCTAATAGCAATGAAGTGTGCAGATTTGTAAGACGATCAACTATGACCCAGATAGCATTATTGCCTTTGGATGTTTTAGTAAGTCCTGTGACAAAGTCCATAGTGATGTTTTCCCATTTCCATTCAGGTATGGGTAATGATTGTAAAATCCCCTTAGACTTCTTCCTCTCAGCTTTAACTTGCTGACAAACCAAGCATCGAGAGACATATTCAGGAACATCTCTTTTCATGCCATCCCACCATAAGTACTCTTTCAGGTCCCTATACATCTTCGTGCTTCCAGGATGAATAGAGAATGAAGAACTATGAGCCTCATCCAGCAGCTCCTTTTTTAATTCGGGGATGGGAGGAACACAAACCCGATTCCTGAACTTTATTATCCCATCACAATCAAGGTTGAATTCAGGAACATTTCCCACCTTCTTTTGTAACTCTACATCTTCTTTCTGTGCCTCTTTAATCTTCACATGTATAGATGGTTGAACATTCATTTGAGAATGATACGATTTTTCCCCTTTCCTTATAATTCCAAGATCCAACCTTTGTAAATCCATAAATATTTGATCTTTTGTGATCCTCATCATGGATAATATTGCATGGTCTTGTTGACATAATGCATCTGCAACCTTGTTTGCTTTCCCATGGTGGTAATGAATTGAGCAGTCGTAATCCTTAATCATCTCCAACCATCTTCTTTGGAGCATATTCATCTCCTTTTGTGTGAAAATATACTTTAAACTTTTATGATCAGTATAAATATCACACCTTTCTCCATAAAGATAATGCCTCCAAATCTTTAATGCAAAGATTACCGCAGCTAACTCCAAATCATGAGTTGAGTAATATTTCTCATGGATTTTCAACTGTCGTGAGGCATAAGATATCACCATATCGTTTTGCATGAGAACACACCCCAATCCCTTCTTGGATGCATCACTGTAGATCACAAACCTTTCTCCACTACAAGGAAGTGTGAGTACAGGTGCACTGGATAACCTACTTTTCAACTCCTTGAAATTCTCTTCACATTCCTCTGTCCATACGAACATAACTCCTTTTCGAGTCAACCTGGTGAGTGGATTAGATAATCATGAAAACTCTTTCACAAAACGTCGATAATATCCAGCCAAACCAAGAAAACATCAGATCTCAGTTACTGTTGTTGGTCTCGACCATCTTTTGATAACCTCTATTTTTGCTAGATCCACATATATCCCCTCTTTTGAGATTATGTGACCCAAAAATGCAACTTTTTGAAGCCAAAATTCACACTTGGTAAATTTGGCATAAATCTTCTCCTTTCTCAGGGTCTTCAGTATAATTCTCAAGTGATCTTCATGTTCTTCCTTTCTCTTTGAATAGACAAGAATATCATCTATAAATACTACCACAAACTGATCAAGATAGTCTCTAAAGAATCTATTCATCAGATCCATGAAGATAGAAGGGGAATTAGTAAGACCAAATGGAATCACTATAAATTCATAGTGTCCATACCTTGTACGAAAGTCGTATTTGGTATATCCTCCCTTTTGACCCTTAATTAATGATACCCTGAATGAATATCAATCTTGGAAAAGTATTGAGCTCTGCATAGTTTGTCAAATAAGTCATCATTGCGCGGGAGAGGATATTTGTTCTTGATAGTGATCTTGTTAAGTTCTCGATAATCAATGCAGAGTCTCATTGATCCATATTTCTTCTTAAAAAACAGAACAAGTGCTCCCCAAGGTGATGCACTAGGGAATATGAATCCCTTATCAAGATTCTCTTGGAGTTTCTTCTTCAATTCCTGCAACTCAATTGGGGACATTCTATATGGTTTCTTTGAAATAAGAAAAGCACCCAATAAGAGTTCTATTGAAAACTCAACTTCACTATTTGGTGAAAGACCTGGAAATTCATCTGGAAATACATCATCAAAATCCTGTACAATGGGCATATTCTTAATCATGAGTTTCTCTCCAACCATTTGAGATAAATAACCCTCGTTTAGTGGAATCAAGACCCATAAGATGGAAGAAATTTCCACTGGAAGGTTATGTTCATTCTTGCATCGATAGATGATCATATATTGATATGGAATATGAAATCTGACTTAACTTCTTTGGCAATTGATCTGAGCTCCATATAAAGAAATCCAATCCATGCCAAGAATCACATAAAATTCCACTATAGGAAGGATCACAAGATTTGCAGGAAGCACTTTCCCACAAACTTCAATCAGAGAAGAATTATAAACTTTTGATGCGACTGTAGTGCCATTAGGGATTGTCACAGATAACTCAACATCTAATTGTTGATGTAATATGGCGATACCATTAGAAAATTCTTTATAAATGAAAGAGTGGGTGGATCCAGAATCAAATAAAACATTTTCTACTTTACAGTGGATGGTATGTGTACCTTTCACCACTTCATTATTGTACTCCACATCACTGATAGAAATTGCATGTGACTTTCCTTTTTCATTAGCCTTAAGAGTTTGTTGACATTGATCATCATCAACAACCCTTGGATTAGGGCATTGATTAGCATAATTCCCTATTTACTTTCACTTGTAACATTGAAGTGTAGGAGGTGCACTCTGTGTAGCCTTTTATTTGTTCGCATCACTAGACATTTTCTTCTCATCATTGCAGCATTCAAATTCCCAATGACCTTCCTCTCCACATTTGAAACATTTACTTTTCCCTCTAAGACAACTCCCTCCATATTTCTTTCCACACTTTGAGCATAAGGGAAAGCTCATCTTCTTTTCGGTGTTCTCTTTATATTTTCCTTTGAATTCCATTTTCCTCTTCTTATCAAACCCATATGACTGATGGGTTACTCCAATCTCCATATCAACCTCGAGAGCACATCGAATGATTTCCTCGTAACTATTGAAGTCCCTTATGGATAATGCCCTTCTATGACTTGGTTTTAATCCACTAAATAATCGATCGATCTTACTCTCAGGTTGGATAATAATACCAGAAGCGTACCTTGCAAGTCTTGTAAAATTTGCTTCATAGGTACCAACAGATTCATCATCCTTTTGCTTCAGTTCAAGAAACTCCTTCTCCATCTTTTTTTGGAGAATGCGAGGGAAGTAATTATTGAAAAATTAGTTCTTGAACTCATCCCATTCCATGGACTCAATTTCATCCCTTTTCCTCGTATTTTTAATAAGATTACACCATTGATCAGCATCACCATCCAAACGATATACTGCTAAGATGACTTTATCATGTTCAGAACATTGAAGAACTAAAAATATCTTTTCAGTGGTACTGATCCATTGTTCAGCCACTAATGGATCAGAAGACCCACTGAAAGAAGGTGGAAGCTGCCTCGTGAAGGATTCAACATAATGTTTCTCCCTCCTTTGCTCGTTTGGAAGTCTTGCATGATTCATAGCTTGAGAAAGTTGTGTGAGCATTGCTACAAGATTTTGCATTCCATCTCCCATGACGTTTGGTTTCTCAGGGGGGACTATCATTTCATTTCTCGTCACATTCCGCATTAACACGGTTCCTTCGGGTTCCAGCCATTGACTAAAACCAAGAATAATAGTGTGAGAAACACTAATTATAATAGAAAAAACACATAATCAGGAATATAATTTCACACTTATGGTCTTATTATAGGTTGTTCATGGCCATTTCTAAAACACTAAGATTGTGTTCTATTCTTATGCATATCCTTAGGTTTCTTACTAAGGATTTCACATCCTAGTCTCCAAAGGTTGACTATACCTTTCCTCTGATACAAACTATAATTACCCATACTTTACAAACATTGTTAATACTTAAAAATTGAAGTACACTTATTACAACATAAAACAAGACCATCAAAGGACCGTATAGGTATAGTGTCTTTAGAAACTGGGAAACATAAACAACTGGTTCATAAATAATCTATGTTGTCTCCCATTTATTTCATCATATCTAGAGTCCCTTTTTGGCATATCCTACATAATATCCTTCTTCCTGACCTGGGGAAAATAAAATATACAAAAGGGTGAGATCAAATGCTCAGTAAGGGTAAACAAAAGAAATATCAATCACATCATATTCATAAGAACATATCATTTTGGAAATCTTAACCTTCAAAAGAGATCATAATTTCATAACATGGGATAAATCATAGTAGTGAAATGTAATCCCAATAATCATAGATTAAAACATGAAGATTTGTGTCATACACACATAATCATAGAAAATCATTTCTTAGTAGTCAAGACTCGTTGACAAGACTATCTTAGTGGACAAAGTCCATTTCTGAACTGAGTTCACTCCTCGTTTCAGTCCTGTTTCACAGAATGGGAATAACATGCCATTCCAGCCATGTCTATCTCATGAGATATAAATCTTTACCCAATGCATTGGAGGGAGATATAGGTCCCACCCATCTCATAATAATACCATTCTTATGTGTGCCACAAAATCAAAAATCATACATCATTGCATAACCCATGTAATAAAAATTGGATTCTTAAACATCGTGACATCATAAAACAATTCATATAAGATGAAGGAATTCATAAAAATAATTCCATCACAACATAATCAAATCAATGTAATAATAGGGATATAAACAGAACCCTATATTATCTTAGATGGAAAACAATTTTGATAAAACACTTGAACTCCATTCTTGATGAAAATATCCTTTCTACTTGAAAAACATTTTTCCTTTCTTAACATGTCATAAAATTTTAAACTAAAATAAGTTGACTAAAAATAAACTTGAAAAAATGTAAAGGAGGCTTCTTGTAAATAATGTTTTAAAAATCCATTCATGCCGTATAAGTTTAAAAAACATTCTTCCCGTACTTTGGCCGGAAAAGTTAAAAAGTACCTCGTACGAAAAAGGACAAAAGATTCCTTTCAAATATTTTACTAAAAACTCACCAAAGGGTAAAATAGGATTTCAAAAATTGTATTTGGATATAAATAATATTACATATTGAGGAAACATGGATGTGGATGATAAATATTCCCCATTAAATTCTGAAGTATAGACAATCTTGGATAAAAATGAGATTGTGAGATTTTCCATTACCACAGGTCCGATTTGCTTCGTAAGTGTCTGAACCTCCTGTATAATGATTTAAATAATTTAATTGACTAATTCCATAATCATACTACTTTTTATGACATCATATATGGTCATATTCGTTGCTTCTTATTAGTAATATTTCATTGCTACTTGTTATTCGGGTGTTTATTACTTTTTGTTCTTATGCGTGTTTTGTCGATTAAATTCTTATTATTATTTTTAGGTTATAGATACCTCATTTCCATAATGGTATTAGTGTAATATATATCATATTCATTCATTAAATTCATTTATATTATCATTATGCAATGAAGATCATGTAGAATGAGTCGCATCACATCGTGGAGACGGTATTCTGTACGTACGCACGAGCGATGATATCGTTCCCATGATCGTGGAATTGTATTGGAGTGTTTGTATACTATTTAAGAATCAATATCACTTTACAATAATAGTATATAGTTATTATTTACACCATTATAACCATCCAAGTAAGGTGGTGGTGTAAAATAGATTACACCACGGCGTGGAGACGGTATTTCGTACGTACGCACGCGCGGTGATTTCGTTTTCCGTAGGATGGATAGATGATGAAATAGGGTTTTTTCATACTTATAATAACATATAAGTATATGAGTGATACTGATGTTTTTACTTCATAATGAAACAACTAAATAAAAGAAGTGTAAGAAGAAATAAAGTTGAAAGAATCGGTAACGGACATTACCTCTTCTTTGAAGCGCCTCTTTGAGACCTCCTCTTAGGGCACTAAAATTGGTCTTTGAAGAATACCAAGACCTCTAGGGTGTTTCTAAGGAAGTGTAGAGGAGAAATTGGCAGGTTTTGGCCGATCCTTAAGGCTCAAAGTGGTGTGAGGAAGGGAGTGAGGAGGTTCCCTTTTATAAGGGAGGAAGGGGCACCTTAGGAAAACATAAAATATTATTTTATTATAAAGTCATATTCGGTTTTTAATAGCTCCAAATTGATTTATTTCGATTCTAAGGTGGGGATGGGTCTAAATCCTCTCATCCAATATAATTTAGACAAGTTTAGGGTTCTATTTTAACCTTATCATTTAGATTTAACTTTAAGATAGATAATTTAACTTTTACCGTGTCTTCTTGTTTTCTTACACTATAAGGTTAATAAACTTACTAAAATAAGAAAAACGAACCCCAAATTGTTTATTATTAATATATATTACCATATCTAAGTCATTTGGCCGAATATTATGTTTTTAGTAATAAAATAACAATTAATAATATAATATTTTTTTACAAACTATTTTATGTCAATTTTGACACTATTTGGTAATTGATTTTTGTGAAAATCATAACAGAAATATTAGTTCTAAAAAAGTTAATTAAATAAGTAATAATATGTAATATTATACTAGAAAATTATTTTAATTCATAAAAAGTCTAAAATTACATTTATTTGGGTATTTATAACATCAATTATGTCAATATTTCTTTAATAAGATAATTATTTCATCATCATTGTGTCATACATATATTAACGTATTTAATGTATAAAAATTACAAATAAAATAGCATTCTGTAGGAAATCCTTTTATCTTTCTAATGAATATTTATAGTAGAATTTATCTTATGTATAACCCTATATTAAAAATTATTTACTTATTAAACTTTGATTTTAACTATTTTAACCCTTCTTTAAGTAAATTAATAATAAATGTCCTAATCTAATCCAAGTGGGCCTAAATGGTCATATTTTATTCCTAAGGTTGTTTTTGGTCGAATTAAACTTATCCAATAGAATTATGACATGTTTTAGGGTAATCATAATATCATTTATACCCTTAATTACCCTATTTACTTTTAACCGTGGTAAAAAAAGTAAAAAGTTTCTATTCACCGAAAATTATTTTCATCTCATTGAACCAAATTTTAGTCCTTGATATTAATAATGTCTCTCTGATTTTATAAATTCCACTCACAGAAGTGGTAAAATTAAGTTTTATGTAAATTTTCAAATTCTTCTAGGTGGTGGGTAAAAGACGATGAAAAGTTCAATAAAATTTTATATATCTAAAATTATTATAAAATAAATCCAATGAATTGCATTGAACTTAAATATGTATTATGTATCAATTTTGACCTAAAATAAATTTAAATAAAATAAATATTTATTTAAATAAAATGTCAGTTTTTAAATAATAACCCATTTTTTTCACTATTCATCAAAAATTGAATGTTTTCAGAAAAATACCAAAATTTCACCCTAGGATAATTTCGATATTCCAAATCCAAAAATGAAGTCCGTTTTGAAAAATAAAAATTTCAAAATTTCAAAAATTGGGTATTACTTTTCATAACAGTTAGTTTTAATAATATTTTAATAGCATATCATTGTTTAGTGAAACTCAGTATTGCGTACAACACAAGCTATCGAGGAAGGTCGTGGTTGCGTGTAAAGAAAGCCAAGCTAGTGTTGTGTGTAGTGAAAGATTCCTTTAATGATGTATATAACATAAAAACAAAATATTTCTCATAAAAGTCTCGGGTGTTACAAATATAAATTATTAATAATTAATAACTATGTTTTTATGTAATGATTTTATGTATATTATAGTTTTTATAATAGTACAATAGTTATGCTAGGATGTTATTCTTCCAAATGACTGATTCCGCATTTTTTTGATTTCAATAGTCACTTTACTCTTATTACAGTTATATTTCCCCTTATATATATACTCCATTACAATAAAAAAATATTTTATATACATATCTTAGTTCCCATAACATTATAATTCCATGGTGTGTGTTTTTATTCAAAATAGAAATTCACCTTGTATACTTTTCATTCTTTTTCATGTATGGTCATCTCAAGTTAGACATAATGATGATTCCCTATATTATTACATTCCCTATAATAGTATTATCATCCCTATATGTGAATTTAATCTTCTATTTTTTTATGATGAAATAATATAATGTGTATAGTGAAATATTTATATTACTATGTTTTTTATTTTCTATATATACTCTATTTTTTATAAGAATCGCATTCTTATGCACCATGAATTGATATAGACTGGATTATGAGATGAAGAAGATATAATGGATCTCTATAAGGGGCCGATGATTGGGATGGGGTGAATGAGATTGAAGGAAACAAATCTAAGGAAAAAAGGTTGGAGTAAAAAAATAGAATTTGTTTTCATTAAAACAATAACCTGGGCATCCGAGTTCTCATTTTAGGGCCACCTATAGTATGATGTAAGACCCTAGGAACACACCCAAATTTTCAGATTATCACGTTATACTATGTCACACTAGGTTCATGGTGTGTCCCACCAGATACACTATATCACATATATTATTAAAAAAATAGATTCCCCAACCCATATTCATTCCAAATCTTCCACCTCCCACCCCAACAAAAACATAATCTATATCTAAATACAACCACAAATTCAATATTAACCACCACAAGTCAATACAAAATAAAATAACAAAAAAATATCTCTCCCTTAATTCAAACATTCAAAATGAACTATTTATAATTTCATTAATGTAAATTAAAATTAAATATTTGAAATTAAATTATTTTATAAAGGTTGTGGTTCATTATCAAATCCCCACCATATAACTTCTCATTCCTATGTAGTTCATGAAGATCCTTACATATGACACACTATTATACTAAATCAATTATCCATATCAAAAAATAACTAATTCTTTCATCAAACAATATATTAAAAAATATATTCAAAAATTATAAATTTATCTGATACCACAAAATACTTCAAAATTCTCATCTATATATAAAATAATAACATGAAACACCGTATTTTTTATTTGAAATGTCACCACACTCTTGTTGAATGACTCAAAAACTACTATATACAAGAAATCACTAAGATATTCCAACACAAATACACACAGATATACCCTTATAATTCCATAGATACCATAAATAAAATATTTAAATATTTAAATAAACTTATAACATCCCAAAGCCTCACTCCCAGAACCTGTACTGAAATCCATAACCTTACATTTCTGGATTTGATGCGAATAATTATGAACCAAATTTTTTATCTGAACGATAAAAAATAAAAAAAAAGTAAAACTTATATCACATACAACCTCTAGGAAATTTTTGGTTTAGTGTTTTAGATAATTAGGGAAAAATATTACATAAACAACTCATATCAAATTGAAATCATAAGTTTTCAAAATAAAATTTCTCTCATTTAACCCACCATTTCTTATTTCAAAATAAGTAATCAAAATTATCCTTATGAAATAATTTATATATATAAATCATTAAACATCATTATTTAAAAACATTTAAAACAAACAATAAAAAGGGAGATCTCAAATCCCCAAAAAGGTTAAACATGTAGATTAACAATTCAATGAAATCATTGATCATATGAGTGCATAATTGTGTCATCACATAATCAATAAGCATGAGAAAATCATAAAACAACTCATACTCATCAATACCTATATCAAAAAATATGAAAACATGGTGAAGGAAAGAATCATTAGAATCAATAATCACGAGCCATGTGATGTCAATATCAATAATAAGAAACATAATAGACACATGGAAATATTAGGTAACACATAAATTTATATTGGGAGATATTTATACTTTTCATTCATATAAATGGAACAACTATGTTTTAAAATTCAATACATGTCACTCTTATAAATCGAACAACTATATAGCTGATTTCCATACCCAATACATTGAAGGTCTATCACTAACCCACCCTTCCCTGGTCTATCATATAACCACAAGTCATTGGTATATCATGGAACAACCCAACATTATTTTATCATGGAAAAACCCATAAAATTTCAAAGTAGAATTAAAAAATCATCACACATCAAATCTTGTATAAACTCATTAGAGCAACCAATAACACCTTTAATAACTTGATTAACCTATAGAAAAGAAATATTTTCAATAAAAAACTATTCGAAACATGATTAGACCATATAAAATAAATAGGTTCAAAAACAACTTCTTTGAAATATGATTAAAACATTGAAGGGAAATGGGATAAATAAAAATATCTTAGTATCATGATTTACCCATTGAAAATAAATGGGTTCAATAAATATATTTTTGAAACATTAACAAACCATGGAATGAAAAAATTCTCAATGATAATGTCTTTGAAAATTGATTAACCCATATAAAAGAGATGGGATAAATAACAATATCTTTAATACACATTTAACTCATGGAAAAGAAATGGTTCTAAAAAAATATCTTTAAAACATTATAAACCCATTAAAATTAAATGGGTTCAATATAAATCTCTTTGAAGCATGATTAAGACATAGAAAAGAAATCAGTTCCTTAAAAATCTCTTTAGGGAATAATCAACCTATGGAGAATAAATGAGTTCAATATAAATCTATTTGAAACAATCATAGTTCATCCATGGAAATAATGATTTTGGTATAAATAAAAATTATCCATAGTTAAGTATAAATAAAAATAAGGTTTTTTTAAATTTATGAATGTAAATTCCCTTAAAAGTTCATTAAAACATTCATGTGGAAAATAATATTTGGACACTCCAATTTTTCCCATACCAACTTGAAACATTAAAATTATAATCCCCGTCATAGAGTGACATTAAATGAACATATAATATAATGAGAATAAGTATATTCATGATATATCATGTCATGGTAGAAGTATATACACATCGTTAAATGGGAGATTTGTGTAACATGACAAACCTATCAATGAAGTTAAATAGTCGCAAAAGTCTATTACCTCTTTTGTAACATTAAAATCATAAACACCATGAAAAATATATACTCAAATGGATTTATAAAACCCAAAAAATTTAAGGATATGAATCCTAAGAAAACATTTTTCAGGAGTATATGCACCACAAAATAATAATAAGATGTGAATATGGAAACGGTCTCACATAAATGAAAGTGAGACTATAAATCCCACTAAAACAATGGTAAAATATGAATCAGAAACCCCAAATTTAATAATAATAAAATTAAACATTAAAATTTCTTGAATATAAAATAATTCATGATATAATGTATTAAAATAGAAGTATATACACCACACAAAATAAGTAAGTGGTGAATATGACAATTATCTCCTAGATGCAAAAAATTGATATGAAAATACCTTACAAAGATCGTATCATTGGAGTAACAAAAAATAAATGGTGTAATTATGTGTGAAAAATGTATATACATAGATTAAAAGAATAAATAAATTATAAAACAATAATATGTCATCTCACGCATATTCTTTTAATAACATAACCAATGACATAGATGTTTAACCCAAGAATGAAAATTGAGTTAAGAAGTCTTTTACCTTGAGTCGGATTTGTCATCATTTTCCTATATCTTACTGAATAAACAACATATGTTAATTATTTACTTTATTATATACCTTTTTTAAGTTTATTATTTATTTTATTTCACTAATACAATTACTTAATCAATAATTCTAAATTAGTATCTTTGGACCATATTCGGCTTCTATGTCAAAACTGACTTTGATAGGTCCAATATGGCCAATGATGTCATTAATAAAATATCTAAATAATAATAACCATGAAATAATTATCATATTTTTAGATAAAATATTCCTTTAAAAACATAAATGAAACATTGTTTTGGAAAAATGAATCAACATTAATATCATGTAGATGGTAGGCCATATATACGCATAACTAATGTTCCCGTTTTTCAAGGATCATTGTGGAAAGAAGGTAAGTAACATTTATATTTATATAAATACCATTATATCATAAATAAAATATTATTTAATTATATATATACATATATATATATATAGTTAATTTTATGAGGTGTAGAAAAATTAATAATCACATCGCTTTGTGGAGGCGATAGTCCACATGTCCATGAACGATGTTATCACTTTGTCAGTGTGTGAAATGGAAAGAAAAAAATGATATTTTATATGTAAAGATAGATAATTATTTCATTAGTAATATAAATATTTCATTAATATCATATATGTTTATTAAAACCTCCCTTAATACATTCTTTGTGAATGGTGAACGTATCACATCACTTTGAGGAGGTGGTAGTCCAGACGTCCATAGAAGATGTTATCGTATTCCCACAAAATGGAAGGAATGATGGAATGTGTTATATAATAATTCCAAAAGAATTAAGAAATTATCAATATCATATATCATATAAAGATATAGTTTTTATCATTATTCCCAACCATAATATGTTGTAATGGAAAAAAACAACATTGTTTCGTGAGGTGGTAGTTTACCGTACACATTAAATGTGATTTCTTTAACCATTTCATGGAAGTGTTTATTGGTTTTGGTAAAAAAAATAAAAAAAAAATAAATGTAAATATATTTATTATTTAATATTTATAATATAAAATTTTAATAATAATTATTTAAATTTTGGAGAAATAAATAAAACAAAAGTGATCGTTGAAGAATGTGACCTCATTTTCAGGTAACTCCTTTTGTTTTACACCAAAGGACTTATTTGGATTGATTTATGAGGAAAGTGAGGCATATAATATGAGAATAGTGATGTTAAGAGATTATATGGGAATTTATTATACCAGTAAAAAGGTATTTAGATGTGTGGAAAGATAGGGAGGATATGATGCCTTTTATTAGGGGGGAAAGGGACACATCATGTGTTCTTGAAAGGACTTGAGTGCTCCCCTAGTTTTATATGTACCCCAAGGGTAAAAGTGGAATATTCTATAACCTTAATGGTTTAATGGTCTCAATATTTCCTCCAATATTTTTAATATAATTTTAGCGTCATTTTTACCTCGAATATTATAAGATTAATCATTAATTAAACTCGTTTTTACTATAATTATTGTAAACGTTTTAATTCCATTTTCTAATCTATTTGGTAAGAAGAAAATTTGTACTTACTAGAAATTATAAATTAAAATTATTAAAAATATTTATTAAAATTTTAAAAATATAAACAATATATGTTTCTAAAATTAATTTAAAATTATCCTCGCAAACCAGATGAGATATTGATTTTTTCGAGAGAAAATCAACATTTTTTAATGTTTTTATATCCAATATCAATAATAAATTAATTAAAATAACCTAATTTCTTGAAACAGATATAAAACATATGAAATTAAACTTTTAAACTAATTAAAACATAATTTAACACTATAAATTATTTATATAAAAAGTTAGTTTTCAATTAAAATTTGATGTCATTCACTATTCATCAAAATTGTATGCTTCTTAAAAAAACCAAAAATTCTACCAAAGTAAAATTTGATATTCCATTTTAAAAATATAATTATTTTTTCAAATAAAAATTATAAAGTTTCAAAAATTAGATTTAAAAATATTGCATCAATAAAAGGTGGTAAAAAATCATTTTAAAAATATATATCTTTTTAAGATTAAAATTGGATTTATTATTATCATAAGACTATCAGACTTATGAGATAGATTTCAAAAAATTTATATAAAATTTAAATTGAATTAATATCATTGACTAATAGTTTTTAATTTAATTTAACCTGATAAAATTCAACTCTAGTCAAAGAAAATAGTTTTTCATAAAAACACATCCTTTATATTAAATTGGTCTTTTTTCATTTTTAATTAATTGGTAAAAAATTAATTAATATTATAAACATGTCTAAACTATACTTCTTGAAATTTAGTTAAGCTTATTTATTACCTGTATTTAAATGGATAAGTGATAACTATATTAGTAATAGTAATAGTATATTCTTTCC
Source organism: Viscum album (assembly GCA_963277665.1). Lineage (NCBI taxonomy): Eukaryota > Viridiplantae > Streptophyta > Magnoliopsida > Santalales > Viscaceae > Viscum > Viscum album. Next base: position 738,137,892 of record OY728146.1, on the reverse strand, counting down.
CACTAAGACTCAGGCTTGTGTGTAACATAAGTCATCAACTAAACTTGATATTGTGTGCAAAAAAAATATAAACATGGTCTTGCATGTGACTCAAGATATACAATAGATTACATGTAACACAATATATTAATGAATTTAAAGTAATTTGAAATAACATATTTCATAAAATCATAGGATTTTACATCTAACCCCTTTAAGTGAATTTCTCCCTCCAATTTCATTCTGGTTGTCCAATGATTAAATTTAAATAATTCCATTATTGAAACCCACATTATAGAAATATTAATAAAACATATTCTTAAAAAGGGAATGTGTGAAATAGAAAGGTCATTGGTTGTTACTCATAACTATGATTCCACATGGGGATAATATTGGTTGGAAATTAAAATATATATTTAGAATGGAAAATTAATTACTGGGGACTAATAGGGAGTGATAGAGAACATGGTCAAGAGGAAGTTAATGAAGAAAAAACCAGAATCCAAATAAACATGGAAAATGGAATTGATCTCATTATTAAATATTGTGATAGGATAACATTTTATTTCAATATCATTTTCTTAATGTTAAATAATTCTATCACATTCTATACTAGGAGGAAAAAAGGATACATACTTACATGATGAGTTTAATTTCATCATTTAATAAATTTCCACCAAAATATCATCTTTTTCTCCAAATTATGAGTATTTAAGATGAAGTTTTAATTCATGAATCACTAAAATAAACCATTTAAAGATCACATAACCAAATAATGTATAGTCAAACTATTACTCTAATCATTATAGATTAAGAAAAACCAAAATGGTTTTCACATAGTAAGATAATTACGAAAAAAGAATAAACCATCATATGATAAATTAATATTCAAAAGTAATACCCAAAGTTGAATCTAAATTATTCCAATAAAAATTATCCTTAAAATTATTCATACATATCCAAACTATGTTTTAAACCCAGAGATTAGAAAAATTTTATCATATATTCTTACAAGATAAATAAAAAATTACTCCTCAAATAAAATCCCATATATTTTAGAAATAAACTTAATATTTACTTAAAAATTCATACTAACAGGACATCTTGTAGTCTAGTAGTTGTCAGGAAAACCATTATCATCCATCATTCATGGGTTCAACCACCACTACCTAATCAGATGTAACGGGTTGTCACCCATCATATGGGTTGTCCTATTTTTTAAATCAAGAAAAATAATTACTCCCTAAATAACAATTCATGTTTATCCTTAGGGTTACAAATACCTCACCCAAATAAAACGTCTATAAAATCAATTTAATATTTCATCACTTAAAACCTCAATGGGGTGTCTAATGATTTGAATTTATGATCATCCTTAATCTTATAGATCTATAATATTATCCATAACTCTTAAGATAATGTCACATGATAAAATTTTATTCTCAAGTGTTTTTTAAACTAACCTTTAATACGAACTATAGCAACATTAGACCCGTACACCCATATCTCATAATGAAATCAATACCATTACATTTCTGGATTTGATGTCGATAATTATGACCCAAATTATTCTTCTAAACCTTAATACACAAAAAGGAAAAATTGGATCAGGTATAACATTGAGGCCCTTTTAGGTTTATTATTTTAGAGAATTAGGTAAAACTCTAGTAACACCCCAAGGATTTACAAATAAATTTCGTATAGAATTCATGAAAAACTGAGTCTCTATAAAGAAACAGTTTTTTATACCCTATACAATAAACATAATTTTTCCTTTTTTGTGATTTTAATTTCAAAAAATTGACATACATGGTTGCATTCGGTAAGATATTTAGAGTCTGATAGGGCCAAGTCACTTTTTTAGTAAATATTAACTTGACCCTTATGAATAGTAATGTACCCTCATGAATAGTAATGTTACCTTTATGAATAGTAATATGACTCTTATTAAGAGTAACCTCACCCATAAAAATATAAATAAAATTTAGGCACCTTTTAAATGAAATGTAATTAATAATTTAGTGTTGGTATTTTTCTTATAATTAATTAATATTTAATTAAATTTTTATAAGTAATAAAGTTATTTAATAAAATAATTTTCATAAAATATATTCCAAAATCAATATTTTGTTTTCCTATAATTTTAGGATAATTTAATGAAACCTTAGTTAATTTTTAGGGTGTTATAAAATCTGTTTGAATTTTAAAGACTATATTTTTTGAGTAAATGATGATTTTAATTAAAAATTAATTTTATCATATTTATATAATTATTTTGATAAAATGGATTCTATTTTTGGATTCTAAATTTCAAAAAAAATTAAGGATAAATTTTGGGATTTGTTTGAAATATTTGTAGTTTGGTGAATAGATAAATAAGGTAATTTACTGTATATATACATTACATGTTAAATACACTATTACTTGCATCATGGATGATTTAAGAAACCATTATTTAGAACTCACATGCACCTATTACTATTTTTGGTCAAAATAATCAAACACTATTTCTTCTCTTGAGAAAAATAATAAAATGATGAATAAGATATTCAAAAATCACTCCTCACTTACACTATAAAAACAACCCCTCACCACCTCTTCTATTCACTCCTATAATCCTTGAATATTCTAAAAGATCTAACAAAATACTCTTCCATACTCTCTACCAACTTTCAGGATCTCTTTTTCTTTACAATATACTGAAAATCCTTCCCTTAAGAAGGTTATCAAGGAGGATATATCAAGAGGTAAACCCTCTCCCTTTTTCTTTTCATTTCATTTTCAATTTTTTTATGTTCTTATCGTATCTGCACCTCCTCTATCAAAATGATAACTTTAACTCCAATATCAAATATATACTATAATTATATCATTTTAATGGAATACTCATCATTAGTCTCCTTATGTCTCTCTCTCTATTATTTTAAAAATGAAATCATCGTCTCGGAGGTGCCAATTTACAACCATCATGGACGACGAACCTTTGTTCTACAACATATCCTTCAATAATGGTATTGAAAAAAAAATTATGGTTGAACCAAACTATATTATGTGTATTATAACCTAATTTATATTTTTAAACCATTATATATATGTAATGTTAATTCATTCAATAAAACTCATTCGTAAAAATTGAAATACCAACAAAATAGTCCAAATGATTGTCATTAATGTTTCATCTAATAGCCCATCTTCATACCATATTAACAAATTAATTATATGACCATTTAATATTATTTAAATTAAATATTTTCATATAAAATAAATTCTGTGGAATTATATCCATTCCACATGAACTCTATTACTTATAAACATGCTAACCGATTATGAAAACCAAGAAAACGAACACTCTAGAACGACACAATTCAATATTATAACTTATCAATAAGGATATAAATGCACTTAATAAAACTATAATGAATAAAATTTATGTATATAATTTCATGAATTAATAAATTAATATATTTAATTTTATTATCCAGGATGTTAAGGTAAAGGTCATAATATGATCAAACAAAAGGTTAGGGTTTTCTCATTTCACTTCCTTTTTTATGAGATATTACCTATTCACCGATATTTATTGTGTATTGTGTATGTATACTACCCATTTTTGTATAATATAATGAATCTATTTATTTTCATGGTATTCAATGTATCATTTTTTGGTTTTTAATTTTTGGGCATATGATTTGATTGATTACAAAGCGATAAGGGATTCTTCCGGAACCCCCATTTTTCCTTGGGGTGACTTTTTCTCTACCACTACTCAAATTTAATGCTTCTTTATTTATTTTTATTTTTTTGTATATTTATACTAAATTATGTGTATATTTATAAAACTCATATATTCATATCATATCATCCTTCTTTGAGGTGGATATAAATGTTTTAAAATGATTCCCTTCTCAATTCTTCCTAATAAACAAGCACTATTCAAGGGAACATCTCGAATTCTTTCCCATTTACAAGTGCACTATATAATCTATTTTAAGACATAATTATTTTTTAAAATTACACATTTTATCATCAAAAACTATCTTGGTTCATTTATGGTTTTATGAAATCATACATTCCCTTCCGCTTAAAAATCTTTTTAATATTTTCCTTAAACCGCACTAAAATGATTTATTTCTAAAGCTTATTTAAAAACTATTTTTACGTGATTTTACTTTAGTCAAACAAAATTTATGCCTAATATATGATTTCAATATCCTTACCATCTATTTTCTGTGATATACATGTTTATAATCTAATTTCACAAAAAATACAAATGATTTTCCAAAATAATTCTTCTTTCCAAAGTAAAAAAGGATTTTTCTCGTCTCACTTTAACTTTTATGAGATATATTCCTTGTTCACCACTAATTCATTTAATATAGTGTTTGTACATATTTTTTGGTATATCATATCAAGAGTCTCATTATTCTCATTATATTCTAATGGATTAGGATTGTAATGTTTCAAGGTGGTATGGGACACTTTTGAATCTTTTAGGATTATTTCCACAAGAAATTTTCAATGGTCTCATTTAAAAGATTCATCATCTATGTCAAAATCCTTTGTTGAATTTTATACTTCTTTGAGTTTTATATCTTATGATATCATCTACAATACTTTTTAATATTTTCTAATTAGCTTGAATATGGATTTGTTATCTTGATACCATTCACCAAATTACTCCAAATGGTTAGTGTTAATGTTTAATGATTGGGGAAGTTTATTAACATTTTAGTTAGTTTAAATATGAATATATACATTTATTATTTTCATCCCTTTAATATGAGGAATTCATTTGTCTTAGTAAGTGATGGTTGGGGCCAACAATAGCCCCTTGATGCATCGGTAGGTCTCATGAGACAAACTAGTTTGGATTTTTACCCGTTTATGTTTGACCTTGGCACGAGGACTTGGAAGAATGGTTATGATGTTCCACATTATTTATTAGCTCATTATGAAACTAGTTATTTATAGTCCATATAGTATTTCTACTAGTATAATACTCATGGTTATGTTTTATTATGGAATTATTTATTCATCTCTTATTCTTGCCATGTTATACTCAAACTTATTTTTTAAAGGCATGTGTTTTAAGTTATTCACCATGCCTAATGTTTATTTTTTTGATATCTTCCATTGTATTTCTTACCATTACTGAGCATCTGAGCAAACCCATTTCTTATGTTTTATTTCATGCCAGGATGTGAGGAAGTATATTATGTATGAATTAAAGGGATAATCTAGGAGTTGTGGAAGTTTCTAGTGGAAATTATATAATGTATTTCATTTAAAGTTATAATGTTGAACTTATGAATGTATCTTGTTTTCCAAAACTACTAAAATATTTGGTACTTTATAGTTTTATTCCTTTTAATCATTCCAATATAATAAACTAATTCACCAACTTTGGGAATCTGGGGTTGGGGAATTACTTTTTCCCTCAAAGAATGATTAGTATAAACCTTGGAAACTGGATTTAGAAAAAATATATTAGGGAAAACCCATAAGATAGACTTTAAGGATAAGCATACAATAACATCCTAGAATTTTGGTAATTAATATATTATGTGGATCTTCCTATCTGATGAATCCATGTTTGAATAATATAAATGGGCGTGGTTCTAACATAGATGTACCTAATCATAACAAATATGACAAGTTTTTTCGATCGTGACTTAGGGTAACCTGGTACATGACAATGGTATTTACTATGCACTAGGTTTGACACTCCCAAGGGATATTCTTAATGAAATTCACATTTATTTTACCCACCATTATGATGGATTTATGACCCCAATGTTTCCAAATTATATTGTGCTAGGATTTACGTTGAATAAGTTTATGTTATGTTTTATACCGTGTTTAGATTTATATAAATTTTATAATTTTATAATCTAATATAGTATATGGAATTGAATAGAAATGGAACCTAGAAAAATAAATTTTAACTTCTCCATTTCACATGATGAAAAGAGTAAGAAGTATCATATATCATATGGTCTTAATCCATCATTTTTAAGGTTGATATTCCCCCAAGTGTCCTCACAGTATGAGGAAATATTATCATGTGTTAACAAGATGTGTAAAGAATTATTTGAGTCCAAGGGCATTGAATGGAAGCAAGAGAAGAAGCAGATGGAAAAGAAAAATATGGATAAAGGGATGAAGGGAAAGAAGGGTTTTCCTACATGTGAAAACTGTGGAAAAATCACCCTGGAAAATGATTGGATGGAATGGGAGTTTGTTATAAGTGTGTAGAAAAAGTTCACCAATTTCGTGATTGCAAGGGTAAGAAAAAGGATTCCAATGTACAATGCTACATCGACAAGGAGATGAGACACTATGTGAATCAATGTCCCAATAATCAAAGTAATATACCCCAAATGATATTACTGAATAATGATCAAGTTATGATACTACCGTAGATGAAGTGGAATGATAAAATTCCTAGTCAAGAATTAATTCATTTGAATATTTTATCAGCAATGTACTGGTTATAAGAATTATGAAATAAATGAGGATTGTATTGTAGTAATTTTTCATTAAGGATATGAGATAATAAGTTCAATATATTCATTGAAATGTTAATCATTTTTAAAAATGAATGATTGAGGGAAATACAACCCTAAATATATTCCTGATTTTGAGATAATGATGAAGAAATGATTTATTTGGATAAGTTCGGACTACCTTGGAACTGATTAATGACTTGTAGAAAAGTGTTCTATGTTATCATTAAAGAATTTTACAAAACTTTTGGATATAAGGAATATATAGGATATCATTTTTAATGATGAATTCATGTTTCCAATAAGTTTTTATGGTAATTTGTGATATTACCATATTTTAAGAGGACACATGATGAAGTTATTAACATGTTTGTAATGTGAAAATTTAAAGAATATTCAGGTTTATTAAATGAAAATATGGTAGCTGATGCATTGAGTATGATATATCATGGAGTTCTAAACAAAATGAGGATTTCCAAGGACCTCATGTAAATGGATCTAGAAAGGATGGAAATGGGAATTATCAAGGAAGGGTGTTATAATATTTAAGAATGAAGGGGAAATTGATCCCCAAGTACATTGGTCCTTTTTAAATTATAAAGATAGTTGGATTTTTGGCTTATCGTTTGGAAATACTACCTAGACTTTAAAAGGTACAATTGTGCTCCACATGTCTTTTTGAAGGAAGTACATACCAGACCCAACCCATGTGCTCAATGCTGAAGGAATCGAATTGGAACATGACTTATCTTAATATGAAGATCCTATTCAGATTCTAGAAACTAAGGAATAGGTGTTAAGGAATCAGATGGATTGGCAAGTAAAGGTACTTTGGAAAAATCATAAAATTGAATAGGTGATGAGGGATCCCAAGGAACTTATCATAAAGAACTACCCAAATCTTTTTATGAGGTAACATTTTGGAATTTCTAGGATGAAATTTTTATAACGGGGGAAAATGTAACACCCCAAGGATTTACCAAAAAATATAATATAGAATGAATGAAACACTGAGTCTCTATGAAACAACACTTTGTTATAACCTATCCAATAAAAATAATGTTTCCAATTCTATTATTTCAATTTTAAAAAACTGACATACATGGTTGCATTGTGTAATATATTAAGAGTCTAATAGAGCCAACCCACATTTTTGGTGAATTCAAATATGACCCTTATAAATAGTAATGTACCCTTATGAATAGTAATATAACCCTAGAATGGGATAGAGGAATGGGTGGATTTTTGGGATCCTCTTTAGCTCGAAGCTTCTAGATCGATGAAGATCTATTCTTGGTCTGATCTTGCGGTTGTATGGGTTTATTCAATCTAGAGTGGGAAAGCTCAATTCTGCATTGTCACAATGACCTCATAGAGGGGTTTATATCTCCTTCTTCTTCTCGCAAAGATATATCCTTTGTGTAAGCTCTTACATGATCTTCTTTAACATTCGTGAATCAAAATAAGCCCCTTATCATCAAGAGCTTGGGGGAGAAGGAGCAATAACAGTGGTGGATGACCCGGATGCAATTAATCATCGTATGAATTCCCACAAATTTTCTATGTTTGGTTGTATCTTATATGAAAGGGGATAAAATCCTTGGTCTTACTCAAATTTCAAGGATCACATTTCACATTGTTGGAACTTATTTATTTGGTTACTCATCTAGATTAGTAAGGGATATTACCACTTAATTTTTCAAAATCAAGAAGATCTAAATGTGATCTGGTGCTTGGGTAATCTCAATTTTAAACCATGGATCCTTCACCTCTCGGAATGGGATGAGTACATTAATCCTTTAACCAAAATGAAATCCATTTCTTAGGTCTAGGAAAGGATTCATGGGCTTCCATGATTTTACAGGCACCCAAAAATCCTAAATGATCTGGATTCTAGCATTGGAATAACACTAAGAATTGACCAGTGTGGGATTAATGGTGAATTTGGTCTATATGATCAAGTTCTCATTGATATCAATATAGAAATATCTCCTCTATAACGTATGTCCCTAAATTTTAAGAAACACCTCATTGACATAATCTATAAATTTTAAAATATCCCCAAATACCATGGACATTGTAGAATGATAAGACATGTTATCAACAAGTGTAGATTTACAAGTCCCTTCGCATCTTCTTTATATAGATGACATTATTCTCTTTACCAAGGGAGACAAAAGAAACATTTTTATGCTTAAATATATCCTTCTCCACTATCAGGAATTCTCTAGTCAACACATCAACTGGAATAAATCTTCTATCATTTTCAGTAAAGACATTCCTTCAGGGATAAAACCTTCCATCTCTAATATATTAGGTGTCAAAGAAGGCTCTCTCTCCTTTACTTACCTTAGTGTGCCTGTATTTTGGGGTATACCTAAAGAGAATTATTTCTCTCACATTACTTACCATACACTTCGACATATTTCCTCCTGTAAGGGTAAGACCCTTTCGAAGGCTGGGAAAATTTGTTTGGTGAAATCCAAGATTGTTTCTAAACATGTTTATTCCATGATTATATATAAATGTCCAAAAAGTCTTTCAAAAAAAATTAATGTTTCTATTAAAAAAATTTGGACTGGTAGCACTTCAGAGAGAAAGCTGGTGACTATCCCTTGGACCTCTTGCTGCAAACCTATTGATAAAGGGGGGATTTGCATCAAAAATGTCTCTAAGTTCAATAAGACTCTTCAAGCTAGACTTATGTGGAACATTATTCACAATAGTTCCTCCTCCATGAATTTTATCAGGGCTCGTTTCCTTGAAAAGCTTAGAAATAATCATTCTTACTCCATTAAGTCCTCTATATGGTCCTCTATCAAAAGTACTTTAATTTCTATCATGTCTAACTCTAGATGGATGGCCAATAAGGAATCCAACTTAAAATTTTGGTTTGATAAATATACTGGCATTCCCCTAATATCCTTGATAGATAGAAACCAATCCCCTCCCTACCTTCAAGATTCAATTGACTCGATCATCCATATGCATAACCTCAATCTCCCTAAGAATATTACTCAAATTGTCGATAATTATCATGTTTCTAATAATAATGATTTACTAATTTGGGAACCTGTGCACAATGGGATTCTTAACTCCAAAGGCTTTTATAATTACTTTTTCAACAATGTTGATAGTAATCACCCCTGGCTATATAAATTCAACAAATCCTGGATAAAACCCTCAAGATATACTTTAGTCTGGCGGGTTTTCTATCAAATAATCCCCATGGATAATTGCATATAAACTTTCAGGATTACTATTTTTTATAAATTTCGTATGTGAAACCAACATAGAGAGGATATTAATCATCTTTTTCTCTGCTGTGACACAGCAACCGCTCTATGGAATTATATTGTTGACATTTTTGAGTGCGGATGACTTCTTTTTGATACCATCAACATGCAGATTTAGAGTTTCTTGGATTTGTCTACTTCACAGAAAATCAAGAACCTTTTGGTTGTAGTTGTCATGGAACGTCTTCATATTATCTGGTATGGTAGAAATGAATTAATTTTCCGCAATAATTCTTTTAAAATTAATGCAAGAAAAATGAGAATCCTCATGGCCATTCGAGAATCGGCTTCTGTCCAAAAAGCCTACTGCAAAAATTCTCTCCGTGACTTTGGGATCCTCAGACGTGTTGGGGTGGAGGGGATCTACCCTCACCCTCACTCTACTCTTGAAGTGTTTTTCCTCCCTCCCCCTTTGGGATGGATTAAAATCAATGTGGATGGATCCTCCAAAGGCAACCCGGGACTAGCGGGTTGTGGTGCCATCTTCAGAAATCACCTGGACCAGATTCTTGGATGCTTTTATGGCTCTTGAGGTTCCTCTTCCTCTTTGTAAGCTGAGATGATGGGCTTCATCCATGCCATATCCTTTTCTAGATTACACAGCTGGAATAATATTTGTATAGAGAGCGACTCCACTATAATCATTCAGGCCATTTGGAATGGTACCATCAACCTTTCTTGGCCTCTCACTGCCTGCTGAATGGACTATTTGAATTCACTTGTTGGGCTTAACTTCATTGCCACTCACACCTTCTACGAAGCCAACAGGATCGCTTATGGGATTTCCAATCTTGGAGTTACTCACAACTTATATTGGATGGATGATATTCCTTCTGAATTAATCTATTTTTATTCTTGGGATGTTAGAAAAAGACCTTACTTTAGACTTGAGTAACCTCTTTTTTTATCAATAAAAATTTTCTACCTTCTAAAGAAATCAACAAGTGTAGAATTGTCCATATATTTTCCAAGCGAACTTCCAGCAACAGTTCATCACGGGAAGTCTCATGATGTAAAAATGCAAACAAAAATAAATATGTGAGAAATGTCACCACATATAATTCAAAATGGGTCTCATGGGACAAAAAAGCTAATACTAGCAAGACCTGTGCTAATTTAGTGGAAGAAGAGGAATCACATGACTGTATTGATAAGAAAGAGAGAAACTATATTCACACGAGAGTAGAGAAGTTAACCAGTAGTGGTGATGGGTCTTTATATCTCCAGGATTTATCTGAAGACATTTTTTTGCTCTCAGAACTCAACATGAAACCTTCACCTTGGACCTAATCACCTCAGACTTACTCAAGGTCATCGATTTGGATGACACAATTGCAGCAGAAAACATTCAGACTCCACCCCCGATGTGGGAATCTAATGCCACCCTAGCTCATCACATTAACACCCACATGAAAGATAAGTCCCCTCTTAAGCTAGACTCAATGGATAGGGATAGTGATCCCTCCCAGGTGAGTATTGAGGACACCCCAAATCAGGATCTTCCTATCAATAATTCTAATAAGAAAAAGATGAGGGGATCTACAAGGCACCATGAACTCAAGATAAAACAATAAGGGGTATTATCCCTAACTAGAATCAATGATGAGAATCCATTATTGAAACTACCAAGGGTTGTCCAACCCTTTTACTTTACATTCTCTTAGGTTCCTTGTGGATAAAGACAATCCTGCAATCATTGGTATTTCTGAACCAAAGACAAATAGCATCAATAGTAGATACCAACTTTAAAGCAATAGTTATTCTCTTCTTAGTTCTGTTTAGGATCCTTCTTGTCTGGAAAATCTTTGTTTTCTTGTCCATCACGGTGTTAACAATCCTACTCATTTCCTACAGATGAGAAAATCATCACTTCTAGGTTACTCATTTTGGGCCAGGTTCCTTTCTACTAACTAGTTTATGCCTTCAATAGATATATTTTCCAAAAACTACTTTGGCAGCATATTATATAATTATCAGCCTCCAAATCAGACCCCTTGGTGATCATGGGTGACTTTAATGATATTCTACAAGTAGATGAGAAGCTAGGACATGCTTCCAGTTCTATTTATATGCATGAATTTAGATACTGTGTTGAGGAGTCCAACTTGATTGATTCAATCTGATTAGAGCCAAATAAACTTGGTATAGGATGAATTTAAGCGGTATGAGATCAAGCATAATAGACCATGATTTTGGTAATGACTCTCTTGGAAGTAATAAAACCATCTCATGTATCACTATAGTGAGGAATAACTCAGACAACCATCCAATTATTACAACCATTAGTACTAAAGAAGACAAGAGACCCATTCTCTTTCGAATTAACAATGCTTAGACTACTCTTCCAGAATTCTCCCAAAGTGAGAGATACTTGGAACATGGCGGATTATAATGGAAATCCTCTAGCTTTCATTATTAAGCTAAGACATCTTAATATTAAAATAAAATTTGTGGCAAAAAAATAAATTCATTTTCTTTGACCAAGATATTGATTCTCTAGAGAGCTCCCTTCATGGGATTCAAGAATCCATCACCAAGGGTAACTTTCCTAGTGATATAGATGAAGAGGCCAGAATGTACATCCACCTCAATGACCTCATCAATCTTAAAGATAACATCAAAAAGGATCTTTCCAAAGTCATGTGACTCACAGATGGAGATCAAAATACCAAATTCTTCAATTCCATTCAAAGATCCAAATATGTCAGTAAGCCATTATCTCTATTAAATGATAGAGACACGGTCTTGTATGATAGACAAAGCCTTTCAAATTATATTGTATTTTACTATATGAACCTATTCAATGGCCCTGTAATAAATTAAGAATTCATGCAAGGCATCATCCCCAATCTTGTCACTGAAGCTGATAATATTCTCTTTAATTTAGTCCCACTAGACATTGATATCAGAGATTCAATTTTTGGGATTAACACGGGAATTTCACTAGGATCAGATGGCTTTACCAACCACTTCTTATAATTATATTTGGATTTCATTAACATTGATGTTTGTAGATGCGTTAAAAAAAATTCACAGATGGTTCCCTCACTCAAAGCTTTAATGCCCAGTTTATTTCCTTAATCCCTAAGGTGGAAAATGCTAGTGATGTTGCGAAATTTAGACCAATTTATCTATTAATAACCATTTACAATATCATCACAAAAATTCTTTCTAGTCATCTTGCACATATTTTTGAGGATATTATTTCTTGTAATCAATTTGGAAATGTTAAGGGGCAAAAAAATTGGGATTTCCTTCTAAATACTTCTAAATGTGTGAATCTTCTTCATAAGTATAATAGATGAAATATTTCTCTTATTCAAGACATCAAAAAGCCATTTAAAACTATTGATTTGAAATTCAACAGCTGCAAACTCTATGATTTTGGATTTCACATGAGGCTTATCTAATGGGTTAATGCTCTTATTAGTTCTTCCCATATTATCATTCTTATCAATGGATCCCTAGAAGGTTACATCAAGTTCTCAAGAGGATTGAGGCAAGGAGACCTTCTTTCAGAAATTATTTTTGAAATTATAGAAGACTACCTTAATAGACTTATCCTTCATATGACATGCAAGGGTGAAATCAAACCAATCAGAGCAGAAAGAGGTATTTATTCCCCCTCTCAACTCTTTTTACTGATGATATCATCATCTTTACTCATGTTGATAGAAAAAACATAGAAAATATTGAGAATTCTTTACTCCATTATGAAATATTTTTGGGATAGGTGGTTAACTGGAGCAATTCATTTATCTATTTTGGGAAAAATATCCCAGCCTCAATGAAATACAACATGCTGAATGATCTTGGTTTATAGGAAGGGTCTCTCCTCTTAACTTATCTTGGGATTCCTACATTCTTTATAATACCTAACCCTTATAACATTATGTAAGTTGTAATCCAAGTTAGAAGGACCTTCTCCTCATATAAGGACAAGACTCTATCAATGGTAGGAAGGCTTTTCTTAGATAAACATGTGGCTATCTCAAAATGGTTCTACTTTTTTATGGTTCACTCTTGGTCTACCTCGGTGATCAAGACCATTAATTCCCTCATGAAAAACTTTGTGTGGAGTTAAAGTATTCTAAAATAAAAAATTATTACTGCTCTTTGGAAGAATTGTTTTATGCCTCATGCTAAGGGAGGACTTGGAATCAAGAACCTAGAGCTCTTTACTCAATCCTTATAGGCCTAGTTTATTTGGAGGCTCATCAATGATAAGTCACGGTCCTTGAATTTCCTAATATCTAAACTCCTCAAAAAGGTAAATTGAAGGGAATATATGCTATATACAATCTTCCCTTTGGATTACTCTAAAAATAATTTTCCAAAACATCAATTCCACTCTCATTGGTTGGTTAGTGCTCGCTCCTTTTTTAAATTATGGAAGCACAATTAGACTAGTTCTCCACTAATAGACAATGTTATCAATTTTGATCCATAAACTGATTATGACTCTTCCATTAAGAACCAGATCCACAACATTAATGCACTACTATCTCAAATTGCTCTTATGGTTGATAATTATGATTTTATAGACAGTAATGACTTATTTTTGTGGGATCCAAGTTAAAATGTAATCTTAGACTCTAAAGGTTATTTTAATAACCTCATTCAATGTAACAGTGTAGGGATGGATGCTTTCAAAAAAATGGAGAATTCTATCTTATTTTACTCTGCTCTAGTGTCTCCATCTAAACAAGATTCTGGTTGAGGTGAATATGCAATGATTTGGCATCACATTTTACTCAAGATGTGCCATGTTCCGGAAACATTGAGAGGATTTTAATCATCTATTTCTTTCCTGAAACACATATACCTCTCTCTAGAAATCTATGTTCATCCTCTTTGAAATCCATCCTCCACAAACTTTTGGGATTTCAAACTTTATTATTGGATATGATTGAATTTCATATTTCGAAGTAGGTACACATTCTTTTACTTGTGTCTTGTACATAGGTCATACACACTGTCTAGAGTAGCAGAATTAAATGCTTGCATGGAGAAGCTATCATCAATCATATAGTTTCTCTCTTTACCATCTTGTTTTCAGTTCAATAGGCTAATGCATTACAAGATGAGTGATGTGACAACTCGATTAGGGACCTTGTTTTCTTGATAAAGACTCTCATTCAAGGTAATTTCCCTAAACCTTGTGGAACCATTGAATTTTTATGGTTACCCCCATTTGCAATATGGATAAAATGTAACATAGATGAAGCCTCAAGGGGAAACCCAGAACCCACTATCTATGGAATTGCCTTCAGAGATCACAGTGGTGATTTTTTAGAGGGATAATATGGTACATGTGGACATGCCATATATCTTGAAGAAGAAATATAGGGACTCATTAAATCTATTGATATTTATTGACAAAGAAACTGGAATTCTATTTGGTTTGAAAGTGACTCAACTATAATTGTTCAAGCAGTTAGAATGGGTCAGGTTCATCTGGCTTGGAATCTCACAACAAATTGAACAACTTCTTGGCCACTCTTGCTTCAATGAATTACATCATCACACATATCTATTGTGAAGAAAATAAACTGGTTGACTATCTTCCAAACAAAGGAGTATCTGAATGTAACTTCAATCACTACTCTAGAGTACCCTCTGAGTTAACTCCTATCCTTCAACATGACAGATGTAAATTTCCCTCCTTCTGACTCTTGTAACTCTATTTTTAATAATTTTAATCCCCACTTATTGCTTTTCTAAAAAAAGTAATGTAACCTTTATGAATATTAATATGAACCTTATGAAGAGTAACCTCACCCATGAAAGTATAAATAAAATTTATGCATCGTGTAAATGAAATATAATTAATAGTTAATTGTTGGTATTTTTCTTCTGAATAACAAATATTTAATTACAATTTTATAATAAATAAATTTATTTTAAAAATGGTCATTTTCATTGTAATGGCCTGAAGATTTGTGGACCATTACGTTATCAAATCTAGTATTGGGTGTGTTTTAGGAGGCAATAGTGGCTCATTTCAAGAGTTTTCCAGTTTTCTAGTTTTCCCATTGGTGAGTCAAGTGTTAGTGAGTCACATCAGTAGCTCTGCATCGGTTAATTAGGGCATGGATATGTTGAGACATTAGTAGGTTGAGTTGTTAATAGGTTGGGCATCAGTTAGTGGTTTTGGTTAGTCAGGCATTGGTGAGTCATGTCAGTGACTGACTGTCAGTGAGTCATGTCAGTGGCTCAAGGTCGGTGGCTCATCCATCAGTGGTTCACTCGTGTTAGTGAGTCTCGTTGGTGACTCTCTTTAGGCGAGTCACACTATTGGATTATAATTGGTGTCCCATCCATAATTGTCTCACTCATGTTGGTGAGTGGATTCGGTGACTCACCAATTAGTGATTCATTTATAGTTTTTCTAGTTTTTCACCTTCAATGTTAAATGAGTTAAATTCCATATTTAATTAGTTATTGTGTCGTTTCAAATGGTATATATCTCTTAAAAACTTAAAGCTTCTTTTGACTCATAAATAGCCTGGTCTTGATCGTGATCTAATTTTAATGGCCTTCGAAACAGTTTCCCCCATATATTTAGGATCTTTCCTTTCTAATGATGAAATCCTCACATATTTTAAACCCTTCTGGTTTCTCTTGGTGTGCTAAGAACCTTTCTTCCCCATGGAGTTGTGCACCAATATTATATCATTCTATTCGTTTTTTCCTTGAAGTCTTTCCTACTTGTCGTTAAACCCCCTATTTTTTATGCAAGGAAGAATTGTTGATTGTTTGTGGTTCTAGTTAGGTATTCTTCATTCTCTATTTCCATTGTACATCATGCGGGGTGGGTGTACTTATGATCCATTGTGAATATGGTTGAAACTAATTTAGCTATGATAATAAGAAGTAATAAATGAGGGGATAGGAGTACGATAATGATGATCACTTTGTTTTATTTGTTATACTTGATCCATGTCGTATTTTGAAAGGGTTGTATCCCTTATGAAAATCATGGTCGTTGGTGGTCTCTGTTGAGTACATGTATGGATTGTGAATACTTCTATTTGTACTCTGTGAATGACTATATGATTAGGAAAATTGGTTAACCACGTATATTTGGTTAAATAAATGGATTCCCCATGATTGAAATTGTTCTGTGATAACCCCTATTTTATCAAGTCGAATTAATGAATGAGAGATGTTAAATCTGAATAAACCTTGACTTGTTGGTGTGGATGTGTGTTGTTTGTGGTCATGTTCAGCCTTGTTTCATTGTTGTTCATGCGGTGTTGTGGCTGGGAGTGTGGTTGTGAGTATGGGGTGGTACGAGTGGTGTAATGGAATCTTAGGTTGAGAGATTGATTGATTTTGGAATGGAAGAACCATTATGCAATGGGACTACATCTGGGGAGTGGTTGTGGTTGGGTAGAAGGGTTGCAGGTTCAGGTTGTGTGATGTTTATATTACTAGGTGTGGTGTTGTTATTTAGCGGGGATACTGAGTGGGTTTGTGATGAGGTGTTTTGGGGTTTTACTGGTTTATAGGAAGGACACAGTGGCGTGAGTTTGAGGAATGATAGTGGTAGTGGTAGAATGGATGTTCAATAAAGGGGAGTGTGCATTGGGACTAAAAGATGAGTGAGTATTGTTTTACAGAATGTGGTGCTTCTCATGTTGTGGGGATATCGAGGATGGCTTACGAGGGATGATTCTGAAGAATGATGGAGATGCATTGCATGGTTATTTCTCTGGGAGTTTCCAGAGGCCGTATTTTATGAATGGGTGTTATAATGGATTATTTTACCTTTTCCCTTCTACCCTTGTTTGTATTTGGTAGTGGTTGGTACGGTTTCTTTCCATTATAACGTTTTTAGTTTTTGGTAGTTTCCTTGGTAGGGATGGAATAAAGAAATAAATGAATTGATAATTTAGAGTGATAATTGGTTAAACAAATTCACTGGGGGTATATTTTAAGTTATGTCTTGTAGTGTAGCGGTAATACTTTATTGAATTGGGAAGTGACTGTCATTCGTTTTGATATGTGAATTTAAAGGTGGCAACAAGGTCAGTTTTCTATGAACTAGTAGTTGTTTTGAAAACCCATAGGTTGAGTTGAGTGTTTCGTACCCATATATATACATGTATTTCCTTGTGATTTCTATACGCACCCCACTTGTGTAGAGAACTACATGCCAAACACCCCCATTGTTATAGGGAAGGGTGTCCTTTCCCAACATCATGATGGGAGGATAGATGGATGGTTATGGGCTCATCTATGCTCTCTCTTCTGGGAATTGGCATCCCAAGACTCTTTGGTCAGGTTCTGGTGTGGTTGTGAGGCCTCGGTGTCTTTGGTCGACATTTTCTTCCCTGATATCTTCAAGATGAGATATTTTTTACTTTACTAGGTGTATTCTGGATTTGATGTGGTAGTAACCCAGGTGTTTGCAGGTGGGATGTGGTATGTGGCCCAACTGTGTGCGGGCAGGTTGTGACAGTGGGACTTGTGGCAGAGCATGGTGGCGTTAGGAATTTCTCTATTACATATGAGAAGTTAACCAGTGGGAAGTGGTGTGTGGTACCCAAATATTGATGTGCTTGCTACTTTACAAGACTTTACTTGTGTTATTTGTTGATCATGCCTTGGTGAGGTTGGGTGAATAGTATACCATGTTATGTGCTTCTAAGATTATGATGTTTTCTATTAGGGGAATTTGTATGCTTCTCCCACTTATGCATGGTTGAATTTGGTTTTTACATACTGAGTGTACTTTTATGCTCACCCTAAGTATATAAAAAGGATTTCCGATTTCTTGAGAGATTTGATAGATCATGTTGGGCATTACTAGCCCAGAAGTTAGGTAAAATCGATGAGTTTCTACCTATATTTTCTTTTGGTACTTACTTTGGAGACTCTGGATTTTGTATCGGTTAATTTTAAACATGCAAGTGGATTGGATTTTGCCTTTCCTTAGTAATACATATCTATCTTGGAGTTTTTTGAGGTTGATACATCTTATCTACCGATCTTGGTTACTATCAAAATGTAATGCCTCAAATGTTTGTGAGAATTTTATACCCTTGGTTCTAGTTACCACCCCAGGGCCTACATGAGGTGGGACTCAAGGTTCATTATCTCTCATTCATCTTGAAGAAGGATGATCATGGCACCTAGCTATCCCTTCCCTCTTCTTGATGAAGTTGCGTTGTGACAGAATATTATCATAGGTGATGGTTGAGAGATAGGATAGAGTTAGGAGTTAGGAACAGTGAGCATTACATGGGTTTTATAACATCCAGACTCTTTATCACATAAACTTTCATTACATTTTACAAAACCGAGGATCTTTAAGGTTTAGTGTCTTGGAAACTAGGAACTTTAAACATGAAAACATAAAACATTCTTCTAAATCACTTGAAAGGCTTCTACTCATTTCATCCTAGGTTCATTACTGCATCACATAACCTAGGATCATACATCAAAAGAAAGGGGTGAGCAAAAAGCCCAGTAAGGAAAACAAGAGAAACATTTTACATGTGAACTTGAGATACTTCAATAAGTTCATGAAAAAGAACTTTAAGGAGTGAAAATAAAATCATGAGGAATATCATAATAAAAATAAAACTTTTTCATAACTTGAACATGTGGCTGCAACATTTAATATTGACAATCATTTCGTTTCACCAAGGTCCATCCCCAAGGTGTCGTTAAAAATTACCAAGGTTATTCACCAAGGCGTCGTTAAAATAATCATCTCTAGAGATTAAGTCTTTACCCAATGCATTGGAGCGCTATCAGGGAGCACCCTTAAATTTGCCTTTACTATCATGTGATCCACATATATCATCATAAATAATTTCATAAACAACCCATATAGCATAAAAGAAATGGGTTTCATTCCATAATCATAACGTTTTAAAAACTGCTTTAAAGACATGATCTTTTTGTCACTTTAAACCCACGGAAAGGGAAAGAGGGTTTCATGTATGAAAATCCCAGAATTTAAAATAGAACATTTTGATATATATGTGAATACCCCTGTAGAAATAAGATCTTTGAGTATTCACTTTATAACATAAAATAATTTTGGGAAAAGAGAGAGAGGCACTTTGAGACGAAAATGCTGCAGCATAACGGCTATGTTTCAGGTTTTTAGAAAACATTGAGAAGAGAGGGGACATGGGTCAAACATTCATAAATGAATCATAAAACAGTAGAGGGAAAAAATATAAGGTATTTAAGAACATGGTAATGAAATTTGAAAATATACCATATGAAATGAAGAACATGAAAGGAAGAAAAAAATAAGATTTCTCTTATGAGAATTCGGCAGCCTAATGGCGTCACTTAAACTTCAACAAAAATGAATTGACAAGTTCAAATAGGGTCTCTCTTCATATGAACATAAGAGTCCAGTATGGTAGATATAGAGATCATACCCCATCATAATAGAAAGGAACTTTCAAGACTTGACATGGAATTAGAACTTTGAAAAGGGAGAAAGGTGCAAGGACCACTTAAAAATTTAGCAGCCTAACGACGCCACTTAAACTTTAAAATACTGAATTGAAGAGATCAAATGAGGTCTCTCATCATATGGTCATAAAAGATAAGTATGATAGATATAGAGATCATACCCCAACATAACAAAAAGGAACTTGAAATAATTGACATGAAAGTAGAACTTCAAAATGAGAAGGGTGAAGAACCACTTAAAAATTCGGCAGCCTAACGGCGCCACTTAAAACTTCAAAATACTGAATTTAAGAGATCAAATGGGGTCTCTCATCATATGATCATAAAAGATCAGTATGATAAATTTAGAAATCATACCCCGACATAATAAAAAGTAACTTGAAATACTTTACATGAAAATAGATCTTGAAAATGTGAAGAGAGAAAGAGTCTGTTACAAAACTTTCGGCAGCCTAACGGCGCCACTTAAAACTTCATAAAACGAAATAATGAGAGTAAGAGGGGATCTCTCATTATATGAACATAAAAAGGGAAGTAATAGGAGTATAAAATAACATCCTCCAACATAATAACATGGATCATAAAAGGAATGACATAAAAGAGATTACTTGAAATGAAAGAGAGAGGTCGGATCCCTTACCTTAAAACATAACTCTTAAAACTCAAAGGTTGGGACCTTGAGGGCATGGGGGCACCATGGGAGGACTCCTTGGGAGGTAATGAGACCAGAACTTAGTTGGGGGAGAGTGGGGAGTCGAATGGATGAGAGGATGGCTTGGTATTTATAGGGAAAGTGAGGGGACAAGGCATTAATGGCAAAGGGACACCTCATTAGTGGTTTTGGCAAAACCATGGGCTTTCCCATGGTATTTTCCCATGGTATTGGCCACTTGGGACACCTCATACCTTATCTCACTATTCATAATTCGAACATATTGATTATAAACTTAATACATCATTTAATGATGTCATTAAACACCCGTAACTTAAAAACTATATTTTCACTATTCATCGAAAATTCAACTTTCTCAGAATAATCCCAAAATTTCACCTTAACCAAATATCAACGCTCTGATTACAAATATGAACTCCATTTTATAAAAATACTTTTCTAAATATTTTTAATTTAATTTTTAAATAAAAACACTATTCACCAAAAAATCATTTTTTTCAGAAAAAACCCCAAAAATTACCATAGCATAATATCGGTGATCTGAGTTCAAAAATGAAATCCGTTTTATAAAAATAATTATCTAAATATTTTTAATTAATTTTTTAATTAAAAAACACTATTCACCCGAAAAAACTAATACTTGAATAATAATTTATGAAACCATTATTTAACCATTTTATTGAATCACATTACTTAATCAAGGTGCCTAGATTATATTAATACTTTATTTAAGTGAGATTACTAATCCATTTGGACACATTACTAATCCTAATCATAAAATCACTATTCATAATTTACTATTCATCAAAAATTAAGTTGATCTTATTAGACTTTAAATTTCGTACTAAACATAATTGTAGAAGACCATTTTTCGAAAATCATTACACATTTTTAATTATTTAAGGTTTACACAACCATTTTTAAAATATCCTTTTTCTAAAATTCATCAAAAATATGCATACTATATTTATCCGGTCATTTGAAAATTCATAAACTTCATCATAAGAAGAAATACCAATTTTTATTTAAAACAAAGGATTACACAAGGCAGTTACGGTCTCCTTACATAGCCCCTTATCACACCAGCATAGGACCTAAGTGTAAGGTGTGCTAAGGTGAGAGAATCCGAGGGAGGCTCGGCCAACATCGCACGAGTAGTAATTTCTATCATTTTGAACTTCTCGCGAAGGCGATCCCGTTCTAGCTTTATACGATGAAGTTCAGCTTGGGTTTGGTCCAGAGCAAAGCCCAGTGGTGCTACCTCCTTCCCAAGTTCTGTTAGATGGGATTCGATTGGTCCAAGACTACTGGGTGAGGCCATCGAATCTTCTTTCTATATTAATTAACCAAGATTACTTGTATTAAGAGACAATAATCAAAACGTTTAGTTTCCAATGGTCGTATTGACCAATGGTCATATAACAGTCAAAAACCAATAGTATCATTTTAATTATACTCATGTTATCAAATAAAACATTTTTGTTGAGTATAAAAATAAAATAACACATAAAATTAGGAAACAAGATTTATTCAAAATTTCGGGTTGTTACAATCTTCCCCCCTCAAGAAATTGCGTCCTCGCAATTTTTTTAAAATTAGGTTTTTAAATTTCATTGAAAGTCCCACATCAAAAAAGGAGTCAGTAAAAATATTACTTTAAAAGAAATAAAGGGAAGTACGAAGGTCACCCGAGTTAGCCCACACTAGGATTCCATGTAGGAAAACATGGACATGGAGGAGAAAACAAAGGGTCATGTTCTGAGGGAGAGTGACAGAGAACATGATTAGGAGAAAGTTAACCATAAGAAAATCCCAAATTTATGATGTGTGTAAACAATCCTTGATTACCTAGTAGGAAACGTAAACCAAAAACGTTTTTGTTTTACGTTCCTTTTCATAATTTTGAGGAATTCATTTACAACATAGAACAAGAACATAAGGAAATATATCTATCTTCATATAGAGTTTCACCCTTTAATAAGTTTCTAGGAAAACCTATCTTTTCACCCAAACGATGAGCATTCAAAACTACTTGGTCTCATCAAAACACAAGAATCATCTTCTAGATAATCACATAATCCACAAAAGATTAAATATCTATTTCTTCTATATTTTAACATTATCCCAAAAAATAGAAAGTATAAGGTTAAACAACTCTTCAAAAAGTAAGAATCCCATAGGAATGGAAACTAATTTTAAATCTTCAATGTTCCATGGTAATACCCAAAGTTCATCATAGACCATCCCATAAATAACGGTCCTTAAAATTCCTCAAAATAAACCAAACTAAGATTGAAACACAAATACAAGAAGGATTTGATAACATAGTCTTCCAAAATAAACATCATTGTTCATCTCCAAACAACATCAACCACTCCTATCATCTTATAACAAAATTATCTAAACTAAACATATTTTACCCAAGATAGGTTAATCATTCCCATAAGTAACCTAAATTACTATAAGTCCACCATAAATTCATCGATTCTTCAAAATATAAGTCAACCTTACTCCTTAATGAAAATACCATAGTAATATATTTACCTTGATCATATAGGGTCTCTAAAATAGTGAACGTATTCCAAAATAATAATCATCTTTTAATCCCCTAATCACCTCTGTCATATTAATACGACAATCGTCGCATTTCCTATCACATTGGTTTTTGGGACATGTTCTTCCATTTCCCGCCATTAACTAAGAAAAGAAACTATAATTAGGGGCTTATTTACTTAGCTAATAATCATGAAAAGGAAACTTTAAGCATAAAAGGATAAACATGTAGAAAAAAAGTATATCCTAACTTGTGATCCCCTAGGTTCCAATCTAGGTTATCCATGATCATATATTCTTATGTGAATCTTTATTTTGTTTTATCCTTGTTCCTTTAATAATGGTTCATACTAAGCTTATGAATTTACCAAAGCATATCCCCCGGGAGTGTCATAACCAAGAGTGCAGCAAGGCCCGTTGTCGTGTACCAGTTCCCGTTCGAGTCTAGCTCAAAGCAGTGTTTTCAGGTTTTACCCCTATGTACATCTGTGCCAGAGCCACCTCTACCTGCTCATATCCAGACAGGGATGTATTTGCTTGGAAACCCCTTACTCAATACTCACCAAAATACCAGGAAGATTTCCTATATTTAAACTTTTATATAGGGTTCTTCCTAGATTTTTCATATCCTAATTTCCACAAATAACTAAACCATCCTTTGATACCAACTATAACATCCATCCTCTTTATCACATAAACTTTCATTACATTTTACAAAACCGAGGATCTTTAAGGTTTAGGGTCTTGGAAACCAGGAACTTTAAACATGAAAACATAAAACATTATTCTAAATCACTTGAAAGGCTTCTCCTCATTTCATCCTAGGTTCATTACTACATCACATAACCTGGGAGCATACATCAAAATAAATGGGTGAGCAAAAAGCCTAGTAAGGAAAACAAGAGAAACATTTTACATGTGAACTTGAGATACTTCAATAAGTTCATGAAAAAGAACTTTAAGGCGTGAAAATGAAATCATGAGGCATATCATAATAAAAATAAAACTTTTTCATAACTTGAAGATGTGGATGCAACATTTAATATTTACAATCGTTTCGTTTCACCAAGGTCCATCCCCATGGTGTCGTTAAAAATTACCATGGTTATTCACCAAGGCGTCGTTAAAATGGGCATCTCTAGAGATTAAGTCTTTACCCAATGCATTGGAGCGCTATCAGGGAACACCCTTAAATTTGACTTTATTATAATGTGAGCCACATATATCATCATCAATCATTTCATAAACAACCCATATAGCATAAAAGAAATGGGTTTCATTCCATAATCATAACGTTTTAAAAACTGCTTTAAAGACATGATCTTTTTGTCACTTTAAACCCACGGAAAGGGAAAGAGGGTTTCATGTATGTAAATCCCAGAATTTAAAATAGAACATTTTGATATATATGTGAATACCCCTGTAGAAATAAGAGCTTTGAGTATTCACTTTATAACATAAAATAATTTTGAGAAAAGAGAGAGAGGCACTTTGAGACGAAAATTCTGCAGCATAACGGCTATGTTTCGGGGTTTTAGAAAACATTGAGAAGAGAGGGGACATGGGTAAAACATTCATAAATGACCCATAAAACAGTAGAGGGACAAAATATAAGGGATTTAAGAACATGGTAATGAAATTTGAAAATATACCATATGAATTGAAGAACATGAAAGGAAGACAAAAATAAGATTTCTCTTATGAGAATTCGGCAGCCTAATGGCGTCACTTAAACTTCAACAAAAATTAATTGACAAGTTAAAATAGGGACTCTCTTCATATGAACATAAGAGTCCAGTATGGTAGATATAGAGATCATACCCCAACATAATAAAAAGTAACTTTCAAGACTTGACATGGAATTAGAACTTTGAAAAGGGAGAAAGGTGCAAGGACCACTTAAAAATTTAGCAGCCTAACGACGCCACTTAAACTTAAAAATACTAAATTGAAGAGATCAAATGGGGTCTCTCATAATATGGTCATAAAAGATCATTGTGATAGATATAGAGATCATACCCCAACATAACAAAAAGGAACTTGAAATAATTGACATGAAAGTAGAACTTCAAAACGAGAAGGGTGAAGAACCACTTAAAAATTCGGCAGCCTAACGGCACCACTTAAAACTTCAAAATACTAAATTGAAGAGATAAAATGGGGTATCTCATCATATGATCATAAAAGATCAGTATGATAAATTTAGAGATCATACCCCAACATAATAAAAAGGAACTTGAAATACTTTACATGAAAATAGATCTGGAAAAATGTGAAGGGAGAAAGAGTTCGTTACAAAACTTTCGGCAGCCTAACGGCGCCACTTAAAACTTCATAAAACGAAATAATTAGAGTAATAGGGGATCTCTCATTATATGAACATAAAAAGGGCAGTAATAGGAGTATAAAATAGCATCCTCCAACATAAGAACATGCAGCATAAAAGGAATGACATAAAAGAGATTACTTGAAATGAAAGAGAGAGGTCGGATCCCTTACCTTAAAACATAACTCTTAAAACTCAATGGTTGGGACCTTGAGGGCATGGGGGCACCATGGGAGGACTCCTTGGGAGGTAATGAGACCAGAACTTCGTTGGGGGAGAGTGGGGAGTATAATGGATGAGAGGATGGCTTGGTATTTATAGGGAAAGTGAGGGGACAAGGCATTAATGGCAAAGGGACACCTCATTAGTGGTTTTGGCAAAACCATGGGCTTGCCCATGGTATTTTCCCATGGTATTGGCCACTTGGGACACCTCATACCTTATATCACTATTCATAATTCGAACATATTGATTATAAACTTAATACATCATTTAATGATGTCATTAAACACCCGTAACTTAAAAACTGTATTTTCACTATTCATCGAAAATTCAACTTTCTCAGAATAATCCCAAATTTTCACCTTAACCAAATATCAACGCTCTGATTACAAATATGAACTCCATTTTATAAAAATACTTTTCTAAATATTATTAATTTAATTTTTAAATAAAAACACTATTCACCGAAAATTCATTTTTTTCAGAAAAAACCCCAAAAATTACCATAGCATAATATCGGTTCTCTGAGTTCAAAAATGAAATCCATTTTATAAAAATAATTATCAAAATATTTTTAATTAAATTTTTAATTAAAAAAACTATTCACCTGAAAAAACTAATACTTGAATAATAATTTATGAAACCGTTATTTAACCATTTTATTGAATCACATTACTTAATCAAGGTGCCTAGATTATATTAATACTTTCTTTAAGTGAGATTACTAATCCATTTGGACACATTACTAATCCTAATCATAAAATCACTATTCATAATTTACTATTCATCAAAAATTAAGTTGATCTTATTAGACTTTAAATTTCGTACTGAACATAATTGTAGAAGACCATTTTTCGAAAATCATTACACATTTTTAATTATTTAAGGTTTACACAACCATTTTTAAAATATCCTTTTTCTAAAATTCATCAAAAATATGCATACTATATTTATCCGGTCATTTGAAAATTCATAAACTTCATCATAAGAAGAAATACCAATTTTTATTTAAAACAAAGGATTACACAAGGCAGTTACGGTCTCTTTACATAGCCCCTTATCACACCAGCATAGGACCTAAGTGTAAGGTGTGCTAAGGTGAGAGAATCTGAGGGAGGCTCGGCCAACATCGCACGAGTAGTAATTTATATCAGTTTGAACTTCTCGTGAAGGCGATTTCGTTCTAGCTTTATACGATGAATTTCAACTTGGGTTTGGTCCAGAGCAAAGCCCAGTGGTGCTACCTCCTTCCCATGTTCTGTTAGATGGGATTCGATTGGTCCAAGACTGCTGGGTGAGGCCATCGAATCTTCTTTCTATATTAATTAACCAAGATTACTTGTATTAAGAGACAATAATCAAAACGTTTAGTTTCCAGTGGTCTTATTGACCAATGGTCATATAACAGTCAAAAATCAATAGTATCATTTTAATTATACTCATGTTATCAAATAAAACATTTTTGTTGAGTATAAAAATAAAATAACACATAAAATTAGGAAACAAGATTTATTCAAAATTTCGGGTTGTTACAGGTTGGTAGGGAAATAGTGTTAGGAAATTTTGGTTCCTAACATAGGTCAGGGAAGACCGGTTATGAGACGGGATTTGAGGGCCCCCCATGATCCGATTCAGAGAATTTGATCTTACCGAATGGCTAGGTGAGGCTACACTAATTGAAGGGTAGAGACCATATGAAAGGTACATGCATCATGATGACTTGTGTTCTTGTTTTTTTGGTGTTTTTGGGAAATTAATATAAACAATGAGTTAAAATGAATCCAAAATAAATTGCATACAACTCCGGCTTAGGAATTCCTTGTTTAACTTTCTGCTATGGAACCCAGTCATCTTCCATGAGTGGATCAGGAAATGGTGGCTCAGTAGGACAATCCAGCTAATCAAGGGAGGGTTTATCCAGATGAGGAGGACAATCAGTGGAAGAAGACGCTTCACTCTTTCTAGTGAAAGACTCTGGGAAAGTATGATGGCAGTGTCTCGAACATGGAGATAGAATTGGCTCAAGAAGCTGGTGATCACTTTCATCTTGATCTGGTCTCCAAAAGAGTACGAGGTTCCCCAAGCAGTGATCCAAATAAGGGGAGCAACACTTTGGTGGTTGATGCTTTACCTCGATGATAGGAAAGAGAGTGATGTTCCTTGGGTCAACTTTGAGAATGAGTTCTGTGCGGAATTCCTTTCCTATATGATAAAGGATAAGAAGCGAACAGAGCTACTCTTTCTCTAATAGGTGAGTATGTCAGTATGGGATTTGGGGATCAAGTTCAAGGATCTCTTTCACTTTTATATGGACCTCTTTTTGGATGAGGATTCTGGAGTGATATGTTTAAAGGAGGCACTCTTTCCTTCCCTCCAGTATGCGATTACTCCCTTCAGCCTACTTGCATAATTAGATGTTCAGAAAAAGGTTGATGTGGTAGAAAAGATGCACTTGTGAGGAATTCTACGGTGGGAGGGGATCCAGTCGAGTTATTTAAAGGGGAGGTTTTCTGTAATAGGTCTTTGGTGTTAGGACCTTCCATGTTTCGGTCAGCGGGGAATCGACCCCAGTAATTTTTGTTCCAACCTTCTAGTCCTCATCCATTTCTCATTATCTTGGGACTAAGGTGTTTCTCTTATGGAGGTCGTGGGAACCTTCATAGCCAGTTCCCTGTTCTAAATCAACACTGTGGAGGTGGGAAGGTCTAGTGCTTTCCTCAGCATCAATTGTCTTCCAAGCCATTTCAGCAGCTGGGACAGCAGGCTCCTGCTCCACCGAGGGGAGACAGAGCAGGTAGAGACTAACCCTAGGGCATTCCATAGAAACCATGACCTAGATATGGTCAGGGAGGTGGCAAACAGTAGAGGGGTAGAGGATATGGGCATAGTTAGTTTCATTCCACAGAGTTATCAGTTCCATTAGGGAAGGAGATCATTCGAGGTATGATCAGTTTGATCCATACTCTTGTTTGCACCTTGTTTTTTTTAAGAGCTTCACACTTATTTTTTCACCTAGTCTATCCTATTCTCTGGTACTAGACATAGATATACTTTTAATTTCCTTAGTGTTGAGTACACCAGTTGGAGGTTAGACCAGCATGTTTGATGTTTTTCGGGGATATAGATTGATATTGTGGTAGAATCACTCCATTGGGGATCTCTTTCTGTGAATTTGTAGCCATACAGTGTTATCCATAGCATTTACTAGTTTTACACTATGCGTTCCATTATAAAATTATTCCAGAGAAGATTCGTGTTTTCAAACATGGAGGGACAATGAGTGTCTTTCATTGGTGAGCGGAGTTTTCTGATGGCCTGTCTATATATAGATAATTTCCTTTTCTTATTAGCCAAGATGTCAGTGGAATCAGTTTATTCTGAGATGGTAGAGTTCTCTAGAGTTATAAGGGAGTTCTTAGATTCTTTCCCCAAGGAGTTTGTGACTCTATACCTTTAACATTACATTGATTTTAGGATATACTTACAACCCAGTGCTAGTTCGATTTTTATGTCTCGTTATCGGATGGAGCCATCTAAACTTTGGGAGTTGCAGATCAAGATTGATGATCTAATGAAGAATGGATTTATCCGGCCTAATGTGTCATCATGGGGTACTCCAATAGTTTTTTCAAAGAAGGAATATGGTGGTATTTGGATTTTTAAACACTACCAGAGGATGAATCAGGTAGCGGTCAAGAATGGTTTCCCTCTCTCGAGGATAGACTATCTTTTTGACCGGCTGAGGGGAGAAAGTAGGTTTTTAAGATCGATCTATACTCAAGGTATCACCAGTTTAGGGTGAAGGATGGTGACATCCTGAAGACTGCATTTAGGTGAATGTATGGGAACTTCATGTTCTTGGTTATGTTGTTCGGTTTTATTAAAGCACTAGTCATCTTCATGGGGCTTATGAACTCTATATTTCTTGAGTTCCTGAACTAGTTCATCATTGTATTCATCGATGAAATCCTGATCTACTTGAAGTCGGAGAAAGAGCATACTGAGAATATTAGGACCATCCAAGAGCTCCTTTAGCACCACTATCTCGACATAAATATGTCCAAGTGAATTTTTTGGACACGAGAGGTCAACTTCATTGGAAATTTGGTATCTCAGTAGGGTGTATTAGTGGATTCATCAAAGGTTGAGGTAGTTGTTTCTTGAAAAACACCCAATAATATGGTAGAGGTTCATAGTTTTCTCAGTCTATCAGGATATTATTGGAGATTCATACATAATTTCTCTCAAGTATCAACTCTGTTGATGGCTCTAATTAGAAAATACAATGATTTTGTGTGGGGTGATCAGTGTTATGCAGTGTTTGGAAATCTGGAGGGGAATTTTCTCAGTACCCCAGTCCTCATGTTTCTAGAGTAAGTGATGATGTCCGAGGTGTTTTGAGATACTTCTGGTCTAGGATTAGGGTGTGTGATGATGCATCAATATGGAGTGATCTCTTATGGGACTAGGTAGATACGTCCCCATGAATGTAACTATTCCACAAATGATCTGCAGCTAGCAGTGGTCATGCTTCCACTTAAGTTGTGGTGACATTACATCATTAGGGAGCTCTTTTTGGTCTTCACGAATCATAAAATCTTGAGGTACATCTTTTCACAGCGAGATCTGAACATGTAGTAGTGGAGGTGGATGGATTTTCTCTAGGATTTAGATTTTGATATGGCATGCACCATAGGAAAGGGGAATTTTGTATTCGATTATTTGAGAAGGAAATTGTGGAAGTAATTGGTTCAATAATTTGTGGATTCTTGGATAGAAATGGGGGCATTGGATGCCTTTCCCTTAGATACATGAATAGATGGAGGCAAAGGATGTATGTTTTAAATGATGGTTTAGTCATCTCTGAGGTAACATGTTGAGGATTCTCAGTGGGGATATTAGGAAATAGAGGTAATGTGTGATTGCTTTGACCAGGGTGATTCTCCAGAGGGATAGTCAGAGGATGGTCAAAATCAAATTTTATTCTATGATAGGCTGTTTGTACTAGTGGAAATGTTTGAGGGAGTTCTCCCTGAT
This sequence comes from Viscum album, assembly GCA_963277665.1. Lineage (NCBI taxonomy): Eukaryota > Viridiplantae > Streptophyta > Magnoliopsida > Santalales > Viscaceae > Viscum > Viscum album. The sequence continues at coordinate 738,106,854 of OY728146.1, read as the reverse complement.
TTTCATAGCTCACCCATAGTTGTGCACCCAGGAGTTTCCAAGATGTATGGTGTCTTGATGAAACAGTTCTGGTGGCCCGAGATGAAGTGGTCAATGGCGGTGTTCGTAGAAAGGTGCTTGGTGTGACAACAAGTGAAGGCTAAGAACCATGTTCTTGATGGTTTTTTGCAGCTCTTAGATGTCATCAAGTGTAATTGGGATGAGTTCTCAATTGATTTTGAAACAGGATTACTAAGGTCTTAGGGAGGGTGTGATGCATCTGGGAAGTAGTGTATTGGTTGACGAAATCAGCTCACTTCTTAGCGGTCAAGGATTCAAGCGAAGTGGATGACTTAGTGCAGAGGTATATGGATGAGGTGGTATGGCTTCATGGGGTTCCAAGATCCTTCATCTCAGATTGGCATACACATTTTATGTCTCAATTTTGGAGGGGATTATAGCATGCCTTTGGCACTCAGTTATGCCTTAGCACCGCTTTCTACCCTTATATGGATGGGCAAAGATAGAGGACCATACAAACCTTAGAGTACATGTTTCAGGCATGTATTCATCACTTTAGGGTGTGAAATTTTTCCTTAGAATATGTTACTTACAATAATAGTTGTCACCCATTCATTGGAACGACTCTGTTTGAAGATTTATATAGAAGGTCATGTCATTCACCCTTGTGTTGGATAGAAAATAGGGAGGCACCTTTTCATGGTCCAAGCATGGTGCAGAGTATGAAGAAGAAGTCATATCTTGTCTGTGAGAGGATGAAGGCAGCACAAGACCTGCACAGGTCATGTACCTATCACAGGTGAAGGCCCTTGGATTTTGAGGTTGGGGACCACGGGTTCTTGAAGGTTTCCCCACGGCATGGGCAGCAGAGGTTCGGTTGGGGGAGTAATCTTTCTCCTAGGTTCATCGGACCCTTCGAGGTGTTAGGACGAGTTGGTGAGGTGGAATACTAGTCGGCATTGCCACCATAGTTCTAACATCCCAAGTAAATAAAGAATAATACATTTTCATATTTATTAATATTTGTGAATTAAATATTAATTTTAAATTAAAGGGGATGCCATGTTCGACGGCGTACCTGATACGCAGCGACGGCTTTCTTTCAAATCTTACATTACACACAACATTAAGTTATACTGAAATAAAATATAATAATGTAATATTATTTTTAAGGGTAGTTAACGCCCATCTGTTGTAATGGAGAGAATGAAAAAATCTAACTACAGTATGATAATACATGTTTTTTAAATGCTTTTATATTTATCCAGTAAAAGTTAGAGGATTAAAATGTGAATTAATCTAATTCTAAGCATAAATACTCTAATATTATTTAAAAGGTCAATTTACCATTTTTTAATGGAGAACGCTCTTTAAATATAGTTCTTCTCACTTTTATATGTTTTATTTGACAAAATAAAATTCTACTTTATAATTGGGACATCAAAATTTACTTTTGGTAAATTTTTGGTATTTTTTCGGATAAAATTCTGTTTTTAATGAATAGTGAAAAATACTATACTTTAATTCAAAATTTCCTTTTAATATAATTTATTTATATGGATATATTATATTATTAATTGGTTTTAAATTGTAATTATATTATATTTTTACCATTTAATCCAATGTTGGTCATTGGATGTAATTTCACTTTAAAATTGGACATAAACAAATGTCAATATTTTGATAGTTATTATTTCTTAAAAACATGCTTTTTTGCTTTGACAATGGGAGTTAATTTTAAATTAATTAATCCAACTTCTATGTTTTGAATTTGGTAAAATAGACATAATTTTTGAAATTATAATATCAAATATATCTTAGGCTGAATTTTTTGTACTTTTCTGAAAACCTTCATTTTTTTATGAATAGTACACTAAGTTGTTGTAAAAAATCTGAATTTTTCATTTAAATGAAATTTTACCTCTTCTGTGAATTGAATTTCAAAAATCCGACATACATGGTTGTTATAATAAAGTAAATTTTGGTTCAATAAGATGAAAATAATTTTTGGTGAATAGTAACTTTTGACTTTTATTTACTGCGGTAAAAAGTAAATAGGGAAATTCAAGGTAAAAACAACATTATAATAATATAAAATTACCTTAACACTTGTATTAACCTTATTGTATGAGTAATTTCTAACCAAGACAATCCTTGGGTGACACTTTTGGGCTTTGAAATCCAATTGGGTAAGATAATGATTTTAATAATTTTTTATTTAAAGTAAAAATAAAAATATCATAAACATGTATTGTTTTGATAAAACAATTTTAATGTGGGGTTATATAGTTGATATATTTGACTATAAATATTAAATAGAAAGATAAATATATTTCCTACATCATGGTATTTTATTTATAATTTTTAGACATCATATAAATAAAATTATTTATGACACAATAAGAAATCATTGTTTACCTCATTAATGAATGGTTTAAATAAATAAGATTATAAAGATTAAACAAATATCCAAGACTAGTCCAATTTTTATTGGATGATTTTATTTCGAAAAAGATTCATCTTATCTTTGACTTTAATAAGTTTTTTACCTTCAAAAACTAAAAATCATTATATAATAAAATAATATTTTCAAACATTCCTAAAGAGCCCATCCTTCCCCCTATAAAAATCCTTCACCTCAAACCCATTAATCATACCTATAAATCCCTTTGGATCATCCAACATCTACCTAAATAATCTCTCAAGATCCCTATATTCTACCTAGAAGCCTTACTTTAGGAAAAAGGCACTTCAAGAAGTCCTTTTGGTTCAAACAAAAGGGAGTTATCTGATTTAAAGGTAACGTCTTCTATTAAATTCTTTTCTTTTATTTTACTTCTCCAACCCCCGAAACTCTTTTTATTAATTTCTTTTATAACAAAACCAGTATCATAAATATACTATGTTGTTTTTATGATAATTATTAAAACTACACTTACACACACCTTCATCTAATGGGTAAAGAACATAATATTTATGTGGACGGCGCACTAACGCCTCACGAAACTATGATTTTTCAATCTTCTCCTAACACCTCTTATGGGGGACATTATTATGGAATTGTTTTTATATGTGATATATATTATATTTATATTGACTCTATTCTACTGTATTTTTCATTTCTATTATACCTTTATGGCTTCCATAATTTTTAAACATGATAATTTCCTTTGAGGAAGTGCAGACTACCGCCCCCTCAAAGTGATATGACTCGTTCATACCATATGTGTAATGTAAAAAGGATTGAGTTAATAAAATTATATATGATATTATACTGTAATTATTATATAACTATTTATCATTAATTTTTCTTTTCATACGATATAGAAATGAAAGTATTGTTTATCCATACGTACGGATTACCTTCTCCATGAACGGTGCATTTCATTTCTTACCTCCAAATGATATGTACTATTATGAATACATATATATAATGGATATATATGATATATATGATATTTAAATCATGAATATAATTTTGGAGATAGTGAACTTTTGACCACATGGATAGCTCATAAATATTAGAAGTTCATTTTTGACTCAAGTACCAAATATCGACAAAACGAACGTTACTAACTTAAATGATTAAATAATGTTTATAACAGGGTACTAAGTGATATAAAAGGAATAATAAACTTAAAAATGGTTCTTAATCAAGTATAAATTAACTTTAGTTTATTATTCAAGATATTAAATAATGAACGATTCAAGTCAGTCATGAGGTAAAGGGTGTTATCTCACTTTTTATTCCCATGAGATTCATGATATATTTTCCACTATTTCCTTTTGTGTGGTGTATGTACTCCCCATGATTGTATTATTAGTTTAATATTCCTTAATTTATGAGTATTTTAATCTTTATTGTATGATCCTTCTTTCATGGGCTGTATTTTTCTTAAGTTACCTAATCGGTAAGAGAACCTTTCACCATACTCTTTTAGTCAAAGACTACTTTTATGTTATGTCTATTAATTTATATTATATTACGTTTAGATATGTTCTTATATACCCTTATTTCTGTATATTTTATGTCCAAGTGATGAGATACCATTTTCTCTCTCATAAACTCATTTTCTAAATTTTTATGTGACACCATTAGGGTGTCGAATTTTCTTAAGGGAACTTCTTAACCCAATTACCATTCTTTGGGTTGATCTTATATTTATTAATTATATCATTCTTTGATTATGTGAGAAATGAATTTTTATGTATTATCGTGTATTTATGCTTTATTTATGTGTTCTTATAGTGAATACACATAATCGATCTATTTTATTTAGAAAATGATCTTTGTAAGGGAGTTATTCTCAATCTCCTTTCATTGAGGCATATTTTGTTTTATACATGACTTTGTTTTATACGGTGTATAAACACCTTTTACTTTTTATTTCTTTCAAAGGGAATCATTTTCTACGAGGCATTTTACTAAATGAAAAAAAAATAATGTTACTTTTTAACATAAGTAGTGACAATGACCTTTTCGGCACCGAGAGTATTATTTGATATTTGGCTTCCTTAACAAACTGAAATGTTTTTAAAAAGGAAAATAAATACAACATACTATTTTATGTATTTTGGTATTGAAAATGGTTCTGATAATGGATTTGTTATGTAAATATATTTAAATGGTGTGTAAATGTTATGTTTCCTTTATGATTATTTTATGTGTTATGAATATGCTATAGTTCTTAGGAATTGTATTGTATATGTGTGGTTCTGTGATAAACCTAGAGTGGTTGAGCCTCAGATAGCTCTCCAATGCATAGGGTAACATGACGAAGGTAAATGGTAATGTTTCTCCTAATAGATTTAGGGAATATACTGTGATGGGTATTCAAAATGTAGATCCCTACGCAGCTGTGAAAGCTACAACATAAGTATGTTATGGATGCCATAAGTTACCTTTATGATTTGTGATTAGTATGTGTTATTCATAAATCTTATGATTTCATGAGTTATGTTAAAGATATTATGTTATGTATGTATTGATGAACTAATATTTTCTTTTATTATTTTATAATAGTTACTGAGCTTTTTATGCTCATCCCAAGTTTTGAAATATTTTTCACAGGAATTAAAGATGATTAGGGTCAAGGATGGGATCAAGGAAAATTCATGATATCTAAAACATTGAACTTGACATGAATCTTTTTTTCAAGAGTTTTTATTTTATGAAAAAATGGAAACTGAGTATAAGTGTCTACTTTGTAAATGTTTTAGATGTAATGTAATAGTTATGGCCTAATTCTCTAAAACTCTAATCCTGAAAAGATCCTCAATGTGAATTATCCATTTAATTCAAGATTGTGTAATGTTTTATATTTGGGTCCTTATAGTTGGTATCATAGGTCAGTTTAGATAACTTTAGAAGTTAGGATATTGTTAAATTAATATCCATAAATTAATTAATGTTAATATTGAAATGATATAGAATTTACAGATTACCATGTTGCTTCGCCTAAAATATTTTTATGTTCAGTGTGGTTTTCCATAGAGGAATCAGGGCAGTTGTGATGGTATGACATGAGGAGGAGGAAAACCTTCCAAATCAGTGACCTGAGATGGTCGGAATCATAACCAAACATTTTTCTGTAGTGATGGCACAGTTGACCCAGGATATAAATGGTGGTGGTATCCATGAATGAGATCATCCAGATCAACCATAGAGGAACATCTCAGTAGTAGATCATTTCATGAGGAAAAATCCCCCATCATTCAAAGAATCATCTGACCATGTGTTATCTTATGGGTGGATTAAAGCATTGGAGAAGATTTTTGATGTCATGGGGTGTTCAGAACATCAAAAGGTTAGTTTTTCTGGTTACTATTTTGAAGGTGAAGTTGATCAGTGGTGGCCGATGGTGAAAAATATCCAGATTAGTGAAGAGATTGATGCTATTTATTGGGATGAATTCAAAGGTATGTTACTTGATAAATATTTTCCTAAGGTGGTTTTTCTTAGGATGGAAAAATTATTCCTTTAATTTAGGTATAAGGATGACTCACTGGCTGATTATGAAGCAAAATTAACTTGACTGGAAAGGAATGCACCAAATTACATACGAGATCTTAATAGTAAAATCAACCATTTTTACGTAGGATTAAATCCAAAGTATCAAAGGGATTTATATTCCCATGAGTTCAAAAGTTATGAAAAACTAGTTCGATTTGCGGAGAAGGTGGAAATGGAGTTTGCTGATGATCTAGTGCTCTTTGAAAAACAACAGAATAAGAGGTCGATGTGGTAGGAAAAAGGGAATAACTCTTTAAAAGGGTCTGATGGTAAGAAACATAAGTTTAAAGTTTGTGAAAATTGTGGTAAAAATTATGTTGGAGAATGTATTTTTAATTCTACAAAATTCTACCTATGTGGTAAAATGAGACATAAGGCTTGTAATTGCACTAAAAAAGACCAAGGTAATTGTAAGACAAAATCTGATTTACAGTAAGTAAAATAATTTAAGTGTAATGAAATGGGTCATTATGAAAATGAGTGTCCAACGAAGAACTCAACTGAGGGAAAGCATCTAGACTACAAGAATAAAGGGGTGGTTAAATCTTTTGAAACTACTTCAGCATATTTTAGGCCATCAAATGAAGTAGTATTAGGTACACTGTTTTTTTGTTCAGATTATTCCAATGTGTTTTTTTATTCAGGGTTTACACATTCGTTCATTTCTAAGAATTTTTCTAGTAAAGTGGGAATTCCATCTCAAGATATGAATCCTGAACTTATGGTAAAAACACCAGGGGTGAAGTGTTGAGACAAAAAGAAATTATAAGAACCTTATTATCCTTATGTGCGGAAATAATCTACCTGTAAACCTTATTGTTTTCCCCCCAGAAAAGTTTGATGTTATTTTGGGTATGGATTGGCTTTATGTTTTTCATGCTACGATTGACTGCAAAACTAAAGAGGTTTCTTTCTAGAAATATTTTCAGTTTGTGTACAATAATGAACCCATTCTTTTGATAACATGTCAGGAAACTAAGAAACTAGTAAAAAATGGAAATGAGTGTTACCTTTCACGTATTGTTGAAAACAAAGGAACTATCTAGATTAATGATGTTCCAGTGGTAAATGAGTATCTTGATGTTTTTCCGGATGAGTTGTCTAGTATAATACTTGGTTGGGAAGTTTAATTTACTATTGACTTAGTTCCTGAGGATAAGCCAATTTCCAAACCCCCTTATGAAATTACTCAAATTAAACTTTTAGAGTTAAAGAAGAAATTTCATGAGTTATTAGATAAAGGTTTCATTTGAACTAGAATATCACCATGTGGTGCTCCTATCTTGTTTGTAAAAAATAAATATGGTTCAATGATACATTTAATTGATTATAGAGCATTGAATAACATCATAGTTAAGAGCAAGTATTCTTTGCCTCAAATCGATGACTTGTTTGATCAGCTCCAGGGAGCTTAGTATTTCTCAAAGATTAACTTGAGGTCGGGGTACCATCAGTTGAAAGTAAACGAAGATGACATTCTGAAAACCGCGTTTCATACAAGATATGGCCATTATAAATTTGTGGTTATTATTTTTGGATTAACCAATGAACATGTTGTATTCATGGATATTATGAATAGAATTTTCTGTGAGTTCTTGGATAAGTTTGTGGTTTTGTTCATTGATGATATTTTGGTTTATTCCAAAAGTAAATAGGAACATAAAAGTCATTTGAGGGTTGTCTTGAAAACCTTAATATAAAATAAACTATATGGGAAATTCAGCAAGTGTGATTTTTGGTAACAACAAATTTCATTCCTTGGTCACATTGTTTCAAAAAAATGGCATAACTATTGATCCTTCTTAAACAAAAGATTTTGAATAATGTCCAATAGCTACAAATATAATCGAGATTAATATTTTTCTTAGTTTAGAAGGATATTACCATAGGTTTGTTGAAAATATTTCATGGTTATCTAGCCTAATTACTACATTACCTCAACAAAGTGTTAACTCCATTTGGAAAAAAGAATGTGATGATTGTTTTTAAGAATTTAAAAGAAGATTGGTGAATGATCCAGTTTTGGAACTACCTTCCAGAAATGGTCAGTATGTTATATACAGTGATTCTTAGTTTAAAGGACTTGGTTATGTCCTTATGTAGAATGATCAGGTAATTGCTTATGCTTCACATCAATTGAGACATCATGAGTTAAATTATCCAACACATGATTTAAAATTAGTTTTTGTTGATTTCTCTTTATAAATTTGGATGAATCATTTATATGGAGTAAAATGTGAAATATATACTGACCACAAAAGTTTAAAGTATATATTCACTCATAAAGAATTAAACATGAGATAGAGGATATGTTTGGAATTAATCAAGGATTATGATTGCACGATCCATTACCATTTGGGAAAAGAAAATAAATTGGATGATTCTTTAATTTGAAAAAGTAATGCTTCATTAACCCATATACGTTCGGAACGAGATCCTTTTGATTTTTAATTCCGGAACATTGGAATAGAAGTTTTTGGTGTAGTAAATTCCTCTATTTTGTTTGAGGTGTTAGTGAACTAATCTCTATCAGACAGAATTAAGCAAGCGCAGAAGGAAGACAGTGAGTTGCCGAAAAAGGTAGAGTTGGTTCAGAAGGGTAAGTTTACTAATTTTAACATTGATAATTATTGTGTTTTGAGGTTTGTGAAGAGATTATGTTTTCTTTGTGATTTAAAGTTGAAGAAAGAGATATTATGTGAAGCTCATATTTCTTTGTTTTCAGTTCATCCTGGAAGTACTAATATGTACATAGATCTTCGGGAGTATTACTATTGGGATGGAATAAATAGAGATATTGATCACTTTACTGTGAAGTGTTTGACTTGTCAATAGGTTAAAGTAGAGAGGTATTTACCGAAAAGGATGCTTCAGTATTTACTGGTGTCAGCGTGGAAATGGAAAAATATATCCATGTAATTTGTTGTGGGATTACCAAAGACATTTTGAGGTAATAATGAAATCTGGGTTATTATGGATCAATTGACTAAATATACTCATTTACTTCTTATTCAAGATATTTTGTCTCTAGATCAACTTTCTCTGTTTTATGTTAAATAGATAGTCATGTTGCAAGGAGTCCCCCTCTCCATTGAATCTGATCTTGATCCCAGGTTTACTTCTACCTTTTGTAAAGGCCTTTAGAAGTTTTTGGGTAATGAATTAAATTTTAGTACAGCTTTTCATCCTCAATGAGATGGTTAGTCAGAACAAACAATTCAGACCTTGGAGGATATGCTATATGATTGTTCACTAGAATACCAGGGAAGTTGGGACCAATATATTTATTTAGTTGAATTTTCTTATAATAACATTTTCTATTCCAGTATACAGATGGCTCCATTTAAGGAATTATATGGGAAGCAGTGTCGAAATCCTTTTTTTGGATGATTTAGTTGAAAGGAAGCTGATGGGACCATAATTGATAGAAGAGATGGCAGAAAAGGATCAGATGATTTAAAAGCACATGAAAATAGCTCAGAGAAGGCAGAAAAGTTATCCAGATAACCGAAGGAAGGATCTTTCTTTTGAGGTAGTTGATCTTTTTTTTCTCAAAGTTTCTCGATGGAAAAGTCTCATCCATTTTGGTAAGATTGTAAAGTTGAGTCTGAGGCTCATTAGACCTTATGAAATCCTGGAGAAAATTTGATCAGCTTCCTACAGAGTGGATTTACCTCTATTTTTATCCTAGGTACACAATGTTTTTCATGTTTCAATGTTGATAGAGTATATTCCAGATCTATCTCATGTTTTGAGCCCAAAGGTAGTTTAGTTGGAAGAGACTCTCTCTTTTGAGGAACAGCCAGTCTAGATTCTTAACTGAAGAGAGACAGTGTTAAGAAATAAGGTAATTCACTAGGTATAGGTTTTGTGAAAAAAACATATGGTTGAAGAGGCAACTTGGGAATATAAAAATTCTATGAGATATAAATACCCCCACTTATTTGATAAGTGAATAAAAATTTCAAGGATTCAATTTTCAAAAGCGGGGAAGGATGTAACATCCAAAGTAAATAAAGAATAATAAATTTTTATATTTATTAATATTTTTTAATTAAGTATTAATTTTACTTTAAAGGGTATTCCATGTTCGATGGCATACCTAATACACAACAATAGGTTTCTATGAAATTTTACCTTACACACAATGTTGAGTTATACTTTAGAAAATATAAAAATATAATATTATTTTTAATAGTAGTTAACGCCTAACCGTTGTAATGGTGGGAATGAACAGAACATACTACAATATGATTATACATGATTGTTAAATGTTTTTACATTTATCCAATAAAATTTATAGGCTTAAAATGTGAATGAATCTAATTTTAAGCAAAAATACTCTAATATTATTTAAAAGTTCGATTTAATGCCTTTTAATAGAGAAACCTATTTAAATATAGTTTGGGTCACTTTTATATGTTCTATTTGACCAAATAAAGTTATTCTTTATAATCGGGATATAAAAATTTACTTTTGGTAAATTTTGGGTATTTTTTCTCATAAAATTCATTTTTTAATGAAAAGTGAAAAATATTGTATTTTAATTCAAAATTTTCTTTTAATATAATTTATTTATATGGATAGATTATCTTTATAATTGGTTTTAAAGTTTAATTATATTATATTTTTACCATTTAATCCTATTTTGGTTGTTGGAAATAATTTCACTTTGAAATTGGACATAAACAAGTGTCAATCTTTTGATAGTTATTATTTCATAAAAACGTGATTTTTTTACAACGGGAATTAATTTTAAATTAATTAATCCAACTTATATGTTTTGAATTTTGTAAAATACACAAAAATGTTGAATTTTTAATATCAAATATATCTTAGGATAAATGTTTTGTTTTTTCTGAAAATCTTCAATTTTGATGAATAGTACACTGAGTAGTAGTTAAAAAACTGACTATTTCATTTAAATGAAGTTTTACCACTTCTAGGAATTGAATTTAAAAAAATATGACATACATGGTTGTTATTAGTAATTAAAATTTTGTTCGATAAGATGAAAATAATATTTTATGAATAGTAACTTTTGACTTTTATTTACCACGGTTAAAGGTAAATAGGGTAATTCAAGGGAAAAACAATATTATAATAGAAAAAAATACCTTAAAACTTGTCCTAACATTATTGGATGAATAATGGACAACCATAAAAATCCTTGGGTGAGACTTTTGGCCTTTTAAAGCCACTTGGGTAAGATAATTATTTTAATAAATTTTTATTTAAAGTAAAAATAAAAATATCATAAACATATATTATTTTGCTAAACCGATTTTAATGTGGGGGTATATAATTGATATATTTGACTATAAATATTCATTATAAATCTAAAAATATTTCCTACATCATGGTATTTTATTTTTAATTTTTATACATCAAATAAATAAAATTATATATGACACAATAAGGATGCAGGGTTTACCTCATTAATGAATGATTTAAAAAAAATAAGATTATAAAGATTAAAACAATATCCAATAACTATCCAATTCTAATTGGATTATTTTATTTCTAACAATAGTCATCTTATCTTCAGCTTTAATAATTTTTGGACATTTAGAAACCGAAAATCATTATATAATAAAATAATATTTTCAAACTTTCCTAAAGAGCCCTTCCTCCCCCTTATAAAAAGACCTCACCTCTAAACCATTACTCACACATCTATATCCCATTGGATCATCAAAAAATTTCCCAAATAATATATCAATATACCTCTCTTAAACTTATAATCCTTACCTTAGGAAGAATGCACTTCAAGAAGTCTTTTTGGTTCAAACCAAACGGAGTTACCCGATTTAAAGAAAACATCTTCTCTTAAATTATTTTATTTTTATTTTACTTCTCCTACCCCCAAAACTATTTTTATTAAATTCTGGTATAAAAAAAGTATCATAAATATACATGGTTGATTTTTTGACAATTATTCTAACTAAACTTACACACACCTCTGTCTAATGGGTAAAGAAGATACTATTTCTGTGGACGGTGAACTAACGCCTCACGAAACGATGATTGTTCAATATTCTCCTACCACCTCTTATGGTGGCCATTATGATTGAAATGTATTTATATGTGATATATATTATATTTTTATTTTTATATGATTATTTATTTTTTATTTGTATCATACCTTTATGGTTTCCATAATGGGTAAACACGATAATCTCATTTGAGGAAGTGCAGACTACCGCCCCCTCAAAGTGATATGACTCATTCATGCCATAAATGGAATGTATAAAGGATGGAGTTAATTAAATTATATATTATATTATACTGTAATTATAATATACCTATTTATCAATAGGTTTTCATTTCATACGATATATAAATGAAAGTAGTGTTCATGTGTACATACGGCTTACTGTCTCCATGAACGGTGCATTTCATTTCTTACCTCCAAATGTTATGTAATATTATAAATACATATATATACTGGATATATATGATATATATGATATATAAATCATGAATATCATTCTGTAGATAATGACCTTTTGACCACATGGAAAACTTGTAAATATTATATGTTCACTTTTGACTCAAGTACCAAATATCGACAAAACGACCATTATTAACATAAATGATTACATAATGTCTATAACATGATAATAACTGATATAAAAGGAATAATAAACTTGAAAAATCTTCTTAATAAATTAGAAATTAACTTTAGTTTATTATTCATCAAATTAAAGAACGAACGGTTTAAGTCGGACCCAAGGTAAGGGGTTTTCATCTAACTTTTTATTCCCGTGAGATTCATGCTATATTTTCCACTATTTCCTTTTGTGTGTTGTATGTACTACCCATGATTGTATTATTTGTGTAATATACCTTACTTTATGGGTATTTTCATCTTCATTGTATGATCCTTCCTTCATGGGGTGTATGTTTAGTAAATTACCAAATCGGTAAGAGAACCTTTCAACATACTCTTTTATTCAGAGACTTGTTTTATGTTATGTATTTTAATTTCCATTGTCTTATGTTGGGATATGTTCTTATATATCCTTATTTTTGTACATTTTATTTCCATGTGATGAGATAACATTTTCTCTCTCATCAGCTAATTTTCTAAATTTTTAAGTGACGTCTTTAGGTTGCCGAATTTTTGTAAGGGAACTTCTTTACCCAATTCCCACTCTTTGGGTTGATCTTATCTTTCTTATTTATATCATTATTTGATTATATCAGAAATGAATTTTTATATATTATCCTGTATTTATACTTTGTTTATGTGTGCTTATAGTGAATACACATAATCAATCTATTTTATTTACAAAATTATCATTGTAATGGAATTCGTCTCAGTCTCTATTCATTGAGGCGTATTTTGTTTTATACACGTATTTCTTTTATATGATGTATAAAAACCTTAAAATTTTCATTTCATCCAAAGGGAATATTTTTCTATTAGGTGTTTTACTAAATGACAAAAAAGAATGTTGATTTTTTACATAAACAGTGACAATGACCTTTTCCGTCATCGTGAGTATTATTTGATCTTTGGCTTCCTTAACAAGATGAAATGTTTTCAAAAAGGAAAATAAATACCACATTATCTTTTACGTATTTTGGTATTTAAAATGGTTTTGATAATGGATTTTTCATTTCAATATATTTAAAAGGTGTGGAAATGTTATTTTTCTTTATTTTTGTTTTATGTGTTATGAAAATGTTATGGTTCTTGGGCATTGTTTACATATATGGGTAGTTCCATGATAAACCTAGGGTGGGTGAGACCAAGATAGCTCTCAAATGAATTGGGTAACTTGATAGGGGTAAACGATAATGTTTCTCCAAATATATTTAGGGAATATACTGTGATGGGTATTCCAAATGTAACTCCCTACGTAGTTGGGACACCTACAACATAAGTATGTTATGGATTCAACAAGTTACCTTTATGATTTGTGATTACTATTTGTTATTCATAAATCTTATGCTTTCATGCAGTATGTAAAAGAACTTATGTATTGTATGTATTGATGAACTAATGTTTTCTTTCTTTTTTTTTATATCCTTTACTGAGATTTTTATGTTCATTCCATGTTTTGAAATGTTTTTCACAAGACTTAAAGATGAATACGGTCAAGGATGGGATCAAGGAAAAGTAATGATGTCTAAAACATGGAACTTTACATGAATCTTTTTTTCAAGAGATTTTATTTTATAAAGAAATGGAAACTCTATAGAAGTGTATGCTTTGTAAATTTTTGAGATGTAATGTAATAGTTATGGACAAATTCTCTAAAACTCTAAACCTGAAAAGATCCTCAATGTGAATTACCCTTTTAATTCAATATTATGTAATGTTTTAAGTCTAGGTCGTTATAATAGTTGAGAAGGATCCATGACATATTTCACATATCCCATTTTTTTGGTATCTTCACGATGACTTTCATATCATTGATTAGGAGGAGTTGGATATTGAGGATGGTGCAACATTCGTGGAGTGGACAGTAGAGATCTAGGATCATTGGAAGAAGTAGCTGCGTGGATAGAACATTCCATTGGATTGTGTCTTATATAGGCCTGGTGGCATAGAGGAGAGTATTTGGGAAAGGGAGATGTATATGCTTTCCGAGTACACAAAGTTGTTTTGAGTTTTTATTATGTGTTTTGATTTTTTATGTGGTACATGAACCTTATTTTCTATGAGATGGGTTGTTTCCTTATTCTGTAATGTGTGGTAAAGTCTTGATCGTGAGGAGGGGAGAACCCAAATTCTAATCAATATGCATTAATTGAGATGTGATTAAACCCGTGTGGGTGAGTCAGTGCTATCTAGAGTGGATAATATCTTGACATGGAGGATGGAATTCCCTAATTCATGTGTCTGGATAGTTGGTGCTTGTGTAGGGTATCTGGTGGATGGTTGGGTTAGAAGATATGGAAGGAGGTGTTCTTGGATGTTTAGGTTTTACTCTAGCTTTCAAAAAACATAAGGTGGTTTATCCTTGAGAGGTGTCTTACAGGGTGGTTGTTTGGACCCCTCTTTCTTCTAGATTTGGTTTTGAATTCATGAGGGAGAGAATAGTTTGATATTTATCTGATGTAATGTCCTAGACTTCAAGGGGATATTACTTTTTCAAAATCCAGTGTTTTGGGTATTCTAGGAGGAAATGGTGACTCATTTCAAGAGTTTTCCAAATTTCCAATTTCTTTATCGGTGAGTCAGGTGTTGGTGAGTCGCGTCGGTAACTCAGCGTTAGTGACTCAGGGCGTCAATAGGTCTAGGAATCAGTAGTTCGAGGCATCGATAGGACAAGGCATCGGTAGGTCAAGAATCGGTGAGTGGCGTCAGTGAGTGGAATTGATGAGTGGCATCGGTAAGTGGTTTCAGTGAGTCAAGTGTTTGGTGAGTCGCATCAGTGAATCACTATCGAGTCGTGTCTATGGTTCTACATCAGTGTCTCATCTGTTGGTGTCTCACTCGTGTCGGTGAGTCACATCAGTGACTCACTATCAGTGAGTCACGTCAATGGCTCAGTTTCAGTGGCTCATCCATAGGTGAATCACTCGTTTTGGTGAGTCACATCGGTGACTCCCCCATCGGAGAGTCATTTCTAGTTTTTCTAGTTTCACCCCTTTGATGTTTCATTTTACATTAAATGATTTAAATTTTATATTTAATGAATTTTTTGGTCATTTCAAATGGTATTTATCTCCTAAAAACCCAAATATTACTTTTAATCCTAACCCGCATAGTCTTTATTGTGATTCTTCCTTAATGGAATTTGAAATAGTTTCCCCTATAGATTTAGGATATAGCCATTATAAATCCAAAATCCTCTCTTCCTTTGAACCCTTCTGCTTACTTTTGTTGTGTCAAGAACCTTTCATCCCTGAGGATTCATGTGCCTATGACGTATCAATCTATTCAGTTTTTCGTTAGAGTGTTTCCTAATACTAGTAAAACCCTCTATTTTGATGAAAAAAAGAATTGTTGATCATATGTTATTCCATGTAAGGATTCCTTTGTCTCCATTTATTTTTTTCATCAATTGAGGTGGGTGTACTTATGTTCCCTTGTGAATATGGTTGAAATCAACTTAATAAAGATAATAAGAATTAATAAATGAGGGGTTGGGAGTACGATGATGATGATTGCTTTGTTTTATACGTTATCATTGATCCATGTCATGTTTTGAAAGGGTTTTATGCCTTTTGAAAATCATGGTCATTGGTGGTCCCTATTTTTTCACCTGTATGGATTATAAATACTATTTTTGATACTCCGTGAACTACCGTATGATTATGAAAATTGGTTAAACATGAATATTCGGTTAAATAAACTAATTACCCAGGATCAAACTTGTTCTGTGATAACCCTTATTTTATCAATTATAATTAAAGAATGAGTGATGTTAAATCTGAATAAACCTTTCCTTATTGGTTTGGTTGTGTGTTGTGTGTGGTTCTGTTCGGCCTTGTGTCTGTGTTTTTGGTTTGGTGTTGTGGCTAGGAGTGTGGTTGCAAGTATGGGGTGGTACGAGTGGTGTAATGGAATCTCAGGCTGAGAGATTGATTGATTGTGGAATATATGAAATATTATGTAGTGGGACTGCATCTAGGTAGTGGTTGTGGTTGGGTAGTGGGGCAGCAAGTTCAGGTTTTGTTATGTTTATGTTACTGGGTGTGGTGTTGTTATGCATTGTGGCTGCTGAGTGGGGTTGTAATGAGTTGTGTTGGCAGTTTTCTTGTTTAGAGGAAGGAAAGGGTGGCATGACTTTTAAGAATTATGGTGGAAGTGGTTGAATGAGTGTTCAAGAGTGGGGAGTGTGCAGTGGTACTTCAAGCAGGTTGATTTTTGTTTTTCTAAATCTGGTGCTTCTCATGCAGCAGGGATGCTGAGGATGGTTAAGGAGGGATGATTTTGAAGAAGGATGGTGTTACCTTGTGTGGGTCTTTTTCCTGAAGTTTCCAATGGCCATTATTTTATGAATGGGTGTTAGAATGGATTCTATTACCTTGTCCCTTCTTTCCTTGTTCGGATTTGGTAGGGGTTGGTATAGTTGCTTCACCTTATAATGTTTGTAGTGTTTTGTAGTTACCCAAGTAAGGATGGAATAAATAATTGAATAAATTTATAATGTTGAAATAAAATTGGTTAAATAAATTGGATTGGGGTATGTTTCGAGTTGTGGATTATGGTGAAGCGGCATTAATTTATTGAATTAGGGAGTGACCATCATTCATTTTGATAGGTGGATTTAGAGGTGGTGGTAAGGTCAGATTTTTTTGGGCTGGTTGTGGTTATGAAAACCCATAGGTTGGGATGAGTATTTGGTGTATATATATATATAGTTCCTTGTGATTTCTATACGCATCCCACCTGTGTTGAGAACTATGTTCTGAACACCTCTATTATTAAGGGGGATGGTTCCCTTTACCAAAATCCTGGTGGGAGGATGGACGGATTTTTTGGCTCTTTTTTACTACTTCTTCTAGGCATTGGCATCCCAAGACTCTTCAGACAGGTTGTGATGTGGTTGTGCGGCCCAGGTGTTTGCAGGCAAGGTGTGCTTCCCAGGTGTCTTCAAGATGAGATATATTGTACTTTCCCATGTGTCTTCATGATGTGATGTGGTTGTTTCCTAGTTTTATGTTAGTAGAACCTGGTATCTATCATAGGTTTGTTTGAGCAGGTTGTGACAGTGGGGCTTGTGGAAGAGTGTGGTAGCGTCGAGGCATTCGCTGTTAGGGATGAGCAGTTAAATAGTGGTAAGTGGTGCAGGGTACCCAAATATCAATATTCTTAAGACTCTACTTTACATTAATTTTGTTATTTTGTGATCATTCCTTTTTGAGGTTGGGGTGGATATTATACCTTTTTAGGTGCTTCTAAGTTTCTTATGTCTTCTCACAGGGTAATTAGTATGCTTCCACCACTTGTGCACAGGTGGATTTGGTTTTTCCCTAATGAGTATACTTGTATGCTCACCCTATGTATATAAAACTATTTTCAAGTTTCTCGGGCGATTACACGAATCATGTTGGGAATTACTAGCGAATACATTGGTGACATTCACTGTGTTGCATCATAGCTTTTCTTATGGTACTTACTTTGGAGACTATTACTTTTGTATCAGTTACTTTTAAACATGCTTGTGGATTGTATTTTTTCTTTACTATTTTATATATATATTTGTATTAGAGTTTTTTTGAGGTTGATACATATTATATACTAATCTTGGTTACTATAAAAAGGTTAATTCCTCCCATTTTTGTGATATTTGTATAACCTTGGTGCCGGTCTCCACCTCGGGCCCTACTGGAGGAGGGACAGAGGGGTCATTATCCCTCCTTCATCTTGAAGATGGAAGGTCCTGGAACCTTTCTATCCCTTCCATCATCTTGAATAATGTGGGTCATGACATTCATAAAATATATTCCTAAATCAATATTTTTTTGTCCTATGATTTTAGTATAATTTCATGAGACCATAGTTAATTTATAGGGTGTTATAAAATATATTTTAATTTTAAAGACTATATTTTTCAATTAAATAACTATTTTAGTTAAAATTGTAAATTACCATTTTTAGAATATTATGTTGATAAAATGGGGTCCATTTTTTGATTTTACATGTTTAAAAATGGTTATAGTGAATTTTTTGGATTTTTATGAAATATTTACATTTTTAGTGAATAGTGAAATATGATAATTCACCGTATATATACATTACACATTAAATACATTATTATTTGCATCATGGATGATTTAATAAATCATTAGTTATAACTCACATGAAAAAAATGTCTATTTTTTGTCACAATTCTCAAACACCATTGCTTCTCTTGAGAAAAATAATAAAATAATGAATTGGATATTTAAAAAACACTCATCTCATACACTATAAAAACCACCACACACTCCCTCTTATATTCACTCCTATAATCCTTAAATATTCTCAAAGTTCCTCCAAAATAATATTCCCTTGTCTCTACACACTTCAAGGTTCTCTTAGTATTTTGAAAAGTCCAAAACCTGTTTCCTTAAGGAGGTTCTCAAGGAGGATATTTCAAGAGGTAAACCCTCTCCCTTTTTCTTATAATTTCATTTTCAATGTGTTTTATATTCTTATCTTCTCTTAACATACTATATATAAATGATAATGATAACTTTAATATAACTCATGTACTATAATTATATAATATTAATTTAAGAGTCACCATAATTCTTCTTACTCTCTCTCTCTCTCTCTCTTATTTTAAAAATGAAATCATCATCTCGGAGGTACTGATTTACAACCTTCATGGACGACAAACATTCATTCTTCAATTTATCCTTCAATACGACTCATGAGACCACTTTTATGTTTGAAAAAAATATAATATCTATATTATAACATATTTAATATTTTGGAACCAGTATATATACATAATATTAATGCATATGATAAAACTAGTTCGTAATAATCAAAATACTGCCAAAATAATATAAATGATTGTCATTAATGTTTCATCTAATTATTTATCATCATACCATATTAAAAAAATTCATTATATGAACTTATAATATTGTGGATGTTAATTGGTATCATATTAAAATAATTCTTTGGAATTATATCCATTCCACATGAAATCCATTACTTAAAAACAAGTGAACCGATTATGAAAACAAACACTCTGGAATGATGGAATTCAATCTTATAACTTATCAATAAATACATAAATTAACTTAATAGAAATATAATGAATAAAATATATATAGATAATATTATTAGTTAATTAATTAATGTATTTAATTTTATTATCTAGAACGTTAAGGTCAAGTGCAGAATATGTTCGGACATATGGTAAGGGTTTTCTCATCTCGCTTCCATTTTTGTGAGATATTACTAATTCACCACTCTTTATTATTTATGTTGTATGTATACTACCTATTTTTGTATAATATAATGAATATATTTATTTTAATTGTATTTAATGTATAATTTTATGGTTATTAATTTATTGGAATATGATTTGATTGATTACAAAGTGGTAAGGGATTCTACAAGAACCCTCGTTTTTTCCTTCGGGTTAATCTTTCTATACCCTTACTCAAATGTAATGATTTTATATTTTTTTAATTTTTTTAATTCTCATATATTATTTTTATATGTCTCAAACTCATATATATAGATTATATCATCCTTCTTTTATGGGTATATAAATGTTTTAAAATGATTCCCTTTTCAATTATTTCTGATAAACAAGCACGATTCAAGGGAAGCTCTCGAATTCTTACCCATTTAAATGTTAAATATATAATTTATTTTAACCAATGATTATTTTTATAAAATCAGAAATTTTATCATGAAAAAATATCTTGCTTCATCTATAGTTTTATTAAAACAAGCATGCCCTTCCACTTTAAATCTCTTTAATATTTTCCTTAAAATGTACTAAAAATTTTTATTTCTAAAGCTTCTTTAAAAAATCTTTTTACATTATTTTACTTCAGTGGTACAAAATTTATGTCAAAAATATAATTTTAATGTCCTTAAATTTTATTTTCTAAGATATACAATTTTAAAATCTGATTTCATGACAAATACAAATGATTCTCCAAAAGAATTATTCTTTCCAAAGTGAAAAATATTTTTCACATCTCACTTTAACTTTTATGAGATATATTACTTGTTCACCACTTATTACGTGCATTATGTGTATGTACTTAACTTTTTATATCATATCAACAGTCTTATTATTCTCATGATATTATAAGGGATTATAATTTAAATTTATCAAGGTGGTATGGGATGCTTTGGAGTGTTTAATAATTATTTCATCAAGAATTTTTCAATGGTCTCATTTAAAATTATCTTCATATATGTAAAAATCCTTTGTTAAATAGTATAATTAATTGAGATTTATATCTTATTATATCATATACAATATGTTTTTTATTTTTTTCTGATTATTTTGACTATGGATGTGTTATCTTGATACTATTCACCATATTACTCTTAATGGTTAGTGCTTATGTTTAATGATTGGGGAAGGTTATTTAAATTTCATATGTTAGATTAAATATAAATTTTTATGTTGATTATGTTCACCCCTTCCATATGAGGAATTCATTGAACTTATTAAGTGAGAGGTGGGGGCCGCTATAGTCCCTCGATCATCAGTAGGTCCCATAAGATAAACTAGCTTGGGTTTATACCTATTTATGTATGGCCTTAGTATGAGGCGTTAGAATAATTCTATGATGTACCACATTATTCATTCCCTTGTTATGAAACTAGTAATTTATATTCCATTTGGTTATTTGAATAGTAGAATACTCATGGTTATGTTTTATTATGGAATTATTTATTCAGATCTTATGCCTGCCATGTTATACTCGAGTTTATTTTTTAAAAGCATGTGTTTTTAGTTATTCACCATGCCTAATGTTTTTGTCTATGATATCTTTCAATGTATTTTTTATCCTTAATGAGAATATATGATCACCCTTTCTTATTTTTTATTTCCCCCTGGTTTCGAGGATGTATATTATGAATGAATTTTAGGGATAATCTATGAGTGGTGAATGTTTCCAATGGAAATTATATAATGTATTTAATTTCAAGTTGTAAATGTTGAACTTATTTATGTATCTTGTTTTAAAAAAGTAATAAATTGTCCATTACTTCATTATTTGATTCCTTATAATCATGCCAATGTAATAAAATAATGCATTAACCCTGGGAATCTAGGGTTAGGGCATTACAACTATTACATAAATAGCTAACATCAAATTTAGCTCATAATTTATCAAAACAATATTTCTCCCATTTAACCTAGCCTTTCTTATTTCACAGTATGGAATCAACATCATCATTGTGAAATATTTTATAGAGATTAATTATTCATAATCATTGTTTAAAACCTAGGAAAATGAAATAGAATTAGGGTGATACCAAACTCTAGTAAGGGGAAACAAAAGCAGTAACAATTGAATGTAATCAATGAGCATTAGAGTGAATAATGTAATAATTATATAATAAAAGTGCATGTGAGAATCTTAAAATAACACAAAATCATCAATACATAGATCATAAAACATAAAATCATGGTTAAGAAAAGATTCATTATAATAAATATACATGATCCATGTGATTTAAATATCATTTACTAGAAATATTATAAACCCATAAGAATAACAGGTAACACATAAATGTATCTGGGAACATAATTATACATTAAATTCAAATAAATGAAATAACTATGTGCTCAAATTCCATACACATCACTCTTACACATGAAATATTCATGCGGTGGACTTACATACCCAGTTAATTAGTGTACTAACACAGACTCACCCATCCATGGTCTATCATGTAACAAATTATCATTGGTTTATCATGAAACCACCAGTCACTAGTTTATCATGGAACCACCCTTCATATAACCAAGTACCATTGAAAAATAATCAAGCATAAAAAATTTCATAAACTAATTATAGAAACCAATAAACCCTTTCATAATTTTATTATCCAATGGAAATGAAAAGGGTTCTATAATAATATCTTGGTAACATGAGTAATCCATGGAAAAAAATGATCTCAATAACAATTTATTTGAAACATGATTACCCCATTTAAAGAAAATGGGTTCAATAACAATCTCATTGAAACAATATTAACCTATAGAAAATAATGTTCATGATAAAAATATCTTTGAAACATGATTAACCCATCTAAAGTAAATGGGTTTAATAACTATCTCTTTTAAAAATGATTAACCCATTAAACTAAATGGGTTCAAAAACAATATTTTTCAAACATTATTACCCCATGGAAAATAAATGGGTCCAATAACAATCTCTTTGAAACAATATTAACCCATGTATAGTTAATGGGTTTAGTAGCAATATTTTTTAATCATGATTAACATATGGAAAATAAATGGGTTCCATAACAATCACTTTAGGACATAATCAACCCATGGAGAAGAAAGAGGTTCAATAATAATATCTTTTAAAAAATCATAATTCATCAAAATAAGTAATGTGGATGGTATCATTACAAAATATCCCCATTGTAGGATAAATAAAAATAGGTTTTTTGAAATTAATGAATTGAAATTCCCTTATAATATCATTAAAACATTTATTATGTGAATAATCATTAAGCATTACAAAGTGTCTCACACCTTATTGAAACATTTTAATTATAATCCCCATAAAGGAGTAACATTAAATAAACATAGAATATCATCAGAATAAGTATGTTAATAATATATCATGCCAAATTATAAGTATATACACATCATTAAAGAATATAGGAGTATAGGAAAACAAACGTGTCAAGGAATTTAAATTTTAACAAAGGTCCATTACTGCTTTAGTGACACTGAAACTATAAACACCATGAAATATAGATACTAAAATGGATATTTAAAACACCATAAATTTAAGGATAAAAGTCAAAAAATATATTCATGAAAATTATATACACCTCACAACAAAACATAGTAGTTGATATGGAATAAGTCTCACATAAATAAATGTGATAATAAAAACCCCCTTACTACTTTTTTAACATCTGAATCGGAAACCCAAAAAGGAATAATCATAAAATTAAATAATTAAATTCCATGAAGATAAAAAAAATTAATGATATAATATATTAAAAAGGTTAGTAGATAAAAAAAATAAGTGAGTGTTTAATATGAAAATTATCTCACAGATGTAAAAAAAGTGAGATGCAAATACCTTATAAAGATTATATCATTAGAGTGAGAATAAATCAATGAAATGATTATTTGTGAAAAAAATTGAATCTATGTAATAAAAGTTATACACCTCATTAAAGAATATAGGAGTATAGGAAAACAAATGTGTCAAGGAAGTTAAATTTTAACAAAGGTCCATTACTGCTTTGGTGATAATGAAATTGTAAACACCATGAAATAGAGATACTCAAATGGATATGTAAAACACCATAAATTTAAGGATAAAGTCATAAAATATATTCATGGAAAATATATACACCGCACAACAAAAATTAGTAGTTAATATGGAATAAGTCTCAGATAAATAAATGTGATAATAGAAACCCCCTTACTACTTTTTTAACATCTGAATCGTAAACCCAAAAAGTAATAATCATAAAATGAAATAATGAAATTCCATGAAGATAAAAAAATTAATGATATAATATATTAAAACGGTTAGTAGATAAAAACAAAAAATAATTGAGCGTTTAATATGAAAATTATCTCACATCTGTAAAAAAGTGAGATGCAAATCCCTTACAAAGATTATATCATTAGAGTGAGAATAAATCAATGAAATGATTTTTTGTGAAAAAATTAAATCTATGTAATAAAAGTAGAAATATAACACAAAATAATAATAATAATAGGTTATTTTACGCATATTATTGTAATAAAATTCCCAATGACATAGATTCTTAACCCAATGAACAGAAATTCAGTTATGAAATCCCTTACCTTAACTCTTATTTTTCATGATAGTCCTATATATGTAAGGACCCAATTGTAAATGCTACATAATATTGTAAATACAACTTGAAAATAACTTTTTATATTCCCAATTATCTTTTTGGTTTAGAGTTTTATAGAATTAGTTCATAATATATACGTAGGAACTAATACATCACAAATTAAACACATTTAATCAATATCCATTTTTTCATAACATGAAAGTTTTAAAATAAAGCATGATTTCAAACATCAAGACATTAATACTGAATTATTATTTTTATGCATATACAAAACCATGTGAAGAAATTTTAAAACATGCGGTGAGTATAAAATTCACATAAAGGGTCATGAAAATAAGGAAATAAAACCATTATTCAATGAATACTAACAAACACATGAAAGATAAACTTATCACACTTAAAACTATCATATATATACTCTATGAAAACATAATGTTTCATAAAACATAAAAAGAAAGAAAAAACCATTTAGGTAACTTGGGGAATTATTTTTGAAAGATAATTACATATTATTTTAACCCTCATGGCTACTATATGATTTTTAACCCTCAAAATTACCTTATAATTTTACCCTCGGGCCAACATTATGATGTATCTATCGCAGTTACACTCAAAATAACCATTATGGTAACATTAAAACATACTAAATTCATTGGATGTATATCATGTACCAACCAAAAGTTATTTTATAATGTAACCACCTATTATCATAAAAAATTTCCACGAACCTGAACATTATAATAAAACATGAATACTTGAATCATAAAAAAATTTCTTGAGGGAAATAAATTATGTTAAAATAATATTGGGCACATAAAAGGAAAAAATATTCTTCAAAAATATTCTTTTTCTTGTATAAGAGTCTTCAAAATGGTAAGGATTCATGAAATATGGTAAATCCACTCTTTCTATATATGTTAAAAAATATTCATTATGAATTTGGTAAAAATAAACATTAAAGAGGATTTAAAAGAAATCCCCTTACAAAAAAACTGAAAAAGATCCCTTTTTAAAAACATTTAAGAGAAATTAGAAAATTCAAATTTTAAAACATTTATTTCTATAAATATATTCACAAAAACAATTTTGAAATAAGGTTCATGAAATATTGATATTTAGAATAATAAATCCTTAAAACATTTATAATGTTGTTTTAGTTAAAGAGTACCCTACTTGAGGTTCTACTTCCTTCAAATGTGTTCAAACCTCCCATATAATGGTTTAAAGAGTGTTAATAATTTATTAAATAAATATATTAATATTTTTAATATCTTATATTATCTTTTTATAACATCTATTCACACATTCATTAATAATATTTTGCTATTTTCATTTTTCGGGTGTATTCATTTCATGGTTTCCATGGTCATTTCATTATGGATTATCATATAGAATATAAGAACAACTCTATAATTGGGAAGAAATTTTATTATTATGTTTCAATAATTTTAAATGATACCATATATAATTTTTTTTATATGACAATAATTCATTATATAAAACATTATTGATAAATATTTGGGTTGTTTTGGCGTGTTTTCCAACCATCAGAAACTAGTTTCTTTTTGTTTAATATTATGTATAAAAATATTTTCCTAACCTTAAATGTGTTATAATATATGTATTAAATTATTTATTGACCATAAAAATTGTTTTATGATATACATTAAAGTTGGTAAAATAAAATTAAAAAATGTTGTCCATGAAGGTTGTGAATTGACATGTCACATACAATGTGTTAATTTTTTTAGAATAAGAGGATAATAGAAGTGGTATGATGATGAATATTCCATTAACACAATAAAATTTCTTTGTATATATGATACTGGAGTTATCATAATAGTTTTAATATGGAGTTTGAGGATAAGGTATAAAGAAAAAAAGAAATAAATAATTTAATGATAAAGAAGAAACATTTTACCTCTTGATTGTTATCTTCTTGATAAACTTCTTAAGGAAATTGGGTTTTGGTATTTTTGTGAGAGAAGTAGGTATTTTTCATGGGGAAGTGGATTGGTAAGTTAATTTGGTATAATTTAGACATGCTTCATGTAATTAGAGGTGTTAGGAGAATAGGTGGTGGGGTGGTATTTATATGTAGAGGAGAGGGTGTTTTTGATTATTTTATTCATTTGTTTAATATTATGTCCCAAGACTATCAATAGTTTTGATTCATTTGACTATGTATTGTAACTAAATCATTTTTTTTAACTAATGTGATCTTATCTCATAAATACCTAAATCGTGACATAATAATTCATTTATTTACTTATACCGCAAATTATCATATTTCAATATTCAAAAAAATCAATTATTTCACAAAAATTGAAAAAACACACACTGTCCATTTTTCAACAATTAGATTTCAAAAATAGGTGAAATTTTTTGAAAATTATTTTCTAAATATAATAAATTTAATTTTCTTTTAAATTCATCATTTATTCAAAAAATAAAAAATTTAATATTATAACAGATTTTATGACACTTTGGAAAATTAATTAAGGTCTCATAAAATAATCTTATAATTATGAGAAAACAAAATATTAATTAATGAATCTATTTTAAGAAAATAAATTTTCTTTTAAATTATTATATTAGTTATAAAATTTTAAACAATCATTTACATTTACAAAAAATCAAACACTTAATGTGTCGTTCTTAAAACATTTATTTACTAATTACACAATATAAATATATCATATTTTCATTTATGAGAACCCTAACTTTTTATAATTTTATAGGTGAAGTTACTATTCTATTTTTCATTTTTTTCATTAGTATATATTCTTTAATTTCTATAAATATAACTTATTTTGTTATACATTTATAATGAATTTCACTATTTAATTCTAGAATGAAAAAAAATTCTATTAGTACGCGGGATGTTACTCCCCCCCACCCATTTTTGAAATGGAGTCCCAAAATTTTATTCACTAACTAAAGAAGTGATTATACCTTTACCTCATAGAATTCCCAGTTTACCATGTTGCTTCTTCAACCTTCTTGTTTCTCTATAAAACTATAACATGACGAATTACCATCTTCTACAATACTTGATCTATACGATCCTGAATATGAAAAGGTTTTTCCTAATATGAATGGTTATCTTCTAACTGAAATTTCTTATGGATAAAAACATGAGATGGATCTATAACATGTTTTTTTAACATTGATACATGAAAAACATTTTTTACCTAGGATAAACTCTGAGGCAGAGAGAATCGATAGGAAACTGATCCATCTTTATCCAAGATTTCACAGGTTCAATTGAACCATTCTCTTGGATTCCCCATTTTACCAAAATTTTTCAAACTTTTCCACTGAGATATTTTGATAAATACATGATCACCTACCTCAAAAAAATGATCCTTCCTCTAGTTATCATTATAATTTTTCTAGATGCTATGAGTTGTGCTCAAGTGTTGCTGAATCATCTGAAATTTCTCTTCTATTTACTCTACCAACTACAGTCCCATAAAAATTCCTCCACCTACTTCATCCCAAAAATTTGGATTTTGAAACCAATTTTCATATAATGATTAAAAAGACTCCATCTGTATAATAGAATAAAAACTTTTTTTAATAAAACTCAACCAATGAAACATGTTGATTTAAAATTCCCTGGTAATCCATTAAACTATCTAAAATCATATCCTCCAATTTCCAAACTAATCTCTCAATATATCTATTAGATTTTTGATGAAAAATCATGATGATATTTAATTCAGTTACCAATGACTTTTGGAGGCCTTTCTAAAATATAGAAGTGAACCTGGGATCATGATCAGATACAATGGAATGAGGAACCTCTTGTAACCTGATAATCTCTTTGAGGTCCATATTATAAAATTAATCTAAAGACATATTATCTCAAATAGGAAATAAATTTTTATATTTAGTCAGTTAGTCAACAATAATTTAACTTTTCTTATAACCTCAAGAAGTATTTGAGAGTCCCACAATGATATCCATGGATATATTTTCCCATTTCCACTCTAGAATTGGAAAATTATGAATTATCCCCTCTAGTATTATTCAATCTAATTTAACTTGTTAAAATGTCAAACATTTAAATGTAAAATCAGAAATACCTCTTTTCATTCAATCCCACCACTAATAATCCCAATGGAATCTATACATATTAGTGGTTTAAGGATGAACTAAAAATAGAGAACTATGAGCTTCACATAACAATTCTATATTTAGCTAGGAATCATAATCCACTTATAAGACCATTCCAAATATCAAGACATGATATTTATCAACATTAAATTTTGTAAATTTATTTTTGTTAAAAAATTCAACCTTTTTATGTAACTCAAAATCTTCCTTCTGATCATGCTTAATTTTTTCTCACAAAGATGATTGCACGGACACCTAAAAAAATAGAGAAATTTTCTTCACCGACAACTTTCGGGAAAAAATTCACCAAATCATTAATCAAAGTGTCATTTACTATACATAACATGGGTAATGATGCATGATATTTTAGACTTAAGGAATCTTACACTTTGTATGATTCTCCTATATGGTAATTGCTAATGCATTCATAATCCTTTATCAGTTCCAACCATATTCCCTAACTTTTGTTCAATTACTTTATAGTAAATATATACAATAAACTTTTACGATTAGTATATATTTCAAACATGGATCTATATAAATTATGTCTCAAAATTTTTAAATCAAACACAATAGAAGCTAATTCTAAATCATGTGCAAGATAATTTAACTCAAGAATTTTTAGTTTTATTGAAGCACAGTAGATTCCTTGATCACTCAACATAATAATTAAAACATGTACCTTTAATGAATCATAAGTGTAGGTGAAAAAAACACCATTTCTCAAGGGAAATTTCAAAACAAGAGAATACAAAAATATTCTTTTTAATTCAAGAAAAATAATTTCACACTCTTTTTCCCAGATAATTTTAACTACTTTTCATTTTTACTTCATTAGTTTGATTCATAATCATGAAAATTTTAAAATAAACTTCCTATAATATCCTACCAATCCTAGAAAACTTTGAATATTAGTAACATTTTTATGAATTGTACATTCATCAACCACTTTTGTTTTGGTATGATCGATTGATATTCCATATTCATTAACAATATTCCCAAGGAAAGAAATATTATGTAACCAAAAATAACATTTATTAATCTTACATTTAAATTATTTTCTTTGAGAGTTTTCAGGTAAATCCTTAGATTTTTTTCATCATCCTCATAACTTTTTGAAAAAACAATGAAATATCATCAATAAAATGAAACACAAACTTATCAAAATTTTCATAGAAAATTATATTCATAATATATATAAATACTATAAGGGGATTTTTCAATCCCAAACTCATAAAAAATCTCATAATGCCTATATATAGTATGGAATGTTGTTTTCATAATTTCATCCTCATTAACCTTTAGCTGATGGCACCTATATCTCAATTCAATCATGGAAAAATATTGAGGTCCTTTTAAGTAATCAAACAAGTCATTCATATGAGGAAACAGATACTTATTCTTAATAGTAATGTTATTCAAAGATATATAATAAATGAAAACCCGCATGGAACAATATTTATTTTTAACAAAAAAAATAGGAGAACACCATGGTGAATTTCTAGGATGAATGAAACCATTATCATGAAACACATGCAACTTATTTTTAAATTATAGAAGGTAAAATTGATATATTTAATAAGGGGATTTTGAAATTTTTTTACCATTAGGAACTGATTCAATAGTAAATTAAACTTCCTAGTTAGGTATAACACCAAGTGACACATCAATAAAAACATGTAGCTATAAATTTACCACTAGAACGTCCTTAATCTAAACAGTTCCCATGTTTTCAACAATATGTAAAAGATAAGTTTAATTTCAATCTTTTAATAGTTTCTTCCTGATATGTTATCAGTGTTATGGGTTCATTATTTTATATAAACTAAAACTCTTTCTGAAAAAAACATCTTTATCTCTATATTTAATCTTATCATGGTAAACAAAAACTCAATTCATACCCAGAATAACATCAAATTCTACTAAGTGAAAACAACTACTTTTTTATGTTATTTCTTTCTATAGACAAAAATAGAAAGATTATAATAATTCGATTTTTCCTTAACAATACCCCTATTGTTTTTAACATAATTTTTGGATTCATTTCTTTATATAAAATTTACCATTTTCTCAAAAATTTCTAAAAAATAAAGCAATGTGATGTCCCCGTATCAAACAAGACATTAGAAATTTTGAGTAATTAAAACATCTACCTTATACCACTTCATTTAATGTCCCAACATCTGGTGAAGTAGTTGAAATTTATTTCTCTACATAATTATGATTAGAGTATAGCTGATTCCCATCATTCAGATCCTTCCTTGAAAATTTATGTGCATAATTTACAATTTCACCACATTTAAAACACTTTATAGTTTTTTTAACATAATTAAACTTAACAATGCTATAATTTATTTCATTTAAAACTAGAGAAATATTTATATACTTACAATGTCATAAGTACTTCCCAGATTTGTTAAGGTATTCCCCAGTATATTTTATACCACACTTTCAACACACCTAAAACTGAATTTTCACACCTTCATATGTCATGGATAGATTCTTACCCATTTCATTCTATCTGTACTTTTACTACTTCTTGTTTTCAAGGTACATTTTATCATTATTAAACTCCATGTATACCCTCTCTTCACATTGAAATTTTTTATAATATCTCTTTTATTCCTGGGAATCCAATTCCCTTAGATATCTTTCCATCAATCCTGATTATAAATGAGTGGTTTTAATACAATGATTACGAATAAGATTTGGAGATTTCCTATGTTATTGAGTAAAGTTTGATTTGTGAATGGCCCGTAAATATTCCTAATTCTATTTCAATTCATGAAATTTAACTTCCATCCTAAGTCGAACCTCCTTAGAAAAATATTTTTCATGTAAAAGATTCTTAATGGAATCCCATTCCAAGGAAAAAATACCTTCTCTTTCCACGATATTCTTGACTATTGACCACCATTTTTTAGATTCATCTTTAAATCTATAAATATCAAGACTAAAATTTTTATTATAATAACACCCCATGACATCTAATATCTTATCAAGGGATTTAATCCACCCTCTATCCACCACTATGTAAATAAGATCCACTGATATTGGAAGGTTGTTTCCTCATAAAATGTTCTACTATCAACATGTTTCTTTGTGGTAACTCTGTTTATTCAATTGTATAAATTACATTTGCATATATATACTATTTCAACTAATCCCATACTGTCACAAATTGATCAATTAAAATTCCCATTGTTCCAAGTTGTATACCCAGAAAGATATCATCCTTTTGGTACCTTCTTACTTCAACTTTCTTATTTTTGTTACATAAAACCATTTTGAACAGACATATCTTAGATGATGAAACATGGTACTATTTAAATGAAATATCTTTTCAGCATAATCATAAAATAAAAATAATTTATAAAATTCTATTAATGTCATCTTAAATCCTAAAATTTTCCAAACCATGCGCTGATACCAATACTAAGGACCCAGCCATAAATATTACATTATTGGTTAAATTCAACTAGAAAATCATTTTTTTCCCTCCCATTCATCATTTCGGTTTATTTTTTTTAGGGAATTAGGTAATAAAATATAGGTAACTTAAGGAATATTTTTATTAACATATAAACTTATGATTGTAACCCTCATAGATACCATATTATTTTTAACCCCCATGACTAGCTTACTATGTAATTATCAAAGATACCTTATGATTTAACTATCACAATT
Source organism: Viscum album (assembly GCA_963277665.1). Taxonomy (NCBI): domain Eukaryota; kingdom Viridiplantae; phylum Streptophyta; class Magnoliopsida; order Santalales; family Viscaceae; genus Viscum; species Viscum album. The sequence continues at coordinate 738,074,569 of OY728146.1, read as the reverse complement.
ACACTTGGAATAACCATTACAGCCAACTTCTAAAATAACTAATGAATTGGAGGGATATCACAGACCCAAAAATCTATTTATTATAACGAAACCATCCATCCTCATAATCCATTCCCATGAACCAAAACATAATAAAAAAACATTAATACTTGAATCATAAAAAATATCATTAAGGAAAATAACTTATTTTAAAAGAATATTGTGCACATATGGGGAAAACATTTTATTTGAGAATATCCTTGTAATATTGTAAATATGTATTAAAAATAATAAGGATTTAAGAAGTTATTAAATTACTATCATGTCATATAGGTTAAAAAAATATATTTTTTGAATTTCTATAAAATATCTATTAAATAGGATTTAAAATAAATCCCCTTATATAAAACATCAAAAATATCCCTTTTTGAAAACATTTGAGATAAATTCAAAAATTAAAATTATAAAAAAAATATTTTAATAAAAATATATTCATAAAAATAAATGTTAAAACAAGGAAATGAAATATTAATATTTAGAAGAATATATATTTAAAACATTTAAAAAAATGTATTCATTAAAGAGACTCATACCTCATGCACGACTTCCTTCAAAAGTGTTCAAATATCATGTATAATGGATTAAAGAGTGTCATTAATTTATTAAAAAATAGTATTCATATTTATAATACTTTATATAATATTTTTATAACATCATTCCACCCATTTATTAATAATATTTTTTTATTTTCGTTGTTTAGTTGCGTTCATTCATGGTTTCTATGGTTGGTTCATTATTGATTTTAATTTAAAATTGAATAAAAATTCAATAAGTGGAAAAAATAGTATTAATATGTTTCTATAATTTTAAACGATACCATATATCATTTTTTATGATATGAGGAATATTCATTAGATAAATCATTAATGATAAATGTTTACTTTGTTTTTTCTGGCTTTTCTGACCATCAAAACTAGTTCTTCTTTAGTTAATATTTGGTATATAAATTAGTTCTAAAAAATAAAACAAGTTATAATAATCATATTAAATTATATTCTAACCATAAAAAATTTTCTATTAAGAGTCTTGATTATTGTAAATTTAAATAAATAATCTTTATAAATGAATGCGGTGAATCGACATATCATTGATGATGTTTTCATTTTTTTAGAATAAGAGGAGAAGAGAAGAAGTTTGATTATGAATATTACATTATTGAAATAAAATTATAGTATATATATGATACTAGAGTTATCATTCTATTTTTTATATTGAATGTGATGATATATTAAAAATAAATAAATAATGGAAGGAAAAATAATCTAAAAAAGAAATAAGGATCATTTTATCTCTTCATTGTTGTCTCCTTGGGAACCTCCTTAAGGAACTCAGATTTTTTTATTTTGGTAAAATAGGTAGGTCTTGGATTTGGGGAAGAGGCGTATTAAGGTAATTGGATATAATTTAGACACACATAAAAACTTTGGAGGTGTGAGTAGAATAGGCGGTGATGGGTGGTATTTGTAAAGAGATGAGAGGAGTGCTTTTTATTATTTTATTCATTTATCATTTTAATTTTGGATCAACACTATCAACAGTTTTGATTAATGAGACTTATTATAGTAACTAGTGAATGGGAGTTATAAATAATAGGTTCTTACCTCATCCATACATCATCCATGACTCAATAATTCATTTATTTACTTGTATTGTAAATTAATATATTTCATTATTCACTAAGTATTAAACTATTTTAGAAAAACCTAATAATTTCACCCTAATTTTTTTTGATTATTAGATTTCAAAAATGGACTCCATTTTTAGAAAATATATTTCAAAATATGAGAGATTTAATTTTTAATTAAAATCATCATTTATTTGAAAAATACCAATTTTAATAATATAACTCATTTTATGAAACATTGGAAAATTAATTAAGGTCTCATAAAATTATTTTATAATTATGTGACAACAAAAATATTAATTAATTAAACTATTTTATTAAAATAAATAATATTTTAAATAATTATATTAATTATAAAATTAAAAATAGCCATTAATATTCACAAAAATTCCAACACTTAATGTATCATTTTTAAAACATTTATTTACTTATTCTATAGTATAAATATATCATCTTTTTATTTGTGAGATGTTTAAATTTTATTTATAATTTCATAGTTGTAGTTAATATTATATTGTTCATATTAATATTCCATTATTATATATTCCTTAATTTCTATAAATACCAGTAATTTCATTTTACATTTCTAAATAATTTAACTATTTAATTATAGAATGAAAACAAATTATTCAATAAGTGCCCAGATTATTACACTGTCTTACTGAAAAATAAAATTATGTTAATTATTTATTTTATTTAAAAACTTTTCCATTTTTATTATTAGTTTTATTTCACTTAAAAACTCTATATAAATTAATTAATCAATAATGTTTATGTTAGATGTTTCGACCCTATTTGGATTATGTGACAAAACTGACATTAATAGGTCGACTATGGACATATATATTTAATAATAAACATGAAATAATTATAAAATTGGTACATAAATTATTCTTCTAAAAACATAAATGAAATATAGTTATTAAAAATGAACCAACGCTACAATAAAATAGATGTTAGGTCATACTTATGCATGAGTAACATTCCTATTTTCAATGATCATTATCAAAATAATGTAAGTAACATTTATCTTTCTATAATGAACATTATATCATAAATATAACATTATTTAATTATATATACTTTTATATATCATTATTTTGATGTGGTTATAAAATAGGAAAATCACATCGCTTTGAGGAAGTGGTAGTCCACACGTCCACGAATGATGTTATCACATATTCAGTGTGTGAAATGGAAATAAGATAATGGTATATTATATTTAATGATATATAATTATGTCATTAATATAATAAATATTCCATTTATGTAGTATGTTATTGTTAAATATTTAACACATTCCATGTAAATATGAGCATATCACGTCACTTTGGGGAGGTTGTAGTGCACACATCCATAGAGGATGTTATCGTATTCCCACAAAATGGAAAGAATGAAGGTATGTGTTATATAATAATTATAAATGAAAAAATACATTATAAATATAATATATATCATATAAATATATTATTTCCATCATAATTCCCAACCATAAGCAACAGTAAAGGAAAAATGAATGACGTCATTTCATGAGGAGGTAGTTCGTTATGCACACGAATGGTGATTTCATTACCCATTTTATGGAAGTTTGTGTAGGTGTAGTTAAGAAAATAAATATTAAAACAACTTATTATATTGATTATAATAATTTTATTATTTAATCATGGAATAATACTGATTTAAGTGGTGAAGAAATAAATAAAACAAAAGCGATCACTGAAGAATGTTTCCTCCTTTTTCGGAAACTCGTTCTGGTTTTCACCAAAGGACTTCTTTGGATTACATTCTGAAACAATTTTGGCTTATAAGATCATATTAGGGATTTTGGGATACTATTTTGGAAGGTTTTGGTCTAGAAAAAATTTCTTTAATGGTGTGAAGAGAGGGGAGGAGACGAGGCCTTTTATAAGTGGGCAAAAAGGACACATTGGGTATTGTTGAAAATATTTGAGTTCTCCCCACGTTTAAATTGTACATTGATGGACTGAAATAGACTATTATAAAAAAATAGAGTTTTTATGGTCTATATATGTCTAGAAAATAATTTTTTGACTAGTTTAGGGACACGTTAACACCTTATATTCAATGATTAATAATTAATTAAACATGTTTTACCTTAATCACTGTAATTAATTTTAATTACATTCACAAAGATTTTTGGTCAAAAAATAATTTTAAATTACTATAAATTATAAATTAAGAGTATTAAAAATATTTAATACATTTTTCAAAACTCTAATAAATGATGTAGTAGAAATTAATTAAAATTTAATCTTGCTGATGTGACGATACATATGGGTTTGAAGAGAAAATTTCGAAAGATTAAAATGATTTTATATCCAATTTCAATTTGAAAATGATTCAAATGACCTAAACTGTTTAAATGATATAAAATTAATCTAATTATACTCTAAAACAAATTAAAAATATAATTTAATTCTGTAAATTATTTTTTATGAAAAATAAGTGTTCAATTAAAATTAAGTGTCATTCACTGTTCAAAAATGTATGAAAGTTCTCAAAAAAATTGAAAACAATTACCCATTGTAAATTTTGATATTCTGGTTTTAAGAAATAAGTTTATTTTCTCAAATAAATATTATAAAAGTTTCAAAAAATTATATTTAAAATATTTGTTCCATTAAAAGTAATTAAAACTACAAATTTTTATTATTATAATTGGATTTATTCTTATCATAAGACTATCAAAATTAATGGATAAATTTGAAAACATTTTATCAAATATATAACATAAAAATTTCATAAATATATTTCATTAATAGTGATTAATTTTATACATTAGCATATTACACCATTATGGTCATAAAAATAGTTTTTCATAAAAAAAGTTCTTTTATGTTTAATTTCTCTTCATTTGCATTTCTTGTTAATTGGTAACCAATGAATTAATTTTATAAACATGTGTGAACCATAATTTTCATAATTTATTTATTCTCATTAATTAAACTCTATTCCAAAAGTTAGTTGATATCTATCATAATAATATTATTATTATATTGTTTTATGGTAGGACCCGGGCTTGTGTGTAACATAAGTCATCAAAGGAAATCGATGTTATGCGCAACACAACATAAACATAGTGTTGTGTGTGATTCAAGATAAAATATTTATTGCAAGTAACAAAATCTATTAGATAATTTAAATTCATTTGAAAAAAATATATTTAATAAAATTTATGGATATTACAATGGTTCAACTGACCATGTGATTGTCTTAGGGTTGTATATGTCTTTCCAACCATTGTGTTTTCTAGTATATCAATCATTCCCTCTTCATGAGTTTTTTTCTAAAATAAATTTCATTTTAGAATATATGTATAAATTATTTTTCAAAAACCCAACATTTTATAAAATAATATAATTCTTATTTTCGTCTTTAAAATAATGTAACGTCATGATATTTTAGAATATCTTACTCTTTAAATAGATTATAATTGTTAAATAACTTTCTTGATAAGAAACACATGGCTTAAAACAAACTGAATTACATTATAACATATCCATTAGATTTTTTTATGAAAAAAAACACATTTTAAAAATTATGTAAAATGGTTTTATATAAGGAAAATTTGTTCATTAATTTATAGTAAATAAGTACTCTGATTCCATTAATGTCATTCAGTGCTTCAAAAATATGTTTTCTTCAAAAAAATATTATATTTTATGAGGGGATATTATAAATAATTTCTTAAATGTAATGAAATTTTATTTTAGGAAATGAATATAATTTTTGAAATCAGGATTTTATTATTATCTTGTGATAAATTTTATAGATTTTTTAAATAGATTTTCTTTTCAATGTATAGAGAAAAATATGGTTTTTTATAAAACTATCCTTTTTAATTAAAAATGAGTTATAAATATACCATTACATTATAAATTTATTTTAACTAATAGAATAAATATTTTATTAAACATAATTTAATATAATTACCCATGAATAATTATTATATTTGGCTTTTCTATAAGTTAATTTTTATGTTTATTTTTTTTTATAAAAGTTTATTTTCCATTCGTTTTGTGAATATGTATTAAAATTAATTTATTACACTTATTGAAAATGAATAATATAAAATGGATTCAATATTTTTAATTATGAGGTTGATATTTGGTAAAGAGTTCAAATTTATTTTTAGGCATTATTAATAGTGATCGTGGTAAAATTTATTATACCAGTAAAGGGGAAAACAGGATAACCAATGTTAAAAATATAGAATAAGTCATAAAAACATCCATTAAAATACCAATATTTCATTTTATGATTTTAATTTCTCTTCCATTTATATTATTTGGAAATATTTCACTTTGGTTCCATTTTTATTTGATCAAGACCATTATATTTTTGTGTGTAAATAAAATTTCCAAAATTCTGCTCTCTTTCTTTTAATTTCTATTATATTTTTACATAGTTATATGAATATATTATAAAGGAATATAAAAGTTTATTTTTAATTTTTTTAATCTATTTCATGGTGATTCTTTATTTGTGATTTTTATATATGGTATAATTATCTTAATTTCTTACAAAACGTTAACATAGTGCATGTGAAAAAAACCAAAAAGATTAATGTGGATTATTTTTAAAATTTTAAATGATAAATATTTTGTTGAATTTTAATTTCATATGAATATTATGTATAAAAATAATCTATAATTGATGTGTAATGGGTTTTTTATTTAAATTTCATACCCATATTAATGTCCTTAATGTCCATATTTGTGAGTAGTTCTTAAAATGACATTAACAGATATTATGTTAAATAATGTATTATTAACTCTTTTAAAAATACTATAAATCTGGATAAAAGAAAATTTCAATGATATTTGGTCTATCATTTCATCAGTTGACCTTTTATGTTCAAATTTGTACCTTAAAATTAATCTTATAACCCTTCGATAAGGGAAATATTTTCACCATTATTAATGATAAAATGCATTAATGAAGTGTTTAAACAAAAAAAATGTTCAAAATAGAAAATAAATCGTGTAAAATTATATTGTTTGTAGGAATTTCAACCAAACCTATATTATATTTACAATATTTTCCACTTTTTTCCACTTTGACATGATAGAAAAATTATGATGTTTAAATCTTTTAATTAAATTCCAATTGTGTCATTTCCTTCTCTATAAAAGGACATCACCTCACCTCTATTTCCCACACAACCATGAGAAACATAGCTCAACCACACCCTAAAAAAATTATAAATAACCTCATACAATCTCTATATATATTGGTTCCCTCAAAATACCATCCTATGGTCGTTTAGAAGAGATCAAATGTTGCTTTCTCAAAGTGGAGGACACCATCTTAACCAATCTCATTTATTTTTCTTCTTCTCTTAACTCCTTCAATTCGGTTCAAAATAATCCAATTTAATGAAATTAGATTAAAAATAAACTTTATGGTTATTATTTTTATTTCATTATCTTTATCCATTTAGTTTTTATAAAATGGAAAATCAATGTATCACTTATTTATATGCGGGGACAACTACCACTATGAATCGATGTTTTTTATTTTTCATCACAGCTTAACATTGATGGTTCTAATGATATAAGTACAAAATATATATGAAATTTATGATACTATTATATTTATTGAAATTTAAAATGTTATTTAATTTTTATTCATTTAATCCATATAAAAGTGGAAACATAATTAATGTGTACGTATGTACTATTGTCTACACGAAGTGAAGTAATTATTTTTTCATAACCACATTGTATGAATAGTTATAAAAGTTTATGTATTTATTAAATATGACTACCATAACCTGATTAATGTTCTATAAATAATTATATCATGCCTAAATTACAAGATCCAAGACTATCTCACTGAAACTTATATGAAAAATGAAGTACATATCACCCGGAATGAGGATTTTATGTGATTTATATGTGATACGATATTATAATAATTTATTTCCATGTGAATTATTCCATATTCACCACATATCTATTACAGTTGGTGTATATATGTGAATTTACATTAAAGGATTTTATTTTATTTTAAAATTGTCAATTTAAATTTGGGGATATTATATGATTCTTATGGTATCAATAAATTATTTTTTCTTATTATCTATTTATACATGATATTTTCATGTAATAGTATAGTTTTATCTCATTAGTACTAAAAATGATCGAGAAAATTTTTTTAATAAAAAAAATTATTTCAACTTTGGTTGGGAATACTTTTATTATTGGTATATAATTATGTTTAAAAAAATTAAATTATTTTTCTAAAATTCTATAATAAAATATTAATGTCAATATTACCAATATTTTTCATTCTATAAATGTTTTCATAAAAATATTCATGTTTTTTCCAAACATGTTTTTTTACTAATATTGTGAAGGAGTATTTATTTTTACATATACCACATGAAAAACTATTCTCAACATCATTACCAAACTTTTATTTGATTATTCCTTTAAAATATATCATGGTTCCTTTCAATGGAATTTTTTCTTATTTTTCTCTAAATTTTTATATTATAATTATGTTATTTTAAAATGACGATGGTATTTTCCTAAAAAAATATTACATTGATATTTCAAAGGTATTTTCATCTATGAAAAATCCTTTGATATTAATTCTATATCACTGGGGAAATTATCCCGTGATACCATTCTAATTCTTTCTTTATGTGGTTATGTATTTTTATGATAAAGTTTTGATAAAAACAGTTTTCTTTCAATGGGTTATTCTATAATGAAATGATAAACTTTTTCATCACCATGTGGTGTACATACGAATAGATTATTATTATGTTGTTATTGGTCCCAATATAGACCAAAAATTTATTATCTAATGTGATATAAATATCTTGGTAGATGATGATGACAAGTGTAGACATGATTGTAAATAGCTATATTCACATTTTTATGTTTCATTATTATTTCTTCAAGCTACGATCAAAATATTATAAGTGTACAAGACTTCTAATTGTTATTTTAAAAAAAAATTGTGTGAGTATGATCAATATCTATATATTCACAAAATTTTATGTGTGTTCATGATTTTTTTTTACTATGTTCAACATATTTTTATTTCTTATACTTACTAAGCTACATGTCTATGTTATGAATCTTAAATTGTGATTACAACATTGAAACCCATATTATTCTTGATTATGGATATGAAATGTTTTTCAATTTTTGATCAAATAAATTTTGTATACGAATATTTTATTTTTAGAACATGGACTTTATTATGTTATCATACACTAATGGTTATATTATGATCCATTATGATTTATGTCTTCTATGTTTACCCTTACTAAGCATCAAACCTCACCCTTTGGCATGTTTTCCTTATACATTATTTAATTGAAGGATTTTAGTGTTATATTTCTATAAGGGAACTAATATAGAGATATTTTTTGTAGACATTGAATATATTTTAATAAATATGTTGAATATGTATCTAGTCTCCAAAATTCAAGAAAATATTACATTCCTTGGGCATGTATACTTTTTTTATGTATTAAATATTCATCTTGAATAATTTAATATTTATGTTTTTATTATTAGGTCACCTAATCTAGTATCAGATAATGTTTTCTTTATATTTAGATATTTTCATTAGAGAACATTATTGAAAACCATATGGATATGACTATGTAAAGGATAACATCCAAATGTTTTGGTAAATATATATTATGTGTTTCCTTAGATAATAAATTCATCTATAGATATAGGAATGTTGATGTCACTTTGGTGCATATTCACCTAGGGGTAAAACAATGAGAAGGGTGTGTTGGGTATTATCTCAATCATCATCAGTTCATGATAAGTGGGATAAGACAACAGACCTAGAAAGACCCTCCCTAGGTAAATGCTTTGGTTAATTCAAATTTTCTTTGTAAACCATTATAAAGTATTTGAATAGATAATCAATATGGTTGGTGTTGGTTAAATCGTATGTGTTATAAATTGAAAATAAGGTTTCATGGTTTAGAAATTATTAGAATAATTTTTCATGATTAAATTATTAGTCATAATTATTACTCTTTTTCAAACAAGGATTTTTTTTTATTATTTTTCTAGAAACATGTGGAATTGTGTTTACACTAAATGTAATGGACAATGGAATTATTTTCCTTATGAGATACTAAATTAAATGAAATCTAAAAATCAAAATCTTATGACCATTACTAATTATCTATCACATTATGTGATTAACAACCTAGAAATCACTATGATTCCTAACACAAATAATATGAGAAATAATAGTGTTCCATTTGATTTAAATTTTTTAAAACTATCATTGGAAGTAGATTTGGATTACTATATGTAATGTATAAGATATTATAAGAACTATGGGGATTTTTTAAAGGAATTAGAAGAAGTTATTTTGTGTTAAAAATAATGGTGTATAGAATATAATTTTCTAAATAAAGATTAAGAGTTTGAGGGAGGAAATTTATGTTCATCATAATGTACTATTTAGAGTTAAATTACTCTTATATTGAGGACATCGGAATTATATTATTAAATTTTATAATATAAATTCTTAATCATATACTAATGAATGTAATATGTTATATTAAACATTGAAGTTGAATAACAGAAGTGTTTATGTATTAAGAGCCAAAAATTATGTTTTATAATTTTTTTATAAATGATATTTTTACTATAAGAATAATGAAATGTATATGTATTTTTATAGATTAGTTTTAGACTTATATTGAATGGTATTTATAACCCGGTAAAGTGATTTAGTGGTGATTTTATATTTTTTAAACAAAATAATGATAGATATATAGCACTTATTATGTCCCTATGGTTGAGATAATAATGTTTATTTGGGGAAAAGAGATGATTCACATTGATAAAGTAAATTTAATTTTAGTATTCACCCTCGAACTGATTAATGATTTGATGAAAATCTTATTTATGATGAATTTTATTATTTTTTTAATTTATGAAAACAATTAGTTTTTGAACAGTAAATCATTAAAATGGAACAAAATTTTATTATTTAATTATGAAAATTTACCATATTTATTGTAACAATTAATATATTTTCAGGAGTATATGATTAGTATATAATATTTTTGTTCATATGGCATTAATAAGGAATGACTTAATTTGGAGATATTTATTATGTTAGTCACGGAAGAATATGTGATGAAATCATTCAAATCATTGGGATTCAATTTTGGACTTAGATATTCTGAAAATTATTAAGGTTAGTTATGTATGTGATAATTTATGTATAAAATTGGATTTTATTATAGAGATTTGGGAGACTGATTTATGATGATATAATCACATTGGAAAATCTATGCTAACCATTTTGGTTTTTGAAAATATCTAAATATAATCAGAATGAATTATTATTCATTTGAGGAACATATGATCCTCTAAGAATTACTTTTAGTGCTCGTGTATTAAAAAAAATATTTATGGTTATTATAATATGGAATATGTGATAGATCATGGATGTAAAACTACTCGAAGTGTAATAAAATGATGAAATAAAGCTTATGATATGAAAAGAAATCATTTAATTATGTTATCTCATATTATCTACTATGATGGAGAATCGTTTCCAAAGCTCATGTAAGAGGAAGATACAATTTTTGAGTATAATGTATAAAGTATATATCAACTATCATAGTATGTTATTGAAAACTCAAGAGTCTTATAATGATACATACTTGGTCAAATAAATACTTAATTAGGAAATAACATGATTCTAATTGGTTGTATAGGAATTAGTTACCAAGATAAAATTTATGTCACATTTTATGACAATGTCCTGATAAAATATTTCAATAATAGGAAAATTAAAATTTATAGAGTAAAATTTATTTAAGGGGGTATAAAAAAACACTACAATATTTTATAATATATTTCTCTTTAAATAAATTCTAACTATTTGATATCTTTCTTTACATGCAATATAGAGCATAAGATAAAATATTATTTATAATAACCTATTTGTTAAATTAGTGACTTGAATAGAAATAAAAAAACATGAGAAAAATATATATAATGGTTATATATAATGAATATTTATTGATTGATGTATAATCAATAAGTACAAAATTTTTTGTAAAGTCATTTAAGCTTTAAAAAATATGTTTTATTTACAATTTATTTAATTATAATTTTTACATTAACCTTAAAAGTAATTTTTAAAATTTTTTGAAATTTATTTTAATGAAATTTATATCATTTTTGAAATCATTATAAAAATATTAACTTGGGGTAAATTTTTGTATATTTATAAAAAGTATTCTTTTTTAGTGAATAATAAAAACTACCGATAATTATAAAAATGTCATTTTTTTCTTTAAATAATGTAATTTAAACATACCATTATATATTATATTTGGATTTAAAGTAACATAAGATTAATTTTATTAAATATTATCTTAATAATTCCAGAAGAATCAATATAATATTTTTTAATTGTTTAATTTCATTTTAATGTTCAAAACACAATTTATAAAAAAATTAATTAGTTTTTTATGCATTTTTATAGAACATTTATTAATAAAACATATAAAAATTTACTCCTAAAAAATATATTCCATATTTGTTATCAATTTTTTCATTTTTTTAATATTTTTCTTTATTTTTTTGGAATTATGAATACTAACACCTCAACAAGGGGTAAATTAGGATAAACCTTGTTATAACAATAGAATATGTCTGAAAAACCATCCATAAAGTTTTTAATATTTAGTTTCATGATTTTTATTCTCCCAACCCCGAATATGGCCTTTTTGTGTCATTTTTCTTGGATAAAGTCTAGTAAATTATTTTATGTAAAGGAAAGTTTCAATATGCCACTCTCTTGATTTCAAATTATCTTATAAGTTCACAAAAGGATAAGAATATGTTATGGAAATATAAAAAAGTTTATTTTTATCTTAATTAATTTATTTTATTTATTTGAATTTATTTATAAAATTTAGTGTTGGTATGATTACCTTAAATTCTAATATATCGTTACTATACTGTCTATGGTGGCTTCAAAAAAATAAATGTAAAATATTTAAAAAACATAAAACTATTAGATTTTGAAATATGGTTTTGGTCATGGGAATTTTATGTTAAATAATAACATGTAATTTATGACTAAAGAGTTTGTGTTATAATTTCATACATGTGATGATTAATTTCATTTCAATATATATGAATAGTTCTTGAAATTACATTAATGATATTTTATGTTAAATATTATATTACTAAATGAATATAAAATAGAAAAAATTAAAAATAGGATAAGGGGTGATATATGGTCAAAAATTTCATACCTTGATCATTTTTGAGAAAAATTTTATGTTACATGTAAATTTATAACCATTTTGTATTGAAAAAGTTGTTATCGTGGTTAATGATTATATTGGTTATCAAAGGGGAAAAAACAAAATAAAAATAATAAAATGACAAAAAAAATTATAATTTTTTTTTGACGGATTAATTTAAACCCTAAACTATATTATATTTCAAATTTAATCCATATAGTTCCTATTAACATGAAAAAAAATATTCTCTTTCAATCATTTTAGTCATTTATTATTTCTAATTTCTTTCACTATAAAAACAAAACCACATATTATATCTTTCTCACACAACCATGAGCCACTAATCTTGAAAAAAAACATCCAAATTCTCTTATAAACATCCTTTTATATGTTTCTTGGGTTCTTATTTCCTCAAAAGACCATCCATAGTGTCCTTTAGAAAAGATGTTTCTCAAAGAGGAGGTAATCAACTCAACCAAACACTTCCATTTTTATTATTATTTTACCTCATTAAATTATACCCTATACATTTAAATATAATATAATAATAATATCTTATATACATTTAAATATTTATATTGACTAAATAACCATTATCCGTCTTATTTCCATGAACTGTCAAATTAGTATATCGCTCTTGCATAGGTGTGGACTACTATCCCTATAAAGTGATGAGTTTTTTCATTACTGGTCCACATTTAGGGTTATAATGATGATATTTATGAATATATATTGTATTAAGGATATAAATATATATTTTTAGTTTTTAATAATTATTTACTTTACTTTTTTTCAATTCATAGAAAAGATGAATCATCACCCGTGTGTATTCACAAACTACCATATCTATATAATGTTGTAATTCATTATTCATCACAAAATTATATGAATTATTATAGATGTGTATACAATGATTATGTATGATAATAATTAAATGATTAATATTATGGTGATGATGGAACTAGGATTAAATTTCAAGGATTAGGATTGTTGATTAGAAACTTGTCTCTAAAATGAAGTAGTTATCACTAAGAATAGTGAATATAATAAATAAATATTAATAATTGGGTGATTAGATTTTATAGGTAAAAAATATAAGTAATTATATATGTTATTATGGTTTATTAATATATTTTTATGAAATGTTTTTCCTTACGAAGTATTTTGGAATGTGTATAGAGCAAATTATGAATAAAGGTAAGGGTTCCTCATCACAAGTATATTTAAGTAAGTCATACAGAATATTCACAAATTATTTCCTTTTTGTGGAATATATAATACTCAATAATGTATTATATTATTCTCTAAATGAATATTATTTCAATTTAAAAACCAATATTAGGTTATCTACTTCAGGAGTTTTTGATTCAATAATTCCAAATGTTTTACGGAATTTATGTTTCGCCATCATTTTAATCAAGATTATTTGTATCTAAATTTTAATTGAGATAAATTATATGATTATTATATGATAAACCATATATATTTTATTATCCTATTATTATTAATTAAATTTTCTTTTAATATTCCAATTTTCATCAATTGTTTACTAATGATCAAGAGAATGCTTATATGAAAAGCAGAGTTTATTTCATATTTAGTAGGTAATGTTTTACTTCCATGCTTATATTTTAATTAAAAGAATTTAAATGATGTTTTAAATATTATATAATTATTTATTAATTTTAGTTTAACCCATTTATTATTTTCTAGGAAAATTATAAAAAGGAATCTTATTTTTTATTTCGGAAAGAGGAATTTTTTCCAAATTCGTGAGTAAAATTTTGTTTTAACATATAACTTATAAAAAAATTACACAATCAAGATTAATATTTTTGTTTGATATTAATTCATGAGATTACATGGTTTTTTTCAATAAAAATGATTGTCATAATGTTCTACAATTTTTTAGATTATTAATACATAATTTAGAAATTAAATGTGAATTTTACTCATGAGAAGTTCCAATAATATTTTAAATGGGTCTTCATCGATGATATAATAAATTAATTTTACTTTTGTTTGATTGGGTTTATGATCCAATGATACCATCCTTATTCATTTTATGGATATTTATTGATTATTATTATAAAATAATAATAAAACACATTTTATTTTCAATGAGTTATTCTAAGACAAAATAACAATTTATTTCATAAATGTGTGGCATACTTATGAATGGATTATGATTATGTGGTGGTTGGGTCCATTATATCCCTCAAATTAATTGGACAATGTGATATTCATAAAATTTGAGATGAATATGATAATCATGGACATGATTTTTAATATCTATGATAACATTTTAATGTTTTATTTTGATTTCTACAAGGTATGATCACAAGATAATATGTTGACATGACTTTAAATCATTATTTTCAAATTTTGATGTGTGAGAATGATCATTTTATAACTATTATCAAAATATTATGTTTTTACATGATTGTGTTTATGTATGTTCCCAATATTATTATTTCCTAATCTTATGTTTCCATAAGTCTATGATGTTTCTCTTGAATAATGATTACTACTCTACTGTCCTAATTGATCATTCTTCTTAATGGGAATTGATTTTCAAGTTTACTATAAAATGTATTTAAAGTATTTTTTTTTTAAATTTTGATAACATGAATTTATTTTATTATCCTAAAATTATTATATTATTATGATATCTAGTGATTGATATCTACCATTCTTACCCTTACTGATCATATGATATCAACCATTCTTATTTTTCATTTTGAAGAATTGGTAGAATTATTTTAATGTGATATGTAAATAATGTTACTAATATAAATATGTTTATGCAAGATAAGGAAAAAAATTTAATAAATTATTTTATTATGTATCAATTATCTAATGACACTAAATATTTATGGTCCTTGAATGTGTATATTTGTGATATGTTTCGAATATTCATATAAAATGATATAATATTATTTTTTTTATGATCAGGTTACCTCAAAAAATAACCCTTTGTTTTCATAATTAAATACTTTTTTCCTTGAAAAGAAATAATTTTAATTATTTGTTATGTATAAAAAACAATTACCTCTTTAAAATAATGAAGTGAAATGGTTTTCACTCCATGTTTCATAAAATTTCAATTAAAAAATAAAAAATTACACTTTTATAGTGAAATAAATGTCATGAAACATAATGGTTCATAAAATCAAATTTCAAAATAATATGTCCCCCAATATTTTTTAAACACAGTTTTATAAAATGGGTTTAAATAAAACATAACATTATTTCAAAACTAAAAAAAAATCTATTATAATGAAACTATATCCTTCTAAGATATTTTTTTATCAATATTATGTAGAACATGTTAATTATTCCATGACCACATTACTTTCAATAACTAAAATTTTTTCTATAAATTATTCACATATAATATCACAACACATATTTTATTATTATTTTTATAAATAATAAGTAATATAATCAGTTAAATGAAGAAAATATAACTTTATCAGCATGAAACATAAAATAGAAGAAAATTTTTCATAGTTATCTGTAATTATATAAAATAAAAAAGAAAATTGTATACTCAATAAACAAACGTATGGGATGAAATTTTCATGCTGTGTAATAAAAAAAATTAACTAATTGAAAAATTAACACTAAAAAAATTTATTTAAACTCTCGGTAATGGAATACTTATGTATATATCAATAGATATGATCAATAATATAATTTAAGGATAAAACAATGTGTATGATTAACCATATAACATAAATAAATATAGACTACATAAAAATTGAAATAAATTTATCAAACAAAATATAAAGAATTGGATTTTATTTAATATTTTCATAAAAGATATAAATAGATGGAGAATAATGAAGATGGAATGGCTCGCGAAGCGCTCAACGGGCGACTCATCGGGCGACTCAAAACCCTAGCATCTGGCCTGTTCTTCGCTGATTCCTGATGATGGCTAGTTTTGATCCGACATGGGAACTCCCTCCTCCTGCTCCGGTTTCTACCGAAGCAGACTCTTCGAAAATTGAAGTGGGAAAAATAGAAATCCCTCTTCGCTCTGCACCCATCTCCTTTCGCGATGCCCTTCGAGGGGCCGATCCTCGCGATGTGACGGTATGTAAACAACCTCTCTTTAAGAAGCTTGAAGATGGTTGTTTTATGGTTGATGCAGATCCGGAAGCTCTGAAGCAAAGGATACAGCTCTGTAAGTACTCGATTTTGGGTCGGGTGACATATTCCACAGGTGATCGACCCTGGTCTCTCCTGGAGCTCAAGAATAGAATAGCCCACTGCTGGGGCTCTTCGAAATGGAGGATGATCCCCATCGGAAAGGGGTACTACCATTTCCTCTTCGGCACACAGGATGAACTGGACCAGGTAAGGAAATTCGGTAATTTACAACTCAAACCAGGTTATCTTAGAACACTGGATTGGGATCCTAACTTTAATCCATCCACACACAAAAATCACTTAGCTCAAATCTGGGTTAGAGTTCATGGACTTAATTGGTTCTATTGGCATCCGAAAATCCTAAATGATATTGCTTCCTGCATAGGGACTCCCATAAAAATTGATCATAGAACATTGAATGGGGAATTAGGGCTCTATGCTAGAATAATGGTTGAGGTCAATCTAGCTATTGAACTGCCTTCCAGCATTATTTTCAATGCCCCAGACTATAAATTTGAACTCAGAATTGAGTATGAAAAGATGCCACCCTATTGTGAAGTATGCAAATTGATAGGTCACAATCTTTCAAACTGTAGGGTGGTTAGAAAACAAATGGACCCTCCAAACACTAAGGATTGGCAAGAAATAAAACATGCCAAAAAGGGGCCTACTACCTCTGCCAAACAGCAGCCCCCCAATAGAGAAAAGCAGGACACTTGGGTTAAGAAATCCAATGTACTGTCAGCTCTGCAAGGAAAATCCTGGGGGGAGTTAGTTGAGGAAGAGGAGACCCTCCAAAAAAATGATAATCCTGTTATAGTTTTGTATGATTCAGTGGCTGTAAGTGGTGGAATTAAACACACTTCGGCCACTGATGCTTTCCCCTCACACTCTCTTGCTTTGGTTGAACATGCAAGTAGGGACTTGGGGCCGGATGCTCTTACCCCTGCGGATCTCATTGCCAGCCCAGAGGTCTCCAATGCAACAGCAAGTGATTTGCAAAAATCTGCACACCCAGGTTCTTCGAATCCCTTTACTGCCCCGGTAGTGAATAATATGATGATGGATACCGTTAACACTGAAAATGATGCAGCTTACTCTTCTTATATTCCCACTATCACTGCACATAGCACCTCCTCTGTTGATGATTCTATACAACCTGTTACTACTGCCCAAACTGCTAGTAATTTTCCAGTAACAGGGGTTCTGGCTCCCCATCTTACCAATTCTGCTACCTTAGTGGCCAGCACTTTATCTAACACAACACACACTTCTGATTCTGCTCCTGCAGCATCTGTTTTTTTAAAATTACCCTTCCAGCATCTGCTTTGGATTCCGAAAACCTGGCACCTAATGCTGTCAACTCTGGCACTGTTATGGCCGGATCTTCCTTCAGCGTTACTCCCGATCCTATTTTCCCCCTTGAACCAACTCCTACTGAAAATTATAGTGCCGAATTGCAGACTCCCAATGTTGAAAAACCTGCATCTGCAACTGCACATTTTATAACAGATCACTCTGTTGTCCAAGCTGTTGGTCCTAGCACCACAGTTTCTGAGCATAAACCTGTCACTGATTCTAGCAACGACTCACCTTCTAATGCCGATACCCTGACAGATAACTTAAAATCTTCTTCCTCTTCTATGGCCACTAGATCCCAAAGAAAGAATGACTCTGAAAAATCCCAAAAAAAGAAGGGTACCAACCCTAAACGCAAGTAGAAATGAATTTTCTATATTGGAATTGCCAAGGTCTAGCTAACAATGACACCTCCACTACAATTAGGAGGCTTATATATTCTCACAAACCTCAACTCTTTGCCATCTCTGAACCCAAGGTTAACTTCAAAACCAACTACATGAGACTTGGTGCTCCTATGTATAACTTTCTTGGCTCGTGTAAACATGGAACTCAAACTGACTCCATGTGGATTTTTTATCATAACTCCCTTCAAAATGTGCACATCAGTAAAAGCACAGATCAACAGATTACATGTGACTTCTCATTGAACGGTCGTCTCTTTTTCTGTACTATGGTTTATGCTAATAATAGATACCAGGATAGAAGGTCTCTATGGCTTGACCTTTCCGACATGGCCTTCTCTATTAAGGAACCTTGGGTCGTAATGGGGGATTTCAATGCCATTCTTAGCCCTTGTGAAAAAATTGGCCCCTCACATCTTACAATCTCCTCAAATGAGTTCAGGTCAGCTATTGATGATTGTAGCCTAATTGAAGTTATGCTTACTGGTGCCAAATATACTTGGTACAGGAAGCACCACAATAAAATGGTCGCCAGTAAGCTTGACAGAGCTTTTGTCAACATGAAGGCCCTTGATACTTGGGATAATCTTTCTAGTATAACCCTGCCTAGAATCAACTCTGATCACCATCCTATCTTAGTGAGCTTTTGTATGACCGCCCATAAGAATCTTCTCCCCTTTAAATTTAATAATGTGTGGTCCTCGAACCCGGATTGTGTAGATCTTATTCACCGCACCTGGAACTCTATGAATCACCTTAAAGATTCATTTGCCTGTATTTTTAAGTTGAAAATCCTAAAACAGGCCCTTAAAGGTTGGTGCAAAGCTACTAGCTCTCAAATTGAACTTGAAATTTCCTCTCTCGAAAATGATCTTAGTCGTGCTCAAACGCAAAACACTATATCTTATTTCTGCTTGGATCCTCAACTGGAAGCCAACCTTGCCCTTAAACTTAATTCTCTGCTTACCTTCAAGGATAACCTCCGTAAACAAATGTTTAGGATTAAATGGCTTGTTGATGGAGATCGTAACACTAAATTTTATAATACTCTTCAAAGAATAAGAAAAGCAAATCGTCCTCTTACCAAGCTTATTCATGAAGATTTGCTCATTGATACTGAAGAAGCCATATCAGATCATGTCACCTCATACTTTTACAACACTTTTAATGGTCCGGATATAAATATTGACATCAGGGATAACATTATTCCCTTACTTGTTGATGATAGAGACAATGAAACTCTATTAAGCACACCGCTTTACCAGGAAATCAAAGATGCTGTCTTTGGTCTCAATCCAGACAGTTCACCTGGTCCAGATGGGTTCAACAATGGATTCTATCAAAAGCATTGGGACATTATCCAAAAGGATGTTTGTAACCTTGTTAAAACCTTTTTTTCCCATGGTTCTCTGCCTCATGGTATTAATTCTCAATTTTTAGTTTTAATACCTAAGGTTGAAAATGCTTCGGAGATTCATCAATTTCGACCCATTGCCCTCATTAATACTCTTTATAAGATCATTACTAAAATAATTGCGAATAGGATGGCGCCCATTTGTGATAAAATAGTCTCATGGAATCAATTTGGTTTCATTAAAGGCAGGGCCATTCAGGAATGCATCTGTCTGGCCTCCGAAGGTACTAATAGTCTTAATAGGAACACCAGAGGGGGGTGTGTGGCCATTAAACTTGATATTAGAAAGGCCTTTGATACTATTGACTGGAATTTCATCTTCAGGGTTTTAAAAAACTTTGGATTTCAGGATCCCTTCATTGGAAGACTGAAAACCCTATTCAGATCTACCTATATTTCTATTCTAATCAATGGCTCTCCTAGGGGCTTCTTCAATTGTTCTAAAGGTGTCAGGCAAGGTGATCCCCTATCGGCCATCCTCTTTGTCATTGCTGAGGACTACCTAAGCAGACTCCTAAGTAGCCTGGTAGCTCAAGGATCTTTGAAGCCCATTCAAGCTTCCAGGAACTTAAATATCCCTACCCACCTCCTATATGCTGATGACATCATTCTTTTTCTTAAGGGGGATCAAAGGAATATTCATGTCCTAAAACATGCTCTTAATCATTATGAGGAAGTCTCTGGTCAATCGATATCTTGGAATAAATCACATATCTATTTTGGAAAGAATTTTCCCGTCCGAAGGAAAAATGCCACTACTTCCTACCTTGGTATTAAAGAGGGTCTCCTTCCTTTCGTTTATTTAGGTGTCCCAATTTTTTGGGGTCGACCTAAGGCAAGCTATTTCACTAATATTACTGAACAAATTGTAAACCAACTCTCTACCTGGAAAGGAAGATCCCTCTCTATGGCTGGCAGGATCTTCCTGGTCAAATCGACCATTGTTTCCAAGATGGTTTACACTATGATGATTTACAAATGGCCCGCCAGCACCATCAAAAGGATCAATACCTACATCAAAAACTTCATATGGACAGGTAGTATTCTTGACAGAAAACTTGTCACTATTCCCTGGAAAACCTGTTGCAAACCCCTAGACAAAGGTGGCATTGGTATAAAAAATTTAAGGATGTTCAATAATGCTCTCCAAGCCCGTCTCACTTGGCGCATTATCAATGGTAATTCCAAAGCTTCTGATTTCTTGAACCATAGATTCCGCACCAAGCTCTTAAGTGGGAAGCTCAAATATGTTAATTCTTCAATCTGGCCCTCGATTAGAGACTCGTTTCAGAAGATCATGGAGAATTCTAGATGGATGGTTAGTGCTGATTCATCCATTAATTTTTGGTGTGATAAATGGTGTGGTAACCCTCTGATATCACTGCTACCACCTAATATCACCCCCAATGACTATAACCTTTCCATAAGGGATGTCTTACAATATCACAGACATGCTCTCCCTGACAATATTGCGCAGATCATTGATGAGCATCACTTTTCTCCTATTGGTGATTTCCTTGTTTGGGAACCTGCCCCGAATGGCATTCTTGACTCCAAAAACTTCTATCAAAATTACTTTTCTGAAAGTGATTCTATTCTACACTGGGTGAGCCATTTTGATAAGCCGTGGATCAAACCCTCTAGACTTAATCTCATTTGGCGAATTGCCCATAATAGATTACCCACTGAAGCTTGTCTACAATCCTTTAGCATTCAACTTTGCTCCATTTGTCGCTTGTGTAATCAACACAGGGAAGATGCGAATCACCTTTTTTTGTCGTGTGCGACGGCTTCTGCTTTATGGAATTATGTTTTTGACCTTTTTAATTGCAGATGGTCCTTTTCTGATACTATTTCTTTATTCCTTAACAAGTGCACTAGTTATGTTTTCTCTCCTCAGGTTAAAAATCTGCTGCTTACGGCGGTGGCAGAACTGCTTCATGTGATCTGGTATGCTAGAAATGACATTATGCATAATAAGCGCTCATTTAGTTTAATTGCAGGTAAATCTCGAATTCTTATTGCGATACATGAAGCGGCGTCAATTCAAAAAGAATGTTGCACCAATTCAGTGGGCGATTTTGAGATCCTTCGACACCTTCGTGTGCCCGGCGTCTATCCTCGAACCAGACGATCTTTCGAAGTTTTCTGGCAATCACCGATGTCAGGTTGGATCAAAGTGAATGTTGACGGTGCCTCCAAGGGTAATCCAGGCCCGGCTGGTTGTGGTGCTATATTTCGCGACTCGGCTGGTCTTTGTCAGGGATGCTTCTACGCTGGCTGTGCCCATTCCTCTTCCCTGGAAGCTGAAATGCTGGGTGTCATTCACGCCGTTGATTTTGCCCTTCAAAGAGGCTGGAAAAAACTCTGGATTGAAAGTGACTCTACTACTATCATTCGGGCCATCTGGAACGGTACCCTTCATCTGGCTTGGTCTCTCACCTCTCTTTGGACGAATTGTCTCAACGCTCTCCAAGGGATAGACTACATAGCCACTCACACCTATCGGGAAGCGAACTATGTTGCAGATTCTCTTGCCAACAAAGGCATTCATCAGTCCTTGACTTGGCTGACCTCTTTACCTGCGGAGTTCTCATCTTTGCTTGATAGAGATTGTAAAAGAATTCCATCCTTCCGCCTCTTGTAACTTTTTTTCTTATCAATAAAATGCCTATTACCCTTAAAAAAAATATATAAATAGATAAATAGGAAAGCATTATTATTATATAATAGTTTTTTAATATAGCACAATACATAACTGATTTCAACTATAATATAAACAACAATAATAAAGCACCAGGTATGGCATGAAGTCTTACCAATGCATACTAACAAACTTTTTATTAAAAACTCTTGATCAATAATATATTTTTCATTAATGTTATAACTATATCAACTCTTGAGTTTCACCATATCATTATCAATACATTCAAATAAAGTATTCACTCAATATTATGGGGAATAGAAAATAACAAAAAATCCTAGGAATATTAGCCTCAAATATAAAGAGTTTGAACATGGGTATTCATAGGTTATTTATCACATCTCTACGGTATTTACTCTTATCTGGGATAATATTAAAAATATTTATAAATCCTAAAAATCAACTATGTAATAACATTATAGAAACTCATAAATGGATTATCATATGAAACCTGTTACATGATGCTACTAACTGGAGGGCATTCCCCAATCCCTATAGATTATTGAATAAAATAATGTGTCTAAATATACTCATATGAATCAAATTTCCATCTATGAGATCAAATAAAAAACTAAACCATATTCAACAAATAGTCCAGTATGATACACCAAGAATCATTAAATTCCCAATAATGTAACCTATAAAAAATTGGTCAGAGAATAATTAATAAAATAATAAAAACCCAAATAATGTCTATATTAATTCATATTAGACCAATCAAAATAAAATTCCTAATATAAATACAAGATCTAAATAATTTAAAAACAAAATAATACCTAAAACATATAAAAACTATAAATTATATGATGATGTTTTAAATATATCTGTTAAACAAACAACCTTATACTCCAAACCAAAACTTACGTTTGAACCCACTCATAAAAAATATAAATCCAAGACACAGACATCTAGAAGCTACTATTTTGGCTTTTCATACCTGATATTTTTTAAATTAGAGTTTTTGAGTTCTTTAGGGTGTCTATGATAGTTGTAATAATAAATTATAAGTGGGGCACTGCTAATGGTGTCTCAAAAAACATTTTGATAAAAAAATTGTATTCATAAACATTTCTATACATTTATATTAATAAAAATACTACTTCACAAATAGCCAAAATATATGCTAAATATCAATAGGTAAGTGTAAAATTTCATAATTAATATCCTCCACTTCATGATTAACATCCAATATATAAACTTGTCATTAGTTTTTGTCACAAACCATCCTATATACCCTAGTACTCTGATATCTGATCCAGAATTGACATATCCCGAAGGACGCTCCCGATTTCCTTGGGTTGGTGACTATAAACTAAAATTATACAAGAATAAAATAGGAATGGATTTCTACATAAATAGTGGAATAAATAGTTACAAGCCAGTATTCTAAAAGGAATAATCCCTAGGGAAAACTATATCATAAGTCAAAATAGTATAAACAACCCAAAGTACATCAATAAGTTCCAAAAAAATATGATGACCAGCCAATTCCCAATGGACACAATTCTCCAAGCCTTAATGATTAAATACAATAACCACCTCAAAGTGGTGATTTACCCTTTCTCAAACATGGAAGAAAATAATATACATACATTTGAATGAACAAGTAGGGTGTGAGAAAAAATCTCAATAGGGTGTCACCATATATTCCATGATAAAATTCCACAATTAATTAACTAAATAATGCTTTCAATTTAAAATAAATAAGAATAGAAGTAAAAAATAATATTTAAAACAAAATCGTGATTTTCATTTCAATTGATTGAAATATTTATGAACAATGTATTAATAAATATTTTATATAAATTAGTTTATTTAAATTCACAAGGCATATGTGAAGTAGTTTAAAAAAATGGCATACATATCAAAGCATCAAAACCGAGGAACATGGTCATCTTCCATAAGGTATGATAGTTTCATATCATAGTATCCCCACACACTCGAATAGGTGATCACACCAATATTTGTACCATGTTTGTCATACACTGGTCAAACCGGACTCATCACCATCCCATCGAGGATGTGACCCGTTGCACTAGGTTTTGTTTCAATTGTAAGGTGTCAAAAGATTTTTATCCTAATAAATCACTAACTAGCTAATATTTCATGTTCTCTAACAAAAAATAATAATGGATGGGTTATTTCAAAACTATTAATAATACAATTGTCCCGTTTTCCATATCCATATGCCAATTTCTATTTAAAAACCAACACATAGTTTTTTAAACAAATCATGAATTTTCTAAAGAAAAAACCACTAAATTTCTATAAGTACCTATTTTAATCCATTTTCCCAAAAAAATCAATGTCATAATTCCATCAATTTCATCAAATCAAAATCACACCCCAATTCATAGGAATTTTAGTTTTTCATTAATTTTATTGCAAAATCACATCCAAATTTCGATTCACTAGAATTGGGTTTTTCACTATTCAATTTCATAAGAATAAAATTACACAATCCAATTGAAATAGATATAATTAAAATCAAGAAATTTAGGGTTAAATCAATTGGACAATAAAAAATGGAATCACCAACAAAAGATCATGTGATAACGCAACACAACTTCTCCAATGGGAACTTCATCAAATAATGTTGACAGTGGATATTTGAGAATAAAATATAGATTCAAGACCAAAACCATTAGATATTAGACCCTCCAACAACATGGATATCTAACAAACCCTAATTAGGAGAGAATAAGATATTGGGAGATAAGGAACAGGGAATAAAAATGGACTGGGAAAGGATTGAATGTTGATCGCCTATCTTTGATCCACCTTGGAGAGAGTTTGTAGGATTAAAAATGGGTCCTTGAGTGCCCTCTTAGACTCTGATAATGAAATATATTGAGTTATGGTTTAGAGGGTCTCAAACGGGGGGTTCAAGAATTTTTAAACAATATTTAAAATAAATTAATCTTCTATATGTGGTTAGCTGTACAGGGAGACACAGTTACACAAATCATGCACCTTAATAGTGCACCCCCTTTCGTCAATGTGTATGGTTTCTGCTAGGTGGGTTCATAATTTTCAAATCGTGGGATAACTATGTAAACCCCCCACTATTTTGGTTTTCATGGATTCCAATGGGAGGTGGTACGGTTTGGGAAAACCATGCGCCAACCATGAACAACCTATAAATTTCAGAAAACGTCATATTTTCATAAACAACCCAAGATGAACCCCAAACAAAGCATGAAAAAAGAGGGGTTGTGGTGTACTTGTAAGTAGTAACATAATGTTATAACCACCATAAAATTGAAGCATTATGTCCCCATAAATCCTATCAAAGAGGTTCCATGTCAAAAAGATGAGGCTATTGCACTCTCATCAGTGTCTATGTCTCCCATGTCTCAGGAGTATCGAAACTGTGATTCCCCAACACTCAAACCAAAGGTATCATCATTCAATGAAGTGACTTGGTTTTATAATCAACATTCCTAACTATATTCCCATTCATGAATAGGTAAGGATGAACAACATGATCACTCCAGATCATAACATGAGATGGTTCAGAATGATATCTCTATAGCTTTAATAAATGGAACATGCTATGTATTGACTTCATATATAGTAGAAGTGAAAAATGGTATGCCACCTTCCCAACTTTCTCAAAAACCTAAAAACATCCCACAAAATGAGGAGTAGGTTTCCCTAGAATCTCAATTCATCGATGGCCCAAACAAGGTCAAACTTCCATGACCACCTGATCACCAACTAAAAATTCCCAGGGTATATGATAAATATCTAAATATAATTTATATCAGCTCTATGCCATCTATATTCTTTGACAAATAAACTGAATCTATATTATCATCTCTTGAAATAATCTTGGTCCAACCATGGAGCTTTCACAAATCTTCGGCCAACAACATATATATTTACAAGGTCTACCATAAAATCCTTCAAAAGGATCCATTATGATTGTGGATTGGTAACTATTTTTATAAGAAAACTCAATCATCCGGAGGTGTAAATATCCCCACCAAAGTTTAGAACACATGTGAAAAGGAATATCCTAAATAATCTGTATATATGTTTCTATCTATCCATCTGACTGCAGATGGTATGCCATACTCAAATGAACCTGATATCACAGTTCCTCTTGATGGCCTCTCTAAAAGTGATAATTAAACCAGGGATCTCTATCAAAAAGAATATATCATATGGAACTATGTGCCACTAAACAATATCTTTCACATAGATATTTCCCAACTCCTAAAATTAGATTGAATCACAGATGGGTATAAAGTGATCCTATTTGGTCAGTCTATAGATAAAAATTAATATCACATTATTCTCCCTCTCAGTATGTGAGATATAAGGACCCAACATTAAACCTTACTTAATATTGAATTAAATGAGTAATTCACATTGAGGATCTTTTCAGGTTTAGAGTTTTAGAGAATTAGAACATAACTATTACATCTCAAAAGATTACAAAGTAGACACTTCTACTAAGTTTCCATAGAATAAAAAAATCTTAAAAATAAACATGTCTAGTTCCATGTTTTATATAGCATGACTTTCCCTTGATCCCATCCATGACCCTTTTCCACATTAATTCATGTGAAAAACATTTCAAAAAAACTTAGGGTGAGCATAAAAAGCTCAGTAAGGGATACACAAATAATGAAAACTGTTAGTTTTTCAAACATCAAGTAAACCGTGTATACTTTATCAAAGTAATACCTTCACCTTCATGAAGTAGTAAAAAATCTTCACTGAATAAAATATCATTACTTACCCTTTTGTAACCAAAGGATTACCATAAAACCCATATAAAGAACACATAACATATAAAGGTAACTTGGGACATAAACATACTTAAGTGGAATAATCATACGGTCGACTTCCACACATATCACTTAATGGAATAGCCATACGGCCAACTTCCAAACATACTTAATGGAATAGCCATACGGCCGACTTCCATACCCAATGCATTGGAGGTTATAACGTAACCACCCGTCCTGGTATTCACGGCACCACCCATCATATGGTTTATCACGTAACCACCCGTCAAATGTCCAAGTACCATTATAAAAATCATAAGACATAAAAAAAATATAATGGAAAGAAAACATTTCCACACTTTGATCACAATATATCACTTAAATATATTGACATAACAAATCCATTATAAAAACCATTTTCAATACCAAAATAAATAAAATAGTATATGGTATTTATTTCATTTTAAAAAAAACATTACGGATGTTCAGGAAGCCAAAGACCAAATAATACTCGTGGCGGTGGAAAAGGTCATTGTCACCGCGTACGTTAAAAGAAACATTCCTTTTTTCCATTTTGTAAAATGCTTCGTAGAAAAAGATTCCTTTTGTATAAAAGTAAAAGTAAAAGGGTTTTATACACCGTATAAAAGAAAGTTGTGTATAAAATGAAATATGCCTCAACGAAAGGATATTGAGACGAAGTCCCTTACCTCAGGTCCGACTTGACTCGATCGTTCTTTAACGTCCTGAATAATAAACTTGAGTTAATTTCTATTTGCTTAAGAACCTTTTTCAAGTTCATTATTCCTTTTATATCACTTATTTCCATGTTATAAACATTATGTAATCATTTAAGTTAATAATGTTTGTTTTGTCGATATTTGGTTCTTAAGTCAAAAGTGGACTTCTTACAATTACATATTGTTCGTGTGGTCAAAGGTTCTTTATATCCAGAATGAAATTACTGATTTGGATATCATATATATCATATATATATAGTATATACATGTATTTCTAATATCACATAATCATTTAGAGGTAAGAAATTAAATGCATCTTTCATGGAGATGGTAAGTTGTACGTACGCATGAACGCTACTTTCATTTCTATGTCATATAAATTGAATTAAAACTAAATGAGAGGTATGTCTATTTTAATTCCAGAATTACATTAATCATTTAGATGTAACATACATCATATGTATCCATTATATTTATGTACTTATAATAGTACATTACATTTGGGGATAAGAAATGAAATGCACCGTTCATGGAGACGTTAAGCCGTACGTACGCATGAACGCTACATTCATTTATATATCATACATTAATGGAAGGAAATAATAATGATATAGAGGTATATTATAATTCCATTATAACATCATATATAATAACTTTAAATCCATCCTTTATACGTCCCACATATGGCATTAACGAATCACATCACTTTGAGGGGGCGGTAGTCCGCACTTCCTAAAATGAAATTATCATGTTTACCCACAATGGAAACCATAAAGGTATACCACAAATGAAAAATAAATAAGAATAAGGAAAACATAAACATAATATATATCATATATAAATATAGTTACATCTTAATGGCCACCACTAAAGGTTTTTAAAAGAAGATTGAACAATCATCGTTTCGTGAGGCAGAAATTCGCCAACAACAGAAATAGTATGTTCTTTAACCATTAGATGTAGATGTGTGTAAGTGTAGCTCGAAATATTCTTATAAACACATCCTATTATATTTAATATACTGGTTTTGTTACAAAAGAAATGAATAAAAAGAGTTTAGGGGGTTGGAGAAGAAAAATAAAACAAAATAACCCAAGTGAAGACATCACCTTAAAATCGGGTAACTCTCTTAGATTTGAGCTCAAAGGCTTCCCTGGGAAGACTTATGACCAAATTGAGGCTTTAAGGAGTAAGAGAGGGATGTGGAGAGACAAAATGGGCAGGGTTTTTCCAAGACAAAGCTTTTGAATTGTGGTTAAGGTGGTAGTGGTGGGGGCCTTTTATAAGAGGAGAGGAGGGGCACTCTTGGAAAGTAAGGAAATGTTACTTTATTTTAGAATGATTTTTGGATTTTAATGGTCCCATATTGATGTGTTTCGAGGATAATTTGATAAGGGTTCTAAATCAACCCATACAAAAGGTTTTTTACATGTTTAGATCTTATATTTTACATTATCTTTCCATTTTATTTAAATCTTTAAATAACGAGGTAATCGTTTCATCATCATGGTGTCATAAATAATTTAATTTATTTAATGTCTAAAAATTATAAAAAAAATAATATGATATAGGAAATAGTTTTACCTTTCCAATTAATATTTATAGTCAAAAATATTACTTCTATAACCCCATGTAAAAAGTTTTTTAGTAAAATAACTCATGTTTGTGACATTTTTACTTTAACATTAAATAAAAAGTTATTTATGTCATTTTCCAACCGAAGTGGCTCCATGGGGTCCCCAAGTTGACCCATTGATTTTCTTGGCCGTCCATGAAATATCCAATGTGGGTAGGACATGTGTCTAGGTCATTTCACATTATTAAAACATTATTTTTACCTTAAACTACACTAATTACCTATAATCGCGATTAAAAACTTATGAGTTACTATTCACCAAACAATTATTTTAATCCCATTGAATCACATTTTACTTCTTAATCAAAACCATGTATGTTGGATTTTTGAAATTCAAAACACAGAGGTGGTAAAATTTCATTTAAACAAAAAATCAGTTTTTATAAGTACCACTTAGTGGTTTCACTATTCATCAAAAACTGACGTTTTTCAGAAAAATACAAAAACTTCTCCCTAAGCTATATTTGATATTCAGAATTAAAAAATGAAATTCATTTTATAAAATTCAAAACATATAAGCTGAATTAATTAATTTAATAATTAATTCCCACTGTCATAGCAAATAGCGTGTTTTTATGAAATAATAAGTATCAAAAGATTGACACTAGTTTAAGTATGATTTCAAAGTGAAATTAATTCCAACGACCACTATTGGATATAACGGTAAAAATATATTCTAATTTCACTTTAAAACCAATTCAAAAGATAATCTAATCATATAAATAAATTATATTAAAAAGAGGTTTTGAATTAAAATACAACATTTTACACTATTCATTAAAAAATGAACTTTATCGGAAAAATACCAAAAATTTACACAAAGTAAATTTTGATGTCCCGATTCTAAAGAAGAGTTTTATTTGTTCCAATAGAATGTATAAGAGTGAAAAAAACTATATTTAATAACGGTTCGCCATCAAAAGGCGATAAGTGAACCTTTAGTGAAAACTAGGGCATATACGCCTAAAATTAAATTTTTTCTGTATTTTAAGCCTTTATCTTTTATTAGATAAAAGTAAAAACATTTAAAAACCATATATAATAATATATTAATTATTTCTATCCATTCCCGCTAATACAATTGCTATGTGTTAACTACCATTTAAAATAATATTATTTTTTTACTTGTATGCAACGTAAGATTTCAAAGAAACTCTTTGTTGCGTATCGGGTACGCTATCGAACATAGCAACCCCTTTAAAGTAAAATTAATATTTAATTCGTAAATATTAATAAATATGAAAATTTTTTATTCATTATTTACTTGGGATGTTACATGACAACCCAACTAAAAATTACATAAAGATATCATCCAACTTCCAAGTCAGAATTGAAAGTTTCTGAAGAAAACCCAAGGATCTCTAGTGCTCGACCATGACCAGTTTTCATGTATAATAATGAGAGAAAAAATCAGCAATTCTCCATCTCACACCTAGCCACCAGAATCTTCATTTCATATCATAGAACCTCTTCATGGTTCCAGGGTGCATGGGACATTGGGAATTATGAAAATATCCCAAAATTTCTTTCCTTTCTATAATGGAATAGCAAAACGATTTTGTAAATGGGAAATTACCTCTGTTGAGAACAACCAGTCGAAAATGGTCTCGCCTCCACAAAGAGAGTCTCAGATGCTACAGAACTCATCATTAAGATTATTTTCCTAAATAATCATTTTGATAAGAGATGATGTCAACTAAACATTGGCTAAGATAACCTCATACCTTGATTCCTGAACTCCAATATGAAACTGTGAAAAAAGATCCATCAAGATCCACTCTTATAGTGATTCCTTCATGCCCCAGGTCATTTGTTACTTTCTGAAGAATCAGCAATGAAAATCCATTTCCCATGGTTATGGGTTATTTCAAAGTCAAATTGTTATAGGTATTCCACCCAAACCCTCTGAAAGGGGTTTAAATATTTTTTAGAAAATAAATAAATCATGCTCTTGTGGTCTGAAAATATGGTAAACTTTTATATGAAAAGGTGGTTTCTCTAACTCTTATGTTTGTGTATCACAGCTTCAAGTGAAATTTCATGGGTAAGATAATTATTATCATGTGGCCTATTATTTTGAGAACCATAAGAAGATTACATGATCACCCTTCATAATAATGCATCACAAACCCTAACCAGATGCATCACAAAAGACCACATATCCCTACCCAACCTCTATAAGAGTCAATCCAAGAACAGTAGTCAAAAGACCTTTTAGATAAAAAAATAATTATAACATATTTTATCACAATAAAATTTTACTCCCATAATATTTAGAGCATTCATCGAAGAATACAGCTTTGAAATTTACTTTGGAAAATAATGGTAATGCCCGGATAAACCCAAGAATTTCTGAATCTAGAAAAGTTTTTGAGGTTTTTCCCATTTCATAACATCTTTCACTTTTTCAGGTTAAACTGAAATTCCATGTTTTGACACTATTATTCCAAATAACATCACTTTCTAAATCCATAAATCATATTTTGAAAGCTTGGCATGAAGTTGT
Source organism: Viscum album (assembly GCA_963277665.1). Taxonomy (NCBI): domain Eukaryota; kingdom Viridiplantae; phylum Streptophyta; class Magnoliopsida; order Santalales; family Viscaceae; genus Viscum; species Viscum album. The sequence continues at coordinate 738,041,956 of OY728146.1, read as the reverse complement.
TGATTTATCAACAATTCCAAAACTGGTCTCAGAAGACGCACATGATCCTCCTTAGACTTATAGTACACAAGGATTTCATCCAAACATTCCACCACCAATGTATCAAAATAATCATGGAATATCCGACTCATTAATCACTTAAAGACTAAAGGATCATTAGATGGACCCAATGTAATAACAAGGTACTCATAATGTCTATGCCTGCTCTAAAAGGATGTTTTTTAAATTAAAATTATTTTATTCTCAACTGGTGGTAACCAGATCGAAGATCAATCTTTGAGAACCACTTTTCCCCTTAAAATGGTAAAAACTATCATCAATATATAGTAATAGATACTTTTTTAACATTACTAAATTGATATTCTAATAATAAACATAGATTTTAAGGCACCCATCATCTTTCTTAGTAATGAGATATAGCACCACCCAAGGTGATACTCTAGAGAGTATAAATCCTTTCTCTAAAATTTTATCCAACCAAGTCTAAATCTTTCATTTCCGATGGTGTTAGGTGGTAAGAATGGATAGATATTGGTTTAGTACCAAGAACAATATCAACAGAATACTCTACATCCCTTACTGGTGGAAAACATGAAAAGTAACAAGGAAATGTTTTTGGAAACTCATTGAAAACTGGAGGGAGATTACTGTTATAATATCATCACTCTAGATTAAAATAAAACACTGATATCACTTTCCCTAAGATTAAAATATAAGGTATATATCACTTGATCTTGGGTCTCATTCTCCCTAATTGATATAGAAAACCCCGTCAATTTAAGTAAAGGAAAATATTCAAAGATAAAAATAAATATGGGCTTCATGGGAAATGATCTAATCTATCCCGAATATTACATCAATAGGATTCATGTAGAGAAGTAGAGAATACAATGTAAAATCGAAATATAATATCCATAAAATACAACCAAGACTTCGGATACCCTTCTCTATCATTATTCCAAGGGGTGTAGTAATATCCATCACAAAAGATAAAACATTAAAATAAAGATTTAGCATATTAAAAATAAAATTTTAAATGAACGAATTTGATACACTAGATCCAAATAAATCAGTCACAAAAGATGAAGTAATATTGTGGTTACCTCTCACAGTTTCTAGACCTATATCTAGTTCCTCTATAGACTCTTCCACTTCATTAATAAGCTTCATACTAGATTCTTTTGTATGGAAACCCTTTTTTCATGAATCATCTATTTTCACCATATTTTTATTAGGTGATGATGATCATATTCCACTATGTGGAGTAGAAAATACATGGAATAACTCTTTCAAGTGGCCTGGGAAGCCATGGGAACAATATATCTTGAGAGCCTGGGTGAAAACTCTTTTTAACTACCTAAGTTTTACATACTAGTAAAAAATAAAAGGGCCTCTTCTAGGAACTGTAGGAGGACTAGAAAAATCATGGATATAAAGATCCAACAAGAGAATAATCAGGATTTTTCATTCCATTTTGGTAACTCATAGAACTACCACCAGGAGAAAAAGGAACTCTCGTCAACCCTGACATACCAACCAGGTCTATTTCAACCATTAACCCTCTATCCAGCACCCCAAAATAATAAGGCAACTTTAGTAAGAATACATGAGAAATAATTTAATATTTAATCCCCATATTAAACCCTAAAGTATTCATTTTCTCGTTTTATATAATCTAATTTCAAGTCTACAGAAATATCAGAAAAAATATTTTCATATTCTGTCATTGTACAGTCAGACTACTTAAGTTTGAAAAATGTAATAGCCTTGTACAACACTATTTACTCTAGATATAATAGTTCAGTGAAAATTACTCCAATTCATTTCCAATGTAATCCCTCCTAATTCTTCTCCATCACCATCGTGCCCCACCATCTCCTACTAGTTCCTTCCAGCATAAAGGTTTAACATTTCACCTTAATTTCATTAGGTGTCTCCAAGAACTCAAACAAACACTCAAACAGAGAAGCAAGGGAAATTTATCTCATCATATAGATAAAATTGATTTTGATTTCAAACTATCCAAATAAAAACTAGGGAGTATACTATAACTAATCCTCAAGATGACATTCCTAAACCACCCATTATGACATAAGGCTCGTTGCGATGAGATCTGGTCTGGCACTCAATCACAACTGCCTCATAAGTCTCGGAAAGATTTCAAAAATGAAAATTGACGTCTAGAAAATATTATAAACATGCCTTTTATGCCAATTTTTCATGAACCATCCTGATTACCCTTATACTCTGATACTTGATCATGAACAGGCATAGACAGAAGGGATTTCCTAATCCCCATGGGTTAGTACCTAGCACCTAGCATCATACAAGATAAAACTAGGAGTGGGTTTTCTACATAAATAGTGGAATAAATAGTTACAAGTCTGTATGATCAAAATAAAACTCCCTTGGGGTACCTATACCATAATTCAAATAGATATAAACAAACAAATTATATTAAAACGTACCGTAAAAAATAGGATGAAAACCCAAGTCTCAATGAAAAAAGTTCTCTAATCCTCAGGGATCATCAACAAGAACCACCTCAAAGTGGTTCTTTATAGTTTCTTAAACAAAGAGGAAGATAATATAAAAACACATGATGTAATAGGTAGGGTTTGAGATAAAATCCCAGTAGGATCTCACCAAGGATTTCATAATAAGATGCCAAAATTAATTAACCAAATAATTAATTCAGTTTTAAATTAATAGGAATGGTATTAAAAAATTATTTTTAAAACAAAATCATGATTTGAATTTCAATTGATAGAAATAATTCTAATCAATGTCTTAATAATATTTTTATATAAAACAGTTTATATAAATTCAAAAGGAATTTGTAAAAAAGTTTAAAAATAGTGGAATATATATTATAAAATCAACAATGATAAATATGGTCATCTGGAAAGAGGTATGATAGTTTCAGGTCATGGGATCCCTGGAAACGTGAATAGGTGACCATTGCAATATGCGTAAACACATCCCTCATATACTAGTCAAAGAGGACTCATCCTCATCCCAATGAAGATGTGGCTTGCTACACTATGTTTTATTTTAGTTACGATGTGTCAAAAGAGTTCTATACCAATAACTAATTAACTACCTAGTCTTTCATGTTATCTAACAACAAAAAATAATGGAAAACTCATTCAAAACTGTTCTAAATACAATTTCCTTATTTTACTTATCCATATGACAATTTCACTTTAAAACCCAACATACAAGTTTTTAAACAATCAAACGTTTTTCCAATATAAACCCATTAGAATTCTATAAAACCTATTTTAGTCCATGTTCTCAAAAAAATCAAATCAATTCACTCCAAATAAATTTCATAATTTCATAAATTTCATCAAATCCAAATCATAGCACAATTCATAAGAATTGGGGGTTTCCACTAATTTTCATTCCAAATCACATTCAAATCCCAATTCAATGGAATAGGTTTTTCCCAATTTAATTTCATAAGAATCTAACAACAAAATAAATTTTAAATAAATTTGATTTAAATCAATAAATATGTGGTCATATAAATTTTCCAATCATAAATATAGTCTCATATCGTAGACCATAGGATCACATAACAAAATTTCTTCATTGGGAACTCCAACGAAGAATGTAGACATAGGAGATCTGAGAATCAAACCAATACTCATAATTTAAAAAAGTAGAAATTAGATCCTCCAAAAACAATGAGACCTAACAAACCATAAGGAGGAGATAAGAAGAAAGTGGGAGATAAATAATGATGAAGAAAAACTTTTTGAGAAAGGATCAAACAATGATTACCTAGATTTGATTCACCTTGGAGAGGGTTCAAGGGATCCAAAATGCATCATTGAGATCCCTCTAAACCTAAGAGAATTAAATATCCTAAATTAGGGTCAAGCAAGGGTTAAAATAGGGGGTTTATGAATTTTTAAACAATTTTTTGAATAAATTAATCTCGCGCGCATAGTTATCTAGGAAACAATGAATGGTTAGATGAATTGTGAGCCCTAACCTTGCACTTCTTTTTTCTGAGGTGCATGGTTTCTACTAGGAGGGATCATGGTTCATCAAACCATATTCCAAGCATGAAAACTCCAACTATTTGGGTTTAAAAAGTTTCATAAAACCATGTACTAGTTATGCACAGCCCAGAAAATTCAAAAAAAATAACTTCTTTCCTAAAATAACCTGATATGAACCCCATCCAAAGAATAAACAAAAGAGGGGTGGAGGATTACCTTGAAGTAGTGGTAGTACAATACGTTTTATATGATCATGTAAGTAAATTTGGAAAATTTTAACAACATCAATATTTTTTTAATGAATTAATGAAACCTACATCAAGACATGCTTAGAATCCAGATATAATACCAATCCATCACAAGGGTCCATTCTATCTACAAAATCAAACCAAATACATCCTATATAGGATCTATAATACATATTAATATTTATACATACTTACAAATATATATATATATATCATTGTATGAGTGTGGTTTTGTATATAAATATTTCTAATCATCTTTAATAAGGGACACTCTCTCCTCATAGGGATGAACCATTTGTGTGTCATCCCGCTAATGTTGGAACATATGATACCATGATAAGGAACTATATAAAACATCCTCACTATGAAAACTAATATTATTATAATAAAAAATGTAAATATATATATATATATATCATAAATTATATGTATAATGTTAATCCTTTAACTATAAGGGATCACTCCCATTATAAAGAGAAACTATTTGTAAATATAAATATATCCTCATATATATCCATTACAAAAGAATCAAAATTGATCCTCCATTCTAAGAAAAAAATTATATATATATAATATAGGGAAATCAAGATTATCCTTATAGAATAATATAAGTTAAACCATTAAACATAGAAATAATTTTAATACAAAAAAATACATTATAAAATAAGGTTTCTAAAAAATAATGATAGATAAGATCCGTAATATATATAAAAATTCATGATTCATGTTATACAAAAAGAATACAATATATCTACATAAAAAAGGTCATTTTCAATAATAAAAATGCTCAGAATAAAATAAGATGCATTCCTTTATCCAAGAATAAGAAATTCTCCCCTAATTTAAAACATATCATAAAATAAGTCAAGTTTAATATCTAACAAAAGAGTGGGATGGTGCCCAAATATGTAGGCAGGGCATAAGAAATAGTTTCACATATTATAGACAAACTAATATATATACTATGTTCAATATGTGTCAAATGATAATAAATACAAGTAATAAGTGTCATAACTAATCAATTGAAGAACATATTCCATGATATTCAAAACATTATGAATTTAATGATTATATCAAAATCCCATTTTTATGTACACATAACATTAATATACATCACTTATCAACTACCAAATAGAGGTTTTGTTTAATCACTATTATGAAATTTAATATATAATAAATTTCTATAAGCTATGTGGTTAATACAAATTTATTGGTTTAAAAATCTATTTTAGGCATATCATGTTTTGGAACATATCTAAGTAAAACTTTTCAGATTAAAGCCTAAGTCAAATTAGTCTTTTTTTAACTAATATTCTAATAAAAACATATTTAATAATAGATATATTCTACCCCTATTCCCTAAAATATTCATTTTTAAATAGATTTCTTAAATATAATTGTATTTTATATAAAATTAAATGGATTCAACTTAGTCATTAGTGGATGAAACTATGGTGACCACTTTTTAAAAAAACTAGCTTCTAGGGATATTATATTAACCAAAAAAAAATTATTATAGAGGAACATCCAATGATATGATTTCATGATTTATTGTCTTTTAACCCATAATTTTTTAAATGTTGATTTCATTCTAAGTAAACATCATTCCTAAACAAAAATAAGTCTTATTTATTTTTCGAACTAACTACACTTAGTTAACATAAAATTTAATGTTCAAATTGAAAACCAACTAGTTTTGATTTCTAAAGAACTTATCTCCAATCATCCATCTAAGGAATTTTCTAATCACTAAAGCAGACACAGAACCATAGCTTTTTTATGGTACTTTGATATATAATTCATCTGGGTATGAGTGAAAATAGATGATACCATTATGTAACACATTATTACTATTAATAGAATCTGCTTCAAAAAAATAAACACATAAAATAATGATCTTAAGTATTAGTTTCATTCTTACTAATGATTGTCATGATAATGGGTTATATGAGATAAACATTATTATCCATTCATAGGGGTATTAATCCATATTAAATCATTATAATCATGACTAAATATGTGGATTAGTAATGGATTAAGTTACACAATTCCATTTATTATGGATTTTTAAATGCATGGAAGAAAAATTAATCCAACATAGTGTTTATCAAGAAACCATATTTGATGTATATAAATATTCATTAAAAATATTATAATATCCCACCTTTCATCATTATAGAAGTGTAATTCAATATTCCTTAGTGATTTTACAATCATATGGTAAACATGTAATTGGAATATCCTGAGAATATCTAGAAAGGTAGAGATCACCAATGAATATCATTAGTGATATTTAATGATTTTTATAAATCAAAATTAAAACACCTGAAAAAAATAATGAAATTTATATAACCAAGTGACACAAATTTCAAGATCTATAAAATTAAATTATATCCAAGCTCCAGTAAAATTTAGGAAAATTTACCCAAATAAACATTAAATATTAAAAAATCGTAATTAAATCCTAGATATCATATTCCAATTTTAACATAAAATAATTAATTCCATAAAATAAATAAAATTTCAATAATAATCCTATAAAATAGTTAAAAATAACAATTATACATCCTTTCAAGATCAACACTATAAAATTTAAGAATTTTCCCTTTAATTTGAATAAATTCAACAAATCCTCAATGGAATTCCATCTCAATCCCTAACATAAGGGATGAGAATTTATAAATAGGTTATTAACCAATTTGGTCTTGATTTATGTTGTATTTCAGTATGAATGGATTCCAAAACAATGATGATCATACTTTTTTATGTAGAACGGTTGGGAAGAATAATTCAAAGTCGATTTTATTTGAAACATAATTAATTTCAAAAGATCTATTATGTTTAATTCATGATAATGAGGTTTGATTATAATGAGGGAGAATAATATTAATTTCTAAGACTGAATATTATATTGTAGATCCATTCACATGTGGTAAATGTCATGGAATTTTAGTAGAAAAATTTTGAGACTCTGTTAGTAGTGATCTTGAAGATAGGATGAGTAAATTGAACACCATTGAAGTAATCTAAAGGGTTTATATATATATTAATATCATTAGGATTAATCTAACATAGTTTTAGAATATTTAAAAATATCCTATGGTGATTTTTAATGTTATAAAATAGTTTGACATTCATTGATAAGGTTTGATGATGTTTTGAGGTCATTTTAGGAACACCGATATGTGTTTTAGAGTTTTTGATTTCTCAAAAAAAAACAAATCTATACATAAGATAATATTTTATATGTATATTTTTGAATCATGATAAATTAAATGATATTGAATAACATCTCTAACAAATCTCTCATGAATTGGAAATGTCTTTGGGTGTTTACACTATGATACATAATGGAACATAAGATTCTATAGTGAATGCATAAGAGTTATCTAGGGAATTCATAATGGTTGATACATAAAGGTATTGATAGCGAAAAAAATATTTAGAAAATTATAAAATTATATTATTACATATAAAAGTGAATTTTATTTTAATTAAAGGCACCCAGTTACTAGAATAGATGAAATTTTACAACATATAAATTTCTCATTGTAATATATAAGAGTGAAATATTTTCATGTAATTCTTAATCTCCAAAGAAAATTATAAATTAGTTGAAGTTTTTGGGATATTTAAAAGGAAAATTATTGGAATTTAATATTTTTAAAATCAATAAAATTAATTATTTTCATTATAATACATTGCTATAAATCCAAAATTTATTTTCTTAAAAATTATTAAATAGAGAAAACATAATAGTCACCTAAATACATGAGATTAAAAACATACCAAATCACACTGATGTTTATAAAGTAATGGTTCTTGATATGTAAATATAATCACATAAATAATTTAGTAAAAAAAATAGTTTTATAGAGATATGTTGGGGTTCCTCTCATGTTTTTAAGAATATGTAACGGTTTCCATTATGATATTTAAAGGTAATAACTTTTCAAAAAATGTATTATTTGATTAATTAAATATTTTTAATTTAAGAGAACTTATGATGATTGGTTTTTTATTTGAAGAATAAACATAAAAAAGATTTTGTGAGTAAGTCGTTATTTAATAAACTTTTTTGATGATTAATAATGAGGATAAGGAAATAAAAACATATCATAATGAATAAAATCATGTTAAAAAAACTATTTGAATGAAATAAAATAAAAATATGGTTATATTATTTTTGATGTTATCATGCTTTGAAAAGGATTTCATGTGGTGGCTCATGATAAAGTGAGTGATGTGGTAGTGATTCTTATCCTAATTTCATGCCAATAATTATATATAATGGGTCATAATGAGTTAATGGATTGTTTCATGCCATGATACGAGAATCCATTATTAAATAATGAAAAAATATATATAAACCCACATTATGAGAGATTACATCACACTTAAACTATGTTATTGAGTGTTATCATTAAGTATTACTTAAAATCATTTGGATTTCATTATGAAATAGAGGTAGTGAAGATTATGATTAATCCTGGTTCTCTTATAAGATTAATATATCATTGACTATGATTATTGGACAATATGGGTATCTTTTAAATATAATGAGAGACAAAGAAAATTATTATTTTGAGATATTGGGATACAAATATAGAAAATTATATTCAAGAATTAAGACTAAATAAATATAAGATATCATACTATAGAGTTCATGCATTTCTATATTTTAATAAGGAAATAATATTTATATGAATCTATGAAGATAAAAAGATAGTGGGAGATATCGAAAAAATTAAAATAAAGACATATAGAAGGATAATATTGTATTATGTTTAGTATAATTGGAATCATACCGTTAAAAATGTTATTGATGAACATTTTTAATTGTTTTGAATATCGTATGAGTTGATGAAAAAGGAGATACACAAAACAATAGTTAATAGATCCTTATTGTTCACTAAATATGATGTATAATTGAAACAAACAATATTTACATGGTTTAATGAAATTTAGTATAAATAATAATAGTAATGTGCATATAGAAATATGATTTATCAATTTGGTAATGTTGGAGAAAAATATAGTATTCTAATTGACATTGAAATGGTTGTATAATGTTGAGACAATTTTATGAAGATTTATGTCTTAACAAAGCTACCACTGGTGGTTTCTTTCCATAGAAGAAATTGATTAGGATCATTTTAATGGTAATGTACCTAAATTAATTATCATAATTAATGGTTATGAGGATAAAACTTTCATTTTATAAAGAATTTACAAATTGATTCTGGAGGATAAAGTTTTATAAGTGGGTTCCTGTATGTGTGTCGAATTTGTTATAAAAATGATACAGGTTCAGATATATTCCTTTTTCGGACCTTCACTATGATAATCAATGAGATGATATTTTTGGGTGGGATAACAGCCATAATACACTTTGGATATATTTACCCACATTGGAGGTGAAACTCATTAATAGGTATTGGGGTTTCTTGTTGTATTTTTTTCTTATTTTTCATTTCATGAATATAATCATAATGTGAGTTGAGAAAAGTACGGTTCTATTGATATACTAAATATGTGTAGAGGTGAGATAGTGGAAAATAATTTTATTGGTAAATAGTTAATCACATTGATTCACTCTTCCCCTTTAAATGTGCTTCATCAGTCATGGTGGAACAAAAAAATTTAAAATTTGTACAGTTTGACCTCTGAATGGATTCTTAATATTCTCATGAGTTGATGGGTTTTGATTTTTGAGTATAACATTCTAAATTTAGTATTAATTGAATACTTGGAGAATACATGTCAATGGATGATTAGAACTATATCTATAAGAAACCTATGAATAATATAAGAATAAAGAAGTTTAATAATATAAATAATTCATCCCAATATTTTAAAGATGAAATTTTCTTAGTTTTCACTATTGTAAGTCAATAAATTTTTTATTTGAATTAGAGGAATAATTGGTATATTAAATCTACCAGAAAGAATATTTTAAATAAATCATCATAAAATGATTCAATTATCTAACATAGAGTTAATGTAAACATTATTTCTTGTCAATATTTTCCCCTTGATGAACAAAGTGTAAGTGATGAAGATCATATATCTTAATAAGAATATGATAAAGCATATAATAAATCAACATGTTAACAGGTGAATATCCTATAAATCATTACCAATGATATTGTAATTTTTATTTATAAATCTGATAGATATGTTTCGGAGTATATCAACCAAAATGTATAATATATGTAAATAAAGGAGTATGTACTATATCAATGTACATTGGTATGTATCAAAATAACCAGACATGTTGATTCCAAATGTTATTTAATTAAGATGATTTCATATGTTCACACCAAAATCAATAAGGACTTTGAGAATGAAATATAAGAATAAATATATTATAATTAACCAACCCTAAAATCCTGGAGTTTCAATATTATTTTAATACATTTTCATGATTATAAGGAATCCAATACTGAATTACAGATCAGATTAGGATAATTGGAAAATATATTACCTACATGAACCATTCATTTAAATTAAAAACATAAAATAAAACATAGATAATACTTTTATAAATAAATTATGATTTTAGATTAACCCTACATATCAATCATAATATACATCTTGTAAACCTAGGAATGTAAAACATAAGAAATTGGTGAGATCAGATGCTCAGTAAGGGTAAACAATATAGTAGAAGATATCATAAATAAGAATAAACTTTTAAAGTAAGGTATAAAACTGAAACACAAGACTTTTAAACATAATATTGACCATAATGTGGAAATAATAAATCAAATAATGTCATATAAACAAACACATTGATAATCTACTAGTAGAACAATCACATGTAATATCAATAACTAATCTCATAATGTGGTAATGCATAATATCGGATATCACAACCATAATATCAAGGCATCATTCCAAGACCATACATAAATAGGTAAAAATTAAAACTAGTTTATCTCATGAGACCTACCGATGCATAGAGGGTCTATAGTGGGCCTCACCCATCACTTACTAAGTAAATTTAATTCCTCATATGAATGGGGTAAAACATAAACAATATAAATATTCATATTAAAACTAGTATATGAAATGCTAATACATTAACCATAAACCATGAATGGTATCAAAATAGCACATCCATAGTCAAACACATCATAAACCCTTCAATATAATATGGTAGACTATATCATAAATAATCAACATCAATTAATCATAAAATCCAACAAAGGATTTTGACCTAGATTAAAATAATCTAATAAAATCAATCCAGATTTCTTGAGAAAAATACCCTTTTTTCGTTGAAAAAATTTATTCAAATTCTGAAAATTTATAAAAGAAGATACTTAAAAATATATTTTGAATCAAAGTTTCCCATACCAAATTTTAATATTTAATAGAAATTAAAAAATTAACATTTTTAAATATTCATTTCCTTATAAATAAATTCATAAATCCCACTTTGAAATCATAGACATGAATGAGAAAGATTTAGAGGAATAAATATTAGAAACTTTTAAAATGATATTTTAGTTAAAGTGTCCCTTACATAGAACCATAAAAATATTCCTTTTTAAAACATTGTTAAGAAACATGTACATGGATGATAAGTATGCCCCAAGAAATACTTATATATAAACAATCCTGGATAATAATGAGATTGTGAAATTAACCCTTAGCTTAGGATTGATTCCGTTAATACAAGTCTGAAACTCTTTTATAGTGGTTTTAAATATGTTATAAACCTGTACCATAATCATAATAATATTTATGATATCATATATTATTCATTTATGACTTTATATTACCCATTAATTCAACAATTCCAAGTTAAAGGAATGTTTTGGGTAAAAATTGCTTTGTTTATCGTATGTGTTTTGACTTATTATTCATGATACTATTACATAGATCATGATTTAATTAATTAAAGAATGTAAAAAATGATTTATATATCATATATATTCAGTATATATAAATAATATATAAGGAATGAAATACATTATCCATGGAGATGGTAGGTCATACGTAAGTATGAATGTTATTTCTTTTTCATTATTGTATTGTATGGAAGAAAGTAAATTATATATATATATATATTGTTTTATTAGCCTTATAATGTCATATATTTTATAATTATTCATTATACATTTTTTTATAATTATTCTTGAATGATTAACACAGAGAATGAATCTCACTGCATCATAAAGATGGTAAGTCGTACGTATTCACGAGCGACGGTATCATTCCCTTAATGGTTAAATTGTATGGAATTTAATGGTATATTAATTATAAAGAATCATTATCTTGTCATAATAATTATTTATATCCATTATATTCCTCATTATACTCATCCAAATAAATTAGTGATGAAAAAAAATTACACCATGGCATGGAGACTGTAAGTCGTATGTATATACAAATGGAAATATTTTTATTTGTAGGATGGATAAAAGGAGGAATATAATTGTCCCATAGTAATAATAACATATCATTATATATATGATACTATATTTATTACATTATTAAGGAAATAACATATGAATAGGATGTATAATAAGAAAAGAAATTAAATTGAATCGGTAAAACAATTACCTCTTCTTTGAGTATCTTCTTTTGATTTGCACAAAATGAAATAATAGGTTTTATTTATACCCAAATTATATCCTCTAGGAATAAATTATGGAATTTTTAATGAGAAATTTATAGGATTTGGTTGATCTATAAGGTTCAAGGTGGTTTGTGAAAGTTATTGATGAGGTTCCTTTTTATAAGAGAGGGGAGGGGAAGTGTAGGAAACTCTCAAAATATTAAAATATAATAAGACTATTATAGATACAAATACTTAAAATAGCCCTGAAATGAAAATTAGAATACATTTTAGACCATATCATATACCCTTGTGATTATTTAAATTTTTTTATGTTTAAATAATTTAATTATAAATCAGTTCAAAAATATATCATTATTGTCGATTTTAATACTATTTATTTAATTTGACTTATAATACATAAATACAAAGTATGAATTAGAATATAATGATTTTACACAACTATAATATATCTTATAGATCTATTAAATTATTTATACACATTAACTAATCTAAAAATATATCAAAATTAATATTATTAAAATCATTTATTCGATTTTTTGTTAATTAAATTAATATTGTTTTAGAGTTGGAGAAATTTTTAAGGTAATTATATAACTTATAAAATTAAAAATAAATTTATATAATAAAAATAATTTCATTTATATAAAAATAGTCATGTATATTCGTTCATAACTTTATTTCGGACCTATGTGGACACATAAAAGATATTAAATACAAGGTAGTGATATTTTGTAACTATCTTTGATTCAAATAAACTATAATTTATTTTCATGGAAAAGTGTCCATTAAACAACTCAAAATTGATAAAGATGTGATAATGGTCGAATATACTTCATCCAATAATTTTTTAGACATATTTGGTTTTATTTTAAACCTTATAATTTAGATTTATCGTTAATTAATCTATTTAATTTTAATTATGGTAATAAAATTTTAAATATTAAAAGATTATAAATTTTTACTTATATGGTGTAAATTGTCCGTAAATTTACATGTTATAAAATTTTAGACCTTATAATAATAATTTTTAATTTTTTAATTAATTTTATGATTTTTAAAGAATTTAATAAATTATTATTTTTATAAAATATCAATTGTATCAATTTTGACACTATTCATTACTTTGACTTTAAATAAAATCCAAAAAGAAAGATAAATTCAAACCAAACCATTTAATACAATAATAATATTTCTTATTCACTTATAAAATTAGTGGGTAACCTTAACTAATTCAAATTTAATTTATTATAAAATTTTTAATATCATTTATTTTATATTTCCTTTATCAAATCAATTACCACATCGTCCTTATGTCAACATTTAATTTAATTATTTATTTTATAAAATTATAAATAAAATAAAATTATGTATACATACATATTAATTTTTTAAATAATATTTATAGTCAACCATATCACTTATATTACCTCATATGAAAAATGATATGTTTAATAAAATTTCAATATGACATTTTTAACTCTTCTTTAAATAAAATATAAAAATTGTCATAATCTTACACAAGTGGCTTAAAATGGATCCTATTTTTTTCCTAAGATTGATTTTGGTCTAAATTAACTTATAAAATGAAATTAGGACAAGTGATATGGTAAATTTATAATGATATTATATTACTTTTTTACCATTAATTACCTAATTTACCCTTAACTGTGGTAAATAAATAAAAATTTACTAAAAGATACCATTCATCAAAAAAATTAATTTAATCCTATAAAATAAAAAATTTCATACAATTTACATCCATTTATGTATGTTTTTCTAAATTTAGTTCACAAAAGTGGTAAAATTACATTTAATGTGAATCTCATAGAGATGGCTAAAAGGCGGGTAAAAAGACGTTCAAAAGTTAAATAATTTTTATATCTAATTATACTATAAAATTAATTCCAATGAATGAGATTGTATTAATATATGTATTATTTATCGATTGTGACTTTAAAATTCATTTAAATTAAAATAATTATTTAAATAAAGAATTTGGTTTTTAATAACAATGTAATATTTTTTTATTATTCATCAAAAGTTGAAACTTTTCAGAAAAATACCAAAAAATCATCCAAAGATAATTTTTGTATTGTGAATTAAAAAAATTATTCAATTTAGAAAAATATAATTTATAATTTCTGAATTTGATTAATATTATTCTTTACTTCTTTTTAAATGACTAGTTTGATAGATCATAGTGCACTCAAACTCAGTTTTACGTGAAACACAATCTATTCAGTGTTTCTTTTAAGGAAACGTCTCATAGAATATAGGGGTGTTACATTATCCCCTCCTTCAATAAATTTCAACCTATCAATTTTTGAATTCGGGTTCTATAATTGGGGTTTTACTATTCAAAATTCCTTTATTGAAATACCACATCAGAACAAGGGTCGATAAAAGGTATAATTTAAGATAAAGAAATAGAAGTATGAAGGGTACAATGATAACACATACAGGGGTTCCATGTAGCAAAACATGGAAATGAAATAAAAATCTAACTATCATGTTCTGATGGAGAGTTATTGAGAACATGATTAGAAGAAAGTTAACAATCATAATGCTCTAAATAAATGATGATCTAAAGGACTATTTGATTCATCAAAAAAATTACTAGGATAGAATTTTTGGTTTCAAGATCCTTTCCTTAGAGTTGAAGAATTAATTTACTTCATGGAATAAGAATACAAGGAAGCATACTTACTTTTAAAGTAAAGTTTCATCCTTTAACTAATTTCTACCACAAACTCATCTTTCTCACCAAACGATAATAATAATTAAAAATATTCTATTTATATTAATCTTATAGGGTTAAAAATGAACTTATAATTCATTTTTCATGTCGTTTAAATAAAAAAAACTATGTTATATTAACCTAAACATAATCTAGGACAATGGTAGGTGATTCACCCTTGTCTCCCTTTAGTAGCAAGTTCAAGTCTCGTCACCTTTCCGGATATGACAAGTTGTCACATGACTTTTGTCTTTTCCTTTTTCTAAAACTATATTATTATAACATTCCAAAAATAACCTTAAGAAATGTTTTATCCTTAAACAATAATATCTGATGTTCAAATTAATCCATTCCAACCTTGAGACTTTTCTAAAATACTTATATCCAAATTAACAGTCTAAAAGGTCTCTAGATTTCCAAAAATAAATCATAACATTATATTTTTCACAAACATAATATTTATATTATTATCACATACTGAATATATAAATACTTTGATCACATTAAAACCTTAATGAAAATGTTCATGCTTCAAAATCCGTAAAGAATAAGTGCTTTAGTATAATACTAATATATCTCATGATTCTTATAATAATAATATAATAAAATAATTCTTCAATACAAAAACACAAATACATTAATTATTCCACTTAAACTGTAGTAACATAATAATCTTTACCTTGATCCCTTTGCTTATTCTAATATATATTTCCTTGACGGTTTGGAAAATAATTTGCATAATTTCTCATCTCTTTAAAATTATATAATTTCACATTTACAGCTTCTTTCTTTCCCTTACAATCACAAGCTTGGTGACCTTTCACTCCATACTTGTGAAAAATCTCATTCATATCAGGAAAGAACCAGGGTGTTTCTTCCCAAAGTCATCACATATAGAAAAATACTTCTTTCCCTTTTTTCTTTTATTTGTCTCTTTATCAATTTTTATCTTCTCCTCTTGCTTTCCCTTAAAGTCATAAGACTTATAAAATTATTTCTCTATCTTGATAGCACATGATACTATATCTTCATATGATGAGAAAGTTTGGGAGACCAATGCCTTTTGGAGAAATGGATTTAACCCATCACAGAAAAAAACAATCATACTCCCTGGGTTACATATGTAGTCTACAACATGACTTTCTAATCTTGTGAAGTTGGCTTCATATTAATCAACATTCTCATCATCTTTGTGTCTCGGATTCAAGAATTGTCTATCCATATCTGATCTCTGTTCATGAGGGAAATAATTTTCCAAGAAAATTTCCTTAGAATCCTTTCATTCCATAATTACAATTTCTTCCTCCTCTTTCATGTTTTGAATCAGTGACCACCATTGATCTAAATCTCCTGAGAGACTATAAACTTCCATGAAAACCTCCTCCCTTTTGTTACTTCCAAAAGTGGTAAATATCTTCTCTAAAGAACTTATCCATTGTTAAGATATAAATGGATTTGTAGTCCCATTAAATGTTGGAGTTGGTTATCTCATGAATTATTCTAACATTGTTCCTCCGCATTATGGATCAGGATGCTCTATATGGGTCAGGTTATTGTTCATAACTTAAGTCAACTGTCTAAGTATAGTTACAAGTTTCTCAGCAATAGTGGCAGATCTAGTTCCAAAATAATTATATTAAATAGGAGGTAAATCCCTAAATGGATTACGTGAGTTGATATGGTTTACATTCCTTCCAATAGGCTCTATTTCTAAACAATTTCATACACTATATTAGATCATAACATAATGTATAATCATAGAACTAGTGAATCATGTAACCTAAATAGAAAATTTAGGTATGACTAATCTCTAAATCATAAAAATGGTTTTCTTGGGGATGTATTTATATTTAAATACTTCATAATGTATTTTAAAGAGAATTTGAATTATCCTAACCATATCCCCCGAGAGTGTCAAACCAGGTGTGAAGTAAATCTCATTTTCGTGTACCAGGTTACCCCAAGTCGGGCCTAGAACACCTTGTCAGAGTTGTTACTCCTGGGTATATCGGTGCCAAAACCACATCCACTTTTAGTATCTAGACAGGGGTGTATTTCTTGGAAGACCCACATAATATATATTTTACCAAAATTCTATAATGTTATTCTATTCTCAAAGTATATCTTTGATTAATGGTCCCAAATCACGGTTTATCTAAATCTAGTTTCCAAGGTTTGTATTAAATTTTTTATGATACCAACTATAACTCACTAACCCCATAATCCTAGAGTAAGTGCATTATTTTAATACATTTTCATGATTATAAGGAATAAAATCCTAAAGGACCAGTTAGTTTAGCAGTCTTCAAAAATATATTGCATACATGAACCCTTCATTTCAATTAAAAACATAAAATACAGCATAGATAATCCTTTGATAAATCCATTATTCTCTTATATTAACCATACATATCAGTCATAATATGCATCTTGGAAACCTAGGAAAGTAAAACATAATAAATCGGTGAGTATAGATACTCACTAGGGTAAAAAATATTGCATAAGCTATCATTAATAACCATAAAATTTTAAGGTATGGTATAAAACTAAATCACAAGCCTCTTAAACATAATCGTGAGCATAATCTGACAAAAATAAATTGAATAGTTCCATTTAGACATACACATGTATATTCTACTAGTCCAATAATCACATGTAATATCAATAATTGATCTCATAATGTGGGAATGCATAATTTCATACATCATAATTGTACCACCAAGGCCTCATGCCAAGACCATACATAAATGGTTAAAACCACAAACTAGTTTGTACCATGAGACCTACTGATGCATCAAGAAGATATAGTGGGCCCCTCCTATCACTTACTAATTATAATGCATTTCTCATATGAATGGGGTAAAACATAAAAAATATAAACATTAATATTAAAATTAGCATATGAAGTTTTAATATATTAACCATAAACCATGAATCGTATCGAAATAGAAAATCCACGGTCAAACAGATCATAAACCCTTCAATATAATATATTATATTGTACCATAAACAATGAACCTAAATTAATCATAAAATCAGACAAAGGATGTTGACATAGATGAAAATAATCTAATAAAATCATTACAAATTTCTTGAAAAAAATACACTTTTTCAGTTAAATAATTTATTTAAAAGTCATGCATTTATAAAATAAGTCATTGAAAAATATATTTTTGAATCAAATTTTCCCATACCACTTTGAAAAATTTTATATAAATTCAAAAATTAACATTTAAAAATATTAATTTCCTTATAAATAAATCTATAAAAACCATTTTGAAATCATGGACATAAATGAGAAATATTTAAAGGAATAAATATTAGAAACATTTAAAATGATGTCTTACTTAAAAAGTACCTTACATAAAAACTTAAAAATTTTCCTTTTGAAAAAAAAAGAAACATGGAAATGGATGATAAATATTCCTCAATAAATACTTACGTATAAATAATCTCAGATAATAATAATATTGTGAAATTAGCCTTCACCTTAGGTCTGATTCCTTCCATGGGTGTCAAAATATCCTATATATTGGTTTAAAAAATATTATTAACTTGTAAGAGATTAATAATAATATTTATGATATCATGTATGATTCATTTAGGACTTTATATTACCCGTTCATTTAATAATACCAAGTTAAAGCAATGTTTTGGGTAATAATCACTTTGTTTATCGTATGTGTTTTGACTTGTAATTCATTATCCTATTATATAGATCATTATTTACTTACTTAAATACTATAAAACATAATTTATATACCATATAGATTCATTATATCTACACATATATAAATTATATGGAATAGAATACACCGTTCATGGATACGGTAGGTCGTACGTATGCATGAACGTTGTTTCTATTTTCTTATCATATTGAATGTAAGAAAGTAAATGAAATATATATATATATATATATATATTATTCTAGTAGTGTTATTATTTCATATATTTCATAATTATTCATTAAATATATTTTTATAATCATTCTTGAATGTTTAACGTAGATGATGAATATCATCACATCGTGGAGATGGTAAGTCATATGTACTCATGAGTGATGGTATCATTTCATTAATGGTCAAATGGTATGGAATTGTATGGTATATTAATTATAAAAAATCATTATCATGTCATATTCATTATTTATATCCATTATATTCATCATTATACCTATACAAATAAAGTAGTGATGAAAAACAAATTACACCAAGGTGTAGAGATGGTAAGTCGTACATACGCACGCATGGTGATATTATTATTCATAGGATGGATAAAATGAGGAATATGGATTTCCTATAATCTTAAAAAAATATCATCATATATATGATATTTTATTTATTACTTTACTATGGAAACAATATAATAAGAGGAAGTAGAAGTGGAAAAAATTTAAATTGAATTAGTAAAACAATTACCTCTTCATCGAGTATCTCCTTTTGATTTGCACAAAAGAACTTTTGGTTGTCTTATACTCAAAGTATGGACACTAGGACGAATTTAGGTAATTTTTAAGTATTAATGGGTTGGTCTAGGTCAAGATAGAAGGCTCATGATAGTGTGAGTAAGTGAGGGAGGAGGTGTCGTTTTATAAGAGGGGGAGGGGCACTCTAGGAAACTCAAAAAATATTAAAATATAATAAGACTATTATAGATCAAAATACAAAAAAAATAGCCCATAAATTAAAATTAAAATACATGATCTACTATATGAAATACCATTTTTATTATTTAACATTAATGTGATGATTAAATAATTTAATAATAAATTGATTCAATAAGATATCATTATTTTCAATTTTAATACTATTCAATTATTTTGACTTAAAATACATCAAGAAAAAGAAGTAATTAGAATATAATGATTTAAAACATCTATAATATATCATATATAACTATTAAATTATTTATACATATTAAATAATACAATTATATCAATATTAATATTATTAAAATCATTTTTTCTATTTTTATGTTAACTAAATTAATATTCTTTTAGAATTGAAGAGACTTTTAAGGTAATTATATAACTTTTAAAAATTAAAAATAAATTTATATAATGAAAATAATTTCATTTTTATTAAAATAGTCATTTATATTAATTCATATCTTGATTTTGGACCTATGTGGACACATAAAATATATTAAATACAAGATAGTGATATTTTGTAACTATCTTTTATTTAAAAAATATATAATTTATTTTCTTGGAAAGGTGTCCATTAAATAACTAAAAATAGATAATAATGCGACAAGGGTATAACATAATTCATTCAATAATTTATTGACATGTTTTGGTTTTATTTTAAACCTTATTTGTTTGATTTACCCTTCATTAATCTATTTAATTTTAATTGTGGTAATAACATTTTAAATATTAAAATATTATAAATTTTTATTCATATGGTTTAAATTGCCCATAAATGTATATTTTATGATATGTTAGACAATATAATAATAGTTTTTATTTTTAAATTATTTATATGATTTTTAAATAATTTAATAAATTATAATTTTTATAAAATATCAATAGTGTCAATTTTGACACTATTCATTACTTTGACTTTAAATAAAATCCAAACACAAATATAACTTCAAACAAAACATTTTAATAAACTCCTATCATGTCTTATTCACCTATAAAATTAGTGGGGCACCTTAACTAATTAAAATTCTATTTATTTTAATATTTTTAATATCATTAATTTGATATTGTATCTAACAAATCAATTATGAAACCATCATTGTGTCGCTATTTAATTTAATTATTTATTTTATAAAATTAAAAATAAATCACCATGATTTAAAAAAATATTTTATCTTTATAAATACTATTTATAGTAGACCATATCACTTATATAACCTTATATTAAAAATGATATGGTTATTAAACTTTGAATATGAAATTTTTAACTCTTCTTTAAATAAAATATAATAAATATCATAATCTTTAAAAAGTGGCATAAAAGGATCATATTTTCTGACTAACGTTTATTTTGGTTAAAAAATACTTATCCAATTAAATTAGTACAAGTGTAAGCGTAATTTTATAATAATATTATATTACTTATTTACCATTAATTACCTGATTTACCATAAACTGTGGTAAGTAAATAAAATGTGCTAAAGTTACTATTCACAAAAAATTAAGTCGATACTATTAGATAAAAAATCATACTAATTTAAACCATTTATTTCTGTTATTCTAAATTCAACTCACAAAATTTGTAAAATTATGTTTAATGAAAATCCCGCAGATGTAGCTAAAAGGCGAGTAAAAGAGACGTTCAAAAGTTCAATAAATTTTTATATTTAATTATATTATAAAAATGATTCAAATGGAATAAATTTTATTAATATATGTATTATTTATCTTCTATGACTTGAAAATAAATTTGAAGTAAAATAATTATTTAACAAAAAAAATCAGTTTTTAAGAACAGTGCAGTATTTTTCATTATTCTTCAAAAATTGAAACGTTTTAGAAAAATACCAAAAATTAACCCTAAGAAAATTTTAATATTCATAATTCAAAAACAAAGTTTATTTTGAAAAATAAAATTTATAGTATCAAAATGTGCTTAATACTATTCATCGTCGCATTTTAAATGGTTATTTTCATATATTAGGGTGCGCTCAAACTCAATATTATGTGCAACGCAATATATTGTATTTATTTAAAATAAAACATATTGTGGAATCTTGGGGTGTCACATGAAAACCATGAAAGGTATGGAAGAATAGTTCAATGCATTCATATAAAATATGTAGTCTACTATTGAGTTCAATAATGGTCAGTTAAAAATTAAATATAACAAGATATTTTCACATGAAAATCAGTATAATAAAAAATAAAATTTCATGAATTACGGGTTATGAGTATTGAAAACTAGTTCACGTATATAATGTAGTTAGTTTAGGATGATAAAAAAATCCCCACTATGAAATATATTGAGCATGAAGTTAAATTGGAAAATTTTAATGTGGGTGAAGATGAGTCTTAATAGGATTCTGATAGAAGAGTGGATTCCATCTAGAACAATTATGAGTTTATTTATTCATAATTACATTTTTAAGATTCAAAAATAAGATTAAATACATCTTATGATAATCCTATTTTAATCCCAATGATTATATTAAACTTTAATAGAAATTTTTTCTTACTGACATTTTAATGAACACTGTAGTTCATAAAAATATCGGTCAATACATATTGTAAAAAAATTGAGGAACCCACCGCTAACAATTTGGTATATGGAAGTAATTATAGAGTAGGTTGTTCCTTAATGTAATCCCATTTTTAGGATAATATAAGAAACCACAATAAGGAAAAAAATATGTACAAATTGTTTTATAAAAATGTGAAACATTTTTTTACTGTTTTTTGTGTTTTATATGTTTTTAGAAGAAGGAACGTTATTTATTGAATAATATTTAAACATATATATATTAATGAAATTATATGTTTTAGAGTAAATAATATGAGTTAATGAAAATTAAATGGATAAAAATTATGAATCTATATATCTAAAATTTATTTAATGTTAAGTAAAATTCTTTTCGTATTGTATCCAATGTGGAACTAGTGAAGATGCATGATTTTGTTAATAAACCAAGAATTCACTTAAAAGGTATAAGATAAGACCAAAAAATATTTTAATAACATGTGATATTGAGTCCCAATTGGGATATTAGAATAATAAAAATTTTGGTAAAAGGAAACCTAATATATTAATAAGGATACCTCACCAAAATAAATAATCATCTTCTATTTCAAGAAAAGAAGGAATTTCATGGATCATTTTATACATAATATGGAATTTAGTGATGATATTGGGATTCTAATCTCTAATATAAAATAAAAATTTAATGATAGAAATAAATTTATCACTTTGGTGGAAAAACACGTCAAAAATAATTCAATGATCATTATGATATTCCCGTATTTGGTAACATGCAGAATCATTACACAAAATATTGAAAAAATATATAAAAGATCCTGATAACAATTTATATCTAAAAATTTGGGTAGTAAAATTATTTATGATGAGGGAGATGGAAAAATCACAAGTGAGTTTATGTGATAATTGAAAACCAATAACTCTGCATTAAGAAATAAAATTACATCACTGGATACCGATGGTGATGACCTAAGAGTTATTTATATGTTGTGTGGGGGTGTAAAAAAAATTCATGTGTCAAGGAATTATTTTATCATACTACCATATAAATAAAAAATTCTAAAGAATATAAAGGTAGAACCAAAATCTTCAGTTTCATTGATTGATCAATTGAAATAAGAAATGTTACTCAAGGAGGTTGTTAAAAAATAAGATATTTATATATTTCACATAGATTCTACATGTATTAGTAATAATTCATGAATGTATATTTTTCCGTAATATAGATTTAAATAGGTAATATAATATTGGTTTTTAAGCAACACTCAACCTTGTTTCTCACACTAAATTTCATTAGAAACCCACATTATTCCCAATCCTTTATTTTTTAACATTATATGCAAGGAATTGTTGGTGATGCCAAATATTAATTAAAATATTGATATAAGATTATTAGTCACCATATTTGGAGTGATATCAACATTTGATATCTTTATGCTTATCCATGATTAAAAGATATTCCCTAGGGATGTGAAGATGATAGTTATCCCTTGAGCAGTTTAGTTTGAGTAGGTTTCCATAATCATTTTTCCTGAGAAAATCTAGAATTTGTGGAATATTTTTGAAAATATTTCATCAAATATGTTTTATTCATATTTTTTCTTCCTTATTATGATAGAAAAAACTCTAATGTTAAATTTAATAAGATTTAATTATCACTGTTATGTGAAAGTTAGAAACAAATCGTTAATTTATAAATATAAACCTATAAGTTGTTTTTTAATGTTCTAATTATTTTTAGTAACATAAGTACAATAATTAAGGTTGATAATTCCAATAAAATATATTTATAATATTATATCAGCTTGTGATTCTTTTTTAATAATCCTTATGAAGAAAATTCTATATTGGTATCATATTCTAGTCCATTTATTCAAAACATTGTTGTCTACATTTTACCCACTTTCTTTCAACATGGATCATTTCTTATATAATATTATAGTGTAATAATAGATGGAACATTTATTTTAGTGAATTGATTCATCCCTCACATATTATTATTATATATTTTTTTAATTAGGGGGATGGAGAGAGATGAAAATGGAAGAATTCATATAAACATGTAAATTTTATAGGAATTTTAATAAAAAAATATAATGGAGATATCGGTTAACAAATATATTATTTAATTATTATTGTTGTTAACAATCATGGTGGCAATAAGCATGATATAAATATATTTAAAAGGATAAAAACATGGAATATTATTCCCCAAGAATATTAATTGATTTTTTTAATAAGAAAGGACTTACAAATAAAATGAGTCAATATATTTTGTGGTTGAGTAGATTAGAAAAGGTTATTATGTTAGAAGTTCCCTTTTTTTAATTAATAATAATGAAATTTATCTTTATGTGGGAAGGGAGAATTTTTTTATGTTATTGGATATCTTATTGTAGATCCATTCACATGTAGTAGATGTTGGTAGGAGTGGATACTCAAGAGGGGAGGTGAATTGAGTTCCAACTAAAATTTCTATTTAACAGATTCGTCTTAAAAATCTTCAATTCATAAAACAAGTTAAACTATATTGAATTTATAAATATTGTAAATGTTCAGTTAGTTTCTCCAAGATTGATTACTTCTCAGTTAACTTAATCTTAAGATTATGTTAGATTTTGAAACTAACTTACTAATTCACAATGAGTAAAAACACTTACTAGTTCAACTATCAGAGTTACTCTAAAATAGATTTATATTTAAAGTACGTAGCAGCAGAATATTCAAAGTAGTTTTAACAAGGATAAAAAGCACAGCAGTTTAAAACAAGAGGTTCATTATCATGCTGAGACTTAGTCCTCTCAAACAGTTTGTATAAACTATGATCCACACCCTGGATTGAGGGTTTTACAACAGTAATCAGACTGTTCAGGTCCTCAGACCTCTACCACAGTTCTACGTGGGAAAACTAAACAACATCACACAGGCTTTCCAGGTCACACTTGACCTCTTCCACAATTCTCAATGGGATACAATAAGGTGTAAAGAGTTTGGTGTGAGGATTTAGTATCCTC
Organism: Viscum album; assembly: GCA_963277665.1. NCBI lineage: Eukaryota > Viridiplantae > Streptophyta > Magnoliopsida > Santalales > Viscaceae > Viscum > Viscum album. Next base: position 738,016,170 of record OY728146.1, on the reverse strand, counting down.
CAGTTCATCCCAGGAGTCATTGTGTCTAAATAGACAGATGCACACACACTGCCCAAAAGATTAAACAAAGGTTCACTGTAGAGAAAATAAATGGATAATTAGTTTAGAATTATATAAGTGATTGCAGATGTGATCTGGACTCGTTTGGATGTTGCAGATGGTATTTGAGTCTTTTTTGGTGAGGATGACACAAAACAGAGTGTCTTTGTTCTCAGATATAGTTATTCAGCCTCGTGCAAATGATGTTCAGTAGGCACAACAACTTGGCTTCAGTGTTTGTTCCAGGTGAATGATCTTCTTGAAGCTCTCTTGTATTTCATAGGTGTTCTTCAAGTTCTTATTTTATAGTTCTTCATACACACATACGCCCTTTTGTTATCTTATTATGTGTCTCTGTCTTGGTATTTTAGTGTCATATTTTTTCTTCTTTTACATCAGATAGATCTTCTTTTTTATTCCTTGAGATCCGGAAAAAATAATGATTGCTTTTTGACAGGTACTAGGTATGGTTCCCTGACATCCAACAACCAACATTAATTAATAGTATGTGTATTAAATTAAGCAAATATGACCGTTGGAATTAAATAAGAGTTAATATAAATTCAAATAGTTTTCATGATTGTTGGTGAGTCATGAGATCCGTAGGTCATTTGAATTTACATTGGTATCGGTAGGTCATTTGATCAGCATCGGCTTCGGTATGTCATTTGATCATCATCAGCTTCGGTAGGTCATTTGATCATCATTGGATTTAGTATGTCATTTGATCAGCATCGGCTTCGGTAGGTCATTTGATCATCAGTGCGACTGTTCTTATCATTGCGACCGTTCTTATCGGTGCGACCATTCTCATCGGTGTGACTGTTCTTATTGGTACAACCGTTCTTATCGGTGTGATCGTACTTATTGGTGCGACCGTTCTCATCGGTGGAACTGTTCTCAACGGTGCGACCGTTCTTATTGGTGTGAATGTTCTAATCGGTGTGACCGTTCTCATCGGTGTGACCGTTCTCATCGGTGTGACCGTTCTTATCGGTGCAACCGTTCTCATCGGTGACTCAAGAAATATAACTAACGGTGAGTCAAAAAAAATATAACTAACAGTGACTCAAAAATAAGAAATTCTCACAAAGTGTCTGTTTAATCCAGAACACTTCTAGGTCAATGGTAGGCCATAAATTAACATATATAAGCATATATAGACATGATTTGACATATATAAACACATTTAGAACAAATTTAATAAAATACTAAATTGACATATATATAAAACAATGATTTGTGATTATTAAAATAACTATCGCACAGAGAGTTCAATAGTAGAGATCAAGGAAGTTGAGTAATCAGATGTTGAAACTCTAAAATTACTGATCTAGTGGATAGGTTGAGCTAGTGGAATACCATTGAAGAAATATATAGGATATTTATTTGTTTGGGGATTTTATGGATTATTATGATATAGAAGAAGTTATTATGATATCCTAACCTGATTTTAATGGGTTGAAGTGTATAATGATTCCCTAAGTAGGGTAGGAGAAGTTTTGATTTGGGTTAGAGAATATAGGGATGAGTTTTAGAGTTATAGATATAAAAAATTGATATAGGATACCATATATAACAGTCCTTCTATGATGAATCTTATAAAAAATGGGAAAAAATTAAAATATTAGAAAAACACTAGACATTAATTAAATAATAAGAAAAATTCACTAGGATTAAACACTATAATTTGGAAAAGGATTTCATATTATCTAATGAATATGTAAGGATTCCCTAGTGCATGCATAATAGTTGATACAAAATGTTATGAAGAGGAAATATTAATTTTTTTCCAAAGTATAATGACACGTTATGTAATATAAATATACATTTCCAGAAACATAAAGGCTCTTACTATTTAAAATATAATAAATTAAAAAAAATTCCTATAATGATAAATAAAAGTAATATTTTTATACATAAATGATTACATTTTGTGAGAGTGTGATATTTCTAGGAGTAAACATGTAGAATTGAAATAATGGTTTCTTGAATTTAATAGATCAAGTGTATAGAAAAATTATTAGTTGAAAAGTAATATGTAAGATTAAAGATTATATATTAATTCATATATTAATGGTAAATGAATTATACATATCAGTTACCTAAGGATTTTAAATTGCATAACTACCATATCACAATGTGATATATAATGTTATGTTTCTTAGAAAAAATGGTATTCAAAAATCGAATTTTGAAATTTTTCTAGCTTTATTGAGATATTGAATTATTCCTAGGACGTTTCATTAAATATATAAGTGTTTCAAACTAAATATTTAAAGTTTATTCAATTAAAAAATACCATAATTTAAGAATGAAATATTATAATGGAAGATGAATTTTTTGTGGTGTTGTGTTATTATACAATGCTTATCCATTGTGATAATTTTATGAGTAAGATCATATTTGGTAAATTGGTTTCTGTGCTAAGATTGAAGAAGTTAAAATTACTATGTTTATTGAATATGTATATCACACAAAAAATGTGCATTTGGATTCCATATTAGCCTATTATGTTTCTATTTTTTGGGATATGTTCACATTGTGATGTAAATACCTCATCATTGATCATTATAAAGTGTAGTTTTTGGATGGAATCATTAATAAATATCATTCTTTTAATGTTATTAAATAAGATTGAGTGAGATATTTTATTGTGTATTTTTGTGACAGAAGATCCCATGATGTTAACATGAAAAATTCTAAATAATCCCATGTTAGGCGAGATTAATTCATGAAACAACTGAGTTACATCATGTTCATGTAGAAAAATATTAATTTCAATAAGATTTCATGGATAAATAAAGGATATAAATATTAAGTGAAATATAGTGTATCTTATAATAATAAAAGTTTTTTGACAGGGATTAAATGGGGAAATTTGTATTTTTATAATGAAAATTGAGACACAAAGTTGATGCTTTCAAGAATGTTCTATGTAGTCCAACATGATTCGGTTGAATAATTGAGATAAATATAAATGTCAATATGATGTTTTTGAGTTTGAGGATTTCCATATTCTAGTATGGAAACAATATTTGTGTTTTTATTAGAAGATAAAAACATAAAAAGTATATAGTCCAAAATGACAAGAAAGTAAATGAAGAGAATGATTCTATATTCTATTGAATGTCGTCTCTTTTAATAAAATAAAATTTTGGATGACACAATGTTATGGTTATCCTACATATCTTGTGAGTTGGAGCCAAAAATATTTAACAAAATTTTAGCATGAAAATAATATTTATGCATTAATAAATAAAAATAAGATAGGTTGAGAGAGATCAATATGGTTATATTGATTATTGTCAAGGTAAATAATTATCATTGATCATAACAGCCTGTGATTCATCTAAATTTTAGGGGTAAATAAGTGATGAGGTATTCATTTGAGATTTACATAACTGAAAAATGTTGAGATATTCATGTGGGGTTATTATACCAAATAAGGATTAATTTATAATTATTCAAAATTGGGGAAGAAGATTAGGTACATTTATTTTGAAGAGATATATCTCAACATTGGAGACCTGACAACAAGATTAGTCTGAATCATGTTTTTTATAGAAAATATCAATTGGTTCAAAATATTAAAAAAATAGGATTATCTGTCTTTAATAAAAGTATTTTTTGTGAACACAGTTATATAGGATTGATGATATACCATTTTGTGAGAACTATCCTAATAATAAAATGGATGTTTTTTTTGAGTGGATTCCAACAACTGTACGCTATATATGTGGTCATCTATATTAGAGGTTATCCTCATTAATAAATCTTGGTGTTTCATAATATTTTTTATTTACTAATTCCCATTTCAATAATACAAACCAAATGTGTGTTGATGATGGGTGAGTGGGATCAATTAACTGAATAGGTGAAGTGGTTTTAATTAGGAAAAAGTTACTCATACTAAATACCCCCCCCCATAGAAACCTCTATTATGTTTTTCCAATCTTATAGGAAAAATGAAAGGAATGTGAAAGGGATATTAGGAATACATTTGAGTTGGATTACCATAGATTCTATATTTAAACACCTCACTTAAATCAATGGATTGGTGGTGGATATAGGAGGGAAATATGAAACAAAAAAGGATCATAGGAATAGTTTCATAATTAGGATAGAGTGATTGGGGTCAATGGAAAAAATTGGGGCTAAAATAAGGATTAAAAAAATTAAAATTACCCTTTATAAACGAAATGTATCCTTAAGTCATGAAAATACCCATTTTTGGGCCACTGGGTACCTAATTAAAATCCCCAAGGTACTTAACCCACTATCCAGCATAAAGAGTTCTCAGTGTCTTAAACCAGGTATATAGTGTATCATATAGTCTTGGTACTATAGCTTCTAAAACCCTTAGCCTATATTAATCACTAAAGAAAACTTATAAACATTAAATCATATCTATAATCATTGAAAAATTCATTTTCAACCCTTAAAATTTATTACTAAATCCTAATAAAAAAATGAACCATCTCTCTAGATTTTGAAATTCAGAAAGTCCTTTGATTCATTAATTGAAACTCACCCAAATTACCAAATTTATATTTAAATCAATCCATCATGGACATAATTCATTATATATATTCCCCACCACATCAACATTAATTCACTAGTTCTCTTCAAATAAAATAATGATAGGTAAATAAAATATTCCATCGATAATTAAGATCTCAACAATATCACTATAATAAATGGGTATGTTGTATTATTGATTGATAATTTGTTCAATTGAATTCCATTAACTCCTTACTTTTAAAAAGTAGTTCTTTATTCCAGATATCATTTGTTAATTATTAATGAAAATATATTTAAATAACAATATTTTATATGATAAATATGAATTTTTTACATCATTAGGATTATATTTGTACATAAAAAATATTCATGGAATTGATAAATAATTTATTTATATATTTAATAACTGTATTATGATTCCATGAGTTGTATCTGAGTGTTACATGTTTATGCCACCCTCCCTGGTATCATTAGGATGTGATCACTTTTGGTTGCATCATGTTCCACTCATTTTTAGTAGAGGAATTATTTTCACTATAAACATGTATGGATGGGTTTTTTGGGTTTTTGGAGCATGATAGATGGGGAATTTATAGAATTATAGTTGAGTGGTACTGATGGTATTGGGAGTGGGTGTAGGTGGGGTGCAGAAGGATGGTGGTGCATGTGTGGCCCCTCATTTCTATGTATATAATTACGGTCTCAGGGACCACCAATAAACATGGTCCACTATGCTTTCGGTCTATTTCATTCAAGAGATTTGGGACTCCATCAGGTTGGCCCTCCAAACAATAAATTATAATAAAAAAAATTCAGTGGGTGATTTACAATCCTTGTGTAGAGTGATGATTATTGATCATCTTGGGTGTCTCTATGCATGTTTATTTATGTCTTGTGATCACCACTCATAATATACAGACATATATATATATTATAATAATGTAAGAACATAAATAGAATTTATGTATTATATTAGGGACTCTATGAAAGTATAATATATTTAAAAAAATCATATGATTATTTAGGAATAAGTTATTACATTCACAGGGAACATTATCAAAGGTTAAGGAAATTATATCGAAAAATTAAAGAAAAAACTAATTATATAATGTTCTAACCCAATTTATGCCCCATTGATCTATACATTTCATGAATTTTATGGGTACTACCAACACACTGGGACACATTTCTTACACTTATCCAAGTATAAACTATTTTCTCATGAGTGGACCTAAAATGGGAATAGAAATACTATAAGGACCCATCCTTAAAACATTTCATAATCTTGAATTAAATGGATAATTAACATTGAGGATATTTTCAGTTTTAGAGCTTTAAATAATTAAGTCATAACATATAAATAAATACTTTAATATTACTTAGTAGACACTTCTACTCAGTTTACATTTTTTCATAAAATAGAAAATCTTTAAAAAAGAGTCATGTCTAGTCCCATGATTTAGACATCATAAATTTTCCTTGATCCCATCCTTGACCATATTCATCTTTAAGTCCTTTGAAAAACATTTCAAAACTTGGGATGAGCATAAAAATCTCAGTAAGGGTTATAAAATAATGAAAGAAAACATTAGTTCATAAAAACATAATATTTTTAACATACCTCATGAAATCATAAGATTTATAAATAACACACAGTAATCACAAATCATAAAAGGTAACTTGTGGAATTAATAACATACTTATGTTGTAGCTTTCACAGCCACGTAGGGAGTTACATTTGGAATACCCATCCCAATATATTACCTAAATATCTCAGGAGAAACATTCACAATTACCTATGTCAGGTAACCCAAAGCATTGGAGAGCTATCTCAGTCTTACCCACCCTAGTTTTATCACGGAACCACCTGAATACATAAACAATGCCCAAGAACCATAACATATTCATAACACATAAAACAAACATAAAGGAAAGATAACATTTACACAACATTTAAACATATTTACATGAAAAATCCATTATCAAAACCATTTTTAATACAAAAATATTTAAAAGAGTATGTGTTATTTATTTTCCTTTTTAAAAACATTTCGGCTTGTTATGGAAGACAAAGATCAAATAATACTCGTGACGGTGTAAAAGGTCATTGTCACCGCTTGCATTAAAAAGTAACATTATTTTATATAATTTAGTAAAATGCCTCGTAGAAAAATATTCCCTTTGAATGAATAAAAATTTAAAGTTTTTTATACACCATATAAAAGAAATTTGTGTATAAAACAAAATATGCCTCAATGAAAGAAGATTGAGACGAAGTCCCTTACCTCATGTCCGAATTGAACTGTTCGTTATTTAATCTCCTGAAAAATATACTAAAGTTAATTTATATTTTCTTAAGAACCTTTTTCAAGTTTATTATTCTTTTTATATCACTTATTTCCATGTTATAAACATTATGTAATAATTTAATTTAATAACGGTCATTTTGTCGATATTTGGTACTTGAGTCAAAAATGAACTTCTAATATTTACAAGTTTTCCATGTGGTCAAAAGTTCATTATCTCCAGAATTATATTCATGATTTAGATATCATATATATCCATTATATATATATATTTATATTTATAATAGTACATAACATTTGTATGTAAGAAATTAAAAGCACCGTTCATGGAGAGGGTAAGTTGTACGTACGCATGAACACTACTTTAATTTCTATTTCGTATTTTTAATGAAATGAAAACATAATGATAAATAAGTATATTATAATTCCATTATAATATAATATGTAATTTCATTAACTCCATCCTTTATACGTTCCACGTATGGTATGAACGTGTCATATCACTTTGAGGGGGCAGTAGTCCACACTTCCTCAAATGAAATTATCGTGTTTACCCATTATGGAAACCATAAAGGTATGATATAAATGAAAAATACAGATGCATAGAGAAAATATAAATATAGTATATATCACATACAACTGCAGTTCCATCACAATGGCCACCATAAGTGGTAGTAGGAAAAGATTAAACAATCATCGTTTCGTGAGGCGTTAGTTCACCGTCCACAGAAACTGTATATTCTTTACCCATTAGACGGAGGTGTGTGTAAGTTTAGTTCAAATAATTCTCATAAAAAAACCTAGTATATTGTGGATACTGGTGTTGTTATAAAAGAAAATAATAAAAATATTTTAGGGGGTTGGAGAAGTAAAATAAAAAAATAACTTAAAAGAAGATGTTACCATTAAATCGGGTAACTCTCTTTGGTTTGAAGCAAAAGGATTTCTTGAAGTGCCTTCTTTCTAAGGTAAGGCTTCTAGGTGGAAGAGAGGGATCTTGAGAGCTTATTTGGGCAGATTTTGTACAAGCCATTGGGGCTTGATAGGTGTGAGTAATGGGTTAGATGTGAGATATTTTTATAATGGGGGGAGGGGCTCTTTAGGAAAGTTTGAAAATATTATTTTATTATATAATGATTTTCAGTTTCTAAAGGTCCAAAACTTATTAAGTCGAAGATAATATAACTATTTTTCAAAATAAAATCATCCAATAATAATGGGACAGGTTTTGGATATTGTTTTAATTTTTATAATCTTATTTATTTAAATCATTCATTAATGAGGTAAACACTGCATCCTTATTGTGTCATAAATAGTTTTATTTATTTGATTTTTAAAAATTATAAATAAAATACCATGATGATGGAAATATTTTTAGCTTTATAATGAATATTTATATTCAAATATATCAATTATATAACCCCACATTAAAAAAATTTAGCAAAAAAATACATGTTTATGATATTTCTATTTTTACTTTAAATGAAAAGTTATTAATATCATTATCTTACCCAAGTGTCTTTAAAAGGCCAAAAGTCTCACCCACAGATTGTATTGGTTGGAAATTACTCATCCAATAAGGTTGGTAAAAGTGTTAATGTAATTTTATATTATTATAATAGTGTTTTTACCTTGAATTACTCTATTTACCTTTAACCTCTGTAAATAAATGTTAAAAGTTGCTATTCACAAAAATTATTTTCACCTTATTGAACCACATTTTACATACTAATAACAATCATGTATGTTGGATTTTTGAAAATTCAATTCACAGAAGTGGTAATATTTCATTTAAATGAAAAAGTTATCTTTTTAACTACTACGTAGTGTTTTCACTATTCATCATAAATTAATGGTTTTCAAAAAAAACCAAAAATTTAGCCTAATCTATATTTAATATTCTGAATTTAAAAATTATATCTATTTTAGAAAATTAAAAACATAGAAGTTGGATTAATTAATTTAAAATCAATTCCCGTTGTCAAAACAAGAAAACGTGTTTTTAAGAAATAATAACTATCAAAAGATTGATACTTGTTTATGTCCAATTTCAAAGTGAAATTACTTATAATGACCAAAATTAGATTAAATGGTAAAAATATAATTTAATTACACTTTCAAAACAATTAAAAAGATAATCTAACCATATAAATAAATTATACTAAAAGGCATTTCTGAATTAAAATACAGTATTTTTTACTATTCATTAAAAATGAATTTTATCAGAAAAATACAAAAAATTTACCCAAAGTAAATTTTGATATCTAGATTCTAAAGGAAAATTTTATTACATAAAATAGAACATATAAAAGTGACTAAAACAAGATTTAAATAGGGTTATCCATTAAAAGGCGGTAAGTCGGCCTTTTAAAAAATATTAGAGTATTTATGCTTAAAATTAGATTCATTAACATTTTAATCCTCTAACATTTATTGGATAAAAGTAAAAAACATTTAACAAAAAAGTATAATCATATTGTTGTTAGTTCTATTCATTCCCTCCAATACAAGGGCTAGGCGTTAACTACTATTTAAAATAATATTATATTATTATTTTCCAGTATGACTCAGCGTTGTGTGTAACATTAAAATTCAAAGAAACCCATTTTTGTGTATCGGGTACACCAAAGAACATAGAATCCCCTTTAAAATAACATTAATATTTAATTCAAAAATATTAATAATTATGAAAATTTATTATTCTTTATTTACTTGAGATGTTACATCCATCCCCCCCTTTTTAAATTTAATCCTCACAATTTTTATTCACTTATCAAATAAGTGGGGGTATTTATCCCTCATAGAATTTTTAGATTCCCACGTTACCTATTCAACCATATGGTTTTTCCACAAAACATTTACCTGGTGAATTACCTTATCCCATAACAATTACTCTCTTTGGTTAAGAATCTGGACTGGATTTTCCTCATAAGAGAGATTCTCTTCCAACTGAACTACCTATAGGCTCAAAAAATGAGATGGATCTGGAATATACATTCTTAACATTTAAACATGAAAAACATTGTGTGCCTGGTATAAACTTGGAGGTAAATCCACTCCATACGCAACTGATCTAACATTATCTAAGATTTCATAAGGTCCAATGAACCTCATACTCAACTTTCCCTTCTTACCAAAATGCATCACACTTTTTCATGGAGAAACATTGAGAAAGACATGATCACTTGCCTCAAAAGAAGGATCCTTCCTCTGGTCATCTGCATAACTTTTCTACCTCCACTACTAAAAATTTGGGCTATATCCACTGACCTATAGCCATGGTTTTATAGGTCATTGGCTATAGCTTTTTTATTTCCATGGTTAAATTCAATCTTTGTGGCTAAGTCAATAATACACCACAAGCATCATTTTTTTCAATCTGTATCGGGATCCTCCTCTTCCCCCGATCCGTAGCCCTCCTCCCCCCCCCCCCCGATTCGCACCCCTATCACCGCACATCCCTCCTCCCCGACGACGTCTCCTCCTCCCCACAGCCCTCCTCTCCTCCCCCGATTCACAGCCCTATCACCATGCAGCCCTCCTCCCCGACAGTGTCTCCTCCTCCCCACAGCCCTCCTCCTCCTCCCCTGATTCGCAGCCCTATCACCGTGCATCCCTCCTCCCTAATGACTTATCCTCCTCCTAACGATCTCCCCGATGATCTCACCGTGTATCCCTCTCTCACAGCGGCACCCTCCTCCCCGATGAACTCTCCCACAGCAGCGCCCTCCTCCCTGACGACCTCTCTCACATGGGAACCCTCCCCCCCCCCCCCTATGACCTTTGTCACCATGGAGCCCTCCTCCCTGACGACCTCTACTCAGAAGTCTCACCATTTTCAGGTAGAAGCATATCGATCTTCATGCAATTGAGTTCGGGTGATACAGTGGCATTTAGATTATGATGGCTATGTAATGGGTATGGTTTGGAATTGTCTTTGGGGGTTTGGTTTGGTGGTAATCCCTCAAGTTGGTAGATCTTGTTGGGTTTTTTATTGATGTTTTGATGTAAAACTCTCGATATGGGGAATTTTGGTGATTTCTGGGTGATTTGATTGTGTATTTTTATTATGAAGTTGCTTGTTAGATCAGTTAAGGGGGTGGAGGGTTTCTTATTATCAAGGGTGAATGTGTGGGGTTTGGTTGTTATGCTTGGTGTGTAGGAGAGTAACCCTTATATTATTATGATAAACCTTAGAGTTTGGTGTTTTTGAAATGATATTTTGTTATGAAGTAATGATTAAAGGTAGTTTCATGATTTTGTGGTAATTATGAATGCTTAGGATTATAGAGCGATGGGTGTCTAATTATTAATGTTTTTATTATGAGATGATGTTGATTCATAATTCATCAAAAAATCATCTAATTAGGATGGCATTGTGTTCTCATGGGAAATATTCTCAAGTGGTTGTTTCCCTCATATTATGTTACAACTACTTTGATCCATTGACCAAGGCCTTCAAAAAGGAAAATCAATGGTTTTTTAAGTTATCCATGAGTTCTAGGAGTAGCAGTATCTAATTTTTAGTAGTGATATGGGATCGTAGGATGTTTAGAATATGTTGAAGAAATTTTAGTTCCTATTTGAAATGATTGGAACTCTAGAGGATATATGGGTGAAACTATAAGTTTCTATATTCAAAGGATATGAATTAGAATGGATAATATACATTTGATCATAAAAGAAGGAATGAGGAGGTTTTATGGATCTAGTTTTATTCCCTCTTCTATGAGAGGCTATAGTAGATTTACAGAATAAGAGCATGTTTTGGGGATTCATGGAGCTATATCATTATGGTAATCAGTAATGGAGTATGCCACTAAATTTGAAAGGTTTATTCATTTCATGCCATCCTTAAAATGAAATTTATTCATAAAAGAATTCTAGTTTTTAAATGGTCTTATGTACTCATTATGGGCATGAGTAGCTTCCTTTTATCTGGACACCTACTATGAGATATTCAAGAAATTCTGAACTATCTATGTAGATACATCCATTTCATAGGATTGTGCGTGGAGAAGGATGTAAATCGGGTAGGAATGAATGTTGTTTGGTGAGCCTCAGTATGAGGGTGAAAGAGGAAATTGAATGTGTAATATCTCATCTCAATATTAGAAAAATAAATGAACCCTGGTCTATTTATCATGTATCAAGAATGTGTGTGCATTCCCTTAGTATTGGGATGGGAAAAATAGGTTTTGTGTATGTGTTGAGATGTGGGTTTCTATATTATTTTATTAGGATAATCCATCCTAGGTGGAGTGACTTTTAGTATCATACTTGATGAGGTATTCCTAAAGTTATTATTTTTTTCTATAATTTTGATTTCTCTATCTAATATCTTTTAATGTATTATTTTTTTGGATATAATGTGTGTTTGAAAGATGATGGTTTTTAAATGAAGAAATTTTGTTGAGATTATTAGGCTAGGATCTTCTATAGTGATCATAATTTGATATGAGGCACTAGACATGTGTATGTAGGATTGATGATGGTATCGATAATACTATAGTGGGGAGATAAATACTTTTCCTTTTTGAGTGAAATCCATATCAAGGGATGGTGATCATTATCAAGGTTGTGAAATGTATGAACTTAGACAGTAAATGGATGAATTTAGTGTCTGGATATGGATATTGGATGAACCATATTTGGTTCCAAGACCACACCAAAATTAATGATTTACCTATAGTGGTTGGTATAGTCAGTGTGTTCAGTTAATTATGAAGAGTTTATATTGGTAAATATGCTATTTAGAGATTCTTTATTTCTATGATGTCATTCAGATCAATTTTTTGGGTTAAGTATAAATATTTTATATTTTATTGGGCTAATGCTTGAAAATTATAGTGTTGAGTTTAAAAGGGAGCTTAAAAAGGGTACTCTAAAGGCTGTTGAAAGTGTGTGTAGAAGGGAAACCAAGTATTCCAAATTGTTAAGAATTTATGACATAGATTCCATAACAATAATAATTGTTGAAAGATGAAAGGAAAGAACCAATTATCACATTTTCAGAAATATAGTTGGGGTTTGGATTAGTGGTAAGCACCCCGTAATACTACATGGAAAATGGGGGTTCAAAACCCATGAGGCACAGGTACTGTAGCAGTACTGTAGCGGTACTGTAGCAGCGGCGGCACTGTTCATCAGCAGGTACTGTAGTGGCGGCAGGGCACTGTAGCAGCGGCGATACTGTGCGGTACTGTAGCTGCGGGTTACTATTCACAGAATGTGAATTGGCCTTAGAATTTGGGCCTACGGGCTATGTAATGGGCTAAAAGCCCACTGGGCCTTCAGGATATGTAATGGGTTTCCCTCTACCCAGTTAAAAGAGGTATTTGCTTTGATTTAATAATAAAAATGAGGCTTCGGCCCCAACCCTTTAAAAAAACATTTTCAGAAATAGTTTCCACAAAGAAGGAATATACAATCAAGAAGATGGAAGATCATGCACCAAAATATTGTCTAATCATATTAGCAAACTGGTTTGAAAAATCCAAGCGGATTGAGTAAGAATAAAAGAAGGAAAATTCTCTACTTTATAAAATTGATAAACCTATATAAACTAAGAATAAAGGTTAATTCTAGAATAAGAACATGCTAAAAATGAGGTTTCAATCTAGAAAATTAAGAAGGATATAGGCATAAAGAGTTTTAGGTATTTTATACATTCAAGGAATGGATTTTCTAGGTTAAGAACAATGTCTAATACCTATTTCTTGCTTTTATGTGATGATGGAGGTTTACTTTATTCTCATATTTTGGTGATTCTTTATTTTTTAATAGGTAATTGAAGGTGATGTTTGAAAAATAAATAGCTTTATTAATGATCATGTTATTTAGTATTGGTATGTACATATCAATTTGAATATTATTTGTTCATTGTTGGTTATGGATTCATGTATCATTTATCATGTACAGTTGACACACTGATCACATATATATAAGAAGTTGTAATATCTCATTTATTTCCCCACTATTTTCTTATAGGTGGTTTCTTATGATAATACTGTTTCTATCCACCACCATCGAAGATAATGAGCTCAAGATTTGGGTAAGGTTTATTCTATTTTTATTCTTTGGCCCAATTTTAATTAGTGATTTTTTTATTTTTGGGTTCCTTATATTTTTGTTGTGTGTTTTTGATTTCATTGAGGTGGATTTGAGTTGTCGTTGACGAAGGATTACATGTGTATGAATAGGTATGCATATGCATATATAAGTTCCCCCTTTATATATAACCCATGGTAGTATGAATATAAATATTGGGGCTTGGTTTTCTTATATATAGATATGAAAAATGCATATGCGTGTAAGTGTAAAGGGGTATATGCAAGTATAAACATATATCTAAAGACCCCCTTGTGCATATTTTTCCATGAAAATATTGACATAGGGGATATGTGTCCTTATATATATGTTAAGTTGCATATGCATGCAAGCGGAAAAAAGGAATATTCGAGTTGTCGTCATCAAAATCAAACGCTCCTTGAGGTTGAGGTAGGGTCCCTCTCCTAGCCTATTTAATTAAATAATGTTTTAAATTGCATTTAGTTGCCTTCTTAATTCTGCATGTTTATATTAAATTTCAATTATTTATTAAGTTTTAGTTAAGATAATTGTTTCGTTTGATAAATAAGTCATGGTTTTGTAATAAAACCCCTCCAACGGAGGTGCGCTATCTGCGAAAACTCACAGTGGTATACCTTGCTTAACATTATTGCATTGATGTTTTCCTTATACTTGATGTCATTGTTAGTCATAAGTCACACATCATACTTGACCCTTTTTATATCCATGTAGGTGGTTTCCCTCTTTTTATTATAACGGTTGTTTGAACCAAGACGCTCTTTAAGTGCCGTTAGAATTTTAAGATGGGTCCCATGTTGTGGGACCATGTCACATGGCATGTGATATTTAAATCCAACCAAAATCCCAGTTCCATAGCCTAGGGGTCCCACATTACTAGTAATGTCAGATTACATGTTATGTAACCGGTGATTTTCCTGATCCCATGGAGTATTACTCTACGTATTCCTACACATTGCGTGATCTCCAAACCTCACCAAATCAAGTATATTAGGGGTCATCCAATCCACTATTCATCACAGATTAGCATTCATTTCTTTAAATATTTTGAGAAAAAATCCTCTCAAGCCATCCATATCATCCTATTTTAAACTAAGTGGAATAGATACTCCAATTAAATTCTAATCCACCTCCAAAATCCATGATAAAAATGACATAAATTGCCCTTATGAAAAACAAGGTCAAGGAAGGCACTGATTACCCAGTGGAAAACCACCAACCGACCAATGGCCACAAACATTTTGGTTCCAACCATCAACCATCCAGTACTTATTCTATATCCAACCCTCCCCCACTATCACTATTAATATGTTCATGGTGCTTTATAATAGCTAACCGGTGTCTCCATCTACTGCTTTTTAGGAACACCACATACTTCTTCCACCCTTTACTAAATCCATCCACCCGAAACATAAAATTTCAATTAAAACTTAATAATTTTAATTATAAATCACCAAAATTAAATTTTAAGAACCCAAAAAAGAAATCCATAGTCATTACAAACTATCCACTATATGAATTCTCATCCATGAGAAACATTACTAAGCATCACTGGTGACTTGAGGTTTCAAGGGTTTGGAGCTGCCTTCGGGACTACACTTTCCTTTCATAGTTTCCCATCCTTCACCTTATCTATTATTCAGTACCTTGAAGTCTCATTTACCTTATTCTTCTACGTATTTTTTCCTGGGGTTTGACGTGCATCAATCTTGAAATCACTTTTTTCAAGATCGATCACTAGTATTCAGGTTAACCAAAATGTTTCAGTATTTTTCAAATGTTTTCTAGCAGACGAACATTATTCCCTCAAATTTTCTAATTCTTTACTTCCCTAATAGAATAATTGATCCACCATAGGTGTACTAAACTGAGTTCTCATTGATTGGTTCTCAGGTTGCATGAAGTGGTGGATCTGGCTTTGTCTTTGTCCAAATATTCATGTTCTTTCAAATGTTAACCATGTTTCCTCTACCAGTGGAACCTGATTTTTCACTCTATAAGAGACTCTCGGTTTTCATCCCAATGGATTTAGATTATCAGATTGCATCTGCCTTTTTAAAATTCTTATTCTCTTACTATTTTCAGGAAAATTCTTGGAAATATTTTAGGTCGATCAAGAGATTCTTAAAGGGGAGACATATCATTCATTATTTTTTATTTGTAGAGCTTGACCTGTCTAAGAAACATCTAGAGTTTATTTGGTTCTCTGCAGAAAAACAGTTCAATGTTAAACAACACATTTTCTAGGAAACATAAGAGGAGTACTTTTCTTCATATTTTCTTTAAGGCAATTCCATAGTGAACTGCTATAGTCTCGGTCCAAAGGTATATTCAAGTCTTAATCTAGCACTCATCTTGATGGGTAACATGTGTTTTATGCTTCTCTAGATAGTGAGTCACTGGATACCAAGGGTCCTTTGACACATGAAGGGGAGGTGAGGAGGATCATCTAGTCACAGTGTCCTTTAAACTCAATAAGGGTATAATTCTCTGAAAGTTTTGAAGATAATCAGGTACAACACCCATGTGCTACAGATAAAACTAATCCTAAGAAGGTACGAGTGTCTCCTACTTCTTTTTATATTTAGAAATCAGGAACCACAGTACCTAATAGATTTTCAAGGGTTGTAAGCAAGAATCCTGAAACATCTGAGATAAAATCCAAAAAAGGTGAGGATTATCTGGCCATAAAGACTATGGAACCTATTAAAGAAAAAATACCATGTGTGTTTAGGAGATCATAGTCTACAATATGATCATGTGCGGGGGCAGGGGGAGGGGTGGGTGGAGGGGGGAAGGGGGAAGTGGTGGGTGGAGGGGGCAGGGGTGGGTGGAGGGGGGCAGGGTGGTGGGGGCAGGGTGGTGGGGGAAGGGGGCAGGGGGGATGTCTGCAGGGCAGGGGGAGGGGAGGAGGGATGGTTGGAATGTTGCCTCGCCTCCTCCCGCTCCCTTCTCTCTTGGATGGAAGATGTTGACCCGAGAATGTCACTGGACTAGGGAAACACGCCGCAGTCACGTCACGGTCACGCCACGGTCACGCCGCGGTCACGCGGTGGTCACACTGTGGTCATGCCGCGGTCACGCCGCGGTCATGCCGTGGTCACGCCAGTCACGCCGCGGTCACACCATCATCACCCAGCAGTCACGCCGTGATTTGGCCATGCTCCAGGATGACACCCTGTGGCGGTTCGCATTGATATTATTTCATGAGTCTTGTGATCAATATTGAGACTGAATAATCACAATTTTTGCTGGTGGGGTGATGACTGGAATGTTTCCCCGCCTCCTCTCACTCCCTTCGCTCCTCATCGGAAGATGCTGCCCTGCGGATGTCGCTGGACCAGGCCAACACACAGCGGTCACGCCACGGTCATGTCACGCTCATGTTGCGGTCACGCCATTGTCACGCTGCGGTCAGGCTATGATTTGGCCCTACTCCAGGACGATACCCCGCGGCAGTTCGCAGTGATAATATTCCATGAGTCTTGTGATCAATGTTGAGACTGACAAATCACAATTTCTGTCGGCGGGGCGATGACCGGAATATTGCCCTGCCTCCTCCCGCTCACTTCGCTCCTGTCCAGAAGATGCTGCCCCGCAGATGTCGCTGGACCGGGCCAACATGCTACAGTCATTCCACGATCACGTCGTGGTCACACCGTGGTCACGCCGCGGTCACACCGCGATCATGCCACAGTCATGCCGCGGTCACGCCGCGATAATGTCGTGATTTGTCCCTGCTCCAGCCACATCCATCCCACACCAGCCCCCTTCCACCTTCATTTCATCCTGCTGCCACCAGCATTCCAGCCCGCAACAGCCCCCCCTACCACCTTTGAATCAGCCCGCACCATCCCCCAGCACCTGCAACCAGCCCCATTCCACCAGCATTCCAGCCCCCTTCCACCTGCATTTGAGCATGCACCAGCTCCCAGCCACCTACAATCTAGCCTGTACCAGCCACCACACCATCCACCACCCCCCAGCCTCCTGAAAAACACTCATTCCAGCCCTCTTCTACCTACAAAACATCCCCATCCACTAGTTCCATCCCCCACCAGCCCCAGACTCTAATGTCATGGTGGAAATCTCCAATGTTTTTATGGTGATGTCAAAAAGTCTTCTAGGTGGATATATTGTCCACTAAATCCATGGACATGTGTAAAGAAATTAAAAATAGTGGGTTATGGTTTAGATATTTTTTGGTCCATGTATTTTGACATGTATCCCTCACATTTGGTTAGAAATAGCCACCTCTTTGTACCCATTGAAGGTTAATTACGAATTTTGAGATTTTCTAAAATTATTATGTTTGTGTTTCTTGTGTTCTTAGGTGAATTTAGGTAAGTATTATCAAAGGAGTGATCAACCTTTTTGGTGCTTTATAATTAGGGTTTTAAGGAGAAAGTGTCCTTGGGGTCCTAATTGATTATCCCCCTTCCCCTTTTATTTCCTTTTCACTTCTTTTAATTTCCATTTTTACAAATTCCATCACTTGTGTTTCCACATTTCATCTAGTGAATACCCCATATATATATTGTATCATATCAATAGCACACTAGAAACCCACCAATAAGATCCCATCATATGTACCACTTACAAACCAGTAGAAGGAATTGTAGAAGCTCCCAAGCACAAAACCAACAAGCACTCCTAGGGGAAGTATAACCAAGGAAACAAGGTGGCTAAAGGAGAAAAATAAAAACCCAAAAAGAAGTAGTCACAAATGATAGTAACCAAAAACACACACACATTCATGAAATCACTCACAACCACCCACCCACCCACACACAAGCTTCTAAAATCCATCACCCATCCAAAATTCTAGCTTTATCCAAAGAAATAGAACCACTGAACCCCCATCCCCGCAACCAACATCAACCAACCAGACCAGCATCCCTATCCAAACAAAGCCTAGAGTGAAAGACCTCTAGACAACTATGCCAACTAATGGACACTACACCAACACCTACTTGCACAAGAACCCTAAATCAAACCAGATCCAACCACAATAAGCACCTATATTAGACACAAAACCCAAAATATTATCTAGAAACCAAATCATCCCCAGACCACCATATGGCCCCATCCATCACCATCTGAACACCTTGAATCAAAATGGACCACCCCACCATAAGAAAGTCTAAAACAGTCAACTAGTACCATCCATCTGAAGTGCCCTGCATCACCCACGCCTAACCCATCATACAAACTACAGAATCCCAAAGCAGTCCCTGATCCAGATGTGAGCTAATACCCACCCTGAATCCAACACCTCTAGACCCACCAAGTAGTCAACATGCACCCGCCCTAGAAAGACATCCACCCATATACCAGAAACATGCCTCCAAACCTGCAGCATCTAGCATCTCAAGGGAATTTTAGAACATCCACTATAGAAATCCCTACACCATCAACAACCAGAATACACAAGATGGGGACACTGAGCACAAGACAACTGAACTTACTCCACTATGGATGGAAACCGAGCACAAGCCAACTGAACTTACACCAAAACCTACTTGCACAAGAACCCTAAACCACACCATATCCAACAAAAATAATCAACTATAGTAGAAACAATACCCAAAATATTAGCTAGAAACCAAATCATTACCAGACCACCATCTGGCCCCATCCATCACCATCTGAACACCTTGTATAAAAATGGACCACCCCACCATAAGAAAGTATAAAAACCAGCAGTCAACTAGTACCATCCATCTGAAGTTCCCCGCATCACCCACGCCTAACCCATCATACAACCTAATGAATCCCCAAGCAGCCCATGATCCAAATGTGAGCTAATAACCACCTTCAATCCAACACCTCTAGACCCACCAAGTAGTCAACATGCACCCACCCTAGAAAGAGAACCACCCATCTACCAGAAACATGCCTCCCAGCCTATAGCATCCAGCATCTCAAGGGAATTTTAGAACATCCACCATATAAATCCTTACACCATCAACAACCAGAATACACAATATGGGGAAAATAAGCACAATCCAACTGAACTTACTCCACTATGGATGGAAATCACATTACTCCTCCAACCAATTACAAGTTTATAAAATAGTAATTCACATAAGGAAACCATGTGTCCTAGTTTCATGATGTTAAAATTTATAATAACTATCTTCCTCACCAAATGATGTTAAACTAAATATCTAAATCCGAGGCACACGGTGTTAAACTCTACACAAGGTCGAGCTGCAATAGGAGTTCAGTATCGAGATGAAAGACCACCCCTTTATCCAATAAATGATTTCATTAATTGTATGAAATGGGATGGGCTTGGGTAAGAGGGCCAAAGGTTACTACATATATAATGAATGTCTCCATTTACAGGTATCATTTCTCAATATTTTAGAATCTAAAAAATTGGTTGATTGTATCAACTTCGTAAATCGTATGGGTTTTTATAGCTGTTTTCATGAAAATCCATGCAATTGCGAGATATGGGTGTTTGGTAAGCGTAACATTGAGGTGGAAAGGGTTGATGTCTCAACTCAACACATCACTGTGAATTTTAAAGTGGGAGTCACAATTTTCTTTGTATACTGTGTATATGCTAACTATGATTTCATGGGAAGGAGGGAGTTATGGCAGTCTTTATAAATTTTCTACACTGGGAATATGTCTTGGTTTATGGAATGTGATTTTAACACTATTTCTGAGGCTTGTGAGAACAAAGGTGGTGCATATTATTCCAATGTTTCCATGTATAACTTCAAATTCTTGGTGTCTTCAAATTGATTATTCGATTTGTGGTATGAAGGTGGACGTTTCATATGATGTAATAATAGAAGAGGCAATAGGTGTATGTAGAGAAGAATCGATCGCTGCATAGGAAGCATAAATTTCTTGGATTCTTTCACTTATATGTCGATCAAAAACCTACCTAGAACCCTCTATGATCATTCTTTGGTAGTGATCAATATAAAAATGGGGAATAAGGGTCTTTAACCCTTCATCTACTCAAGAATTTAGTCAAAGATGGAAGGCTTCACACAATTTTTCATTGACTCGTGGTTGAAGCAAACTAAAGAGAGTCCATAGGAATGCCTAATGAAATGGTTGAAACATCTATAAATTAGCCTTTTTGATTGGAAGAGTGGAAGAATAAACAATTACTATTCTCTGGAGTCGATTCAAAAAGATATTGAAAGGATTGAAGGCAATCTAGAATGGATTTGGGATACTGATGTGTTTTTAGATCTCAATGAAAAGCAAAGGTTACTTAATGATAAATTGCTGGAGTTTGAGAGGACTTATAGGTATAAATCTATAGCTCTCTGGTAGAAGTAAGGTGATCAAAAGATGGCCTATTTTCAAGCATTTATTAAAGAGAAAAGGGTGTCATTTAAGGTAAATATCAAACTACAAGATGTATCCTTCACTAATGATGTGGTTATCGCTCGGAACATGGACCTTAATCATTTCAAGCCTCTACTGGAAGAACCATCTTACTAACCGGAAAATAGTTTGTATAGGGATGAAGAGGATACACGATTCTAGCAGGGCATCAATTGTTTGATTAATTATATTGACAATAATTACTTTGAGGCATTTCCAACTAGGTAGGAGACAAATGAATCTATTTTCAGTATGAAATATGAGAGCACACCAGGGCCAAATGGATTCCCTGGATCGTTCTTTATGGATGTATGGGGAATCATTGGAGATCAGGTGAATGAAGCTATTTTGTATTCCTTCAAAGTGGGGGCTCTACCGAGAAAATCTTGTGCATCCAAGGTGGTCTTCATCCCTAAGGTGGAGCAACCTGAAACATTGATTCAGTATCACCCCATTTTCTTATGAAACTTTGTGTATAAAATATTATCAACCATCATGAATAAGAGGATGTATACCTTTGTTATGAGATTGGTTTTTGAGGAACAAAATTGGTTTATTCATGGGAGAGGCATCCATGGTGAGGTAGGAATTGTGAAATAAATGGTGGAGGATATCAGTAAAATGACTCTGGGATCAAACATCATCATCAATGTTGACTTGGAAAAAGTGCATGATAGGCTTGAGTGGTGCTACCTCATTATAGTTTTTAGGATTTTCGACTTTAGTACATGGGTTTGTGATTTGATGTTCAGTTTTTTTTCTTCCCTACAACTATCCATTTCCTTCACAGGGAAGAAATTTGGATTCATCAAAATGGTTCAAGGTCTCTGGAAGGATGACCTCATATATCCTACTTTATTTATCAAGGTTCATAATGAAATATCAAGGAATATAAAACACAACATGGAGGATGGGATCATTTTTCCTTATAAAAATAGGTAAGTAGATAGTATGATATTGCATTTGATGTTCGTTGATGATATTATTTTCTTGATTAATGGTTGGAATTGCTCCTTCATAAAAGGATGGGAAAAGTTAATAAATATATATGGGGAAAAAATTGGTAGAGGATGAACTTTGAAAAGATCAATGTTTACATATCTTGAAAATGTGGGGCACGTTGAGCCAGGGATATCTGTAATAATTTGGGTATGCATAAGATATCTTCCTATGATTTATTTGGGTGTACCCATTTCGAGCCGCAGAATCAATAAGTGTTTGTTTGAAGAGCTGATATAGAAAATAACAGGTCAAATATATAATTGTAAGAATGTATTTCTATCCATTGGGGGTCTCATATCATTTATAGAGAATGTGTTATCATCTAAATAAATTCATTTTCTCTCTATTATTAGGTTACCAAACGGAACAATCAATATAATTGAAAAAAACTGAAGAAGATTCTTTGGGATGACAACGATATGTGTAGATTCCAATGGGTGAGCTACAAGTGGTTGGAACTAACAATTGATGAAGGGGGAGTCAACTTACAAGATATTACAGAAACCATTCATTCCATGAAAGCGAAGCTTTAATTGGAGATAATTTAATGGGATTATAGTTGGGAGAGATTCATGAAGCACTGATACAGAGATATGTTGAATGACTGGACCAGTGGAGGGAGTTTTGAGATCAGTTATTGGAGATACAACTTGAGTGGGGAACCCATATTCATTCTAGGTTGCTCGGAACCAGATTTATCCTTCAAAGAAGTAGCTGGGTATCCGACTCTCATCTAGGAAATGCTCAACAATAAACAATGTGAGATTTTTGACAATATTGTACTAAACGAGGAACTGGATAAATTCATCCTTATAGCTCCAAAGTCATGGTGTTTTAATGTAAGTGGACTTCGAGAATGTTTGCATGTAAGGAATGGAAATGATGAATGGGAAACAACCCTCTGGTGAAAATGTATCACATAGAAGCTAAATTTTCTTGTTTGGAAATTGATGAATAGGTCTCTTCCAATAGAAGACTATATATAGAAAATTGTCTATCTCTATCCTCTCATTGTTGGTGTTGCGATAAACTAAATCGTACAATGTACACAATTCTAAACCACTGAGAAGCACTCTTGACTCTTCTCCCAGAGAGTTACTAGGTCCATAATATGCACTAAATCCCAAAGTGACTGAACCTTTGTTATCCCTTATCATCCCTCCACCTCTCATGAAGTCATCAACACATGACCCATCCACATTGAGTTTTAGCCTAAATGGAAGTGGTTCCCAACATACCCACACTCCCCTACTGGAATTTTTATTTTCATATTCTAACAGAACTACCCTTGGAATAAAATTCCTATGAGATGGGAAGGCATACCCACCAACATGGATACTCCCTAGTTTAGCCACTCGGTTTCGTATCCATACCTTTATCCTATATTGAGATAACTATCTTACCACCCTTTGTTCTAAGACTCCCAAATAACCCATAACCCAATAGAGACTTACAAGATGTGCACTTTAGCCTCCTCGCCACATGTATTTGTCCCCTGAAACCAATTAAAAATTCATTAATCCATGGATTCACCACCTTCATTCACATCCATGAAGCATGCCATAAATCTGCATAATCCTGCCAAAACATCACTCTTGAGAGAAATATTTGAGAACGACTCTTGACTTAGTGGAAAATGACTCAAAAACTCTAGTGGAAATGATGGAATGGAGGATTAAGGTACCATGGGAGATTACTTATATTATCAAGAATGGGAAGATATTGTTGGATCATGAACATAAGGTCAGGCATACACCACCTGAAGACACACCCCAAACTATATCCACCACACTAGACAATCAAGAGAACCAGAAGCCTACAATAGTAATCCAAAACAAAGAAGAATCACCAGAAATCCAACCGCTATGCACCCAAAACATGTTACCAACTATAGTAGAAATCACAAACCAACCAGAATCATGCACCATGTAAGGGTATCTTGTACTACATCATGTAGAAAAATCGAAACAGCAACACCCCCAGCTGAAACCCATCTTTAAAGGTCCTATAATTCCAAACATCAACACAAAACACACAACCTCATCACCTAAATCATCCAAAAGAAACCTATAACACCACTATGAGAATATCTGTAAGTATCTATTGGATAAACCCAGCATCTCCCAGCCTCAACCTTAAGAAGCACCCAAAGTAAGGGGGGTTGCTGTTCAGGGGGTCCAGCAGGGGGGGAAGATTTTCAGGGGGGGTCCAGTAGGGGGGTTTCTGTCCAGGGGGGGCTGCTGTCCAGGGGGGTCTGGGGGGGGCTGCTGTCCAGGGGGTCCAGGGGGGGCTGCTGTTCAGGGGGGTCCAGCAGGGGGGCTGCACTATTCTTATTTATTGAGTTATATTCATTGTGAATATTATAAGATGTTTTGTTTTACCATAATTTTAGGGGATGAGCACCACTATGTTCTACCTTGTGTTGTAAGTACTTTTGAGCTGGTTCCAGACTTCTTTGATAGTTTGTCTTCTAGGGAGACTCATTTAAGTGCAGTTATATGTTTTTTTATATTTGGATTTGTTTAATTATTATTATTTAAGTAGATTTTGTGTATAATTTAATTTGGAGGGGACTGGCAGGGGTAGGGGGAAACTGGCAGGGGTGCAAGTGGGGGATGGTAGGGGGTGCAAGTGGGGGACGGTAGGGGTAGGGGGAGGGGAAACGGGATGGGGGGTCTGGGGGGTGTTCAGGTTCTGGGGGGGTTCCAGGGTCTGTCCAGGAGGGTGGGGGTGGCTGTCTAGGGGAGTGGAGGTCTGGGCTGTCTAGGGGGATATGTCCAGGGTTTGGGGGTGTCTAGGGTATGGGGATGGGGGGTGTCTAGGTTCTGGGGGGGGGGGGGGGGGTTTAAGGGTCTATCTAGGAGGGTGGGGGTGGTTGTCCAGGGGAGTGGAGGTTTGGGCTCTCTAGGGGGATCTGTCCAGGGTCTGTCCAGGGGGGGTGTCCAGGGTATGTCCAGGGGGGTGTCCAGGGTCTGTCCGGGGGGTGTCCAGGGTCTGTTCGGGGGGTGTTCAGGGTCTGTCTGGGGGGTGTCCAGGGTCTGTCTGGGTGGTGTCCAGGGTCTGTCCAGGGGGTGTCCAGGGTATGGGGGTGTCTATGGTCTGGGGGTGTCTGGGGTCTGTCTGGGGGGGGTGTCCAGGGTCTTTTTAGGAGGGGGGCTTTACAGGGGGGCTGTCCAGGTGGGAGGGGGTTGTCCAGGGGGGGTTATGTAGGGTGGGGGTGTCTAGTGTCCAGGAGGGAGGGGTCTGCAGGGGGGTCTATCCCGGGGGTGTCCAGTAGGGGGTGAAAGGGGTGTCCGGTAGGGGGGATGTTGTCCAGGTGGGGTTGTCCTGGGGGGTTTCCAGGAGGGGGGGCTGTCCGGGTGGGGTTGTCCTAGGGGGTGTCTAGGAGGGGGGGCTGTCCGGGGGGTCTGTCCAGGGGGGTGAGTGGGGTCTGTCCAGGGTGGGAAGGGGGGCTGCAGGTGGAGGGGTGCATGGGGGGACATTAAGGTGTATGTGGGGTGAAAGGGGGAGAGTGGGGGGGTTACAGGGGGAGGTGGGGAGGATGCAAGGGGCCAGCACCGGCTAAACAGTGCTGTTTGTTTTACGAAATGTGTAGTCATATAGCCACGGTTTTAAACAGTAGCTATAGGTCTACAGCCACAGTTCATAATCGTGGATTTATGTCTATATCCACGGTTGCAACTATGGCTATTGAAGATTAGTGATTTTAGCCTATGCCATGGGTTGAAAACTGTGGCTTTAGGGTTGTTTCCATGATTGGAACCGTGGTTATAGGGTTATAGCCATAGTTCAAACCGTGGCTAAAGGGATATAGCCACAGTTGGGAATCGTGGTTATAGGCTTTACTCTATAGCCATGCCAATACTAGCCATGATTGTGGGAACTGTGGCTATAACCTATATCCACGGTTTTTGGGCCTATAGCCATGGTTTAAAACCATAGCTATAGCCTGATTTTTTAGTCATTCCCCTCTGAGTTGTTCTCATGTGCTTCTGAATCAACTGAACCTTTTCTGCCATCTCTTCTACCAATTCTGGTCCCATCATCTTCCTTTCACCTACTTCATCCCAAAAATCTGGAGTTCGACACCGCTTCCCATATAATGCCTCAAATGGAGCCATCTCTATACTGGAATGAAAATTGTTAGTATAAGAAAATTCAACCAAAGAAATATGTTGGTCTCAACTTCCCTGGTAATCCAGTGAACAAGCACATAGCATATCCTCCAAGGTCTGAATTGTTCATTATGACTACTCATCTGATTAAAGATGAAAAGTTGTACTAAAATTTAATTCAGTACCAAATAACTTTTGAAGGCATTTCCAAAAGTTAGAAGTAAACCTCGGATCAAGGTCAGATACAATGTAGAGAGGAACTCTATGCAACATGACTATCTCTTTAACATACAACTGAGAAAGTTTATCTAGAGACAAAGTATCTCGAATAAGAAGGAAATGAGCTGATTTAGTCAATCAATCAACAATAACCCAGATTTCATTATTACCTTGATATGTCTTTGGTAATCCCACAATGAAGTCCATGGATATATTTTCCCATTTCCACTCTAGCACTGGTAAAGACTGAGTCATCCCTTTCGGCAAATGCCACTCTGCTTTAACTTGTTGACAAGTCAAACACTTCACAGTAAAGTCAGTAATATCTCTTTTTATTCCATCTCACCAGTAATACTCCCAATGATATCTGTACATATTAGTACTGCCAGGATGATCTGAAAATGGAGAACTATAATCTTCACATAACAACTCAATCTTAAACTGTGAATCACAAGACATGCATAATATGTTCCCAAATCTCAAAATACAATCATTATCAACATTAAAATCAGTCAACTTACCCTTCTGAACCAACTCTACCTTTTTTTCAACCCACTATCTTCCTTTTGTGCTTTCTTAATTATGTCTAATAAAGATGACTTCATTGACACCTGAAACAAAATAGAGGAATTTCTCACACCAATAACTTCTATTCCAAATTTTACCAAATAAAAAACCAAAGTATATCATTCCAAAAGTATCATGGTTAATGAAGCATTACATTTTCAACTCAAATCATTAGCCGCTTTATTTTCCTTTCCCTGATGGTAATGGATTATGCAATCATAATATTTTATTAATTCTAGCCATATCCTATGTCTCATGTTTAATTATTTTGAAGTGAATATATACTTAAAACTTTTGTGATCAGTATATATTTCACACTTTACTCCATGAAAATGATGCCTAAAAATTTTTAAAGCAAACACAACCGCATCTAATTCCAAATCATGCATAGGGTAATTCAACTCATGAGGTTTCAACTGAAGTGAAGCATAAGCTATTACCTGATCATTCTACAAAAGTACATAGCCAAGTCCTTTCAATGAATC
This sequence comes from Viscum album, assembly GCA_963277665.1. Taxonomy (NCBI): domain Eukaryota; kingdom Viridiplantae; phylum Streptophyta; class Magnoliopsida; order Santalales; family Viscaceae; genus Viscum; species Viscum album. Next base: position 737,988,465 of record OY728146.1, on the reverse strand, counting down.
ATCATAGTAGATAAAAAACTCACCATCTCTGTAAGTTTAGTCCAAAATAAGAGCATTCATCAATCTTCTTTTCAATTCCTAAAAATAATAATCACATTTTTTTTTCAAATGAACATAACACCTTTTCCAGATAACATAGTCATTGGGCTAGATAACCATGAAAAAATTTCAACAAACCTCCAGTATTATCCTACAAAACCAATAAAACTATGGATCTCAGTTATATTTGTGGGTCTTGGCCATTCTTCAACAACTTTTGTTTTAGCAGGATCAACAGTTATTCCATTTTTTGAAATAATGTGACCAAGGAATGAAATTTGATGTAACCAAAAGTCACACTTGTGGAATTTCCCATATAGTTTCTTTTCTTTTAAGGTTTTCTAGAAAACCTTTAAATGACTTTCATGTTCCTCTTTACTTTTGGAATAAACCAAAATATCATCAATGAACACAACCATAAACTTATCCAAGAACTCATGGAAAAATCTATTCATAAGATCCATGAATACAGTAGGTTCATTGGTTAATCCCAAAGGCATAACCACAAATTAATAATGGCCATATCTAGTACAAAACATGGTCTTCAGAATGTATGTTTACTTTACTTTCAACTATTGGTGCCCCAACCTCAAGTCAATCCTTGAAAAATACATATCTCTCTTTATCTGATCAAACAAATCATCTATATAAGGCAAAGGATACTTATTATTAACAGTGATGTTATTCAATGCTCTATAATTAATGCAAAGTCTCATTGAACAGTCTTTAATTTTATCAAACAAGATAGGATCACCCCATGGTGATGTGCTAGGTCGAATTAAACCTTTATCTAAAAACTCCTGCAATTTCTTCTTTAACTCTAAAATTTCAATTTGAGCCATTCGAAAAGGGGGGTTTGAAATTGGCTTAGCATCAAGAACAAAGTCAACAGTAAATTCAACTTTTCGATCAAGTATTATACCATGAAACTCATCAGGAAAAACATCAAGATACTCATTTACCACTGGCACATCATTAATTTGGATAGTTCCTTTATTTTCAATAATATGTGCAAGGTAACATTCATTTCTATATTTTACTAATTTCTCAGCTTCATAATATGTTATCAAAAGTAAGGGTTCATTCTTGTACACAAACTGAAAATATTTCTTAAAAGAAACCTATTTAGCTCTGAATTTAATCGTATCATGATAAACAAAAATCCAATCCATACCCAAAATAACATCAAAATCTTCTAGAGGCAAACCAATATGGTTTTTAGGTAGATTCTTTCCAAACACAAGGACAGTAAGGTTTGTTTAATTTCTTTTTGTCTCAACATTTCCCCTCGATGTTTTTACCATAAGTTCAAGATTCATATCTTGATATGGAATTCAAAATTTACTAGAAATATTCTCAGAAATGAACAAATGTGTAGACCCTGAATCAAATAACACATTGACATAATCTGAACAAACAAATAGTGTATCTAATACTACTTCATTTGTTGGTCCAACATCTGCTGAAGTAGTTGCAAAGGATTTCACCACCCCTTTCTGCTCGTAGTATGGAATCTTTCCCTCAGTTGAGTTCTTTATTGGAAACTGATTTCTATAATGACCCATTTCATTGCACATAAAACATTTTACTGAATGTAAATCAGATTTTGTCTTACCATTACCCTAATCTTTTTTAGTGCAATTACGATCTTTATGTCCCATTTTACCACATTGGTAGCATATAATAGAATTAAAAAGACATTCCCCATCATTCTTTTTACCACAATTTTCAAAAACTATAAACTTAAGTTTCTTACCATCAGACTTTTTTGAAGAGTTATTCCCTTTCATCTGCCACCTCGACCTATTATTTCGTTGTTTGTCAAAGAACACCTGATTATTGGAAAACTCCATTTCCACCTTATCTGCACATCGAACAAGTTTTTCATAACTTTTGAACTCATGAGAATATAATGTCCTTTTATACTTTGGCTTTAATCCTGATTAAAAATGGTTGATTTTACAATTAAGATCTCGTATGAAATTCGGAGCATACCTTGCCAGTTGAGTGAATTTTTTTTCATAAGTATCCACAGAGTCATCCTCCTACCTAAAAACAAGGAATTTTTCTTCCATACTAAGACGAACCACCTTAAGAAAATATTTCTCAAGAAAAATACCTTTGAATTCATCCCAATAAAGATCATTAATCTACTTACTATCCCTGATATTTTTCACCATTTATCAGCACTGATCATCTTCACCTTCAAAACGGTAAACAACAAGACTAACATTGTGATGTTCTGAACACCCCATGACATCAAAAGTCTTATCCAGTACTTTAATCCACCCTTTAGATAGCACAGGGTCAGATGATCCTCTGAATGATGGGGGATGTTTCCTCATAAAATGCTCCACTAATGACATGTTCCTCTATGGTTGATCTGGATGATCTCATGTATGGATACCACAACTATTTATAGCCTGATTCAATTGTTCCATCATTGCAACAAACTATTTAGTTCTGATTCTAACCATCTCAGGTTTATGATTTGGAAGGTTGTCTTCCTCCTGATGTTGTCCCATCCCAACTACCATGTTTCCTCTACATAAAACCATTCTGAACATAGAAATATCTTAGGCGAAGCAACATGGAAATATTTAAATGCTATATCATTTAAAAATTGACATAAATTAATTTATGGATATTAATTTAAAAATATCCTAACTCCTAAATTTATCTAAACCGGCCTCTGATACCAACTATAAGGACTCGACCTTATTACATTACATAACCTTGAATTAAATGGATAATTCACATTGAGGATCTTTACATGTTTATAGATTTAGAGAATTAAGTGATAATTTATACATAACAACTTTAATATTACAAAGTAGAAACTTATGCTCAGTTTTTATTTTATTCATAAAATAAAAACTCTTGAAAAAAAGAGCCATGTGTAGTTCCATGTTTTAGACAACATGACTTTTCCTTTATCCCATCCTTGACCCTATTCATCTTTAAGTCATATTAAAAGCATTTCAAAACATGAGATGAGCATAAAAATATCAGTAAGGGTTATAAAATAAATAAAGAAAAAATTATTTCATCAAAACATAATCTTTTTAACATACCTCATAAAATCATAATATTTATGAATAACACATAGTAATAACAAATCATAAAGGTAGCTTACGGAATCCATAACATACTTATGTTATAGCTTTCACATCCACGTAGGGAGTTACATTTGGAATACCCATCATAGTATATTCCCTAAATATCTGAGGAGAAACATTCACATTTACCTTTGTATTTTTACCCAATGCATTGGAGAGCTATCTCAGGCTAACCCACCCTAGGTTTATTACGTAACCACCGGTATACGTAAACAATACCCAAGAACCATAACATATTCATAACACATAAAACAAACATAAACGAAAGATAACATTTCCACATTATTTAAATATATTAACATGAAAAATCCATTATCAAACCCATTTTCACTACCAAAATATGTAAAAGAGTATGTGGTATTTATTTTCCTTTTTAAAATCATTTCGTCTTGTTAAGGAATCCAAAGATCTAATAATACTCGTGGCGGCGAAAAGGTCATTGTCACCACTTACATTAAAAAGTAACATTTTATTTGTCGTTTATTAAAACATCTCATAGATAAATATTACCTTTTAATGAAATGAAAATTCAAAGTTTTTTATACATCGTATAAAAGAAAGTTGTGTATAAAACAAAATATGCCTCAATGAAAGAATATTGAGACGAAGTCCCTTACTTCGTGTTTGACTTGAACTGTTCATTATTTAATCGCCTGAATAATAAATTAAAGTTAATTTCTACTTTCTTGAGAACCTTTTTTAAGTTTATTATTCTTTTTATATCAATTATTTCTATTTTATAAACATTATTTAAACATTTAAGTTAATAACGGTAGTTTTGTCGATATTTGGTACTAGAGTCAAAAATGAAATTCTAATATTTACAAGTTGTCCATGTGGTCAAAAAGATAATTATCTCTAGAATTATATTCATGATTTAGATATCAAATATATCATATATATCCTGTATATATTTTTATTTATAATAGTACATAACATTTAGAGGTAAGAAATTAAATGTAACGTTCATGGAGACAGTAAGTCATACGTACACATGAACGCTACTTTCATTTCTATTTCATGTTTTTAATGAAATGAAAACATAATTATAATTAGGTATATTATAATTCTAGATTAATATCATATATAATTTCATTAACTCCTTCCTTTATATGTTTCATGTATGGCATGAAATAGTCATATCACTTTGAGGGGGTGGTAGTCCTCACTTCCACAAATTAAATTATTGCGTTTACCAATCATGGAAACCATAAAGGTATGACATAAATTAAAAATACAGAAGAATAGAGACAATATAAATATAATATATATCACATATAAATACGGTTCCATCAAAATGGCCACCATAAGAGGTGGTAGAAGAAGATTGAACAATCATCGTTTCGTGAGAAGTTATTCTGTCGTCCACATAAACAGTGTGTTCTTTACCCATTAGAAGGTGGTGTGTGTAAGTGTAGTTAGAATCCTTATCATAACAAAAACCTAGTATATTGAGGATACTGTTGTTATTATAAAATAAAGGAATAAAAAGATTTTAGGGTGTTAGAGAAGTAAAAGAAAATAAAAGAACTTAAAAGAAGACATTACCTTTAAATCAGGTAACTCCCTTTGGATCCTTTCGAAATGGGAAAGCGGGCCTCTGAGAGACGGTGTCCTCCCCATGATCGCGTTCAAGGGTTTCTCTCCTTATTCAACCCGGAGAGGGGAGGCTCGTGAACACGGCTCTAGTGACGCCTCCCCCTTCCTTATGTCCCTGTTCTTCCTTTTTCTCTTCTAGGTTAGCACTCTATGGTCTTCGCGATGTAGGTGAAACGGTATGATGCATTGAAGTTGGAGATTAGAAGGTGCTCATGTGCTGTTTCCATCATCGGTATTTCCCATCCTTCTTGATGGCTTCTTCCGACTCCAGTGGTGGGTGCGATTTGGACTCCGGCATTGATTCTTCTACGGTTCATATTTATCCAGATCCACGCTCAGAGTGGCGGTGTTTGGTTAGATCGGCCTGGATCTCGTTGCTGGCGACGATACCTTGACACGGGGTTGGGCCTCCCAGTCCTGGGTGATGGTGGTTTGGCTCAGAGATCTATGGTATTCCTTACTCTTTGGTTTTCTGGCGTGGTTGTGATGTTGAAGGAGATCTCATGGTGGTGGTGGGGTTCTTCAATTTTGGTTCTGGCGGCTGGGCCTTTGAAGGGATGTTGATGCTTCTGCGCTAGTTGTTCATGTTTGTTTTCTGGGCATTGAAGGTGAATATTTTTTGTTGCTGATGTCTGATGCTGTGTATGAGATATTGAAGGTGCAGGAGAAACTCTTTTCGGTCCTCTAGCTTGGTGATGGTGGATTTGGTCATGTGATGTTAATGTGTGATGATTGTTGAATGGTTCTCCTCATGGAATTATGTCAAAGTGTTTTCATTGTGGTCTCACGGTTTGGGTTTAAGGAAATTTACAACTAGTTCAACTACAAGGGGTGCTCCAGAGGAGGTTGAGATCCGGGAGCTTTCACTTGTCATTTTTATTCGGATTCGGATGTTTGAGAGGGTATGGCATTGTCATCGGTACCAGGCTCATGCATTTATGCATGGGACGCTTGCCGAGTAGCGATGAGAAGGGGAAGCTGGTCTTAATGGTTTCTTTTGCTGGGTTGGGGTCTTGATTTTTAGTTTTGAATGAGTTTTTTTTTTTGGATTTGAACGGACTATGGAGGCTTTTTTTTTCTTTAAGTCGTTGATGTCATGTTGGTTTCCCCTCACCCCTTAAAAGAGGGTTTTTAATAAAAAAATTAATTTTCCGTCACGTAACTCCCTTTGGTTTGAACCAAAAGGATTTCTTGAAGTGCATTATGTCTAAGGTAAGGCTTATATGTGGAAGAGAGGGATCTTGAGATCCTATTTGGGTAGATTTTGGATGATCCAAGGGGCTTTAGAGGTGTGAGTAAGGGGTTAGAGGTGAGATCTTTTTATAAGGGGAGGAGGGGCTCTTTAGGAAAGTTTGAAAATATTATTTTATTATATAATGATTTTTGGTATCAAAAGGTCCAAAACATATTAAAGTCGAAGATAAGATGACTCTTATCTGGAAAAAAAATCATCTAATAAAAATTTTACAGTTTTTGGATATTTTTTTAATCTTTATAATCTTATTTATTTAAATCATTCATTAATGAGGTAAACACTACATCCTTATTGTGTCATAAATAATTTTATTCATTTGATGTATAAAAATTATAAATAAAATAACATGATGTAGGAAATATTTCTATATTTCTCATGAATATTTATAGTGAAATATATCAATTATATAACCACACATTAAAATTGTTTTAGTAAAACAATACATGTTTATGATATTTTTATTTTTACTTTAAATAAAAATTTATTAATATCATTATCTTTCCCAAATGGCATTCAGAGGCCAAAAATCTCACCCCAAGTATTTTCTTGGTCGGCCATTACTCATACAATAAGGTTAGGACTAGTGTTAAGGTAATTTTATATTATTATAATATTATTTTTACGTTGAATTACTTAATTTACCTTTAACCACAGTAAATAAAACTCAAAAGTTACTATTCACCAAAAAATATTTTCATCTTATTGAACCCAAATTTACTTACTAATAAGAACCATGTATGTTAGATTTTCGAAATTCAATTCACATAAGTGTTAATATTTCATTTAAATGAAAAAGTCGACTTTTTAACTACTACTCAGTGTATTCACTATTCATCAAAAATTTAAGGTTTTCAGAAAAATACAAAAAATTCAACATAATATATATTTGATATTCCAAATTCAAAAATCATGTCTATTTTGCCAAATTCAAAAAATATAAGTTGGATTAATTAATTTAAAATTAATTCCCATTGTCAAAACATAAACTGTGTTTTTAATAAATAATAACTATCAAAAGATTGACACTTGTTTATGTCCAATTTCAAAGTAAAATTACTTCTAATGACCAAAATTGGATTCAATGATAAAAATATAATCTAATTACACTTTAAAACCAATTAAAAATATAATCTAACCATATAAATAAATTTTATTAAAAGGAAGTTTTGAATTAAAATACGGTGTTTTTCACTATTCATTAAAAAATGAATTTTATGAGAAAAATACCAAAAATTTACCCAAAGTAAATTTGGATGTCCCAATTATAAATAAGAACTTTATTTAGTTAAATAGAAAATATAAAAGTGACCAAACCTATATTTAAATAAGGTTCTCCATTAAAAGGAGGTAAATTGACCTTTTAAAGAATATTAGAGTATTAATACTTAAAATTAGATTCATTCACATTTTAAGCCTCTAAATTTTATTGGATAAATGTAAAAACATTTAATAAACATGTATAATCATATTTTAGTTAGTTCTATTTATTCAAACTAATACAACAGCTATGATTTAACTACCATTTAAAATAATATTATATTATTATTTTTCAGTATGGCTCATCATTGTGTGTATCATTAGACTTCAAAGAAACCCGTTGTTGTGTATCGGGTACACAATCGAACAAATAATACCCATTAAAATAAAATCAATATTCAATTCACAAATATTAATAAATATTAAAATGTATTATTCTTTATTTACTTGGGATGTTACAAATACAATTTTGGATGAAGAAAAATATAGTGAAATAAGAGGTTGTTTATTTAAACTTTAACCAAACAAACCAAAGTAATCGAATGGATTTCAAAATATAAAAATGATTGAAAAAGTGATTTGGTTTCATCCCCATTAAGAATGATAAATTTAAATACCAATATCATTAAAATTTATGATTATTTATTAAACTTAATAATTAAATTAATTGGGTTAAGTGAAATTAATCATTTCATTGAGTATATAGAGGAATTTCATTAATATCTACCTGAAGGCCCTAAACCCATAATTTTTTTATTATTTTTTGATAATACAACTTTAAAAGGGTTATGTGGAACACATACAAGGCCTGAAGTATTAAAAGACATTTACATGACCCTTACATCTTAGAGAAAATCACTAAGACAAGACAACTTGGAACTACTCATCCATATAAAATGTCATGATATCAGCACTCCACCTTCACAAGGTTGGTCAGCTAGTTGTCCTATACAGATCTACGTAGGCCTGGTGCTGAAGGCAAAGTCATGCCCTCTCAATCTTCCAATTTGAGTTAGCTCTCCTCTAGTGAATGAGCCTGCTCTAAATCATCATCCCAAGCCTTTTCCATTGCAATCTGATTGGTATATCTGAAAATTTCATGTGGCACGAAGGCCTTGGGGTGGCCTGAAGGCATTGAGGTGGCTCTAAGGCCTTGAGAGACAACTGGCCCGAAGGCCTTGGGTGGCCTGAAATCCTTACAGGACCCGAGGACTAAACTGGTGGCCCAAAGGCCCAGATGGATGAATACTTCCGGCTACTACAGTACCAAACAGTGCCTTCTATAGTAACTTCTACAGTGCCTGCTACAGTGTATGCTTTATTACTACTACAGTACTACGACAGTGCCTACTATAGTAACCCAGAAATATGTCTCCACTCAGATTTGATCTATGTTCCCTTGGATATACTTGTGGAGTCCTCACCAACCGAGCTTAGCCTCATGTGCAAAATTTCTTTAATAGATTACCAATTTGGGAAGGAAATTTTTTTAGTTTATGCTCTTAATATAAAGGGAACTACTTCCCTATATATATTGGGGAATGAAAAATACAATATCCTTTTAGATATAAAAATAAAGGAACTTTAAATTTTAATATTATCAAAGATAAAATATGTTGATAGTAATTATGAAAGGAAAGCATTAAAAATAAGTTGAATGTATCTATGTTAAGGATTAATCATTATTTCAACATTGATATAGATGGAATAATTTAGTTTGGAAGTTGATTGTGTGTGATATTGATAATATTATTCAGGAAGAGGATATTTAATAATAAACATATCCATCGTTCTCAGTATACCCATGAATAAATAATATATATTGAGAATATTGAGAGATCAACTAATCAGAAAACATAAAGAGGAAGAAAATTTAATACACCTCAAAGAGTTTGGTAAGATAGTATGTAAAGGTAGAGTGTATAAAGACCAATTGGATGATTTATTTTTCTCTCTTCAGAGGGAATTCCCCTGTGTGGCCTTTTCGAACCCTCTACAAGTGAAAACCCCCCTCCCCCATGAAGAAGTCACTCCCCTAAGGTAGCACCCTAGCTGGGGAAGGAGATATTGCCAGCTGAGATAGTAGAGCGTACAAGAGGTTGATGGCCCGACAGCAATGTTATGTCATAGCGATCCGTCAGTAATTGGGTCGAGCCTCATTTTTTCCACCCAGATGTGACCGGGCGACCTGGCAAGCTGGGTGGATCCCGGGGGAGAGGCTCACCCCGAAAGTAGACTCCCAGGATTTGAACCTTGAACCTCCCAAATAATGGATTCATTGTGCAACTCTCCTTCAATTATAGAATTATTTTAGTACTATATTATAAAATATACCTAGTTATATATGTTTTCTAAAAAAATTAGTGAATTTATCCATAGTAACTAAAATTACAAGGTTAATTTTGCTTTGGTTTCTTAAAAACCAGTCTATTTTTTCCACATTATATTAAAGGCATGGTGAATTTAGAAACATTTTCATAAAAAACTACTCATTTATATATATATATGTATATCATTTTACCGATGAATACAGATACGGGGACATATATATATAATTTATAATTTGTATAATAATAATAATAAATTTAAATTTTAATTCAGAATTTTATTTTAATAATCATTGTGTTTGTGTGTAAATGTGTACACCATATGTATTCAATAATTACATTTAAAAAATATATTTTAAATATATATATATTAAATATACATTTAACACTTTATATTTTAAAATATAAACCAATGTGTGATTGTTTGTGTGTTGGCATGTGTGTGCATACATACATATATATATATATATATAGTACAACAAACACTCATAGAAACACACATATATATATATATACACATGTATATTTATACTAAAATACATACATGTATATATATTTATAAAAAATAAAAAAGTATCTTTTAAAAAATGAAATAGAAATCAAGGTCTCATTTATTACAATATATGCCCTTCCTGGCATTGCTCGTTCTCCACATTAGGTGTTGACCAAACCCCAGGTCTCGAATGTGTCTTGAAGAGATGAATGATCCTAACCCATGGCCCCGAGGGGATAAAATATAATAATTATATATAATTATAAATATTAATTATATTTAAAAATAGATAATATGTATATACAAACACACACAAACACATAAATACACCCACACAAACCAATATATACATATATATATACACACATATATACAAAAAACATAAATATGCACACACAAACACACACAAATATATACCTAAAAACACATAAACACACACACACACATATATATATATATTAAAAATTAATATTTAAAAATATAAACATATATTTATATTATAAATTAAAATTAAAATTTAAAAATTTAAAAATTTAAACAAATTTGTATATTTGTTGAGATGATTTTACTATGTATATATATTAATGTATCTATAAAAATTTTATATATATAAATATATATTATATTAAAAATAAGATCTAAATTAGTTGGAATTATACTTCTAATTTGTATCAATTTTTAGGGGACACAGTGGTTTTTATTTCATGTATTTTAGATAAGGTATAAGACTTTTCCAAATATTTGGATATATTTTTTATATTTCATGAATCTTGATAAATTGCTAGAAAGGAAAATGATTGAGATTTTAGGTATTTTTTCAATAGTGGCTTGATTATAGAAAAAAAGAGAAACAACTAAGTGCCTACTATAACTAATTGAGGTCTATATGAACCACAAGATTCATATTGGTGGTCCACATGGATGATGATGGGTGTCCCTACATGCCCACCACCTCACTACTAAAGAAACATAGAAAAAACAACCTTCTTTTATATATGTTTTTTATAATAACTAGATAAAAATATTTTATTATTAGTAAATTTAGTCACAGATAAAAGTAATAATTTATTAGCAATTATTTTAGCTCTGATAAAAGTTGTACATTTATCTTTATTTTATTTGACATTAATAAAAGTATGCTTTTATATGTGCTAGTAATTTTTAAAATAAATAAATTATTTATTAGAGGTAAAAAATTTATGTGTTTACTTCAATGAAAGATATATAATAGTTAATTTTTAAAGAATTTTTTAATTAATCATTTAAAATTTAATAAATTTTCAAATTAATCTTTATATATTATATATTAAATTTTTATATAAATATAAATAGATGTGATATATATATATATATATATATCCTAATTAATATTATTCCTTAGTAATTAATATTATTTTATAAAAATATTTCTATAAAAATAATATTATATGCTTTTTATATAGATGAATATGCACAATGATAACATACATCACCTATCACAGACCCACACATGTATCATTGGTATCCTCATACACACATATATGTAATTTATTTGAAAAAAAGATGATAATATATATAAATCGTTAACTAAAAAAATGGAGCTATAATATGAATATAAATTTCAACAAAGCATATATATATTTATATTTTTAGTAATTTATGTAATTATAAATTTTTCTATATTTTTAAAATTTGATTGTTTTTAGTTTTATTTAGAATTTTTATCATTACTAATATTATTTAAATTCATTATGTTACTAGTTATATGTTTTGAAATTATTAAATTTTATAGATATCAATATAATATAAATTTTTCTTACATGAAAATTTAAAAAAAACGTTTTAAAATATAAATAATAAAGAAAATATATAAAATAAAGAACAGTATATATATATTTTGAAACCAATTGATAATAAATTTAATGAATATTTATATTTAAGTTATTAGTAATGTTTATTTTTAATCATTTTTAGGGTAAACATATTTATATTTTAAAATGATTATAAATTTATCCAATTAATGTAGTATTTAAAAATAATATTTCACTTATATGAATAATAATAATTTTATATATAATTACTCATATATAAATATAAATTTTTATTATTTAAATCTTTTTCTATGTAGTTAATAATATATACATCCATATAATACATAAAAATCAAAACACTATTTCATCTATACAATTATTAGTATATTTACATTCAATTATGAAATTAAACAATTATACATACATATATATATATTAAAAAATATGTATTCATTTGTAAGTTTAAAAATATTTTTTATAATATAATTAGAAATATTAAAATATAATTATAAACTATTAATATTTATTCCTATGAATAATATAATAATATATACTAGAAAATATGAAAATTTTTAGATATAAATTTTGAATTTTTTACATTCAATAAATATTTTTATAATTAATATTATAAAAGAAAAAAATTATTTATTTATATTTTCATTGTTTTTTATAAAAAAAATATTTCACTATTAAATATGTAATTTATATTTATCGTAATCATAATATAATAATATTGTAAATATAGTTGATTGTAAATTATATATTTATATTATATTGTTATTATATTGAAAATAATCATAAATAAATTTAAATATAGTTATTAATATACATATTTATAATGTAGTAAAAAATTATTCATTTATATAATTAATAAGAAATTTTAAAAATAATTAATAATTAATAATTAATAATTTTATTTATATTTGATTAATATTTATACTTGTTTATAATTTTTCATTTCTTATATATATATTCTATTTAAATTTTTTTTATTTATTTATTTATTTATTTATTTATTTATTTATATATGATATTAATTTATAATATATAGTAAAATTATTTACTCATTTATATAATTAATAATATTATTTAAATGAAATTAATAATTTTGAAGTGTAATTGTTAATTATCAATTTTAATTATATAATTAATAAAATATGCATATTTTAACTATAATAGTATTTTCCATATAGGTTTTATCAATGCTAATATTATTAATAATAAATCTATTTTTATCACTCCTAAATTTAGTGTTCATAAAAAATTACTTTATTGCCAAATAATGTGTAATGCCCCATACTCTACTATAGAAAATAAACATCATATCTTGTAATATAAAAATAATGTTCTCTTTAAAGATAATTTAATGAAAAAATGAAAAACATTAATTTTAGATATTTAAATTGAAGATTTTGGCATCATTTTGAACATATAATATCAAAATTAGCTTATAATGAGAAATTGATAACCTTCTGAAGAGGCTAATTTTTAGTCAAACATAGAGTTTCACAAAATATGTAATTTTTATGACTTTATAAATATATAAGAATTGACTATAAATTTTTAAAACCTTTTATATATTCTAATATTAATTTTAGAAATCACATTATTTGTTTTAAAATATTCACTAAACTATGAAAACTTATAGAAAACATTTTTATATTTAATTAAAATGTTACTTTAATATAAAATTTGTTTCTAAACCATTCTAGGAATCAAGTATTTTTCAATGAATATTCATTTATGAATTGCATTGGAAGAATATTATCTTTTATCTATTTTATAATAATTAAATTTTTATCTTTATAATCATAATCCAAGATAATTTTACATTAAATATAAAATTTAACCATAGAAACATTATTTCTCTAAAAATAGGTTTTGATGTTTAAGTGTTAATATGTTAAAAATAAGTACTCATACATTTAAAAAAATTATTTGATAAAATGGATATTAAATTGAAAAAACAATTTTGGGAATTAGGTCAATTTTAATTTTCATTATTAAAATGAATGCTATGTTTAAAAATTAGTTTCCCTGATAAAAAGTAAAGATGGTAAAATATGATTCTTTATGGTGAAAATGAAATAACATGTTAAAAATGTATCCAAATGGATGGGTAAGGTGTGACTTAACCAAGCCTCACCTCCTTCAATAATTTATTCAATTTGAATCCCTTAACCCTTTAATACATAAATTAAATTATTAAAATTCCATGGGTATTTCCAAAACTACCCTTCTATTTAATTATAACATGGTAAAATCATCAACACTTCATAACTCACATATAATTATAATTTATCTTTAAATATATTCTATTTATCTCTTCTTATAACCCTCTTCCACTTTCAACAGTTGTTGGACACCATTACATAGAACAAGTCCCTCATTTCCAAGGATGCTTCCATGAAAAATATAAGTCCCCAATGTGAGTATTATAAACTACTTAATCTTCTTCTTAATTATCATAATTAATATTTATCCAAGTCACACATTTATAATGAAATAATTTTCATTTATATACATTACTATTACCATATTGATGTTATTATCATTATTTATTCATATACCCCATCTATTAAGGAAAAAAATAGTTGCTCGTCCGTTGTGTGGAATACCACCACCAAGATGTAATGTGTTTTATTTTTCTAAAACTCTTTGTGAGGTCAGATATAACAATGGTATTAATGGATAAGTGTGATGTTTATGATATCATTAAGGTTTCTTTTTGTAATCTTTTTTAACCTAAAAATGACATGATCAACAAATGATCGTCATAAATTTAGTCATTTGAAATAATTATACTAAGAATATAGTTATTTATTCAAATCGTGTAATATTTTCGTATATCTTACTTCATCTCCTACTCTATTCATATTCTAATACATCACACAAATAAAAACTAAATAAAATCATTATGCTTCTGTAATAATTCTATTATAATAAAACCACATCATAATCATTAATTAAACCATGGTATGTTCTTATTTGGATATTATTGAGTTAATAAGGTTTTCCTTATGACTTTTTCATTCCTTCTTGTTTTGAAATTCACAAACACCTTATCTTTAAGCAAATATGTTTTTACCCTTGTTTTACTTCTATAAGGAAAATTTCCCTAAGGAAATTTACCTCTTTCTTGTTTTCATTGTTCATATCAATATTTTTTCTTAAGTATAAAAATTGGATTCATATATATATTCTCAGAATCATATAATACTTAGATATGAAGAATTCTGTTTCAGGATCCGAATTCTCATTATGAATTCTGTAATGAATTCTCATTACGAATTATGATGACGAATTCTCATTTCGAATTCTAATGAAGAATACTCATTACGAATTCTGTGATGAATTATCATTACGAATTATGATGATGAATTCTCATTACGAATTCTGATGAAGAATTCTAATTAAAAATTCTAATGACGAATTCTCATTACGAATTCTGATAACGAATTCTCATTATGAATTCTGTGATGAATTCTCATTACGAATGCTGTGATGAATTCACATTACGAATTCTGGGATGAATTCTCATTACGAATTTTGTGATGAATTCTCATTACAAAATTTGTGATGAATTCTCATTATCAATTCTGTGATTAATTCTCATTACGAATTCTGTGATGAATTCTCATTAAGAATTCTGATGACGAATTCTCATTACGAATTCTGGTGACGAATTCTCATTACGAATTCAGTGATGAATTATCATTAAGAATTCTGTGATGAATTCTCATTACTAATTCTGTGATGAATTCTCATTACAAATTTTGTGATGAATTCTAATTAAGAATTCTGTGATGAATTCTCATTATGAATTCTCATTACGAATTCTGTGATGAATTCTCATTATGAATTCTATGATGAATTCTCATTATGAATTCTGTGATGAATTCTCATTAGGAATTCTGTGATGAATTCTCATTACGAATTCTGTGATGAATTCTCATTATGAATTTTGTGATGAATTCTCATTACGAATTATGTGATGAATTCTCATTACGAATTCAGTGATGAATTCTCATTATGAATTCTCTGACGAATTCCCATTACGAATTCCAGTGCAGAATTCTCATTACGAATTATGGTTGTGAATTCTGATTACGAATTATGGATACGAACTTTTATGAAATTCGACTCCAAATTCTTATGATAAATAGAATCTGAATATCCCTGTAATATAGACTCCGAATATATTTTTTTGTTAGACTCTGAACCTTTTACTTACACTCTGATTTGTTAAGTTTGTTATAAAACGATGTCGTGCTTTCAGTTACACATGTTTTGCTATAAAATGATGTCGTCCATTCTGTTTTTAACTAACCGTTGGTTGAGTGAAATGTGTACATGTCCCTCCAAAATTTAAGGAAAATATGACCGTTGGAGGAGGGATCCGACCGTTGATACCGAGCGTATAAATAGGAGCTCATTTGAAAGAGCTCAATAAGAAGTTGATCACTCTAGAGACCACAAGCTGTTGAGGTTATTTCTAGAGAGAGAATATTTTCATGCCTTGTGCTTACTGAACTGCTCGTTCAGATTGCTTTGTGTGACTTCGAATGTTGGGGATTACATTTAAGTTCTTCCGTGGATAGGAAGACAGAGGTGTCGACTACCTTGAAGTTCAAGGGCTTCCTTGCTAAGGAAGACAGAGGTTCCAACTACCTTGAAGCTGAGTGCTTGCAGGGATACCAAGACAGAGACTCTGATCATCGTATTGAGGGCTTACCCGGGTGTGGGTAAGACAGAAATTCTAGAAAGTATAAATCAAGGGACCTTTATCCAAGGTTTTTGGATACCCTTCTCTTTGGGTTAAAATATTTATATCTTGTTACTTGTTTTTGTTACAAGTTTATCTTTTCCACTACATTTTGTATGTTTAAGAAAGTATAACTATCTTATACTTCCTTACACTTGTATATTCTGATTCAGTTAGATTATATACTCCTTAAGGTATAATATTATATTGTAAACTTTGGTTAAGTTTCATTTTCTAGATCCATATTTCCTGAAATAGCTTTTCGGAATCACTTTCCAGATTTAAGCAAGTGTATAGAACTAGAAGTTGGTAACTTCATAATTTGTCCCAATATTTCAATTGGTGTTATAGGTGTTGTGAATTTTCTTAGTTTAACTTTTTTAAACTTATATCTTTCCTTTTTTAAGGTAATTTTTTAAAGTGTACAATTCACCCCCCCCTCTTGTATATTGAGCATCTATATCATTATTTCGATCCTACAATTGGTATCAGAGGTGGTATCCGAAATACTTATATTCACATATAAGTTTTTATTGCTCAATTTTTCATTGTTCTATATTTTCCTTTCTTAGGAATATTCTCCTTGAATTTGAAGTTTTTTTATTAACAAGTTTTTGTGTAGAAAGATTATTAAGATGGCAGGAATCAATGTTGGTTCCATCGACAACCTAAATCCTACAAGACCACCAATTTTTTATGGTAATGACTACGAGGATTGGATAGATCGAATGAAGACTTTTGTTATCAATACTGGAGTAGAAAATTTTGTTATGCTTACTGGAGGTTATCAAATTCCTGATAAGGAAGTTAGTACATTCACTAATCAAGAGAAGCATGATTATCAATTAAACTATAAGGTACGCAATACTTTACTATGTTCAATGACTAGGAATATATATATCCAAATTTCTTCTTGTGAAGCAACTAACTGTATATGGAAGAAACTCAATGTTACACATTTTGGTATATCCAAAGTGATTGAGACTAGAAGATCTATGCTTAAAGCTGAGTATCATGGTTTTAACTTTCTTTATGGAGAACCCATTTGTAAGGAGCAACAAATATTTATGACTATCGTGAATAGCTTACAATCTAAGGGAGAGAACGGTCTGGATGATGAATCTCTTGTTGACAAGATCATTGATATTATTCCAAATGAGTGGGAATCAAAGAGAACAACAATTGATGAGAATAGGAAGGTCACTCAAATTTCCTTAGATGTGTTGTTTGGAACTCTTCTCCAACATGAAAAAAGGATGAAGAGAGAGGACGAAAACATCAAAAAGAAGAATGGGAATGGTACTGTTTCTTTTACTACAATATCAAATCACATGAAATCTAAGACTCCTAAAAGAGTAACTAGATCCAAATATAAGAAGGTTTTTATCCAATCCGAATCTAGTGAGAGTGAAGTCTCAGAGAATGAGTTAAAAAATCTTTCTCGAAGGATGAACAAGACATCTGGACAAAGAAATTTCGAATCCAAGTATAAGAATAAGGAAAGGAAAGATAATAAAGATTCAGAAGTCACATGCTATGAATTCAAGAGAGATGGACACATAAGACCTGATTGTCCTTTGATCAAGAAGAAATAAAGAAAAGAGAGGAATTATGAAAGGAATAGGAAGAATTATTTTAAAGCTAAATCTAAGAAAGTTCTGAAAGCTAATGATACTTAGAGTGCCAGTGGTGGTGACTCTTCAGATGAATCTTCAGATTATGAATCTTCTGGACAGAAGAATCCTGGTCTTATATCCAGATTACCTACTGAAAATCATTGCTTTATGGATAAGGTACACAATACTTAATCATTGACCAATATTTCTTTAAATTATAATGATAGCAAATATTATAACTCTTCTGATGAAGAATCCTCTTCTGGTGAAGAAAATACTTTACCTACCTATGAAGAAGTTTCTAGGTTTTATGAACTTCATTAGATTGAGAATTCAAAACTCAATAAATAACTTGATAAGGCAAATTCTAGGAATACTACTCTTACTAAAGAAATATTAGATCTTTCTAAAGATCTTGATAAGAAAAATGCTGATTTTATAAGTATTTCAAAAAGTCTTGAGGAAGTAAATTCTGAGAAGAATAAACTTTCTAAAGATCTAGAAAAAGTAATTTCAAAGAAAAGTGTTTTTGGGCCTAGCACTAGTTTCAAATCTAATGATTTTGAAGATAAAAACTTGATTATAAAACTCAAGTCCAAAATATTTTCCTTAAATAAGTGTTTGTTGAACTTTACCTTAAGTAAGGAAAATTTTGATAAGATGTATTCACAAATATAACCTTTAAGAAACAAATCTGGATTTGGTTATACCCATGCAAAACCAAAATTTAGTAACAGTTATTTTGTTCCTCAAAGTGCCCCATTTTGTATCAAGTGTCAATGTGGTAGTCACTGGGCAAAGAATTGTTCTTTAAAAAAACCCAAACATTAGGTTTTCATAAGGCTTATTTTTATAAGAAGATGTGGGTGCCCAAAATTTTGTTATCTGAAAATCTCGGATCCAAACAAGTTTGGATTCTGAAAGTCTAATTCTTTTCTTATTTTCAGGAAGATAAAGGAAGTACCAACAGCAATACATGGTACATGGATAGTGGATGTTCCCAGAAAATGACTGGTAACAAAAACTATTTTGAAAAGTTTATCGAGATGAAAGTAGGAAAAGTAACTTTTAGAGACAACGCTCAGGGAGAAATTTTTGGTATAGGTAATATTGTTCTTCTTGGTAAAAATTTGATTTCAAATGTTTTTTTTGTTAAGGGTCTTAATCACTACCTCATTAGCATAATTAAATTATGTGATGAAGTATACCTTGTGGGTTTTAGGAATGATAAGTTCTTAGTACACAATTTCAAGGAAGAGTTTATTCTCTCTACCTATAGGCAAGAGAATGTTTACACTTTGAACTTAGAAGACCTTAGGAGCCAAGACTTACCTTGTCTGAGTGCAATGGAAGATCATTCTTGGTTATGGCATAGAAGGTTAGGACACTGTAACCTTAGGAACTTATGTAAGCTCTCTAAGAAAGGTTTAGTTGAGGATCTACCAGAGCTTAGATTTGATTCTTCTAAATTTTTTGATCCTTGTCAATATGGAAAGAAACATAAATCTAGTTTTAAATCAATCGGTGAAGTCTCAACAACTGATGCATTACAGTTGGTGCACATGGATCTTTTTGGTCCAACAAAAACTGGAAGAATTGGAGGAAAATACTATGTGTTTGTTCTAGTTGATGATTACACTAGATTTACATGGGTCTATTTTCTAGCAAAGAAGTTTGAAACTTTTTCTTATTTCAAAAGTTTTAGAGCCCAAGTTAAAAATGAGAAAAACTTTCCATTGAAAACTATTCATAGTGATCATGGAAGAGAATTTCAAAATTATGATTTTGAAACTTTTTGTAGTAGAAAAGGTATTACTCGCAACTTTTCAGCACCTAGAACTCCTCAAAAAATGGTGTAATTGAAAGAAGAAATAGAATTCTTCAAGAGATAACTAGAACCATGTTGAGTGAATATTCTATAGCTAGGAATTTCTAGGCTGAAGCTGTAAGTACTACTTGTTATACTATAAATCAAGTTTTGATTAGACCTTTTCTTAATAAAAATCCTTATGAGTTATGTAATGGTTGAAAACCTAGACTTTCCTACTTCAAGGTTTTTGGTTTCAAGGTATTCATCCTGAATAATAAAGACAATCTACACAAATTTGCACCAAAATCTGATGAAGGAATTTTCTTAGGCTACTCCACAACTTCTAAGGCTTATAGAGTTTCCAATAAAAACACTTGTACTGTTGAGGAAACAGTACATGTAAAATTTGATGAGTCTGGTCCTTTTTCTTTTAAACCATCCCAACCTACATCCTAAGATGTGTTTTCAAAAACAGATTATCAAACTTTGTTATAAGATCCTTCTAATAAGGAAAATGTTCAAGAAAATATTTCTGAAACATTTACCCCCAGAAGACTTTCTACCCTATGTTGATGAACAAGTTTTACAAAACCCAGGTCAGGTGTTTCTTAAGAATAATCCCAGTGATAGTATCATTGGTGATGTAAATCAACCTATAAGGACTAGAAGTCCCTTGAGGAATGAAGTAGAACGTCTAGCATTTCTTTCCCAAATAGAACCAAAAAGCACTGATGAAGCTTTAGGTGATGATGATTGGATCAAATCCATGCAAGATGAGCTAAATGAATTCGAAAGGAATAAAGTTTGGACCTTGGTTGAAAGACCTAAAGAAACTTATATTTTTGGAGTTAAGTGGGTCTTCAGAAATAAGTGTGATGAAAATGGAGTCATAATTAGAAATAAATCTAGACTAGTTGCCAAAGGCTATAATCAGCAAGAGGGAATAGACTATGAAGAAACATATTCTCCAGTAGCTAGACTTGAATCTATTCGTATCTTACTTTCCTTTGCAACATTCTTCAATTTTAAACTTTTTCAAATGGATGTGAAAGGTTCTTTTATTAACGTCTATGTCCAAGAGGAATTTTTTGTTGAACAACCTCCTGGATTTGAAGACACAAAACATCCCAATCATGTTTTTAGACTTACCAAATCTTTTTATGGACTTAAACAAGCCCCTAGATCTTGGTATGATAGACTAATAAGATTTTTGCTTCAAAATAACTATGTTAAGGGAAATGCAGATCCAGCCCTTTTATAAAGAAAGACAAGAAACATGTTTTTATTGTTCAAATATATGTTGATGACATCATATTTGGTTCAACTCTGCAATCATTAACTGATTCCTTTGCAAATCTAATGAAATCTGAGTTTGAAATGAGTATGATGGGTGAGTTAACATTTTTCCTTGGTTTTCAAATTTCTCAAAAACCAGAAGGAACCTATATATATCAACATATGTATATTAAATATATTCTTAAAAATTATGAATATGACAACACTAAAAGTGTTAGTGTTCCAATTGGTACCTCCAACACACTTGATATTGATGAAGTTGGGAAACCAGTGGATCAAACATCTTTTAGAGGTATGATAGGTAGCCTACTATACTTGACAGCTAGTCGTCCAAACTTAATGCTTTTAGTATGATTATGTGTCAGATATCAATCCAATCCTAAGGAATCTCATTTAAAGGCAGTGAAAATAATTTTTCGTTACTTAAAGGGAACCATGGATCTAGGATTATTTTATACTTCTGGAAATGATTTTATCTTAAAGATTTTTTCACATGGTGACATTGGTGGGTGTAGAATGGATAGAAAAAGTACATCTATAACTTGTCATTTCATAGGAGATTCTTTAGTTTCTTGGTCATGCAAGAAGCAACACTCAGTACCGCTTTCCACTACTAAAGCTGAATATGTAGCAGCTAGAAGTTTTTGTGCTCAAGTGTTGTGGATGAAAATCACACTCACAGACTATGGCTTGAGTTTTACTAAGACTCAAATTTGTTGTGATGACACAAGTGCCATTTCCCTTAGTAAAAACCCTACACATCACTCCCGTGCAAATCACATAGATATTCGGCATCACTTTCTTAGGGATCACACACAAAAAAGAGATATCTTTCTTCTGTTTATCAGAACGCAAGATCAACTTGCTAATATTTTCACAAAATATTTACCTTCCGATAGAATTTAATACATTTAACAGAAGTTAGTAAGGATAATCGTAAGGTAATTATCCTTCATTAACTTCTTGTTGAAACAATCTCCTTACAGTAATAAACTCTTTTTCATAGGGTTAGTACACTTGTTTGTTACCTTTTCAAAAGTTTTCGTAATGATCTTCTCAAATTTTTCTTAATAAGCTTTTCAAAAATTTTCATAATGAGCTTTTCAAATTTATCATAATAAGCTTTTCAAAAATTATCGTAATGAGCTTTTCAAATTTTTTGTAATAACATTTTCAAAAAAATTCATAATGAGCTTTTTAGAATTTTTCGTAATGGTCTTTTCAAAAAATTTCGTAATGAGATTTTCAAACTTTTCATAATGAGCTTTTCAAAATTTTTCGTAATGATCTTTTCAAAAAATTTTGTAATGTGCTTTTCAAAAATTTTCGTAATGAGCTTTTCAAAATTTTTCGTAATGAGGTTTTCAAATTTTTCGTAGTAAGCTTTTCAAAAAAAATTGTAATGAGATTTTCAAAAAATTTCATAATGAGCTTTTCAAATCTTTTGAAATGAAATTTTCGTATTGGAAATTTCATAATAAAATTTTCGTACTAGAACTTTTGTAATGAAATTTTCGTACTGAGAATTTTTGTAATGAAATTTTCATACTGAAAATTTTTTGTAATAAAATTTTCGTACTAAGAATTTTCGTAATGAAATTTTTGTATTGACATTTTTTCGTAATGAAATTTTTCGTACTCATGTTTTTTGTACTGAGTTTTTCATAGTAATATTTTTGTAGTAAAATTTTCTTCAAGAAGAATGTCACTTGTTACGAACAATCTTTCTAGCCAATCCGAACAGTATGATTTCCTTACATAAGTCTTTGTAATCATATTTTACATTCTGGTATTTTCTTATGTGTTTTTAAATTTTTTGAATTCTAATTTTCTTAAATATGAATGTTTTTTTTAAAACCTCAAAAGATCAGAGTCAAGTTTTCCTTGTGGATTGTTTCTCAACCGTCAGATCAAATCTCAATGTTTCTCAACTGTTCTATCAACCATGGAAGTTGAATCGTCACCTCAATGCCTATATAAAGGGGACCCCCGAGGGTTGTCCCACATCAAATATCAAGATTTAACGTCTCGAAGCTCTATCTTTTTTACTTAAGGCCGCTTCGATCTTTCCCAAGACTGTTCCATTTTCTTCAGAAGCATTCAATTCCAGATGTCTGTAGAAGCCACTTCTCAAGATATGTCAACTGGGAAGCCCATTTATAAGTGGTTAGTTTACAGGGAAAGGCTGGTGCATATGAATTTTTACAAGTACGATACTCTTATATCTAAGAACATTAAGCTCAATGGATGGGATTATGTATGATTATAAAATCCAGCGAATCAGGATCCAGTTTATTCAGATTTGCTTTTAGAGTTTTACGAGTTTGTTTCCTTCCTTGAGGAAGATGGTAGAGAGAAGTTTTCTTTCAATTCTTATGGGAAGACTTACAAATTATATCACACCAAGGCTGCAAGCTTGGTGGGTCTATCATATGAAGGTGAAGCTGAGTTTTGCTCACACAAGCTGCCGGATGAGCAAGGAAGTTTCAATAAAGTCAAGGATAATGAATGCCTGGGACTTAAAGATGTTAAGAATGCTATGATTTCTCATCTCTCTTCGAATAATCAGATTCTACAGCTGTGGGTACAAGGTTTTTTTGTACCAAGAATAGGTGATATGGATAACCTCAAGAAAAGTGACAATTATATCCTAGATTTCTTGGTAAATCTAAGGAAGTTAAATTTGATGAGGCATGTTTTGATTACAATTAAGAATATTAAATAAGGGAATCTGAATGCTCAGATTATAATGTATCTGGCCTTGATTTCCAAGATTATTATCAGCTGTCTTGATTCGTTTAAAGTTTCTTGCACTTCCAAGCCAATAAATTGCATGGTAATTCTTATTAGTGATGATACGTTGAAGAGGATGAATATGGCCTTTTCTATTGAATCTGTAGAATTCTATTCTTTGCTAGAGGAAGAGGCTGAGGTAGCTCAGAAAGATCAAAAACTCTAGAACCATTAAATAAAGTTGGAAAAGAAAAGGAAATTGAAGGAAGTGGAAGTTGTTGAAAAAACCCCTAAGTCTAAGGAAACTCAATCAGCACCTCCTAAACCCAAGAAACAAAAGGATTATCTAGATGAGTTGGTTTCCAAGTGGAGGCAAGATAAAGAAAAGAGAAAAGGAGATGAGCCTCAATTCGGATTGGACCCTGCTGAGAATAAGGCCTTGAAAGAGAAAGCAGCTAATGAATTAGAAAAGTAATCTAAAGAGAAGAAGTTGAAAAGGAAGATGTTAGAGGCAGAGATTGTTAAATATCTTCTGAAGGCCACTGATGTAGCATCTGAAAATTTACCCATTCTGAAATCCTTTTTGGTTGAAGGTTTTCCTGAAACTCCGGGTGAGAAGACTCCGGAAAATTCCAAAAAGAAGAAAGTTGAGAAGGAATTGATGTTGAGAGTTCAGCAATTTGTGGAAGAAATCCAGCAAGCAGAGAGTAGTGGTGGCTCTGGTGGTGTAATAAAACATGTTGAAGACTATCATGAGAAGGATAGTGCTTCCGAAAAATTTTCACTCCAGACTTCCCAAGCCGGATCTTCAAAAATTGCTACACCTAGAGTTGATGAGAAAGGTGAAGAGGAAGTGAACCAGCCATCTGAGGAATAAAGTCTCAATCATGTCTTTATACAGCCTGAGGATGTTGAAGCTGGAGTAGAGAAATAGAAAATTGATGAAGATGAGATTGTTTAACTTTCATAAAGTGAGCAAGAATCTCCTGATGAATAGACCGCTCCTAAAGTTGATAAGGTCAAGAAATTGGGTGTTGACACTCCAACGAAAACTATTATAAGAAGGAAAGAAGCTGGAGGATCATCCAAAAGGAAGATGATACAGTCAGAGGAAGAACCATCTCCAACCAGAATATCAGATTCGGTGTCATCTGTCTTTGGACATGAATTTGTTGAACAGTCCCTAAAGAAGCTGCTGGAAATCATTCCAATTCTTCCATCAATAGAATCCAGATCCCAGATGATTCATCATAGCATAAATCAAAAATCAGACTCTGTTTCCATGGTGATGGATAGGTGTTCTAATCTAGAGGCTGATCATAAAAACTTTCTTATCAATTATGATGCTCATAGATTTTCTTGAAAGAAGATAACCAAGTGGTCTAAGAAAGTTGTTCAAGAGATGGCAGAGCTTGATCAATTCCAAGTAGATGTTAAAGATACTTTTGATACTAAATACTCTAAAATCAAGGATCTTACAAATTCTTTTGAGAAGAAGTTAACTCTTGAGAAGGATGTTCGGATGTAGGAGGTCAAAGATCTGAATGGGAAGTTATGTTCTCTTGTCCAGTACTACAGGGAAGAAAAGGATCTTCAGACTGAGTTGGAAGAAAAGGTTGTAAAGAAAGATGAAGCTCTTAAAGATCAGGAAGTGGAAATGGAGGCTCAAGATGCAAGAATCATTGCTTTAGAGAAGCAAGTATAGGAGGACCAAAAAGAAATGAAGAAGCTGAAGACAATTGTCAAAATTCTTATGCCCAAGGAAAAAGAAAAAAAATAGACCACTCCTATATTTTGTTGTACTATTTTCTTTATACTAGTTCTTTACAATAGTAATAAAATTTTGGTTACTTGTCTTTTGGTTGGCTGCATGTACTAATATTTTAGGTACTTTATTATCTTTTTCATTCCCTCAATTCTTTTTAAAAATCACAAAGGGGGGAAGGAAAAAATTACTCAAAAGGGGGAGAAGGAAGAATCTAAAAGGGAGAAGAAAAATTTCTAAGTAAAGAAGAACTATCCCTAAGTAAGGGAGAGCTTATATAAGGGGGAGTTTCCCATTATGAAGTTTTTCATTCTTATGATAATGAAAATTCCATTCTAGAAATCTAGAATACGATCCTTAGAGTTCCAAAGCCTAAGGGGGAGTTAGTCGTATTCACTATCATTCATAAACAAAGGGAGATAAGCTTTAATTTCAATGTCTAAAAATTTATTCTATGCTCTTATATTCTTTTTCGTAAGGATGTATGTGCATTCCAAAAAGGGGGAGATTTTTGGGTCAATAAGGTTTTCATTATGGATTTTTTATTCCTTCTTGTTCTGAAAATCACAAACACCTTATCTTTAAGCAAATATGTTTTTACCCCTATTTTACTTCTATAAGGAATATTTCCCTAAGGAAATTTACTTCTTTCTAATTTTCATTGTTCATATCAATATTTTTTCTTAAGTATAAAAATCGGATTCATATCTATATTCTCATAATCATATAATACTTAGATATGAAGAATTCTGTTTCAGGATCCAAATTCTCATTCCGACTTCTGTAATGAATTCTCCTTACGAATTCTGATGAAGAATTATCATTATGAATTCTAATGAAAAATACTCATTACGAATTCTGTGATGAATTATCATTACGAATTCTGATGACGAATTCTCATTACAAATTCTGATGACAAACTCTCATTACGAATTCTGATGAAGAATTCTCATTACGAATTATGATAACGAACTCTCATTACAAATTCTGATGACCAATTCTCATTACAAATTCTGTGATGAATTCTCATTAGGAATTATGTGATGAATTCTCATTACGAATTCTATGATGAATTCTCATTACGAATTCTGTGATAAATTGTCATTATGAATTTTGTGATGAATTCTCATTACAAATTCTGTGATGAATTCTCATTACCAATTTTGTGATGAATTCTCATTAGGAATTATGTGATGAATTATCATTATGAATTCTGTGATGAATTCTCATTATGAATTCGGATGAAGAATTCTCATTACAAATTCTGATGACGAATTCTCATTACGAATTCTGATGACGAATTCTCATTACGAATTCTGTGATGAATTCTCATTACGAATTCTATGATTAATTCTTATTATGAATTCTGTGATGAATTCTCATTACGAATTCTGTGATGAATTCTCATTTCGAATTCTGTGATGAATTCTCGTTACGAATTCTGTGATGAATTCTCATTACAAATTCTGTGATGAATACTCATTACGAATTCTTTGATGAATTCTCCTTACAAATTCTATGATGAATTCTCATTACGAATTCTGTGATGAATTCTTATTACGAATTCTGTGATGAATTATCATTACGAATTCTGTGATGAATTCTCATTATGAATTCTGATGAAGAATTCTCATTACGAATTCTGATGATGAATTCTCATTACGAATTCTGTGATGAATTCTCATTACGAATTCTGTGATGAATTCTCATTATGAATTCTGTGATTAATTCTCATTACGAATTCTGTGATGAATTCTCATTACGAATTCTGTGAGGAATTCTCATTACAAATTCTGTGATGAATTCTCATTACGAATTCTGTGATGAATTATCATTAAGAATTCTATGATGAATTCTCATTACGAATTCTGTGATGAATTCTAATTATGAATTATGTGATGAATTATCATTACGAATTACGTGATGAATTCTCATTACGAATTCTGTGATGAATTCTCATTACGTATTATGTGATGAATTCTCATTACGAATTTGGTGATGAATTCTCATTATGAATTCTCTGACGAATTCTCATTACGAATTCTAGTGCAGAATTCTCATTACAAATTCTGTTTGTGAATTATAATTACGAATTATGAATACGATCTTTTATGAAATTCAACTCCGAATTATTCTAATAAACAGAATCCAAATATCCTTTTAACATAGACTTCGAATATAATTTTTGGTTAGAATCCGAACTTTTTACTTACACTCTGATTTGTTAAGTTTGTTATAAAATGATGTCGTGCTTTCAGTTACACATGTTTTGTTATAAAATGATGTCATCCATTCTGTTTTTAACTAACCATTGGTTGAGTGACACGTGTACAGGTCCCTCCGAAATTTAAGAAAAATATGACCGTTAGAGGAGGGAGCCGACCATTGCTACTGAGCCTATAAAAAGGAGCTCATTTGAAAGAGATCAATAAAAAGTTTATCACTCTAGAGACCACATGCTGTTTAGGTGATTTCTAGAGAGAGAAGCTTTTCATTCCTTCTGCATTCTGAACTTCTTGTTCAAATTGCTTCATGCGACTCCGAATGTTGGTGATTACATTTGAGGGCTTCCGGGGATAGTAAGACAGAGGTGCCAACTACCTTGAATTTCGAGGGCTTCCTTGCTGAGGAAGAAGGAGGTTCCAACTACCTTGAAGTTGAGGGCTTGCGGGGATAGCAAGACAGAGACTCCGATCTTTTTATCGAGGGCTTACCCGGGTGTGGGTAAGACAAACTTTCTTGAAAGTATAAATCAAGGGACCTTTATCCAAGGTTATTGGATACCCTTCTCTTTGGGTTAAAAGATTTATATATTGTTACTTGTTTTTGTTAAAAGTTTATCTTTTCCGCTGCATTTTTTATGTTTAATAAAGTATAACTATCTTATACTTCCTTACACTTGTATATTCTGATTCAGTTAGATTCTATACGCTTTAAGGTATAATATTATATTGTAAACTTTGGTTAAGTTTCATTTTCCGGGTCCATATTTCTGGAACTGGATTTTCGGAATCACTTTCCAGATTTAAGCAAGTGTATAGAACTAGAAGTTGGTAACTTCATACTTTGTCCCAATCTTTCAATTGGTGTTATAGGTGTTTTGAATTTTCTTAGTTTAACTTTGTTAAACTTAGATCTTTCCTTGTTTAAGGAAATTTTTTAAAGTGTACAATTCACCCCCCTCTTGTATATTGAGCATCTACATCATTATTTCAATCCTACAGATATGTTTGACCAACTAATTGAAAAATACAATGAATTTATATCATGTATTACTATGAAAACATATTTACAAGTATAATAAGTTATAAATGTGTAAATAATGATTTTTTTTTCTAGGAGGTACTATACAAATATATAATTAATAAATTATATAAACACCCTCCATTCTTCAAAAATCACCAAAACATGCTTATTATCAACATAATATTTAGGAATATGGTCTAAAACACCTACTAATGGAATTTCTATAACATCCAAAATTCTAAAATAAAAAAAATGTATCTGATAGTGTTTCTAACATGAAACCTCGATATTGGAAGAAAATATGACACTCCAATAATATATGTTATATTTATTTTTAAATAAATTAAATCTCATAAATAGATTTCATTACACCAAAAACTATGTTTATATTTCATTACATGAAACACTTATTTTATCTTATGTTAGATGCAACACTAATTTTAGTGTGTGTTGCACTCAACTCTAAGTTTAAATGAAACGTGACATATTATTAAAATATTAATATTTAATATGATAGTTACTCCTTAGTCGATAAATTGGTGTGTATGAATATTAATAAATAAAATATGAAAATTATTTTTATATATTGAGTATAAATAAAATAATAACCATTTAAAATAAAAAAAATTATGAAAAATTGTATTTCTTCTAAAAGACGGTACAGTCAAGCTTAAAGAACATTATATAAATTTGATTTTACCACTTTTAGAAATTTTATTTGAAAAAATAAAAAAAAATTATATATTAAAATACTAAAATTATCTTAGGGTTATTTTTTGTAATTTTTTTGAAATTTTTCATTTGTTGATGAATAGTGAAAAATAATGTATTTTTATTGAAAACTACCTTATCATATAAACAACATATAATGTTAAATTATATTTTTAATTAGTTTTAAATTTAAATTAGTTATATTTCATATAAATTAAAATAATTTATAATATTTTAACAATTTCCTTATAGAATTTTGAAATACTAACATTGTAAACATTTGGACATTTTCTCATAGAAAACCCACTTTATCATCACATCTGTTGTATTAATTTTATATAAAAGAATTTCACATATATGAATTGAATTTGTAAAATTGGATTTCATATTTTTAATCATCATAATTTATAATTTTTCATAATTTCATATTCTTTTTTAACCAAAATGAATAGTGAAAACATTAAAAATTAATTACAATGTTTAAGCTGAAAATTTTTTTAACAGGGGTTAAACTCAGAGGATAAGGTTAAGAATGACCTAAAACCTTTTCCAAAACCCATTGGATTTCCATATTTAAAATTCATATATTTTAGGCACAATAATATTCTATTTTTGAAAAAATTTCATGACAAAACATGGGTATTATTGAATCTTTTCAAAAAATTACAAGTGTGACACTCACCTCACTTATAAAAGGAAATCCCTATACTTTCTTATTCACAACATAAAACATATTTTCCTATAAAATTACTACACTAATAACTTACCAACTTCTTTCCTTTCATTATATAAGCCTTATTTTGGGTATAAATCCAACCTAAGAAGGTTTTGGTGAAAACCTGAGGAAGATACCCAAAGAAGAGGTAATGTCCTTCGAAGATATTTTTTATTTTAATTATTCCTCCACATTTGTCAATTATTACTAAACCATGATGAAATAATATCCTCAGTATCATAAATATACTTATATGTTTTTATAATAATGGAATCACCTAAAATCATCTCCACTTCAATCAAATGGGTTATGAAATCATCATCTGTTTGTACGGTGGACTACAACCTCACAAAGCGATGACATTTTTTATTCCATGAAAACCTTTATAGGTTGTGTATTATGATGGGTCTAAAGTATATATATTATATTTATAAAATATTTATACCTCTTGAGTCAATATATCATATATATATATATATTATTACATTCCATAGGGAATACAATAATGTCACTCGTGTGTATGACAGACTACATTCTCACGAAGCGATGTGATTCATATTTTATAGACCCTTCACATGGAAGATGATAAGGATAAAATTAATGATTATTTTTTATATACATGACCTAATAATTATACTAATGAAATATTTACATTGTTGAGAGATAGTATATAATATTATTTCTCACTGTTCCATTCACACAATGATGATATCATCATTCATGTACATGCAGACTTCACAAAATGATGTGACTTAATTTTCATCACCACCCCACATGAATGATACATATAAGTATATAATATGGTATATATTATATTATTATCATTTGTGAAATATTATATATTACTTACCATATTTCAATAATGATCATTGAAAAATATAAATGTTACTTATGCATATGTATGGAATACCATCATCCTGATCGCAACATAATTAATTTCTGAAATCCATATTTCATGGTTGGTCTTAAAATTATTATATATTTATAAATATGATAATAATGTCATTATTATTATTCTAGATAAAATTAAGTTATGAAATATGTTAATTAACAGTATCTTTAATGATAAATCACACATAAGAAATCAAGGATATTAACTCTCGAAACAATGAAATTAATGAAAGGGTATTAATGAACAAGTGATAAGATGTTACAAAAGGATCACATATGATGTTATAAATATTAATATGGTTATATTTTAAGTTAATATCATGTTAAAAACCATAAAACATTATGTTAATTAATATTCAACTAAAAGTAATTTTGAGGATACTAGGAAGTAATTTATGATTGGTATGCAGGGATATGTTGAGCGGAATAATGGCATACTCAACAAAAAAAATTATTGCATTATATGATTTAAAATTTAAATGAGATTCAAATATGTATCTTGTATAACAATCTTTCAAAAACCATTTGGTCCTTAAGTATTAGATTCCTTTAATGTTAGGCTAATGTAATTATATTGACATCGGATATGGAATTCTAGGGTCGGGGTCTCTATAGTCGGTATCATAGGATGTTTAGTTGAAACCTTGGAAAATGGATTTATGATAAAATATATTAGGAAATATAACTATATGATAAAAATTTAGGATAATTGTATAAGAAAATATAAATTTTTTGGCATGTTAGAGATTAAATGTTTTTTCTAAAAAAATAAATCTTTTTCTGGATACTACATGTGGATCAAATTCTAATAAAGTTATACCTAGGGGTAGTAACACTAAAAATGGTGCATTGGAATTGACCCAATCATCACCTGGTGCACAAAAATGGTATTTACTATTCACTTGGTTTGATACTCCAATCGGTTATTCTTAGGATAATTCACATTTTCTTTATAAAACATTATGAATGACTAAAAAGTAATGATATTCCCAAAATAAACCATGTTTATGATTAAAAGATTAGATATGCATACATTTTTTAATTTATGTTAATTATTTCACTTATTTTTGGGATTATACATCTTGTTTTATAATTATATGTTCTAATATATAGTATTTTACCATTTAAAAATTAAACCTAATGGATGTAATGGAAGCCATATCATTACAGGTACTTCACATAGGGACTTCCCTCCTAGAAATGATATTGGAGATGGAGCTAGAGATGTAATTTGAACTAATCAAACTATAACCACATTTTGGAAGCTAACTTAGGTTACGAGTAATAACCTTTACAATATGGAGTATCCTATTGATCCACCAAATGGTGTAACAATGTTACACCACTAAATGTGTAAAAAAACTATCATTCAATGGGACTATAAATCCATTTTTCTGATAAATGGATATGTTCCATAGAGAAGATATATCTCACTCTGGGAATTAGTGAGAGGCAGAAATTTTTTTTCATAGTTTATCATCGTTCAATAGATGAAGATAGATGATGGTAATTGATTCAAAACACTAAACAAGAGGAGGAAATATAAATTATAGAGTGGAAGGACTTTAGGTAAATATTCATGGTAAAATATTTTCCCCCTAGGTAATTAAAAGATATGGAAAAAAAGTTCTTGAGTCTATGACATAAAGAATAACATTATTTTTCTATGTATGTATCCATTACAAGTTTAAAAAGGCATGTTGCGGACTAAATATGTAATCCATAGAGCAACATTGACCATTTTTCATTGTATTCAGACAATCCTAAAAATGAATCTTGTCTTTAGAAACATGAAAATAATATGAGTACATAGTATTATATACTAACATGATATATAATAAATGCTATAATTATTATGGATTTGAAGGGAAGCAAGAAAAAAATAAGATATGATGGGAAAATATGGATAGAGGGAAGATGGGAAAGATGGATTGTAGAGACCCAAAGCTTGACGTACATGGAAATTACATTACTTTTGCGGAATACTTAATACATAATAAAAAACTAACACACAGGGACCGTAATAGTTTAGTGTCTTTGGAAACTCATAACATAATCTTCTAATCATGGTGAAAGATCTTCAACATCTCCCATAAAGATCTTCCCCTTTTGTTTTCTTACCTAAAACCTTTCTTTATATCCTAGGGAAAAGAAAACATATAAAGGGTGAGATCAAATTCTCAGTAAGGGTACGTATGGAGAAAATAAAACAAACCATATACATTTGAACATAAAAACATGAACATAATATTTAAACATCAAAATCTCGAGCAATGACATAAAACATGGCAGTACGTAAGGCATAGATCATAATGGAACATCAATCATGATAAAATAGCATGGGAATAAAACATGTAATTGTGGAAAACCATTAATCACATGATATGATTTCTATAGTAGCCAAGGCATTGCTACCAAGACCATCTTAGTGGACAAAGTCCCTTTCTGAATCGAGTTCACTCCTCATTCCAGTCCGATATCACTGAACCAGATTAACTTACTGTTCTAGCCATATCTATCTCATGAGATATAAATCTTTACCCAATGAATTGGAGGCAGATATAGGTCCCACCCATCTCATAATGAAATCATTCTTACTTGTGCCACAAAATAAACATAAATCATTCATCATAACCCAAAGAATAAAATTGGTTTCATAAACATCATCCCATCATAACGCAATCCATATAAAACAAATGGATATCATTTCATCATAAAAATAATAAAACCATGTAAATAATAGATACACTATACTTGAAACATAATCATACTAAATAATGTCATCTTATATGGAAAATAGTTTTGACAAAACCCTTGAAATGAATTCTTGAGGAAAATATCCTTTCTTCTTTAAAATCATTTTCTTTTCTCAAAATGACATACAATTTTAAAATAAAAGGATTTTTTTGAAAATAATAATTAAATATTTTATAGTAAACTTCATGAAAATAAGGTGTAATAATACTATAAAAATCCATTCATTCCATATAAGTTAAAAAAACATTCTCCTTGTACTTTTTCCAGAAAAGTCAAAAAGTTCCCCGTATGGTAAACAAAAGAATGATTCCTTCCATTTGATGTGGTAAAAGACAAAAAAGGGTAAAAATGAATTTAAACATACATGTAATAAAATTAAACTTTTTATGAAAAAATTTTGAGAACATATGGACATGGATGATAATCATAACCCTAGTAAATACTTACGAATAAACAATCTCGGATAAGAATGAGATTGGAATAATTATCCCTTACCTTAGGTATGATATGCTTCGTACGTATCTGAACCTCTTGTATAATGATTTAAATAATTTCATTTACTTATTAAAGAATCATATTTATTTTTATGATATCATATATGGTTCACTTATGACTTTATATTACCCATTCTTTTGTAAATTCCATATTAAAGCAGCGTTTTGGGTAAAATCGTTTTATTTATCGTACATGTTTGGACTTGTTGTTATTGATATTATTATTACTTATATCATGATTTACTTACTTCCAAAATTTAAATCATGGTTTATATATCATATATATTCAGTATATATATATATAATATATAGATGAATGAATTGAAATACACTGTTCATGGAGACGGTAGGCCGTACGTACGCATGAACGATGTTTTCCTTTCCTAATTGACTTGAATGGAAGTAAGTAGATGACATATATATATATATACATAAATCAATTAGCTTCATTATGTCATATATTTCATTATTATTCATTATATATACTTTATAATCATTCTCGAATGGTTAACATGGAGAATGAATCTCATCGTGTCGTGGAGACGGTAATCCGTACGTACGCACGAGCAATGATATCATTCCCATAATAATTGAATCGAATTGGAGTGCATGATATAATATCTCAGAATCAGTATGATGTTATAATAACCATATATAGTTATTATTTACACCATTATACCCATCCAAGTAAGGTGGTGGTGGAAAAATAGATTTCACCAAGGCGTGGAGACGGTATTCCGTACGTACGCACGTGCAGTGATTTCGTTTTCCGTAGGATGGATAGAAGGTGAAATGGGGTTGTTTCATATTTATAATAAAATATCATTATATTATTTATACTGATGTTATTACTTTTTAATGAAACAACTAAAGAAGACGAAGTTGAAAAAGAAAGAAACTTGAAAGAATCGGTAGAAGAGATTAGCTCTTCTTCGACGAACCTCTTTTAAGCTTCCTCTTAAGGCACTAGAGTTGGTCTTTTGAGGAGACCATAACCTCTATAATGTTTCTAGGGAAGTTTATAATGTAAATTTTCAGTGTTCTTTCGAGATTGAAATCTCAAAATTGTGTAAAGAGAAGAGGGAGGAGGTTCCCTTTTATAAGGGAGGAGAGGGGCACCCTAGAAAAAAATTAAAATATTATTTTATAATAAAGTCATATTTGGTTTATAATAGATCAAAATTGATTTATTTCTAAGCAAAAGTTGGGATGGGTCGAAATCCTTTCAACCAATAGGTTTTAGATAAGTTTGGGTTACTATTTTATCCTTATCATTTAGATTTAACTCTAAGTTAAATAATTTAACTTTTACCGTGTCTTCTTGTTTTCTTACACTATATGGTTAATAAAATAACTATAACAAGACAAAAGAACCCCAAGTGGTTCATAATTAATATATATAACCTTATCTAAGTCATTTGGACAATCCTTAGAGTTTTAGGAATAAAATAACAATTAATAATATAATATTTGTTTTAAAAAACTATGTATGTCAATTTTGACACTATTTGGTAATTGATTTTTGTGAATATCATAACAGCATGATTAGTTCGAAAAAATTTAATTAAATCAATACTAACATGTCATATTAACCTATAAAATTATTTTAATTCATAAAAAGTCTCAAATTACATTTATTTGTTTATTTATAATATCAATTATGTTAATATTTCATTAATAAGGTAATTATTGTATCATCAATGTGTCATAAATAAATAAAATTATTTAATGTCTAATAATTATAAATAAAATACCATTATATATATAATATTTTTATATTTCTATTGAATATTTATAGTCGAATTTATCTTATGTATAACCCTGTATTAAAAATGTTTTAGATATTAAACTATGACTTTAACTCTTTTAACTCTTCTTTAAATAAAATAATAATAAATGTCCTAATCTAATCCAAGTGGACATAAATGGTCATATTTTATTCATAAGGTTGTTTATGGTCAAATTAAACTTATCCAATAGAATTAGGACATGTGTTAGGGTGATAATAATATCATTTTTACCCTTAATTGCCTTATTTACATTTTACCATGGTAAATAAAAGTAAAAAGTTACTATCCACAAAAACATATTTTTATCTTATTAAACCAAATTTTACTCCTTGATATTAACCGTGTCTCTCGGATTTTCTAAATTCAACTCACAGAAGCGGTAAAATTATGTTTTATGTACAATTGCAAATGCTCCTAGGAGGTGGGTAAAAGATAGTGAAAAGTTCAATAAAAGTTTTATATATCTATAATTATTATAAAATGACTCCAATGAATTAAATTGAACTTATATAAGTATTATGTATCTATTTTGACCTAAAATAAATTTAAATAAAATAAATTATTATTTAAATAAAATTTCGGTTTTAACCAATAACTTAGTGTTTTTACTATTCATCAAAAATTGAAAGTTTTCAAAAAAATACCAAAATTTTACCCTAGGCTAATTTAGATATTCTGAATCCAAAAATGAAGTCCATTTTGAAAGATAAAATTTATAAAATTTCAAAATTTGGGTATTACTATTCATAATGGCTAGTTTATATAATATTTTAATAACATATCGTTGTTTAGTGAAACTCGGTAATGCGTACAACACACACTATCGTGGAAGGTCACGATTGCGTGTAAAGCAAGCCAAGTCATGGTTGCGTGTAGTGCAAGATTCCTTTGTTGTTGTGTATAATATAATCCAGTTGTATTTCATTTATACATTGAATATATATATATACACTCAATGTTGCGTAGAATAACTTCTATCAAACAAACTTGAAATTTTGTGTAACATGATCCAAGAATAGTGTTGCATATACTGCAAGCTAATATGGTGTTGCATATGACGCAAGATAATCTTGGTGTAGCATACAACACAAGACATAAAATAAATTAAAAATAATACTTCTCATAAAATCTCAGCGTGTTACATGGATTATACCAAATATTATAATTTTGGAAAGAGGCGACATGGTACTTATTTAAAAGGAATGGGATTTTTCATCAATTGTGGAGAAAAAGGACACTATTATTTTGATTTAAATCATAAGAAAATAGTTCCCAATATACAATGCTTCATCTAGAAGGATATGGGGCACAATTCAAATAAATGTCCCAAGTATCAAGTAAATATACCTCAAAAGAAGCTAATGGATCATGGTTAAGCTTATGTTACTACCACTTATGAAGATTAATTTTTAATTTGTTTGTGTTCAGATTAAACAATTAAGTCATGTGAGTATTTTATCAATGATATCATGATTATATGAATTGTGAAATGTATAATGATTGTATTGTAGTGCTTTTTAAATAAGGACTTGAAAGTGTATTTTGAACGGTATCGATGAACAAGAAAAATAATTCAATGTTGATTGGAACTTCTTAGAAAACATGTGATTGAGGGAAAGATAACTCTTAATATTTTCAGGATCTTGGGATAATATTGTTCGGTTAAGTGGATTATTGATATGAATGAAGTAAATTGGATAACACTAAATACCTTGGAACTGATTCATGGTTTATTAACAATGTGGTTTATTTTATCATTAATGTAGTTAATATAATTTTTTATTTAAGT
This sequence comes from Viscum album, assembly GCA_963277665.1. Lineage (NCBI taxonomy): Eukaryota > Viridiplantae > Streptophyta > Magnoliopsida > Santalales > Viscaceae > Viscum > Viscum album. The sequence continues at coordinate 737,950,208 of OY728146.1, read as the reverse complement.
AATATATAAAATAATCCATGTTATTTTTAAGTAATAAATAAGAATTCATGATTTCAATAAAAAATTATGGTAATTTTGGTTATTACCATGTTTGAAGAGAATACATTATTAAGGTAATCATATGTTTGGTATGTGATGACTAAGATGTATTTTATGTCGTTTGATAGGTTAATGTTAAGTTAATTTTTGAAATTTAGTGGCCTTATTTCTAAAAATTTTTATCAAGGTATTTTGGAAAGGTCATAAGGTTAACCATTTATGAAATAGTTTAAGTTGAACTTTGGATAGTGATTTAGAGACTAATGTATTACATCACAATATAAATATTTACACATATTGGTAAACTTATGCTAAACATTTTATTATAATAATAACTAAAGATCAATGGAATGACTTATAATCCTATTATAGATCTTATAATCCATTAAAAGTTAATTTTAGTGCTTCACACATAAGAAATTCATTTGTGGATATTAATTTAATCGATTAAGAGATGAATTAGAAATTGATCAAAGCTTGACCAAATGACTAAAATTGTATGTATGAAATAAAAATGTGTCATGTAACTATACTTTCATATATTCTTAGATAGTAAAATAATTACTCAACATTATGAAAAGGATATTGAAAAAAATGTAATCATGTTACATTCATATTCAATAAATCATGCGGTCTTTTAAATCCTCACATATTTATGGTTTTGTAGACCCTTAGAATTCAATTGATCACTCACATGATTTTGATCAATAACCTCAATAACTTTGTAAAATTATTTATTATTTTCTTCCATGTATATATCTTCACTTTCCACCAATTTTCTCTTATATTGAATCCAATTTATGATTTATTTCATATGACCATTGTACTTCCATTCCTCTTTTATTAATATGATGTTTTATTAACTCTGTTTATAATGTGGAATTTCAACAAAAGAATTTTTAAATATCAAAACCCTGATTACCATACTCATGTTTATATTTTGAAGATGAAATTTATTTAAAGTGGGGAAAATGTGACACCCCAAAATTCTAAAATAATAAAATTGAATTCGATAGTGTGTATGACATGAAACACCAAGCCTAGAAGAAAATATAACACCGTGAGAAATTAGGAAATATTTATTATTAAATAAATTAAATATCACCAGTATCTTGCGTTACATGTAACACTATGTTTAGCTATCATTACACAAAACATGATGTTTAGCTTAAATTACACACAACACTGAGTTTAACTTCTATTTCATGAAACAAAGAGTTTAAATGAAACGTGACATATTATTAAAATATTAACATTTTATTTTATTGTTATCACCTAAATGATAAATTGTAAGGTATAAATTTTAATTACTAAATTATTAAAATTATTGTTATCTATAAAGTAGAAAAAACAATAATCATTTAAATTAAAATGAAATGGTTTCTACCAAACTGTATTTTTTAAAATGATAGGCAGGTCATTCTTTGGTAACATGATTTAAAATAAATTTTTACAAATTTTGAACATTTAATTTACATAATTAACATTATTTTCGAAATTATAATTCCAAATATTACATGGAGTGATTTTTTGATAATTTTATGAAAAGTTTTATTTTTTTTTTGAAAAATAAAAATTACAAAATTTTAACTGATAAATGGATTTTTATTTAAATAATTTATAATGATAAATTATATGTCGAATTATTTTTAAATTAAAATTAGTAAAATTTTACATAAATTGATCTAATTTAGTTTATTGGATTAATTTTCATATTGAATTTATATATAAACAACTTTGTAAACTTTTAGACATTTTGTCTTTAAATACCTGTTTTGTAGTCGCATCTTGTAGATAAGGTTTAAAGGTTTCTAGATAATAAAAACTCATGTTAAAATTAAATAAGAGATTATACGGATTGAAATAAGATCTCATATAGTGGTACATAGAATTTTGACTCATTCATAGTAGGTCATGACTATAAGATAACAAAAGTGAACAAGATCATTTAGTTATAGAGATTTCAGGATAGTAACATTGTTTCCCTCCTACTTTATAATGATTACATGTTGATCATTGGAAAGGTTACAGTAAATATAAGCTAGTTGAATAAGTATTTATCTGGGTATTTTGATATTAAATACTTAGTGGTGGATTAATATATTTTAGGGATACATATCATTAATGATAGAAAAAGTATTTTTTATAGCTATCTTAGGGGAAGTATGTTGAATGTGTTCTAAAACATTTCAATATGAAAAAAGTTGAATCAGTGAGAATTGATCTTCCCATTCATTTGATGTTTATAAAGAATTAAATTTTGTCATCAAAGAAATAAATTGAGGCAATTGATATAATACCATACTTTTTTTGGTTGGGAGATTGACGTAAACTATGGTGTGTATGAGGCCATCCATTGTCCATGCAGTGGAAACTGTGAGACGATTTCTCTATAATCTCAAGAAGCAGAACTAGGGTGAATTAATGTGGATTATAAGGTATCTTAATGGTATATCATAACGATGTATGTGCTAATGTGGAGTTGATTTACTCATTGATGGCTATACAGATGTAGATATGGATGGAGATCCTGATAGTGGGAATTCTACATCAAGATACGTCTATGTTGTTTTATGTAGTTGTATCATGGAATTTGTGGTTGTAAAAGTGTGTTGATTTATCTATGACTATATTAATGTATATTGTTGTTATGGAGGCCGGCAAGGAGATGTTGTATTTTAAGTATTTTCATGATGAGATCAGATTCATCCAATAGAAGTATAGGATTATTTGGGACCATAAATGATCTTTAGGATTTAGCAAGATCTCCATGTATAATTCATAGATAAAGGACATCGACATTCATTGTGATTGGATACATGAGGTGATGGATTGAAAGCTGTTGCGGCCTATAAAGATCCACATGAAGGATCACTCGGTGCATATTCTAACAAAGTTAGTTTCCCAAGAGAAGTGATACCTTTACAGATTCTTTACTAGATTGTAGCTAGAGAAGAAGAATTGATAGAGTTGTCCAGCACCTTGTTTTAAGGGTCAGTGCACCTACCACACCCACCCTTAACTTTTGTCTTGGATTTTTCAAATTCTACAAGCATAACAACAGTTCTTTTGAAAACTATTAGAGATTGAAAATGTTTTGTTGGTGTAGGTGGGTTTGGTGGGAGTTGTTTTAAATATGGATTCCTCCCTTCTTACCAGTAAAACGAGGACAAGGGTAGCCATTCTACCATCCATTTGAGTAGATAGTTTCTTATTTCCAAGAGAGATATATAACAAATCCATTGTATAGAGGGATATGTATAGAAAAAGAGTGTTTGTAGTCTTTATTCATGGTAAAATAAAAGTTGATTTCTCCCCAAATTGTTCTTTATCAGTAATGAGTGGATCACAACAAGAAGGAACCATAGGATCACAAATTTTCACTATAGAATATTTCTTCAACCCAAATATAGTAGAAATGGAATCTTAAGAGTATGGTCAAACTATAATCTCCTTAAAATCATATTCAAATTCCACTAAATCCGCCACCAAATCATTATGGGCCTCCTCTGGTGAACATCCTTTTGGCCTCACAGGAGAAGGATCATCCAAAGATGAATTCATGGATTCATTAAAAAAGTGTAAAGTCATAGAAGAATATTCCACTAGTGTAGTGAAATCATCATTTTTAAAACCTTCGTTCAGTTTTAAAGGAGGAAGAATCGTAGATCGAGTTAATTCTTTATACCTATGACAGTGATTGAGACCATGCCTTTGAAGTTCACTGTATGAACAAACTCAAGAAAACATTCATAAGTAACTTGTTTCTAAACATGTTATAAACTTCCACTTTGAACCATATGAAGTTTGGAAGAGGTTGAGAATGATCCAATTAAACATTTTCTTTGACCTAAAATCAGATGTTTTATAATTATCATGTAGTGACCAACATGTAAAAAACTCCCAAAATATTTACCAAAATGCTTAAGAATTGATATGTTCTAGAATTGAAATGGATGACCAGGAACGAATCATTAATATCACAACTAAGAACCCATCATTATTTCCATGAATTTTCAATGACCATCATATCAAATAAAATCAGAACAATCAAAAAAACAAGGGACATGGGACCTAGTGATCAAAAATGCCCCTAATTTTCACATCCAGTAGCTAGAAGTCAATGCACAAGAATCCCTACCACTACCATGCATTTCATACCCAATTTAAGATTTACATGTTGATCAAATTTATTTGTTAAAGGCCAAAGATGATCAAATTTAGTCATCATTTGAAATCTTGAGAAGACACTTGGCTAGCTCGAGGGAAGAAATCTCCATCATTGAAAATCCATTCACCAGCCATAGAAACCATGAGGCAAGGTCAATAGAAGGGATAACAGGGAGTGAATCAACCTCCATGAATATATCGAAACATTATCTCACAACATTATCTTTAAAGTTGCCCTAAATATTATTTCCCCTCCTTTAAGCCCAAGGAGGGGTTGTCGTCTCCACTATCGAGTTTAATGGATCAAATATGGTCTTCTAACACACACTTGTTACCAAGGTTTCCATGACCACACATAGAAACCATGTGAGTCATCAAAATTCTAAAAAAATCAAATATTTCTCCAAAAAACAAAAATAATAAAATATACTTAAGGTAAACAAAAGTGGGGAATCACATTCTATTTATTTATTCAGGTTTTTGTGTGTGTGTGTTTATTTATTTATAAAAAATTATATATGTGTGTGTGTATTTATGAGTATATTATGTAAATTATATTTGTCTAAATAGTAGTTTTCATTTTAAATTTCAATTATATACATATGTATACATATATATAATTTAAATTAAAATTGAAATCATGCTCAAATAGTGATATAAACTTGTTTATATATAATATTTATGTACTACTATTTTTATTACTATAAATATAGTATAATTATATAAAATGAAATTTTAAAAAATATAATTTACTATTTACGTATATATATCACTACTATAGATTTGGGTGTATTCAGTTCCAGTGAAAATCACTGATAAAGGTTTCATTTATTAGCACTTTGTTTATCACTGATAAATGGTTCCCTTTATCAGTGCTTTTTTTATAGCATTGATATAGGCTACCCCTTATCTACGCCTTTTCTAGCGCAGATAATGGTCATATTTATCACCACTCATTAAAGTGAGGATATAACTAAAGTGATCACGCACACGAGTCCCATATCAAACTTGCGGATGTTTGGCCGCTTCTTTTTATATGATTCAGCAACATCAGCACACCAAAAACCTACTATGAGGATGGGCTCCTATATACACTCACCACACACCTAAATGGGCTTGTCCCTACATGGATGGGCCCCCACAGGCCTTGACCCACCCTCTTCTCACCACACTCCACTAGCTCAGTAGGTCTTCCCTATTGGGCTGCCTAAATGGCTAGCCCTTCAGGTTAAGGGAAAATTGAGTTACTCAATTTTTTTATAATTAAATACTTATTTCATATATAAAAATATATATTGATATATATAGATATATTAAATATTAATATATCTATATATATATAATTTGATTGTTTTTTATTTTTATTTCTTTAATAGTTCATAAAATTTATTCATTTTTAATATTTATTTATATTTATACATTATTTTATAATGAAATTCTTATTTCATATATAAAAATATATATTGATAAATTAACTATTAATATATAAAAAATATATATTGATATATATATATTGGCATATATTAAATATTCATATATTTTAATATATATAAATATATATAAACATATATTAATACATATTAATATATATATTGACATATATTGATAAATTTTATATTAATTAATTAATTTCATATATATATAAATATAATTTATTAAATTTAAGATACATATAAATAGTAATAAAAAGTATATTCATTATTTAATTAAAATTTAATAAATTAAAAAATTATAATATATATATAGTTACAAAATTAATAGATTATTTATAATTAAAAAAAAATAAATTTTTTAAATACTTATTATAGTGATTAAATAATTCATATATTATTTATTAATATATATATATATATATTAAATTTATTCATTTTTATTAATAAATATTTCATTGTTAATTTTTTTAATACAAAAAGTTAAAATTTAGTGTTTTTAATACAATTGAAATTTACATAATTAATATATATTCTTTTTTATTTAAACATATATTCATGTGGGTTCATAGGCTGGATCGAACCAACCCCCAAAATTTTTATAATTAAATTTGTTAAATTTAATAAATATATATATATAATAATAATAAATATTATATTAAATATATATATATATAATTAAATAATTAATATATTTCTTATAATTAATAAAAATGAATAAAATTATTAAAAAATAATAATTTTAATATATATATATTGTAATAAATAGTATATTAATTATTTAATTATTATGTTAAGTATTTAATAAATTTATTCATTTTGGTTCATTATAAATAGTATATTAATTATTTAATTATATACATAATTAAATTTTACTCATTTTTTACATGTATTCATTTAATGTAATTTATTTATTTATAATGTTAAGTGTGCACTTACTTTTTTTATAATTTATAGATTTTAAATATTTGTTCATTTAATATTTTGTAATTTATTCATTTTTAATGTTTTTTATACATAATTATTCCTTAATATATATCATATATTTATAATTTATTTATTTTTAATTTTTTATTGTTCAATATTTTTGTAATTTTATCCATTTTCTAATATTTATTTATACATGTATATTCATTAACATTTATTATTTTTAATATGATTCTAATTTATATAATTAATATGTATTCATTTTAATTTTAACATATATAAATATTTATTTTAAATTTTTTAAAAATTATATATATATATTTAATAATAGTTATTCATTTTTTAAATTTATTCATTTTTATTATTATTTATTTCATTAATAGACATTACATATTATATAATTGTATTGTTCAATTTAACATATATCAAACTTATATATATATATACACATTAATTTCACACACACAAATATTTAGATAATTAATGAAATCTTATATAAAAACACACATGCTAATATTTATGTAATTTATTCAAATTTTGATATTCATTTTAGAATTTCATTTAGTAACATAATATATTTAATATGTTATTTTTTTATTTGCTAATTTTTATTTATTTATTTTTAATATTATTTCAGTTGGTATTATTTATTCATTTTTTATTTTTTTATTTTTTTATTTTTTATTTCAATTTACTTATTTTATAATATTTATTTATACATATTTATTTAATTGTTTTAATATTTTCAATATTCATTCATCTACATCAGACCTAGATTCAAATCTAGGTGGGAGTGAATTTCCACAGGCAGGCGATGACGCATGCATGAAACATGATGCCGGTAGGCGGTGACGCGGGCATGATGCAGGCTTGGTGACTTAGGTAGTATGATACAGGCATGACGCTCTACTAGGCCTTCGGGTTAGTTTTTGGGCCTTTGGGCTATGTTATGGGCTTCAAGCCCACTGGTTCTTCGGGCCATGTAATGGATAATTGTGGCATTATGGGTGGTGTCATGACCCATCCCCCAGGGCCCGTTCTGTGACTACACCAAGCCTGCCTTCCATAGGACAGGGTTTTGTCAACCTGCACCAGAAAGGAATATCCCAAAAAGGGAAGACATTGCCTTTAAACTCGTACACACACAGACTAGGTACAAAACAAAATCAAACCACAAAGTAGAACTGCTGATAGAAAAATTGTGAACTAAAATTAAAATAGGGCTAGTATACAAACCAAACAAAAAGGAGAGTACAAAAAAAGGGAAAAATCATGCTCTGAAGGTCGTCCACCAAGGATCCTACCTGAAGGGTAGGTACAGCTCGTCGCTTGTCGTCATTGTTGCTCACTGCATCTATCAATCACCTTCGAACACCTTCTAGACCTAGCTCTCCAAGTCTCAATCGAGCTATCCATCGTCTGAACAAGACACAACAAGGTGTGGGTGAAGCCCGTGCAGGGGTGAGTATAACAATACCCAGTATGGACCCCGAGACCCCCAAAGGTCTCCCAGAATTCCACAAGGAAAAAACCACAAATCCTAGTCTCAATCCAAAATCATAAAGTACAAGACATCTCACACCAGGTATAAAACATAGAGAATAGGAATAACGATGATTAGTCTAGAGCTAGATCATTTTATTCTGTTGATAGGTTCTGTTGATGATCCAAAAAGGGTCGTTATACTACTGATCCACAAAGGGTCACTCTACTATAGATCCAGAGAGAGTCTCACTACTACCGATCCACTGAGGGACTCTCTCATTATTATCTATAGAGAGGAGATCTATTTCTTATCTACGGAGGGTCGCACTACTACCGATCCATATAGGGTCACTCTCATGCCGATCCAAGGAGGTTCGCTCTTCACTTGACAGTCATCCATGGGATTTCCGCACTTGGTTCACTTGAGTTCTGGAGGTTCTGTTACTCATAATATCGGTCTTACCTCAACCACCACAAAATCCCAAAAAGAACTAACCCAACGGACCAGCATGTAATAAAGTTTCCAACGCGACAGATGGCGCCTCAATCAGACATCTAGTCTATAAGGTATAGGCAAAAGGATAAATAGGGCTCGGTAGGATTCAAGTCTAATCCAACCCATCCATAGTCCAACATCGGCCAAAACTTAAGTGGTGTATCTCAAAAGGACCATCTCATCGTAAGGGTACTCATGTCATAGACGGAGCATCAATCGGACACTCGATTTGCGAGTTACGTCAATTTTTGTGAAACAGAGCCAGCTGGGTCTGGTTCTGGTAGGGGTCCGGCCCGACCGGCCCGTTAGGTCCACGGTTCCAGCCCAACTGGCGGTTCTAGCCTGGTAAACGAGTCTGGCACGGCTGGCAGGTCTGGCCTGGATAGTGGGTCTGGCTCGGCTCGCAGGTCCGGCCCGCCTGGAAAACCAAGCCCGCATGTAGACCGGTTCTCCCCACTAGCGGCGCTAGTGGGGCGTCTCCCCTCCTTCCAAAATGGATGACTGGATCCAGCCGCTGTGCCCATCCAAGCAGCCCGAGAGGGACAATTCATTTTCCTTGTGCAGTGCATCGGCACCGTGCCTTCCACCCGCCGCATCCCAGCTGGCTACAACTCTTGCCACCACCGCACCTGTGGGGTTTCCATCTCCACGCAGCCAGCTCGGGCTGGCTACCGTCGCTGGTCACTAGGGGGTGCTTCCACGGGCCACCAAAGATTCTCTGATGGTCTATTTTCCTTCTCGTCTATTCCTACAGGCCTCCTAGGTTTCCGCCTTCACTGCAAAGCCCTTGGATTCGTCTTTTCCCCACATTTCTTGGTCGCGCACAAAGAATGCACATAAACCAAGAACAGTAGGAGGTTCAGACCTTGTTTTAATGGGGTTGTGCCCTCTGCATTAGTGTTTTAACGTGAGGAAAGCATCAATCATCATTTTAAAGAAGGAAAATCCCCAAAACAAGACCCCTTAACAACCACATGGAAGAACGAATGAGTCAGGGATCAACTTGTTAGTCAGTTGATCCGCGTTTGTTGAATTTTTCAAGAACGGGAAATAGGATTCTTTTAAATACATAAAACAATTAAACCCCCTACCTGTATTTGGTGAAATTTGTTGCGGAAGAAAGAAGGAATCCACATTACAAGACATTCATCGTCATTCGTCGATGTCTACATTTGTTCCTCCAATGGTCTCCATTCGTTCTTCGTTCTTCATTAATGGGTGATGTCGTTAGTGCTTCATCATAGGTTTCCCCGTGATTTCCAATCTGTTTTCCAATATATTGATTAAATAAAAAGAAACAATCTCCACTTTGTGCTCATTAATATGGTTTATTAATAAACCTTAATTAATGCACAATTAATTAAGCGAGTGTTGTGGTTTCACAATAAAATTAATAGGTCATTAAATGTCTCTCATTTAATGACCGTCGTTACACTACGGTTCCACCAACCGTCTCTCAACTATCAGAGAGAGAATAAAATAACACATTTAGTTATTTAATTATTTTCCCAAAAAAGTCCAAAATTTAACTTTTCCTTCTGACACTTTTCATATGAAGTTAATCTTTTCCTAGGAGAATCCTGGAACTGAAAATTCAATGGTACCCTTGGATTTTTAATTTGAGCACCAGTTCAAAAGATAGAAAAACTCGCTCGCACGTTTACTGAACGTACCTTAAAAAAATCTCAAGACATCGTTTCGGACTATCTGGGCCTCGGAATCATGTACCATCAAATTTTATTGTCTCGTAATAATCCATATAATTTAAAAAAAAATATGGATTTTTTGGATCTTTATATTCTCCACACCATAGGTCTTTACATCCCCAAAAGCCAAAACAAAACTGAAAAACCAAATGGGGGTACTGAGAAAGAATCTGAGCCTCCCACTCCCATGTGCTCTCCAAGAGATTCTTGTGCCTCCACTGAATGCGCACCAGAGGAATCGACCGCCCCCGTAGGACCCACTCCTTTTGATCCTCTATCTCCACGGGGAACTTCGCGAATGTCGCCCTATCATCAATGTTTAACTCGCCCCAGTCGATGACGTGTGATGGATCATGCTTGTATCTCCTTAGATGTGACACATGGAAAACATTATGCACCTGGTGCATCTATGGGGGAAGAGTTGGGAGGTACACCACCTCTCCAACTCTTCTTAGGATCAGGAAAGTTCTGATGAACCTCAGAGATAGCTTGTTGCCCCAGCCAAATATCTGCAATCCTCATCGAGGTGAGACCCATAGGAAGACATGGTCTCTCTCCTCAAACTCCAAAGGTCTTTGTCTCCTATTGGAATAAGTCTTCTTCCTACTCTTTGAAATCTTAATCCTCTCATGGATGATCTACACCTTCTCAGTGGTAGCCCATACTAACTCTGGACCCATAAGTGTTGACTCCCCTGGGTTTGTCCAGCATAGAGGTGATCTGCATGGTCACTCATACAAGTCCTCAAATAGTTCCATGTCAATGGTGGAGATATAGATGTTGTTGTATGAAAACTCCACCAGTGGTAGGTGGTCCTTCCAACTACAGAAAAAAATCAAGTATGCAAACATGAATCATGTCCTCAAGTTTCTGTATGGTCTGCCCCATCTGACCATCTGTCTAAGGGTGAAAGGCGGTGCTCAAGCGTAGCTGATTCCCGAATGCCTCCTATAATACCTTCCACAATTGGGATGTAAAATGAGAATAATGATCTAAAATTATAATTGATGGTACCCCATGAAGTTGTACTATCTACTGGATGTAGAGGCATCCCAGACCCTCTACTGATCCCTACTCTCAGATGGATAAAAAGTGAGCCAACTTTTTGAGTCGATCAACGATCACCTAGATAGAGTCGTGGTCCCTATATGTATGTGGTAACCCAGCCATGAAGTCCATGGAGATACCATCCCACTTCCATTCTGGTGCCTCTAGAGGTTGTTCGAAGACTACTAGAACTAGATGTTTGGCCTTCACTTACTAACAAGTGAGGCATCATGAAACGAACTATTCCACTACTTTCTTCACCTTTTCCCCCTTGTACTGACATCAGAGGTCATGGTACATCTTCGCCACTCCAAGATGTACCACCAAAGGGGATGTATGGAACTCCCTGAATACCTCTTCCTAAAACATCACTGGTACCATGGTGCGTCTTCTAAAAAGGATGAAGTGCTCCCCACCTATCGAAAATCCATCAGGATCCTATCCTAAGGATATCTGAGCACATTGGTCCTTGCAGTCAACGACCCCAAGTTGTTTCTCCCAAACTCGCTGAAGGAGTGGGGGAGTGACAGTCATAGACTGGAGGTAATATGCTCCATCACTATCCATAAAGGATATCTAAAACACGGCTAGCTACTCTATCGACTAACTCATCAGCTATAGACCCGACCTCCTACTGAGTGCATCTGCTAATAAATTTCCCTTCCCAAGAGTGTAGACTATATCAAAGTGTAACGACCCAAACTTTCATTAATGTAAATTCCAATTGATCCAATTAAAATTATTATTATGGTTATATAAAATGTGAACTTCATTGGTTTAATGTTTTTTTATTTTAAAATACTATTAAGAATTATGACCATTACTAATATAGTCGTTTAACAGTGATCACCTGATTAGTATAAATATAGGGCTTTAACAAATCCAATTTACTCAGACAAAGGAAGTGATGGCCTCATCCAGTAGACTTTCCCCATACGAAGCCCATTTTTTGGAGCTCAGAAAGGATGTGGTTTCATTAGGCTTCACTCTTGACCAAGCCCAAGCCGAGCTTGAACATTTTAAGATTAAGCGGAACCAACTACGGGAGAAGTGGAAGTTAATAGAGATTACCACTCGAGCGATGTTATCCGAGCCACCCCAAGAGTCTTTCACCATCACACACATTACCCTTCAGTCTTATGTAGGTTTTATAATGGTTTATGTAATAAGACCCTAGCACTATGACTATGTACATTATTTTTTGTATAAATAATGTGCATTCATTTTATTATTGTTACTTTGTAAATAGTTTTTAAAGCACAAATATTATTTTTAGTTAATATTCAACTAAGAAATCTATTTTTATGAATTAATATATTTTTAAATTAAAATATTATTATTATTATTAAATTAATTTTTATTAAATATAAATTATCATATAATTTTATGAATGCAATTGTAATTTTTATTAAGGTTTGAAAGATTTTTTTGTCAAAACCCATGAATTTTTAATAAATGTTTGTTTTTATTTTAGAAGTAAAATTTACATATTTAGAAAATTATTTAGATAAAATGAATATTATTTTTGGAATCAGGTTGTCAAAATTATCCAATGGTTAATTTTTTATAATTTTCTGAGACAGTCGAATTTTTGGGTAAAAATTAAATACCATTTAAATATATAATGTGTTTTATGACATCATAATGACACAATAGTGATGTAATAAAATAATATAAACATTATTTTCGGAAAATATATATTTTACCATTAAAATAATGTGATTTTGGGTTTGTTTTATTTATTTTACAAATCCTTAGTGGACACTTTAAGGCTTATAAAACATTTTGTCTTTTTAAATTGTTTTCCTTGAGAGTGTGACTCACCTCCACATAAGAAACCCTATTATTTTAAGAATTTCGGCCATTGGCCTCATAAAATATTGTTTTCAACTACCCTTTGGAAAAAACCATGGTCTGTTTTGTGGTTTTGATTAGTTAAATTTGAGGTGTCCCAAACCTAAATAATAAATAATTCCCTCTCATTTCCTATATTAACCCTCCCAAGCTCCCACTTCCTCTTCACTCAAAGCCTTTTGAGTTCGACCAAACCCTGACCTCCCCTCTCTATAATCTTTCCAAGGTTCCCCAAGCTCCCAATAATCTTCTCTCAAGCCTTTCCCAAGCCTTTGGGATCACACTTACAAGTAAAGAATTTCTTCCTTTCTCATTTTTATCTAATTTTCTTTAAGTTGTTATGCCATTTTTTTAATTAAAAATGTTAGGGTATGCTTTTTCATCTCTCAAATACTTCCCTCTTTATGTTTGGATGATGGGAGACACCTTTCTCTCTCATTAATTCCTCCCATGTACACCTGTTACCATGCCGAAATTCCGTGAGGGATTTCTCTCTCCTCTTTTACATCCAAGTAATTATTTTGTATTATGTATCTAAATTCCATTATTTTTGTTGGTACATGTATCTATATGACCCCCTTACTGTCCATTTCATGTATATATGATTAGACACCCTTTTCTCTCTCATCAACCATTTTTTATGAGTTCTTATTTCACGTCGTTATGCTTCCGAAATTGCACTACGATTTTCCAAGCCAATGTCATTATGTAGTGAATACCATGCCCATTTCTCTATCAAGGGTATTCAACTTTATCCAAATTTACTTATTGATTATAAAGCTTCATGTATTTATTCCACATCCCTTTATCATGGAATAAATGATGATGATTTATTCCATGTTGTATGATCCATGTGGCACACTTATGCATGAAATGAAATGTTTAAGAAAGGGTGTGCCCTGATAGCATTCCAATGCATTGGGTAAAGTATAATATCATGATATGTCATGTGAAATGATTGTTTACTCATGATAATTCAATTTCATAAAGGGTTTACTCGAGCTTCATGTGCAATGAGAGTTTACTCATGCTCTATGTGCAATGATCCTTGACTCATGCTAATTCCATGTTAAGTGTTGTTGTCACATTTCCATGTTATGATTATCATTATTTATCATGCCTTTATGTTAATGTTTCTCTTGTGCTCTATTGATATGCCTATTGTCTAAAATGTATTGTATTACTATTGTTATTCCGTGTTTATTCCCTTACTGGGCTTTATATCTCACTCTTTTTATGCATGTCCTCATGTTATCTCATGCAATGCTATGTACGAGGGAATGTAGTGGCCATGTAAAGGAGGTTTTCAACAAAGATATTGTATTTCATGTTTTAAGTTGTTATTTAATGATCCTAAGCCCCAAATACACTAGACTTTTCGGTCTTTTATGTTATAACAAGTGAAGGTTTTATATAATAAATCATTTTTAATTATGAAATAAAGAGCAGGGTTGTCATAGTTGGTATTAGAGGATAGGTTTAGTTATTTTTGGGATTAGGATTATAAAACCCTATTGAATAATTAGAGACAATACTACGTATAATAAAAACATCCCTAAGTTTTTATGGGTATTGAGTAAGTGTTTTATCAAAGAAAATGAATCCCTGTCTGGATACGAGCTAGTGGAGTCGACTCTAGCACAGATGTACCAAGGGGTGAAAACCCCAAATAGGAGTTTCGGGCTTGACCCGAGTATCCTGGTACATGACAATGGGCCTTAATGCACTCTTGGTTATGAAACTCTCTAGGGATATTCATTGGTAAATTCACAAGCTTAGTATGAACCTTTATTAAGGGAATTAAAAAAGTTCCCTTAAGAATATATGTTAGAAAGTATATCATGAATAGCATAGACTGAAGCCTATTGATTCATAAGTTAAATAAATAAAAGTTATTTATAATTCATCAGTTTTCCATTGGATTACCCTTTATATGTTACCCCTAAATTTACTTTTATTCTATCTAATGTCCTGTAATAGGGGAACTCAGGATAACAACCGATGGGAGTGGGAATCGTGAACTTTTTCACACTTCTCTCTTAGTTAACTCAAGATTTTAATAGAAACATGGGTCAAGAGGAACATTAACCCCCCCCCCCCAAAGAAAGAATAAGTCTCTATAAAGAGCTTCATGAGACAAAGGTATCCTACTTTTAATAGCTCATTTGATCCCTCAATCGCTAAACAATTGATCAACTCCATTGAAAATATATTCTCTATCCTTCAATGTTATGAACAAGGGAAGGTTCTCCTGGATGCTTATCGTATGGAGCGTGAAGCTGATCAATGGTGGACGTTGATCAAAAATATGAATCCTGAGGAGGAGATCGAGGCATTAGAATGGAAGGATTTCCAAAATATGTTTTTCGATAAATATTTTATGTTCACCCTCCAACTTAAGATGGAAAGGGACTTCTTTGACCTCAAGAAAAAAGGCGACAAATCTGTCAGAGCATACAAGGCATACTTCACAAGGCTTGCACAATACACCTTCGGCTTTGTCTTTACCCCTGAATGCAAGTTTAATTACTTCTTTGGTGGGATGAAACCTAGCCTACGGAAAGCGCTGGTGATCCGTGACTTCGACAGCTATGAGGAAATTTTTCGATGTGCCCTCAAGGTCGAAATGGAGATCGGAGAATCTCAGGGGTATCATGAGGATAAGAAGCGTAAGGTGGAATTCAATGCTGGTGTTCTGATGGATAAATCCAATGATGCTAAGAAGATTCATCACCCCACTTTCCAAAGGTGCGGAAAGAAGCGCCCCGAAAATTGCCTGAAGGGGACAAGGATATGATTTAGGTGTGGAAGAGAAGGGAACCTAGTTGTTAACTACTGACAAGAAAAAGTTGTGGCTGTAACAGAGGAGTGGAATTCCCCATTTGAACCTCAACATGTTGTTCATTTCTACAACATCAAAGAACCAGGGCATCTTGAAAATCAGTTCCCTAAGCCAAGGGTTTTCTAAGGCAACCAACAACCTCCAAGGCATCAAGGGTGAGCTTTTTCCATCACTACTGCCGAAGTGAACCCCGAAAATGAAGTGGTAACAAGTACGCTAGTTATTCATTCAAGAATAGCGAACATACTTTTTGATTCAGGTTCTATTAATTCTTTTATATCCCAAAAGTTTAGTAGAACAATCCCAACACCACCATAAATCATGGAAGTAAAGATGTCGGTGAGTACGGAAAATGGGGAAATAATTGCATTCCATGAATATAACTCTTCCCCTGTCATAATATGTGGATTGAATTTCCTGGTGAACCTCTTCATACTCCCTCTAGTAGAATTTGACTCAATTATTAGCATGGATTGGATTTCCTTATATAGAGCCAACATAAATTTCCATGAGAGGTAAATCACTCTCCATGTGGAGAATCGATCCCCGATTCTGTACAAGATCAAGGAGGAAGATTAATCTTATTTAGCTCCATCATCTCAAGCATGGATATTAATATCTTATAATAAGACGTATCTAGCTCAGATGATTGAGTCTAAGGAGGCAGCCATCCTTGAAGACATGCCTATTGTGAGGGAATTCACTGAAGTGTTTCCCAAAGAATTTCCTAGTCTTCCTCATAGAAGATATGTTGAATTCTCAATTAATCTTATACCTGGTTCATTTCCAATATCCAAGACTCTGTATAGAATGGCTGTTGTGGAGATTGAGGAGCTGAAAAAACAACTACAAGAGAATCTAGATAAAGGGTTTATATGCCCAAGTACTTCACCCTAGGGTGCACCAGTCCTCTTCATCAAGAAGAAAGTTGGGTTAATGCACCTTTGCATCGATTATCACGAGCTTAACAAAATCATGATAAAGAACAAGTATCCTCTCCCACGAATCGATGACGTGTTCAATCAACTGTGTGGAGAACAATACTTCTCTAAGGTGGATTTTCATTCAGGATATTATCAAGTAAGGGTGAAGAAGGAAGATATCACCAAGACTGCTTTTTGTACAAGATACTGGCACTATGATTCATAATAATGCCTTTCAGACTCACTAATGCTCCAGCAATCTTCATGGACTTGATGAATAGAGTCTTTAGGGATTACCTTGACAAATATGTGGTAGACTTTATAGATGATATTCTGATATACTCCAAAACTAAGGAGGATAATGAATAGCACCTAAGAACTATACCAGAGACCTTGCGGAAGGATAAGATTTATTCAAAGTACAGCAAGTGTGAGTTATGGTTGAAGGAGGTTTCATTATTAGTCCATATAATCACAATAAATGGGATATATTTGGATCCTTCCAAAACAAATGCAATTGAGGGATGGCCGAGGCCAACATCGGTAAAGGATATCCATATTTTCTTGAGGTTAGCTGGATATTATCAACGATTTGTGAGAAATTTCTCACGATTGTCCAACCCGCTTACCAAGCTAACTCGGAAGGGGGTAAAGTTTTCTTGGAGTGATGAATGCGAAGAAAGATTCAAGGAGTTAAAAAGGAGGCTTATCACTATGCTCATACTCACTTTACCCACAAGTGAAGACCTTTTGTGGTATTCAGTGATGCATTGAAGAAGGGCATGGGTTGTGTGTCGATTAAAAATGACAAATTCATTACCTATGCTTCAAGGTAATTGAAATTTTATGAGAAGAATTATCTAACACATGATTTGTAGTTGGCTGGGCTGATCATCACTTTAAAAATTTGGCAGTGTTATCTCTTTAGGGATATGTGTGAAATATATACGGACCACAAAAACCTCAAGTATATATTCACACAGAAAGAGTTGAACATGCACCAACGAAGATGGTTAGTTCTAATCAAATACTATGACTGCACAATCCATTAATAACCTAGGAAAGCAAACAAGATAGATGATTCTCTAAGTAGAAAGGACCCAACGATTCTATCACTAATGAGAATTGAGAAGGATCCAATCTTCTTAGATTTGATGAATATGGACATGGGAATCATAATGAAGGGAACATCATCAATAGTTCACAAATTATTGCTCAACCATATCTTTTGGAAAGGTTCAATGATGATCAAAAGGATTATGTGGGAATTCAGAAGAAAGTGGAAGCTATCAGAAGAGGGAAATACTTGGAGTTCAATGTTAATGAAGAAGGAATTGTGAGATTTGGGAAAAGACTATGTGTTCCATCAAGTTAAGAGCTGAAGAAGGAACTTTTGGATGATGCACATAGTTCAAATTTCTCTATTCACCCAGGAAACACAAAGATGTATCGAGATCTCCAAGAGCATTATTAGTGGGATAATATGAAGAAGGAGATCGTTGATTATGCATCAAATTTCCTGGTGTGTCATCAAGTGAAGGTAGAGAGTCATAAGTCTAAGGGGATGATGCAACCATTGCCCATACCAACATAGAAATGGGAGGACATCACCATGGACTTTGTCACAGGACTTCCGAAGACATCCAAAGGAAACAATGCAATGTGGTTTGTTGTGGATCGTCTTATAAAGTCTGCACACTTTATTGCAATTCAGGAGGATTTCTCATTGGATCAATTGGCACAGATATATATAAGGGAAGTGGTAAGGCTACATGGAGTACCACTATCTATTGTATCTGATCGAGATCCAAGATTCACCTCTAAGTTTTGGAAGATTCTTCAACATGCTCTGGATACTAAACTGAACTTCAGTATGGCCTATCATCCTCAAATTGATGGCCAATATGAACGAACTATTCAAACACTGGAGGATATTTTAAGATCATGTTTTGTGGACTTCAAAGGAGGGTGGGACCAACATCTTCCACTGGTTGAATTCTCCTACAATAACAGTTTCCACTCGAGAATCCAAATGGCACCTTATGAATCCCTATATGAGAAGAGGTGCAAAACTCCAGCATTTTTGGATGAAGTTAGTGAGCATAAACTGTTAGGACTAGAAATGGTCGAAGTAATGGTGGAGAAGTTGAAAACCATTCAACAGCATATCAAGGCAGCCTAGAGTCGACAGAAGAGTTATGAAAATAACCTTAGATGAGATCTTTATTTTAATGTTGGATACATGGTATTTCTACGCATATCTCTATGGAATAAGGTCATGAGTTTTGTAAATAAAGGGAAATTAAGTCCTAGGTACATCGGCCCCTTTGATATTCTTGATCGTGTCGGGGATGTGGCCTATCGACTAGAACTTACACCTACCATGGACAAAGTACATGATGTCTTTCATGTATCCCTCTTAATAAAGTACAAACCAGGCCCATCACATGTCCTCTCTTTAGAGGTATTACATCTAGAGGATGATATGTCTTATGAGGAGCAACCACTGAATATCTTAGATTATAGAGAAAAGGTTATATGAAATAAGACAATTCCCCTCATCAAGGAGTTATGGCGAAACCACAAGTTCGTAGAGGCAATATGGGAATAAGAGGAAGTGATGAAGCAAGGTTACCCACATCTGTTTTAGTGTGGGAAAAGGAAATTTCAAGGGCGAAATTTTTTAATGGGTAATATTGTAATGACCCAAAAATTCATTAATGGAAATTTCTCTTGATCCAATTGAAAGTCTTATTATGGTTATATAAAATGTGAACTTCATTGGTTTTATGTTTTTGGATTTTAAAATACTGTTAAGAATTTTGACCATTGCTAATATAGTTGATGAACAGTGATCACCTGATTAGTATAAATATAGGGCTTTAACAAATACAATTTACTCAACAAAAGGATGTGATGGCCTCATTCATTATACTTTCCCCATATGAAGCCCATTTTTCAGGTCTTGGAAAGGTGGTGGAATCATTGGGCTTCACTCTTGACCAAGCCCAAGATGAGCTTGAACACATTAAGCTTGAGCGGAACCCACTATGGGAGAAGTGGAAGTTAATAGAGATTACCACCCGAGCAATGTTATCCTAGCCACCCCAAGAGTTTTTCACCATAGCAAACCTTACCATTCAGTCTTATATGGGTGTTATAAGGGGTTATGTAACAAGACCATAGCACTATGACTATGTACATTATTTTTGTATAAATAATGTGCATCATTTTATTATTTTTACTTTGTAAATAGTTTTTAAA
The DNA here is from genome assembly GCA_963277665.1 of Viscum album. NCBI lineage: Eukaryota > Viridiplantae > Streptophyta > Magnoliopsida > Santalales > Viscaceae > Viscum > Viscum album. The sequence continues at coordinate 737,930,025 of OY728146.1, read as the reverse complement.
GTAGAAATAGATTTTTTAGTTAATATTCAACTAATAAATATATTTTGATGAATTAATGGATTTTTTAATTAAAATATTATTATTATTATTATTATTAAATTAATTTTTATTAAATATAAATTATCATATAATTCTATGAATGAAATTGTAATTTTTATTAAGGTTTGAAAGCTGTTTTTGTCAAAACCAATGAATTTTCGATAAATGTTAGTTTTTATTTTAAAATTAAAATTCACATATTTAGAAAAAAATTATATAAAATGAATATTATTTTTTTAATTAGGATGTTGAAATTATTCAATGGTTAATTTTTCATAATTTTATGAGACAGTCGAATTTTTGGGTAAAAATTAAATATCGTTTAAATATATAATGTGTTTTATGACATCATAATGACCCAATATTGATGTAATAAAATAATATAAACATTATGTTCGGCCAATATATGTTTTAATTTTAAAATAATGTGATTTTGGGTTTGTTTTATTTATTTTACAAAGCTTTAGTGGACCCTTCAAGGCTTATAAAACATTTTGTCTTTTAAAATTGTTTTCCTTGAGAGTGTGACTCACCTCCACATAAGCAACCATATTATTTTAAGAAGTTCGGAAATTGTCCTCATAAAATATTGTTTTCCAATCCCCTTCAGAAAAAATCATGGGCAAAAACCATGGGTTGGTTTGTGGTTTTGATTAGTTTAATGTGAGGTGTCTCAAACCTAAATAATAAAGAATTCCCTCTCCTTTCCTATATAAACCCACCCATGCTCCCACTTCCTATTCACTCAAAGCCTTTGGAGTTCAAAAAAACCCTTCCCTCCTCTATGTAGAATCCTACAAAGGTTCCCCAGGCTCCCAAGAAGACTCTCCCAAGCCTCTCCCAAGCCTTTGAGATCACACTTCCAAGTAAGGGATTTCTTCCTTTCTCATTTTTGTCGAATTTTCTTTAAGTCGTTATGCCCTTTTCTTCAATTAAAAATTTTGGGGTATGCTTTTTCATCTCCCACATTCTTCCCTCTTTATTTTTTGATGATGGTATACCCCTTTATCTCTCATTAATTCCTCCCATGTACACCTGTTACCATGCTGAAATTTCGTAAGGGATTTATCTCTCCACTTTTACATTCAAGTAATTCTTTTGTATTATGTATCTAAATTCCATTATGTTTATTGGGACCTATATCTATATGACCCCCTTACTTTCCATTTCATGTAAATATGATGAAACACCCCTTTATCTCTTATCAACCATTTTTTATGAGTTCTTATTTCACATTGTTATGCTGCCGAAATTGCACTACGATTTTCCAAGACAATGTCATTATGTAGTGAATACCATGCCCATTTATCTATCAAGGGTATTCGCCTTTATGAACATTTACTTATTGATTATAAAGCTTCATGTATTTATTCTACATCCCTTTATCGTGGAATAAATGATGATGATTGATTCCATGTTGTATGATCCATGTGGCACACTTATGCATGAAATGAAATATTTAAGAAATGGTACGCCTTAATAGCGCTCCAATGAATTGGGTAAAGTATTATATCATGATATGTCATGTGAAATGAGTGTTTACTCATTCTAATTCAAGTGAAATGAGGGTTTACTCATGCTTCATGTGCAATGAGGGTTTACCCATGCTCCATGTGCAATGAGCCTTGGATCACGCTAATTCCATGTTAAGTGTTGTTGCCACATTTCCACGTTATGATTATAATGATTTATCATGCCATTATGTTCATATTTCTCTTGTGGTCCATTAATATTCCTATTGTATAACATTTATTGTATTTCTCATGTTATTATTTTTTTTATTCCCTTATTGGGCTTTATAGGTCACCCTTTTTATGCATGTCCTCAGGTTATCTCATGCAATGCTAAGTACGAGGGAATGTAGTGGCCATGTAAAGGAAGTTTTCAATAAAGATGTTGCATTTCATGCTTTAAGTTGTTATATAATGATCCTAATCCCCAAAGATACTAGACCTATATATCTTCTATTTTGTAACAAGTGAATGTTTTATGTAATAAATCATGTTTAAGTATGAAATAAAGAGCAGGGTTGTCATAAAAAAGTCATAGTCCTGAAGGAACTCTAGTCATCACTGTTGTCTCAGGTTTAGGTCCTTCTATGAGAAGATATACATGAGACTCAATGTAGTAGACAGTAAACTATTCACCCATCAAGTAGTGCCACCACATCTTCAATGAAAAGACCAATGTTTCTAACTCCGGGTCATGGGTTTCATAGTTCTTCTCATGATGCCTCAGTTGTTGTGATTCATAAGCGATCACCACTCGCTCCTGCATCAGGACACATCTCAGTTCAGTTCATGATGTATTGCAGTAGACTACATACCCAATGCCCTCTTTTAGTAACCTCAAGATGGTGGCACTCTTCAGTATCTGCCTTAGCTCCTGGAAACTATGCTGGTATCTACCCATCCATAAGAAGGGTTTTCCCTACATTGTCAAAGATTAAAAGGGTGATGATACTCTAGAAAATTCAGGTACAAATCATTGGTAATACCTAGAAAACCCTAGGAAACCCCTCACCTTAGTCACGCTCCTAGGTGGCTCTCAAAAAAGCACTGCCTCTATCTTCACAGGATCCACTGCAACTCCAGCCTCTGAGAGGATGTGTCCCAGAAAGTGGACCTCCCGTATCCAGAACTGGTATTTCAAGAGCTTACCATATAGTTGGAGCTCTCAGAGTGTATCTAGAACTATATGCATATGTGTGGCATTCTCCTCCTCCAACGCCGAGTATACCAAGATATCGTCAATGAAGACCACCATGAAGCAATCGAGGTAAGGCTGGAAGATCTGGTTCATGAGTCCCATGAACACTAATAGGGTGTTGGTCACACCGAAAGGCATCACCAAGAACTCATAGTGGCCATAAAAGAATCTGAAGGCTGTTTTCGGTATGTCCTCTTCTTGTACCCTGATCTAATGATATCCTGATCTGAGGTCTATCTTTGAAATCCAATGTGATCCCTTCTTCTGGTCAAAGAGATCATCAATACTTGGCAGAGGATACTTGTTCTTCACGGTCACTAGGTTCAGGCACTGATAGTCCACAAAAAGCCTCAAACTCTCATCTGGTTCTTGGTGAAGAAAATCAGGGTTGCCCATTGAGAAACACTGGGACTTACTAACCCATTCCTCTAAAAGTCCTCTAACTGTACCCTCAACTAATGAAGCTCTACGGGAGCCATCCGATATGCTGGTGTATATATCAGTGTCGTCCCAGGGTATAGGTTGATGTAGAATTATGCCTCTCTGCGAGGAGGTAGTCCCAAAACATCCTCAGGAAAGACATCCGCATATTGGTCCACCACTACAGGATAGATCGAACTCCTCTTATCCATTACAATGAGGGTGAGGCTAGCCAAATAATGATTGATCGGTTGCACCCTCCTCTATGAAATTACGTCCTCTACTTCAAAGGTTCCCTTCTCACAAGAGAAGGAATACCTAGTCCCATCTTCACGAACACACCGCACTTTGCACCTAAAACAGTCGATCTAAGCATGGACCATAGATAACCAGTCCATACCCAAGATGACGTCATAAGGCCTCAACACTGCAACTATGAGATCCCGGGAGAAGCTCTTTCCTCCTAGAGTAAGCTCACACTGCTAGAACCAGTGCGTAATCATCGAATCCTCTCCCGTAGGAGTATCTAATCATAAGGATCGAACCAAAACCTCTACCGGAATCTCTGAGCTCTGAACAATAGTTGTGTTAATGAAAGAGGAACTTTCACTTGTGTCTATATGAACTACATCTAGGGTGAAATAGACACATATTGTACCTCAAATCATCTCTGTAGCACTGTGGTCATAGGCATCTACTACCTGAAGATGAGGTCATCTGTAAAGACCCGTAAATTTCAAGGTAAATTTTATTCTTAATTTCTTTGGAATTTTTCAAGAACGCAGTTTTTGACGGTGCCTGATTCCAAGGCCGGGTGTGCCCAGAATTAATTTCCGAAGTTTAGCTCGGATACGTTCAATGAACGAACGAGCGGGTTTTTCTAACTTTTGAACCAGTGCTCAGAATCGAATTCTGAGGGCACCGATGGATTCGCAGCGCCAGTAATTTCTTAAGAAGATCTTTTTCGGAGTTGATTTTTCATGGGAGGAGTTGTTAAAAATTTGTGGAAGATAAAATAAAAATTGAGTTACAATTTTTATTTCTTTTAAGTGGTTTATCCATTGAGTGGAAGTTGGGGTAACCACCCAACTTCCAATGAGAGGATTAAAGGTGAGGTGGGTCCCACATGAACCCCACCCCTTTCATCTTCCCTAAACTCCCTTAAAACTCTCCTCTCATTAATTGGTAACTCTTCATAACATGTTTAACCCCCCTTTAATGTGAGACCACTCACCTCCCCCTCTCTCTTCTTTAATCATGCCAACTCACTTAATTAATTAACTGAGTTAAGTGTTTGATTTTTAAAATTTAAAATGCTTGGCTTGATGTAATAAAATAAGATAAGTCTTATTTTATTTGAGTGAGTTGGTTGTTGTGTGAGGAGTATTTGAAGAGAAAACTCTAAGCTTTGAAGAACTTATTCCTTCTTGAAGAACGTGAAGAACGCAACTCTCCGACGAAGAATGTCGACACCAAAGAGCAGCGACGTACCCCTTTCTTCTTTCTCTATGAAAATAGGGGATACGTCACATCTTTGAGTACACTTGGGTGACGTCAGGCCTTCCAAGACCTTCGACGAAGAACGCTTCCCGGTCTCCATCAAAGGAGGAGACACCGCCGTGGTAAAATCGCAAACGACGACATCACCTTCCGACGTCAACGAACGATGCTACCTCTCCGCAGATCCATTGAGGGATAACATTATGAGGTAGGTCATTTTGGTTCAATTAAATCTATGTGGGTTATATCCTCGGCCTTGATTTAATTGTAGATAGTCATTTGAGTCACCTGTTATCGAAATAACGGGAGGAGGTCGGACCGCACGAACACGGCCGACCCTCCTCCCCCTTTGATGGTTGTTCTTGTTGCGGCATGATTAAAGGCGGCACGGTACAACGGCACCACGTGGAAACAATTGAGGAACGAGCGAAGAAGTGTGGCGCTATCGCGCGGCACCGTTGCGACAATTCAAAAGGCTCCGTAGATCGTTTAATTGACGTCGGATCGTCGGGCGATGACGGAACGGGCCGCAGAGGCGGTTTGATGATTCCGCAGTAAAGTTCAAGACCCGAGATGAATGTCGGCACAGAAGGATCTGAAAACGGACCACCGGAGCAACTCCGGTGGCCTGCGGAAACCCTAGAGGCGCGGGTCACCGGCGCGGCGCCGCCGGCGACCGGGGGCGGCGGCCAGAGCCGTCCGGCCGCCAGGAGGCGGCGGCGCCCTAGCGCGCCGCCGGAGGAAACAAACCATCGCATCTTTCCGCGGCGGTGCGCCATGGGGGATCTCGTGGCCACGCAGGATCCTGGAGGAACAGCGGCGGTGCAAACCGCCCCCGGCTTCAATCAACGGCGAGGGGGTCGCGCACCCCCCCGCTCTGCAGCTTCCGCTCGGCCTCGCTGGCCGAGCCGCGGCTGGCCAAGTGGCCGGGCCGCGCCGGTCGGGCTGGACAGCACCGGTCGGGCCGGGCGGCGCCCCGATGGGCCGGACCTGGACCCGGGTCAGGTCGACCTGGTTCGGGCCGGCCCAGGGGGGGTTGGGTCAGGCCGGGCCGGGCCCAGACCCCCCATTTCGGATTTTTTCCGTTCGAACGCCCATAATTTGGGCCATGAACCTCCGATCGACGCACCGTCAGCTGCGATGCGATCCTTGGATCGAGACGGTCGTTTCGGTATATTACACTCACGGTTTTGGCGAACATTGGGTTCGGCCGGGTTGGTTCGCATACGAAACCAACCGGGCCCTCGGAGCGGAAACGCTTATATCTTGAGCTCCGGACATCCGATTGACGTGCCGTCAACTTTGTTGGATTTCTCTTGATGAGACGGAACTTTTGGCATGCTTCACCTAAGTCTTGGTTGCAGTTGGATAGTGGCTGGGTTGGATTGTATCTGAAATCCAACCGGGCCCCTAGAACGGAAAAGCTGATAACTTTCAGACTGGACGTCCGTTTGACGAACCGTCAGCGGTGTTGATGATCACGTTGAGAAACGGTCCCTTTGAGCATACCCTATGAGAGTTCGGGGTACAGTTGAGATACGTCCGGGTTGGTTCACACACGAAACCAACCGGACCCTGTGACGAAAAGACTAATAACTCACAGACCAGGCGTCTGATTGACGCGTCATCTGTTGCGTTGAGACCCCTATGACGAGCTGGTCCTTTGAGATACTTCTTCGTGGGAATTTGAGATACTTGTATTATTGACCTATTTCTCATGGAGAGGACCCTCCCGGAGATGAGCGTACGGAGTACGGAGACCGTGTAGCTGGCTGAGACCTGACGACTGCTTGACCGACTCGACTTGGATTGAGTCGACTAGCCCGGTGGACGGAGCACTACTTTGTTTGGGTGCAGACCCATGGCGAATGGAGCACTACCTGTGTGACAGTGTAGACCCGCGGTACTCGTCCGGAGAGTACCTCAGCAGGCTATTAGGGGGTGTGCACTACTGTGTTTGGGTGGCATACCCCGGTGGGAAGCACTACTATGTTTGGGTGGCTGACCCGCGGTACTTGACAGGAGGAGTACCTCAGTAGTCTTAGGTTAGTGAGCAGTACCTCGGAGTCATGACAGGACCACTGTACACTCTAGAGATGGGCTCTTCAGCAGTTACGGTTTCGATAATGAAAATCCTGGTTTGAGATGAATCTATGATCTTTGTGTTTACCTCACGTTTGAGATGGGACACTTGATAACTTAGGTATATGTATGAGCATATACCTGGGTAGTGGTTATCCATTGATTTCATAATCTTTGTGTTTCCTCATGATTGAGATGGGTTACTTGATAACTTAGGTATATATATGGGCATATACCTAAGTAGAGGTTATCTGTTGAGATCTTATTTTGGTTATCCTTGTTGGTTTTAGTGAGACCTTGAGGGTCTCGGGGTCCCTACTAAGTATCGTTATACTCACCCCTGCACGGGCTATGATCGCACCTCGTTGTGTTGGTTGCAGACGATGGGTAGTGCTGACTGAGGCCGAGTGTTCGAGGACTGGACAGTACCCGGAAGTGGACCACACGACGAGTCAGTACCCGGAGGTGGACCACACGACGAGTCAGTATCCGGAGGTGGACTTCACGACGAGAAGACACACAGAGGAGGTTGATGGGTGAGAGCATTGTGAAGGCTATTTGTACCTACCCTTCAGGTAGGATCCGTGGTGGACGATCTAGGAGTTGCGCCATCTATACCTACCCTTCAGGTAGGATCCAAGGAGGATGACCCAGGATCCGCTTCCGTTCATCCAGCTGTTGTCTTTTTCTGTTGTACTTTTTTTTATTTGTAGCTGTACTTTAAGTTGGTTTTGTATTCTGGCCCATTTACTTTTCAGCACTTTCTTTTGTACTTAGTGTTTTACTTCCGCTTGTAATATGTGGTATTTTGTTTACTTTTATAAAGGCAATGCCTTCCCAGTTATGAGGATTTACGCCTTTGGTGCTAGTCGCCAGCCTCTGGCCTATGGAAGGCGGGATTGGGGTAGTCACGACACGGGCCCCGAGGAAGGGTCGTGACAAATTGGTATCAAAGGAGTCGGTTCTACCACAGAACTTATAACACTGATATTTTCTTTCTGTGAAGCAATAGTGTTAAGGGTACCGAGTGTGGTTTTCAGTTCAGGGAGTCCAGTGTTGATGCGGGTGGCCGACATATCCATACACCAGGACCCTAACAACTGATTTCTGACTTTGTGCACGAAAACACTGATTGCGTGTGTGTTTCCAGAAGTTTTTAAAAGTCAGCTCAAACCAGGTCATCTCACCAGGTATAATCTTTTGACCGTGTCAAGTTGTTTCTTTCAGGATGCCATTCCACGGACGACCAACTAGAGCCTACAGGGATGTGCGTACTGACAACCTGCCGAGCGATGAGGCTTTGGTACAGGGCCCTCTTGAAGTTGAGGCACCAGCGGTACTACCATACGTTGGGCCACCGATGCCACCATCCCAAGCAGTAGGCGATGCGCGCCACTTGAGCGTGCTGCACGAGTTCCAGCGCCAGAGGCCACCCAGGTTCTGGGGAGAGACGGACCCTCAGGTGGCTGAGGATTGGCTGGAGGCTGTGGTGAGAGTCTTCAGGCTAGTGGGGACGCCTGCAGACTTCATGGTGATCTTTGTTTCCAGCCTCGTTCAGGCAGCAGCAGGCAGGTTGTGGAGCTGCTTGTTACAGTTTTTTGATGATATGACCTTCACGTGGGAAGACTTCGAGAGCTTATTCAGGGTGAAGTTTGTGCCAGTAGCTCTACACCCCGAGCGTGTACAGGAGCTGCTACCTTTGTCGTAGGATTTTCGATCAGTAGTCGAGTCATCTGTGGGAAGTAGATAGATGATAAATAGGACCAAGAGGACCAGACCAGAAGGTGGGTGACCTTGGGTTATAGGATCAGTAGTGCGGGGCACCCGAGGTGGAGTCAGGGCCAGGTGTGCCAGAAACGGACAATGTTTCTCCTGCGGCAGGAAGGGTCACATGGAACGTGACTGTCCGACTCCTCGCACAGTCGATCCGCAGGCGTTGGAGGAACCACCAAGGCAGAAGTAGCGGCGGGTGCTTGAGCAACAGCCGAGCAGTGGACAAGGCAGTAGAGCTCCGGGAGCAGGTGGACAGGAGCGGAACTAGTGGATACGTCCCTTGTACTTCTAGTTCCATGTTGTTGTTGTATTCGTGTCTTTGTACTAAGAGCTGCAATAATACAAATAAACTTATCTTTGTGATGTTTTCTTTCCTGTCCTTTTGTTTGGTTGATACTGAGAGGTCCCGGTTAAAACTGTTGACTTGACCCTCACTTTTGAGATTTCTACTGGGGGAGACCCAGTGACCTCACACTGATGCCGACAGTGTGACTCGACCCTTGGAGGCGAGAGTGACTGTTGGATCTCTTGGTAGTTACGTCGAGGCCTTACGACGTCATCCATGGCATGAATGAATCATTCATGTTAGGATTGACTGTATTAGGAAATGGGCGTGTTTCATCCAGGTGATGAGACCGAGTTTCTCTTTTTGGAAAAGGAGAAATTTTAGCATCTCTTTCAGATCGTAGGCAAAGAAGGTGCAGATCATCCAGGAGCGGATGAAGACTGCACAATGCAATAGAAATAAGAAACAGGCGCTAGTCTTAGAGACTCAGGCTTGTTAAATGTTTCAAGAAGAAGAATCTTTAAGGGGAGATGGGTCTGTGAAGCAGCAGACATGGAGGCAGAGCTAGGAGAGCAGCATGAGGTGGTGTACATTTTAACATGCTACAACCACCCGCCTTAGTTGTCCCCGCCAGGCTCAGGGAGCTAGAGGGCGGAGGAAGAGAGCGGCTGTATGCGGTCAAGGAGTGTGACCCAATAGCTCTAAAAATGATTCAAGGGACAGTCTGTGTCCACTACTAGATGCCGTAGTAATAGACGTTGATATGAATCATTCCTTCCTTCCACGAATCATGTCCCAGACCTAGAGTTTCCGGTAAGCCATAGACTTGACCCTCACGTCTGGAGATACCTTGGGAGAAGACTTGATAATCACACTTACGCCGACGGTGTGGTCAGACCCTCGAGGCGAGAGTTTCGGTAGGGATCTCTTGGTGGCAGCGTCGAGTCCTTACGAAGTTGGTTTGAGTATGGACTAGGCAATCACAGTTCATACACAAATTGACGGTATTAGGCAAAAAGGTTGTGGTTTAACTACGACGTCGGGATGGGTTTTCCTTGGTCGGCGAAAAGGAAACCCCATGCAGCATAGGATAAACTCATGCACAGGAGGGTGAGACCGATCACTCTTGAGTCGTTCAACCTCACCCTCGTGGCAGTAGTCGTTTTGAGTTTCAGTTCTAACAGGAATTGGAGACCTCTAGAGTTCGAGGATGACGATCACGTCTTTATACAGGTCTCACCTTGATGAGGTTTATGGAGATGTGGACGAGGCGACAAGTTATCTCCGAGGTTAAACGGACCTTTCTAGGTCCTCAGCTGGTTAGGCGAGGTGGTTTACCGCTTGACCCATCCACCTCAGTTGCACCAGATGCAAGACGGTATCCACGTATCTCAACTAGGTAGATACTTGCTTGACCTGATGCATATCATCGACCATGGGGAGCTGGACGTTGGAGATGGGGTGACTTTTGCGGGGTTCCAGTAAAGGTTGAGGATTGACAGGGGCAGGTCCTACGAGGATGGTCGATTCCTCTTGTGCGTTTTCGTAGGCAGCACGGGAACCTCCAGGTGAGAACATGGGAGCGGGAGGTTCAGATTCGTGCTCAGTACCGATTTTCTATCCCTAGTTTGTGTTAAAGCTTTACGGGGACGTAAATCCCTGAGGTGGGAGTAATGTAAAGACCCAAAAATTTCAAGGTAAATTTTTTTCTTAATTTCATTGGAATTTTACAAGAACGTAGTTTCTGACGGCGCCTGATTCCGAGGCCGGTGTGCCCGAAATTAATTTCTGAAGTTTAGATCGGGTACGTTTAGTGAACGAATGACCGGGTTTTTCTAACTTTTGAACCGGTGCTCAGAATCGTATTCCAAGGGCACCGATGGATTCGCAGCGCCGGTAATTGCTTAAGAAGATCTTTTTCGGAGTTGCGTTTTCACGGGAGGAGTTGTTAAAAATTTGTGGAAGATAAAATAAAAATTGAGTTACAATTTTTATTTCTTTTAAGTTGTTTATCCATTGAGTGGAAGTTGGGGTAACTACCCAACTTCCCATGAGAGGATTAATGGTGAGGTAGGGCCCACACAAACCCCACCCCTTTCATCTTCCCTAAACTCCCTTAAACCTCTCCTCTCATTAATTGGTAACTCTTCTTAACATGTTTAACCCCCCTTTAATGTGAGACCACTCACCTACCCCTCTCTCTTCTTTAATCATGCCAACTCACTTAATTAATTAAGTGAGTTAAGTGTTTGATTTTTAAAATTTAAAATTCTTGGCTTGATGTAATAAAATAAGATAAGTCTTATTTTATTTGAGAGAGTTGGTTGTTGTGTGAGGAGGATTTGAAGAGAAAACTCTAAGCTTTGAAGAACTTCTTCCTTCTTGAAGAACGCGAAGAATGCAACTCTCCGATGAAGAACGCCGACACTAAAGAGCGTCTACGTACCCCTTTCTTCTTTCTCTTCGACAAGAGGGGAAACGTCACATCTTTGATTACACTTGGGCGACGTCGGGCCTTCCAAGACCTTCGACGAAGAACTCTTCCCGGTCTCCATCAAAGGAGGAGACACCGCCGTGGGAAAATCGCAAACGACGACATCACCTTCTGACGTCAACGAACGACGCTACCTCTCCGCAGATCCATCGAGGGATCACATCATGAGGTAGGGGGTTTTGGTTCAATTAAATCTATGTGGGTTGTATCCTCGGCCTTGATTTAATTGTTGATAGTCGTTTGAGCCGCCTGTTATCGAAATAACGGGAGGAGGTCGGACCGCACGAACACAGATGACCCTCCTCCCCCTTTGATGGTTGTTCTTTTTGTGGCATGATTAAAGGCGGCACAGTACAACGGCACCGCATGGAAACAATTGAGGAACGAGCGAAGAAGCATGGAGCCGTCGTGCGGCACCGTTGCGACAATTCAAAAGGCTTCGTAGATCGTTTAATTGATGGCGGATCGTCGGGCGATGAAGAAACGGGCCGCAGAGGCGGATAGATGATTCTGTAGTAATGCTCGAGACCCGAGATGAATGCCGGCACAGACGGATTTGAAAACGGACCACCGGAGCAACTCTGGTGGCCCGCGGAAACCCTGGAGGTGCGGGTCGCTGGCGCGGTGCTACCGGCGACCGGGGGCGGCGGCCGGAGCCGTCCGGCCGCCAAGAGGCGGCGGTGCCCTAGCGCGCTGCCGGAGGAAACAAACTGCCGCAGCAGTGCGCCACGGGAGATCCCGCGGTCGCGTGGGATCCTGGAGGAACGGAGGCAACGCAAACCGCCGCCGGCTTCAATCAACGGCGAGGGGGTCGTGCACCCCCCCCCCCCCCCCACTCTGCGGCTTCCGCTTGGCCACGGCAGCCGAGCCGCGGTGGGCCATGCGGCCGGGCCGCGCCCTGATGGGTTGGACCCGGACCCGGGTCAGGTCGACCCGGTTCGGGAAGGCCCAGGGGGGGGTTGGGCCGGGCCGGGTCGGGCCCAGACCCCCCCCCCCCCCCCCCATTTCGGATTTTTTCCGTTCAAACGCTCATAACATGGGCCACGGACCTCCGATCGACGCACCATCAGCTGCGATGCGATCCTTGGATCGAGACGGTCATTTCAGTATATTACACTCAATGTTTCGGAGAACTTTGGGTTCGTCCGGGTTGGTTCGGATATGAAACCAACCGGGCCCTCGGATCGGAAATGCTTATATCTTGAGCTACGGACGTCCAATTGACATGTCGTCAACTTTGTTGGATTCCTCTTGATGAGACGGAACTTTTTTCATGCTTCACCTGAGTTTTGGTGGTAGTTGGATAGTGGCCTGGTTGGATTGTACCCGAAATCCAATCGGGCCCCTAGAACGGAAAAGCTGATAACTTTCAAACTGGACGTCCGTTTGACGAACCGTCAGCAGTGTTGATGATCACGTTGAGAAACGGTCCCTTTGAGCATACCCTATGAGAGTTCGGGGTACATTTGATATATGGCCGGGTTGGTTCGCACACGAAACCAACCGGGCCCCTGGGACGAAAAGGCTAATAACTCACAGACCGGGCGTCCGATTGACGTGCCGTCTATTGCGTTGATACCCCTATGACGAGGTGGTCCTTTGAGATACTTCTTCGTGGGAATTTGAGATACTTGGAGTATCGAACAGTTTATCATGGGGAGGACCCTCCCGGAGATGAGCGTATGGAGTACGGAGACCGTGTAGCCGGCTGAGACCTGACGACTGCTTGACCGACTCGACTTGGAGTGAGTCGACTAGCCCAGTGGACGGAGCAATAGTTTTTTTGGGTGCAGACCCATGGCGGATGGAGCACTACCTGTGTGATAGTGCAGACCTGCGGTACTCGTTCGGAGAGTACCTCTGCAGGCTATTATGGGGTGTGCACTACTGTGTTTGGGTGGCATACCCCGGCGGGAAGCACTACTGTGTTTGGGTGGCTGACCCGCGGTACTCGACAGGAGGAGTACCTCGGCAGTCTTGGGTTAGTGAGAAGTACCTCGGAGTCGTGACAGGACCACTGTACACTCCAGAGACAGGGCTCTTTAGTAGTTACAGTTTCGATAATGAAAATCTTGGTTTTAGCTGAGTCTATGATCTTTGTGTTTACCTCATGTTTGAGATGGGACACTTGATAACTTAGGTATATGTATGGGCATATAATTGGGTAGTGGTTATCCATTGATTTCATAATCATTGTGTTTCCTCATGATTGAGATGGGTTACTTGATAACTTAGGTATATGTATGGGCATATACCTAAGTATAGGTTATCTGTTGAGATCTTCTTGTGGTTATCCTTGTTGGTTTTAGTGAGACCTTGATGGTCTCGGGGTCCCTACTGAGTATTGTTATACTCACCTCTTCACGGGCTATGCCCGCACCTCGTTGTGTTGATTGCAGACGACGAGCAGTGCTGACTGAGGCCGAGTGTTCGAGGACTGGACAGTACCCGGAGGTGGACCACACGACGATTCAGTACCTGGAGGTGGACCACATGACGAGTCAGTATCCGGATGTGGACTTCACGACGAGAAGACAAACGGAGGAGGTTGACGGGTGAGAGCGTTGTGAAGGATATCTGTACCTACCCTTCAGGTAGGATCCGTGGTGGACGATCCAGGAGTTGCGCCATCTGTACCTACCCTTCAGGTAGGATTCGAGGAGGACGACCCAGGAGCCGCTTCCGTTCTTCCAGCTGTTATCTTTTTCTGTTGTACTTTTGTTTAGTTGTAGCTGTACTTTCAGTTGGGTATGTATTCTGGCCCATTTACTTTTCAGAAGTTTCTTTTGTACTTAGTGTTTTACTTCCGCTTGTACTCTGTGGTATTTTGTTTACTTTTATAAAGGAAATTCCATCCCAATTATCGGGATTTACATCTTTGGTGCTAGTCTCTAGCCCCTGGCCTATGGAAGGCGGGCTTGGGGTAGTCACAGCACGGGCCCCGAGGACGGTTCGTGACATCGTCCCTATCCACCTGATCCTTGAGGTCAGAGTGGAACACCTGGGGGTGGTGGCAGTAGTACCTCAAACCATCACCCATAGCCTATTGCACGGACTGCTCTTCTACTACACCTGCCTCCCTACGGACCTCCTCACTCAAACCTCTATCTCTGACTCAGCGGTCCCTAGAATTTCAATTGATCATCAGTACAGTAGGTTGGGCAGTCGCGAGCCATGTAACCCTACCCACCGCACGAGTATCAGAGTCTGCTCCCCTGCTAACCTCCTCTGTCATGTGAGCTATGCACCTCTGACCCTACATCTTGGGGTCGTCCTCTGGAATTTTTGACCTACTTGGGTCTCTATGTCATCTTCCTACTTCATGCTATGATGACTCAGTTTCCTTTCATCCAGTGCTTTCTCTCAACATCAGTGCCTGCTCATCTAGGAAGCTCTCTACCAATAGTGCTCACTCTAGCACTTTAGCCTATGTTGGGATGTTGAGCGATATCATCGATGCTCTTATCTCCCATCAGAGACCCTACTCAAAGGTTTGGGCCCTTAATAAAGGGTCTCCTACCATGTCGGTGGAGTAGAGGGAGAGGTTAGTAAATCTCACTGAGTACTAGGCCACTATCAGGCTACCCTGATGTAAATGAAATAGCTCCTGAATACGCACAGAGTATAGTGTTGCTAGTACAAACTCCGCCCTGAAGAGACTCTCGAAGTCCAACCAGCATATATATGTCTCCTCGTGTGTCTAGAGTGTTAGGATCGACTATATCCCCATTGTTCCCTAAAAGAGACTAGCAGGTAGGATCACCATCTGGTCTGCTGGTGTCTCAAACAAAAAGAAACTCATGTCACAGCCTCCAGCTAGTCCTCAACTTCTTGTAGGTCTATCTTTCCTAGAAACCACTGAGGCCTCTATATCTGGAACTCATGAAACATGCTCAGTCAGGGTGTACTATCCACTAGTGTGGCTGTTGGAAACTGCTTCCCTACGGGTGGTGGTGGTGCTGGTATACCACTCGAAGGTGATATCACTGTAAGTGGGCCCTACATCGACACCTCATCGCTTGGTGGGCCATTAATGTGAAATCTCACTAGAATCCTGGATGGTTGTCTATGCGATGACATCTTGTAAAGAAACAGATGTGCCATAGTCAATAAGTTATACGTGGTGATCTGACTCAAAAAAGATCAAAAGAAAAACATTTTCAAAACACATGCAAATAGTGTTTTCATGTATCAAGTCAGAAATCAGAACATAGGGTCCTTGTTTATGGATACATTAGCTGCCGCACCAAAACTGGACTCCCTGAACTTAATCTGAACTCAGGACACTTAACACTATTGCTCCATTGAAAAACATAGACTCTTAGCTCTTTTGATAGAACCGACCGCTCGGATACCACTTTGTCACGACCCGTCCCTTGGGGCCCATACTGTGACTACCCCAAGCATGACTTCCATAGACTAGGGGTTGGAGACTAGCACCGGAAAGGAATATTCCAAAGAGAGAAGGCATTGTCTTTAAACCTATATAAACTGAGACTAGGTACACAACAAAATAAAACCCCAAAGTAGAACTGCTGATAATAAAAGTGTGAACCGAATGTAAAATATGGCCAATATACAAACCCAACTGAAATGAAATTACAGTCAAAAGGGGAAAATCATGCTTCAAAGGTCATCCACCAAGAATCCTACATGAAGTGTAAGTACAACTCGTCTTCTTTCATCAATGTCTCTCACTACGTCTATCAATCACCTCTGAGCACTATCTAGACCTGGCTCCCCAAGTCTTAGTCGACATATCCATCATCTGCACAAGAAAAAACAAGGTATGGGTGAAGCCCATCCAAGGGTGAGTATAAAAATACCCAGTAGGGACCCCAAGACCCTCGATGGTCTCCCAGAATTCTATAAGGTAAAAACCACAAAGCATGATCTCAATCATAAAACATAAAGTAAAAGACAGCTCACACTAGGTATACAACTTAGAGAATAGGAATAAATATGATTAGTCTTGAGTAAGATCATTTTATTCTATTGAGAGGTTCTACTGCTGATCCATGAAGGGTCGTTATACTGCTTATCCACAAAGGGTCAATCTACTAGTGATCCACATAGGGTCTCACTACTACAAATACCACGAGGGTCCCTCTCATGATGATGACATAGAGGGCCAAGCGGGTTAGAAATTCCGGAATTTATGACCCTCTTGGTGCACTTGATTTTAAGAGGATCTATTCCTTATTCTATTTCTCATAACTCAAACACCAATAATTTCCACAAAGAATTAACCCAATGTACCTCCTTATCGTAAGGGTTCCAATGAGATAGACGACACGTCAATTGGACGCCCGGTCTATAAGATATAGCCAAAATGGTAAATAGGTCCTCATTGGATTCGAGTCTGATCCAACCCGGTCATACTCCAACTTCTTATAAAACTAAAGTGGAGTATCTCAAAATAACTACCTTGTCACAAGGGTCCTCACGTCGTAGACGGTGTGTCAATCGATCGCCTGATTTGAAAGTTACGTCAGTTTTAGTGAAACAGGGCCGGTCGGGTCTAGGACCAGTAGAGGTCCAGCCCAGCCGGCCCATTAGGTCCATGGGTCCAGCCTGAATGGAAGGTCTGGCCCGGTCAGCAGGTCTAGGCCCAGTCTGTCCGGTGGGTCCGGCTCGCCTGGAAAACCCAGCCCGCTTGTGGGCTAGTTCTCCCAGCTGGCGGCGCCAGCTGGGCTACGCCCCTCCTTCTGAAAAAGCTAGCTGGAGCCGGCCATTGTGTCCATCCAAGTGGACCAAGAGGGACACTTCGTTTCACCTGCACAGTTCATCAGCGTCACGCCTTCCACCTGTCCCGACCTGGATGGTCGCGGTGCCTGCAGGCACCACCATCTCAACAGGGCCAGCATAGGCCAGCCGTCGTCGCCACATCGGTGGTGTCGTGCCGGCGGCGGCTTCCACGAGCCACCAGAGATGCTTTGGTATTCTGTTTTCCTTCCTGTATGTGCCTATGGGCCACCCAAGATTCCTCTTTCACTGCGAATCCCTTGAATTTATCTTGTTGCCACATTTCTCGGTCGCGCACAAAGAACGTGCATAAACCAAGTTTGGCGGGAGGTCTTGGCCATGTTCGGATTGGTATGTGCCCTCCACGTTAGTGTTTTAACATGGGGAAAGAATCAATCATCATTTTAAAGAAGAAAAATATCCAAAATAAGACCCCACAACAACCACCTGCAAGAACGAATGAGTCACAGATTAACTTGTTAGTCAGTTGATCCACGTTCGTTGTATTTTTCAAGAACAGGAAAGAGAAGTCTTTTAATCACATAAAAAAATTAAAACCCCTACCTGGATTTAGTGGAATCTGTTGAGTATGAAGGAAGGAATCCTCATTTGAAGATGTTCATCATCGTTCTTCGATGTCCGAATCGGTTCCTCCAACGGTCGTCGTTCGTTCTCCATTCTTCGTTGAAGGGTGAAATCGTCGACGCTTCGTCAGAGGTTTCCCCGTGATTGCCAATCCGTTTTCAAATGGATTGATTAAATAAAAATAAACAATATCTACTTTTTTCTCATTAATATGGTTTGTTAATAAACCTTAATTAATTCACCATTAATTAAGCAAGTGTTGTGATTTCACAACAAAAGTAACAGGTCATTAAATGCCTCTCATTTAATGATTGTCGTTACACTATGGTTCTGCCAACCGTCACTCAACAGTAAAAGAAAGAATAAAATAACTCATTTAGTTATTTTATTATTTTTCTGAAAAGACCAAAATTTAACTTTTCCATCTGGCCCTTGCTAGCCGAAGTTAAGCTTCGCCTAAGAGAATCTCGGCGCTGAAAATTCAACGGTGCCCTTGGAACCGGTTCAAAAGATAGACAAACCTACTTGCACGATTACTGAACGTACTTTAAAAAAAGTTCAAAACTCAGTTCCAGGCACTCTAGGCCTTGGAATCACGTGCCGATGAATTTTTAAGTCTCATAATAATCTATATAATTTAAAAAAATGAAACGGATTTTACAGGTCTTTACATGTGGGTTATCCTTTAGGGGGCTATGGCTTTCCTTTCTAGCCTTTATGTGTGGTGTGTATGTGTTTAATGTAATTGTACCCTTAAGCACCTAATATATATATATATAATAAAACTTATCTGTTTTTTAATATTTTTAAAGTCTACTCATTTTTAATTATTCAATTTCACTCATTTTTAACATTGATGCTTTTAAGATTATATATTAATTAATAATGTTAAAAATATCTTTATAAATAAATTTATAAATCTATATTTACTGTATTTATAAAATTAAATATTTTTAATTATAAATAAATAAATATAATTTTTAGAAAACTTTATTTGTATAATTACAAATAAATATCTATATATTTAAATAATTATAAAATTTTAATAAATATATATAAATAATTATAAAATTATAGTTAATATATTTAAATAATGAATATATTTATTATATTATATTATATATATATATAATTATATATGTATATATAATTGTATATATATAGTTATATATAATTATATAAATATATTTATAATTATGTAAAAAATTATAAATATATTTATTTATAATTATAATTATATATATATATATATAATTATATTTATAAATACATATTTAAAATTATTTTAATATATTTATAAATATATACATTTAAATTTATTTATTTATTTATAATTCTATACAATTAAATTTTTAATTGTATTAATTATTTTTATAAAATTAATTTTATAGGTCTTTACCAGCACGTTTTTAGTGATGATAAAGATATACTTTTATTAGTGCTAAAACATTAGTGCTGATAAAGAGGTATTTTATCAGTGCTTATTATTTTACCACTGATAAAATTACTCTTTATTGGTGCTTTTTGGAAATCACTGATAAAACCCTTCATGGTTTTTTAAATGGAACCCTAACCGAACTAAGTTCTGTTTCATCATTCAAGCTCTCGTGGAAGTTCGGATCAACAGCCACTCTCCCTTGATCTTCTCTCGGATGAATAAACTCTCTCAAATCTAAGGTATGTTATTATTTCTACTCATCACTCATTCATCGGTGTCATAGATCACTCTCTCGTGCATACCTGGTCCAAAATACATCATATTTTTTCTTGTATTTCTTGCATTCTTTCAATCGCCTCCCCAACATCACTATCTTCAGCTTGGGCCGACCACCCACCTTCTTGAAGCAGCCCTTCGACGACCACCCTTTCCCCATATTCCACTCCCTCAGGTTACCAACATAAAAAAGCCTTCCCCCTATCCCTTCCTGACTACCTCACCATCATTGTTGTCTCAAAATTTTGTTGAATTTATTATTTTCTAAGTAATTTCAGTGGGAGATTGGTTTCAAGATTTTATTATTTCACATTAGGTATTGACTTCAAGATTTTACCATTTAACATATTATTTTCTACAAATTACTATTATACAATTTAAGGTTTTTTATATGGGAGATTTCCATCTATGATTATGATAGAAAAATTATAAGTAAATCAATTTATTAATGTGATATGAAGTGTGTATCCATTAATCTTCTTAATGATTTGGGATAAATGTCTGATAAATAGAAATCTTATTGATTTAATTTATATTTTATTTAAACTTATTTTAATTATTTAGATATTAGTGACTCGTGAATTACATTGAAATCATCTAATTATAATACATTTATCATCATATAATGAAAGTTATAATTTTCATTTTAGTTATGTATTTATTAATCGATTGTTCCAAAAAATTAATTAGAATTAATTTTATTTTCATTAAATGAGTTACTATGTTTTTTTGGATGTTTTGTTTTTATATGTATTATTTGAATTTAGATTTTATATTTTTTAAAAAATATAGATTTGGGTTATTTAGATTCAAAACTCAATATAGTTTTTTACTATTGATTTTAAAAAAAATAAAAGGAAGAATGAATTTTTGGGATTTTGAAATTCAAAATTAGGTTAGTAATTAAATTTTATTGGTTTATGGTGATTTTTATGAAATTTTTTTGTAGTCAATTTAATTAATTAGTTTTGAAAATGAATATTAATAGTCAAAGATTTTATAAAATATATTTTTCAAGGGGTTACCTGATTAAATTGGTAAATGGTCATTTTTTGTGAAAATAAACATTGAATTAAATTTTTTTTAGTGTTAAAAATAAGAATTTGTTGTTTTAAATGTAAAAACATGGTTTTGATTAAGCTTATCTATGATTTGAGAGACCTATTAAATGGTTTTCTTATAAGGTTTCAGCATGTGTTTTATTTTAGGTATTTAGGATATGATAATGTTAATATATAAAGTTTTAAGTATATAATTTTTGATATTATACTATAAGGTTTGCATATTGTTCAGAAAGAGTTGAAAGGGTATGGGGTTTTCCCATTATGTGAGGACACAAAATAATTTTTTTATTCAACTTTTTTTAGCTTACACTCTTGTAAATAGTTATATAATGGACCTTTCAATTACTAGGAAGGTTTCAAGGTGTTTTAGAGTGTTCTATTTCTTTTTGTATTAGAATAAGGCTCCTAGGATTAAAGGGGTTTTAAGTTTTCATTGGTTAATATAGATGTTGAGAAAATGATTTTTCATATACATTTTCTTATCTAGTTACCTTAAATAAGAGCGGTGGACAAAGAAAATTTAATCATGTTTTGAGGTGTGTGGGTATGTATAAGTTTCATCTTCTTATTTATAATATTATTTATTTTTATTAAACCATGTACATAATATTATTATTTTTATCTATTATTCATTATTAGGAATGGTTTGAATGTCTCCCATTAAAAGTTCTAATTTTAAACACATTTATCTTGGATACATATAGGATTAGAAGATAGTGGAAGAATTTAATAAAGTTTATTATAATCTCCCCTAACCATACATGTGGTATGGATTTTATTAATAATGGTTATACTAGTTTGGATATACTTGTAAAGGTTTTGAATACTAAATATGAGATATATCTTATAGTGATTTGTGTCATTGTGGTGGGGGATTCAGTAGTAAGTTGTCTGTTGGAAATAAGGCCATGATTTTATTTAATTTTTTTTATGTATTTTTTATGTGAACATGTAACTAATAATGTGTTTATATATAAATTTTTAATTTTATATGGTGTCGATGAATGATATCCTGAATTTCATATAAACTTTGGTTTCTTTATTTTATATATTGAGATAATAGGAAACCCAATCCTTGAACATTTTTTCTTTCATGTTTCTATATTTCTAATATACAAATATGTTATCCCAAAATTCTAGTAAAATTGGATCTTGGTTAGATTTTGTTTTTTGGAAGTCATAAAAACACCAAGGATTCAATAAATTCCATTATATATTTTTGAATCCTTTGATATAAATTGAGGTGACCATATGTGTATTAATATCCCTATATTAGGATAAGGTGTATCTAGGTCTACATAATTAATAAACTATATAAGATATATTTTTATTAATAGTAAATTTATATAATGCCTTACACTATCTATTAGAGTTGGAATCAGAATTTTTTGGATCTCAATGGTGTGAAATCCATGATAACTTATTTTTTTGGAATGTTTATTAATGGAATGTATTTGTGGTGTTTTTAAAGAAATTGAATAGAGGTTTTTAATATTATAGTATATGTGAAATATAACTAAGATTGATAACTCTACTATTTTTGAAATAGGGGTTCATCAGTGGGTTATAGTACAAATATATTTTTTGGTATCCCTATAATACATGTTCAAGAATAATCTTTTTAAAAAGAGATTAACATGGAATCCAACTTCACTTATGTCATCAATAATAGTTTCATCCATTCATTTCATGAAATTATAATCTCTTTAACCGTAGGTCAAAATTTTATGATTACATGACCTTGTATGTTATGAGGAAAGATATTTTTACAAAAATTTAGAAATACATGTCACAATTAAATGGAAAGAAATAACAAAAAAAATTAAAGGGGAGTTTATCTTCCAATAATAAATAAATTTTGTTTTACAGAATAATTAATAGTGATTATTAAATTAATATATGTCGTTAAATGATTTAGTTGAGTTATAAATCCATTTTATTAATATTATTAATAAGATATTTTATAATTATACATGAAATAATGATTTTATAGCCCTAAATTAATGATGTAAAGTGTATCAGAACATGGTAAATTGGGATAAATTATAGGGGAAACATGTATGCTTGAAGTGGATACCTATCATTGGTAAATTTTCATAATTGATGGAAAGAAGGATCAAAGGTTGACTGATAGTTTTCAGTGGTCAAATGTCCCATATGATTTCAATTGTTCATTGATTTTTATAGATCTTCAGATTAATCATACATGACGTTTGGCCACTAATAGGTGATGATAACCTGAAATTTCCCACTCCATTAAATTTCCACTCAGGCTATCGATGAAACACCACCTGTCCCTCTACGTACTAAGTGAATAAATAAATAACCATCAACTCCTCCCTCTTGTTGGAATCCCACCTACTAAGGTTACAGAAACCGTCCTAGAATTACCACTTTTTTCCACACAAAATCAAATCAAGAACCTATACTATTACCATATGTTTACTCTATGTTGTTTATTTTCATGTTACCTCTCTGTAAAATAATAAATTTTCACGAATCATCACCAATAACATTCAAATGTTTAGTTTCCCTTGTTAGAATTATCTATAACTTTTTCATTTGATTATGAATATATTATGTGTATTTATTTATTTTCTATAAAAAATGATTATTTTATGAACCTAATAGGATGGATATGAATCAAAAATGGATGCACGCTAATCATTTAACAAAATAGTATGAATATGGAGCTAAATAGTTCATCAAGTTTGCAATAGATAATGCATATGAACCTTCTCAAATATTTTTCCATTTTTATGTTGTTGTTATTCAATAAAAATTAGTCCAGAAGAGTTGTAAGAATATTTGACTTTTCATATAATAGATTAGAGCTATAAATTTTGGACTAAACATGGGAAAAACTGAATGTACATACCGATGGGATGAAACTATTGTTTATGGATCATTTGGTATAAATATAAGTGTAAATAATGATGGATAATGTATATAATAAATGATAATAGAAATTGAATATGAACATCATGATTTTCGAAAAAAAAATAGAAGTTAAATAGTTTTTCTAAGAGACCATTGAATATTATTTGTTCTAAATATACAACATTGTTAGCTATATTGAAGTTATATAATTTTAAATTTGGTAGTAGATGGAGTGACACCAGCTTTATAGAACTACTTATTATCATAAATGATATACTTCCAGATGAAAATTAACTTCCTTGTAAAATATATTATGTTGAATTAATGCTATGTTCAATGGGTATGATCTCTAAAAAAATAAATTCTTGTACAAATGATTTCATATTTTTTCACAAGGACTATGAATCACTCATAAAATGACCTAAGTTTCGCATGAATCAATACAAGAAAGATGAATCAAGTCCATTGAATTTTTTATAGTACTTTCCTATCATTACATAGTTTAGATGACTATATGGATGTTAGGAAACAGTGACACAATTTAAAAGTCATGCAGATACAATAATTAAATATGGGAAATAACATCATCCAGTAGACACTCCTTAGTGGAAGAAAATTGATTATGAGTATCCTGAATTTTAAAATGATCTGAGAAATTTCCATATTGCATTATCTATATATGGAATAAATTCATTTGGTGTATAGAGTAGTACTCAAAGTACATGTCCAATTATGTTGGCAAATTATAACTTCCCTACATTGTTAGGCATAAACTAAAAATAAATTATGTTTTCTATGCTTATATATGGACCAAAACAATCCAGTAATGATATTGATCTCTATTTGGATCCATTGATCGAAGATCTAAAATTGATGTGGGATACCAGTGTTACAATATATGATGATCATAGAAGTAAAGAATTCACATTGAGGTTCTTGTTGTACGGGATGATAAATGACTTTCCTGCTTATGAAAATTTGTGAGGCTATAGAATTAATGGAATGTTGGGGTGTCCCATTTGTGAAGAATGCACGCAATTAGTTTGGTTGAAACATTCCCCGAAGACTATGATTTTAGGACATCAAAAAAAAATTCCTCGATTACATAAATATTGATCATGGATGACAACATTTGATGGGAATACCAAACAAGTTACAACATCATCTCTATTAACAAGTAATAAAATATTTTATAAAGTAAAATATATTGACACTATTTTTTGTAAATTGTTTTTGAAAAACATTACAAAATCAGGTTGGAAAAAAAGATGAATTTTATTTGAAATTCCATATTGGAATTATTTTTACGTTATGAATTTTATTGATGTCATGCATTTAGAAGAAAAAATGTATTTGATAATGTTATTATCATGTTACTATATGTTCTTGCAAAAAAATATCACATTGAGGCTAGGTTGGACATGATTGATTTGGGGATAAGAAATCAATTGGCACCAATGAAGGGTAAAATGTGGATTTTTCTTCCTCAAGTAGCTCACACTCTATCCAAACAAGAAAAATTATAATTTTTCATTTTCCTTAATAGAGTAAAAGTTTTATATGGGTATTAAATAAAATATCAAGAATTTTGTTTTAGTGACTAATTTAAAGTTACAGGGGATAAAATCACATTACTGTCCTGTTTTGATGTAGGATTTGATGTCAGTCACTTTATGATGTATTCTACCTAAAATGTATGACATATATTAACCAGACTTTTCTTCTTCTTCAAATCCATATGCATTAAATTTATAGACCTCATGAATTTTTCAATCATGAATATGGAGGTTTAAATCATATTATGTGAATTATAGATGTTCTTACCACCATCATTCTTTGATGTAATGGTCTACCTAATAGTTCACTTGGTTAGAGAGGTTCAAATATGTGGTCTTTTCTATTACAGATAGATGTACCCCATTGAATGATATATTAATATTTTGAAAGGGTGTGTCATGAATCAATGTTTTCCAAAAGGGTATATTGTGTATATTGTTGAAGAAGTTATTGAATTTTGTATCGATTACCTATCAGATGTTGATAGCATTGGTATCCCAAATTCTCCTCACGGTGGACACCTTATGGGATAAGGGATTTCTAGAATATATTTTGTTACAATTTTCATCACAGATAAGGAGAAAACTCACCTTTATATTTTACATAATAGTGAAGATGTTGATCCATAAGTTGAAACCCAAAAATCAATTCTTATGTATTTGAATCCATAAAGGGATAAATGATAGATATAAAATACACATAATCAACGGTTTATAGTATGTTTCTGAGATCATATTTATAAGTATTTATCTAAAAATATAAATTCAGTTGTCAAATGACTTTGATGGATATCCAGGGTAACAAATGAAAATGTTATATCTTACATTGGCTTTGTAAGTAATGGTTATACATTCTATAAAAAAAATAACATGATATACACAGTATGACGAAAAATAGTGGAGTTGTACTTGTAGCGGAAGCGATGCACATATCAAATTCCAAGGATAGAAATACAATTTATATGAATATTTCATGTTTTGACATCATTAAACATATATATGACTAGGATTATAAAACATTTAAAATGTCAATTTTACATTAAAAATGGGTTTACAACGGGAGTGTAGTGAAAGTAGATGAAATGGGTTTTATGAAGGTAAAGTTTATTTTGGAAGTGTATAAGGATGATCTGTTCATAATGGAGTCACAAGAAGTTTAGGTATTTTATGTCTTAGATCCAGCAAACAAGAATTGGTCAATTTTCCTGCTGGCGGCCAAAACAACTGTAGGGCTAGATGAAAATTCAATTGAGGATGACCCTTTCATTAGAGGATCTGGGTGATAATGGGGGATAGTTCCTTAGACATCCTAGCTGCAATGAACTATAAATCTCAGTCAGTGTTTCCCATAGGAAAAGGAAGCGGACACTAGGGATGTTATTAAAGCGGAGGTCGAGTCTTCTGGATTTTCATTACAGGAGGCATCTGCTATAGTTTCACTTCAGGTACAAGGGAGGCAAGGTGAGGTGAGTGTATTGGGTCTATTAGACCCAAACAATCTCACTACAAAACCCTATTCCCACATGAAGACTATGAGAAATGGAAATAATAAGGGCCTTGAAATAGGAAAGATGAAGGTGTCGGTCAGGCAGAGTCCCTCCAAAGAAGGCCTAGTGGTCAAGTTGGGCAACCGCTTTGAAGGTCTGGATGTTAAAGGACCAATAATTGATCAAGAGTAAGAGGATTCAGGTTATGAAAGCTACAACCAATTATCTATGGACATTTTGGAAAGAATTCAAGGGAATGGTCCTCATATCCCTAGAAGGAAGAAAGGTTGAAAAGGAAATAGAGACTCAGGAAAATGTATTGTGGTCAAGGGGAAAAGACGAAAGGGACGCAAGTATTATTCACACTTTACTAAACCAATGGAAACTAGGTCATTTAAGAAGCGGGGAAACAAGAAAGGCAAGACCTCTTAGAATGGGGAAGATGGAGAACAAAGAGGGAGAATAGGAAGAGTTTAGGAAAAACAAGGGGAGTGCTTGAATCTCATCCTCCATTCCAAGGAAGAAATTCTGAAAACGATTTCATGGTAAACACTTCAAAATAGGAGATTGAAAGAATATATGAAAGAAGGTTGCAGGTTGATGACAAGGAGGAGATAGAGGTGTGGTTAGACAAAAAAGATCTAATCCTGGATCGTGGCTTCAACCAAGGTAAAATAAACTCATAATAATTCATACAGAAAATGGAAAGAATGGCTACTCACCTTGAAGAGATCATCAGTGTGGATTTGGACACCCAGGTTAGTACTTTTCACTGAGAATTAGATAGATTTTCTAATTTTAATAATCTTGGTATTGTGTTTAATAAATTTTTAATCTCTTTCAGCACGTAGCGGTACCCTTGTTTTCTGAACCTTGGTTTTCCACTTTTTCCTTAAAGTGGAATAATAAAAATATTATATTAGAGGAGAAAAATACCTTTTTCCTTTAAAGAAAATAAATAGAGTTCAATTATAAGTTTAAAGTTTTTAATATACTATGAATATCCACATAATATTATGTGTTCTCTACTATATTAATGTCATTTAAATTAAATTTTTGACTACTAATGTAGACAATAAATTCTGTAAATGATAATGTTACCAATATTTGGTAAGAACGGGTAGTTGATGCTAAAACTATAGAATTATTAGAGGATAAAAAACAAGTTTATTAAAAAATATGAATGGAATAGCATCACTACGTCAACTAAAATTATCAAGGAAAGAAGTAAGGGCGTAAAATTTTAGGTTGTATGGAATCATTGTGGCCAACCTGTTGACCCCAACAAGTCAATTTTCATTAGTTATGTTGGATTCACAGTGAGAATGAATGTACTAATTAATATAGATTCATTGTGCCATGTCCCTCCTATAACGAAAGAAACCCTTTGGGAAGATATTAAGTTAATGTTACAATATAATTTCTCTATTTTACTAAAAAATTATATAATGAAATACTAATTTACTTATCATTATCCCTTTCAGAGTTCATTTATTTTATATGACATACATAAGAAATATTTCTTAATTTTCATTGAAAAATTCCATAGGGGATTCCTTAAACTTCATATTAATATTCATCTTAGGGATGCTGAGGGTAAATTAAATCCCCACCCACCATTTATGTATGAAAACATTATAAATAAGGTAACATGGAATTATTTCATTAGTCATCAGGATGAAAAATCTTTTCAATTTTATTGTGGAAAAGTCACTTATTTTTTATCCTTCACTATGAAAGAAAATTTTATATGCTGGAAGAACCCATTCCTAAAGCACTCAGTAATGAGGTAAGTGATGAAGAGTTATCTCTCTATGAGAAACATCTGAATGATGTTATAGATGTTTATCATTTCATGTTTTCATCCACGACCAATGAGATTTTAAAGAAACATGAGAATATGTATGGGTATAGCATGATGTATCACCATTGGGGTCTCTATCAAGAGAAGGTGAGACAAAATAGGTTCTAGATCTCCAATGCTTTATTTATAACTATGTTTGGAGAGTCTACACTAGATGGGCCTCATGTAGTCAAAATTATTAGCTACATTGAATGCTTAAACATCTTAAGGATTAAATTCTTGGATGATTTGTGTATAGATATAATAATTTCATCACTACCCAATATATTCTCTAGTTTTATTATTAATTACAATATGACCAATAATGAGAATATTATTTCAGAACTTATAACCTTGATTATATAAGTAGATAAGGACATGGGGCATGATAAACCTGTGGTCCTTATAGTGAATAATAAAAGGAAGATCAAGGAAAATGGGTCCAAGTCTCATAACAATTCTAAAGCTCCAGAGCACCATCCTTCCAAGAAAAAGAAGATCCAGAGATAGGGCAAGGAAAAGGAGGTAGTATGTCACGACCTTCCCCCAGGGCCCATGTCGTGACTACCCCAAGCCCGCCTACCGAAGGATAGGGGCTGGCGAATAGCACTGAAGGCATCAACCTAAAAGTGGGAGGCATTTTTCTGAGTACCCATATGCACACACACACCAAACCACATCCCAACACACTGAAAGGGGGAAACAAGTACCACTAAAACAAGGTTGAGTGCAGGTACAACTGAAAGTAAGTGGGCTAGAATAAAACCCCAACAAAGAACTAAAAACAACAAGTACAAAAAGGAAACTATGATGGAAATCCGCAGAAAACCCCACCTGATTGAGAGAGTAGTGAAGCTACTAGAAGATGAGGTAGTATATCCTATCTACCCAGCCCTACTAGGGCCCGCCTAGTCCTAGGACACCAAGTCCACCATTATAGAGTCCATCAGTCTCATCTCCCTAATCACCCATGTCGAAACATCGGTCATCTAAACTAGAAAAAACATGGACGGGAGAACCCCGTGTAGGGATGAATAGCACAGTACTCAGTAGGGACCCCAAAACAAACAGGAAAGACCACACAGCAATTCCTCAAAGTAAAGCACGAAACACAAGACAACTCACACTAAGTATATTCTAGAGTAGTAACAGTAGCATCGTCAGTCACATCATCGAACACCACATCTATGGGATAAATCCTCCTCTAATGAGTACAATGGGCCTTCCAATTCATGAATAAGTGCTTCCTAATAACCATGGACTACTTAGGTACACCTCTCTATCGCGTACCATGGGCCTGCAAAGTCACAGAGAGGTGATTCCCATTAGTTGTGGCCTAATGAGGTACTCTTCCTCATCACTTACTATGGGCCTACAAAGTCACAGAGAAGTTCTTCCTAGCGTGGTCTTGAAAATTCAAAGATATGTGCTTCCCATTGGGCCAAAAGACAACAGTCTTCAGGTCTCAGCCAGTCGCAGGGTTATGTATGGATTGCGCTTCGGAAAACCACTCTTCAATCCGTTAATTGCATCTCAACTTCCAAAAAATCACCATAGAGAGTTCCAAAGTCTCCTCCTCGTTGAGAGGGTCTTAACACTGCAAACAGCTCATCAATCGGACGCACGGTTTTCTAGATATGGGCATTTTAGTAACCAGGGGGGTCTGTTGCGACGGGGCCTTGTCCGACCCGTTCGGACCGACCCGACCAACCTGGATCGGGGGTCCCACATACCCCAGTTCATTAATACAGACTTGATCTGACCTGGTGCAGTTCAAGGTTGGTCTGGTCTGGCCTGGACAGTGGGCCAGGCCCAATAGGACTCGCTGGACCCGGCACGGTTGGCTGAGGGTCCAGCCCACCGAGTCGCCTAACAACCCGGTCTAGTCCAGCCCGGCCCGAAGGGGGTGCGGGTCCAGCCCTCTGGGCTCAAGTCTGACCCACTAGGCACTGGGTCCGGCCCGCCAGCTGGTGATCGGCCTCACGGTGCGGCCGGTGGTGTCGACCAGCCAGGATGCAGCCTGGCTACTATGTCTAGCTCCCCCTAGCCCTGAAAGTGCAGGTCCCTTCCACCAGTTGTGGTCGATGGACCATGGATTCGCCAGGAATTTAGAGGACCCATAAGTGATTCATCCCTCCACGCAGCACCCCACCTGGCGCTGTGTCCTCTAGTGCACTGCTGCGGCTGACGCGCTGCCACAGTTGACAAGCTGCAGCTTCTCGGTTAATGTGTCCAACCGGTGCAGGATTCCTCCTCCACACAGTCGGCGGGGCAGGCCGCCGGTACCTCCGCCAACACCGGCGCACCGGTAGGAAGTTTAACGGACCACTGAACGCGCTCTAGTGGTCTTTTCTTTGATCTAAATGTGTATGTGGCCTCCGGGAAGATCCCTCTTCACTGAGAGGATCCCAAACCTGCCTTGCTGTCATTTCGAGGGTATGACCACCAAAAACACACATGGAAAGGCGATTGGGACTTGTTCGTGTTGGCTCGGCGCCTCCGTGTTAGAGGTTTAAAGATGGGGGAGGTTCGGGGAGTTTCTATTCAATCATTCCATGCCAATATTTGGACCCCGAATAAAATAACCCCAAGAATAAATCACCCTCCCGCATAATGCACGAATCACGAATCAACTTGTTCGTGGGTTGATCTGTGTTCATCGTTTTTAGAGAAGGATGGGGAATAAAATCAAATCAAAAACCCCTACCTCTTATGACGTCTGATGTCATGGCGTTAATCCTCGATGTATTAAGATGTCGACGTTGCTTCCCAACTCTGATCTTCTAAAGGCGTCGAATATGATGAAGTTCCACCGATGTTCATCGTTATTCGCTGGGGTGGAAGTCCATCAGAGGTTTTCTAGAGAATCCTCCAAATTTTTAATCCTTATTTCCCCAGCGCATAAAACTATAAATAGGATCATGTCTCAATGTTTCCATTATGATGTGATGTCGAGTCGTTATGTTGTTTCATTTATGAAATATTGTCATTGTTATGCGTCATTAAAGTGTCATTACATTGCGAGTTAACGATCCATTAATAAGCCTCAATAATTCACATCATCACCACCTTATCGCTTCCCCATAGCATCATTGTCATCCACTCAACTGTGAGAAATAAAATAAAATAATTCTTTTAAATTATGTTATTATTTTTCTCAAAAAGTCTGAAAAATAACTTTTTCTCTAGGCCCTTGTCGGCCAAAGTTAAGTCATTTCTAGGTGAATCTCGGTGTTTTGAATTCAACGGTGCCCTTGGATTTTTAATCTGAGAACCGATTAAAAATATAGAAAATCTCACTCACACGTTTATTGAACGTAACTTATAAAAAGTTAAAAAACCAATTTTGGGCTCTCCGGGCCTCGGAACTATGTGCCGTCAAAATTTGGGGTCTCGAAATAATTCCATATAAAAGAATTACACAAAAATTCCAAGACATTTCATTATACCCACCTTAGAGTTTTACATCCCCTGAAATCCAAAACAACAACTAAACAAAAATATGGGGGTACTAATCATGAATTTGATCCGCCCACCCTTATGTGCTCTCCTGGAGATTCCCATGATGTCATTAGACACACACTAGAGGAATCGACTTCTCACGTAGGACTTGCTCATGTCGATCCTCTTTCTCCACTAGGAACTCCACAAACGTCACCCCATCATCAACGTCCAACTCACCCCATTCAATGACATGAGAGTGATCATGCAGGTGCCTTCTCAGCAGAAACACATGGAAAATATCATGCACCCAATGCATCTGTGAGGAAAGAGTTAGGAGATACACCACCTCTCTAACTCTGATCAGGATTTGAAAAGGTTTAATGAACCTTGGAGATAGGTTTCCACCCTGCCCAAATCTCTACAATCCTCATTGGGGTGATACCCAAAGGAACACATGATCACCCTCCTCGAACTTCAAGGGTATCCATCTCCGGTCGGCATAAGACTTATTCCTACTTTGTGTAGTCCTCATATACTCCTGGATGATTTGTACCTTCTTAGTGGTAGCCTATACCCACTCCGAACTCATAAGTGTTGACTGTCCTGGGTCTTTCCAACATATGGGTGATCTGTAAGGCTTCTCGTGCAAGGCCTCGTACTATTCCATGCCAATAGTGGAGTGACAGTTGTTTTTGTATAAAAATTCCACAAGTGGCAGGTGGTCCTCCCAACAATGACCAAAGTTAAGGAAAAAAGCACATAGCATGTCCTTCAAGGTATGTATGTTCTACTCTATCTAACCATCCTTCTGGGGATGAAAATTTATGCTCAAGCATAGTTGTGTCCCAAACTCCTCTTTTAATCCCTTCGACAACTGGGATGTAAAGAGAGAAACATGATCCGAGAAGATCGTCGAAGGCACTCCGTGGAGCCGCACTATCTCCTGGATGTAGAGGTGTCGCAAGCCCTCTACCAATCCTTACTCTTGGATGGGTAGGAATTGAACCGCCTTGGTGAGTCGTTCAACGATCACCCAGATAGAGTCGTGACCTCTAGACGTACATGGTAACCCCGTCACAAAGTATATCGAGATACCTTCCCATTTCCACTTTGGTACTTCAAGTGGTTGAGTCAAGCCTGCTGGAACTTGTTGCTCAAATTTCACTTTCTAACAAGTGAGGCATCGTGAAATGAACTCAGTCATTTATTTCTTCATCCCTGGCCACCAGTACGGATGTCGGAGATCCTGGTACATCTTCGTTGTAACACCCCAAGATTTTATGAAAAATATTCTTTTTTATTTCATTAATGTCTTGTGTTGTACGCTACACCAAAAGGAGCTTGCCCAACACACATCCTTGACTTGCCTTGAATTACACGCAATCGCGACCTTCCTCGATAGCGTGTGTAGTACGCAATAACGAGTTTTACTAAACAATAATATGCTATTAAAATATTATTAAAACTAGTCGTTATGAATAGTAATAACAACTTTTTGAAATTTTGTAAATTTTATTTTTCAAAATGGACTTCATTTTTGGATTCGGAATATCGAAATTAGCTTAGGGTAAAATTTTTGTACTTTTCGAATAACTTTTATATTCTGATGAATAGTGAAAATTACTAAATTTTAATTAAAAACGACTTTTTTAATCGAAATAATTAATAGTGATAAATTATTAATTTGAGTGGTTTTAAAGTATATTTAGAATATATTATTAAAATTTAATACAATGTTGGTCATTGGATGTAATTTTACATTTAAATTAGACATAAACAAGTGTCAATATTTTGATAGTTATTATCTCTTAAGAACACGCTATTTGTTTTGACGACGCGAATTAATTTTTAAATTAATTAATGCAACTGATATATTTTTAATTTGGTAAAATAGACATCATTTTTGAATTCATAACATAAAATATAGCTTAGGCCTAATTTTTGGTATTTTTCTGGAAACTTTCATTTTTTTGATGAATAGTGAAACCACTAAGTGGTAGTTGAAAAAACTAAATTTTTCATAAAACTTAATTTTACCGCTTCTGTGAGTGGAATTTTGAAAATCCGAGAGACACGGTTAATATCAAGAACTAAAATGTGGTTCAATGAGATGAAAATAATTTTTGGTGAATAGTAACTTTTTACTTTTTTTACCACGGTTAAAAGTAAATAGGGTAATTAAGGATAAATATGATATTATTATTACCCTAACACATGTCCTAATTCTATTTGATAAGTTTAATTCGGCCAAAAACAACCTTAGGAATAAAATATGACCATCTAGGCCCACTTGGATTAGATTAGGACATTTATTATTAATTTATTAAAAGAAGGGTTAAAATAGTTAAAATCAAATTTCAATAAATAAATCATTTTTAATATAGTGTTATACATAAGATAAATTCAACTATAAATATTCATTAGAAAGTTAAAACGGTTTCCTACATAATGGTATTTTATTCGTAATTTTTAGACTTAAAATAATTTAATTTATTTAAGACACAATGATGATCCAGTAATTATCTTATTAATGAAATATTGACATAATTGATGTTATAAATACCCAAATAAATGTAATTTGAGACTTTTATGAATTTAAATAATTTTCTATGTTAATATGACATGTTATTATTGATTTAATTAACTTTTTTCGATCTAATAATTCTGTTATGATTTTCACAAAAATCAATTACCAAATAGTGTCAAAATTGACATAAAATAGTTTTTAAAACAAATATTATATTATTAATTGTTATTTTATTCATAAAAATCTAAGGTTTGGCAAAATGACTTAGATAAGGTTATATATATTAATAATAAACAACTTTTAGTTCTTTTGGCTTCTTATAGTAAGTTTATTAACCTTATAGTGTAAGAACACAAAAAGACACAGTAAAAGTAAAATTATCTAACTCAAAGTTAAATATAAATGATAAGGTTAAAATAGGAATCTAAACTTGTCTAAATTCTATTGGATGAGAGTATTTAGACTCATACCCACCTTAGATTCTAAATAAATCAATTTGGAGCTATTTAAAACCGAATTTGGCTTTATAATAAAATAATATTTTTAGTTTTTCCAAAGGAGCCCCTCTCCTCCCTTATAAAAGGGCACCTCCTCCCTCTCTTCCTCACACCACTTTGAGCCTTCATGCTCGTCCAACCCCTGAAAAATTCTCTTCTACACTTCCCTAGAAACATCCTAGAGGTTATGGTCTTCTTCAAAGACCAATTTTAGTGCCCTAAAAGGAGATCTCAAAGAGACGCTTCAAAGAAGAGGTAATGTTCGTTACTGATTCTTTCAACTTTATTTCTTCTTCCACTTCTTCTTCTTAGGTTGTTTCATTATGGAGTAATAACATAAGTATAACTCATATACTTATATGTTATTATAAGTATGAAACAACCCTATTTCACTATCTATCCATCCTACGGAAAACGAAATCACCGCGCGTGCGTACGTACGGAATACCGTCTCCACGTTGTGGTGTAATCTATTTTCCACCACCACCTTACTTGGATGGGTATAATGGTGTAAATAATAACTATATATGATTATTGTAAATTGATATAGATTCTTAAATAGTATTCATACACTCCAATACAATTCCACGATCATGAGAACGATATCATCGCTCGTGCATACGTACGGACTACCGTCTCCACGACGCGATGAGATTCATTCTCCACGTTAACCATTCATGAATGATTATAAAGTATATATAATAAGTAATAATGAAATATATGACATAATAATGATACTGTATTTATGTGTATATATATGTATGTCATCTAATTAATTCCATTCAACACAATAAGGAAACGAAAACAGCGTTCATGCGTACGTACGGCCTACCGTCTCCATGAACAGTGTATTTCTATACATTTACTGATCTATTATATATATGTATATTCTGAATATATATTATATATAAATAATGTTTTAAATTCTGGATTTAAGTAATCATGATCTAAGTAATCATATGAATAATTACAAGTTAAAACACGAACGACAAATGAGACAATTTTATCGAAAACGCTCTTTAACATGGAATTTACAAAAGAACGGGTAATATAAAGTCATAAGTGAACCATATATGATATAATAACAATGAGTATGATTCTGGAATAAGTTAATGACATTATTTAAATCATTATACAGGAGGTTCGGACAATTACGAAGCAAATCGGACCTAAGGTAAGGGAAATATCACAATCTCCTTTTTATTCGAGATTGTTTATACTTTGAAATTTACTGGGGTGTATTTTATCATCCACATCCATGTTTCCTCAATATTTAATATTATTTACATCCACCTACAATTGTTTAAATACAATTTTAACCTTTGGTGAGTTTTTAGTAAAAGATATGAAAGGAATCTTTTGTCGTTTTTCGTACGAGGTACTTTTTGGATTTTCCGAAAAAAGTACAAGAAGAATGTTTTTTTAACTTATACGGCATGAATGGATTTTTAAAACATTATTTCCAAGAATATTCCTTTACAAGTTTTCATGTTTATTTTTAATCAACTTCTTTTAGTTTAAAATTGTAATACATGTTAAGAAAGTAAAATGTTTTTGAAGTAGAAAGGATATTTTCCTCAAGAATGGAGTTCAAGTGTTTTTTTCAAAATTATTTTCCATCTAAGATAATATAGGGTTCTGTTTCTATCCCTATTATTACATTGATTTGATTATGTTGTGATGGAATTATTTGTATGAATTCCTTTATCTTATATGAATTGTTTTATGATGTCCTGTTGTTTAAGAATTCCATTTTTATTACATGGGTTATGCAATGATGTATGATTTATGACTTTGTGGCACACATAAGAATGGTATAATTATGAGATGGGTGGGACCTATATCTCCCTCCAATGCATTGGGTAAAGGTTTTATATCTCATGAGATAGACATGGCTGGAATGGCAGGTTAAACCGGTTCAGTGAAACAGGACTGAAACGAGGAGCAAACTCGGTTCAGAAATGGACTTTGTCTACTAAGATAGTCTTGGCAATGTGTCTTGACTAATAAGAAATGATTCTCTATTATTATGTGTGTATTCCACAAAGTTTCATGTTTTAGGTTATGATTATTAGGATTACATTTAACTACTATGATTTATCCCATGTTATGAAATTATGATCTCTTTTGCAGGTTAATATTTCCAAAAGTTATGTTCTTATGTATTTATTTTGTTTACCCTTACTGAGAATTTGAGCTCACCCTTTATATTTTTTTTTCAGGATTTAAAGAAAGGTTTTTGGTAAGAATAAAAAGGGAAGATCTTTATGGGAGATGTTGAAGATATTTCACCATGATTATAGGATTATATTCCGAGTTTCTAAAGACACTAAACTATTACAGTACATGTGTGTGTGTTTTTGTTATGTACTAAGTATTCCGCAAAAGTAATGTAATGTCCATGTACGTCAAGATTTGGGTCTCTACAGTTGGTATCAGAGGAAAGGTTTAGTCAACCTTTGGAAACTAGGATGCGAGAACTTTAGTGAGATCCCTAGAGATATTTCTAAGGTATTTATAGGGATGTCTCTAAGGTTAAGTATATGTATAGGTTATAGTCCTAGAATTGCTCTAACGATCGTAGAATTTAACCTAAGATGTTAGATATTGAGGGTAATCCCCATTTACTATGTTGTTTTCTCTAGCATGATTTTTGCCTCTCAAAGAATTCTTTTTGTGTTTTAATTAATGGAGGGAACCAGAAGGAATTATGTTAACATTGAATCCAATGGACAAATTGGTGACTATGAGCAACAAAATTATATAATGCCTAGAGATAAAGATATTGTGATTATACCGAATCATTCATCGCGATATATGATTAACAAGGTGAAATTTAGTGGTATAACTAATTCATCAATGAAGAGGAAGATAGACTATTATGAATGTTTGCATCTTGAGGAGCATAAAGAAAGGAAGATTGAGATTTCTAAAGAAGGGAAGAAGAACCTTGAGGAATACCTCAAATGGAGGGACCGATGTTATCTGTGTGGAGAAAAGGGTCATAGAGTGACAAACTGTTATGGAGTTCAATGTATTATTTGTGGAGAACATGGGCATTACCCAACTCAATGCCCTGACCTAAAAAGTTACTTCTAAATCAAGGAAGGACTTATTCCAGGACAATAATTTAAGAGGATGGATTGAAGTGTTTATGTATTGGTATTCAATAATAATGTTATTGAGGTACTTTTATTGTGTATTAGAATATTTTTGTATTATTGTGGTTTTCAATAATTTTAAGGAACCGGTAACCATGAAAAGTGATTCAAATATTTTGGAAAGCAGATGATATGCACATAATGAAGGGATAAGGAGAAAATGAAATGTTTGACAGTATTCATGAGCTCGTGATTGATATAAGGACTAAGTGATATCATGGTTTGAGTATATAGAATTTTTAGGATTTTGGTATGTGGAAAGTGTTAACTTTTAACAGAATTCATGTTTTCACTAAGATTCAATGGGTATTATTTTTTCAAGAGAATACATGATTAAGGCCTTCGAATGTTTGGAATGTGACCAACAAGACATATCTCAGGATATATGGGGATCAACGATGGTATTAACATGCTTGTTATATGAACTCTTTGGTAATCGTTTTCACTTTAATATGAGATTGGATAGCAGTATTTTGGATAAGCCTAAAGATTGGAATGGATTATGTTGGACATAAGTTAGTATTGTTTAAGGATAGAAGTTTTTTTCGATATTATTGATGGGATGTTATAGTAATGTAGTTTTAGAAAAAGGACAACCTGCAGGATAGGCGACAGCCCATCGCGTCAGACAAGGCTGTGGGAATCGAACCCACAACCGAAGTACGACTGGCCTTTATCACCTACCACTGGCCTACAGGAAGTCCCTGTTTAGTAGAAACTAGTTTTATTATATTAATCAGTATTATATATGAAGTATAAGTCCATTTTAGGAACCATATATGATTAATCTCACTATAGATGGACTTATGTATTTTTTGATAACTTTTCTAACCTTTTGTTTGAGACAGATGGAATGACCCATCATTCTATCACATGATCTGCTAACACATCACGAATGACAAATTAAAATTCATTTCTTTAAGAGATGAAGTTGAAATTGTCCAAAGAACGACCAACGGTGTGACTATACCAAAATCACGAAAGTATTTCTTCTAATTCCAATTTCATCAACTTTAGGGAAATGATCTTGAAAACCAAAAATGGTGTCCTAGTGCTCTTATATCTGATGATTCAGATGGTACCTTAGATCATCATAAATTTATGGATTTGTGATTGCTGGCTTTTCCATAGCCATGTTCTCTACCACTCTCCATCAGAACATGATGGTTAGATTTCTCTTCCATATCCATATTTTCACCTATGTGGAAACCCAGTGATTAGTTTATTTGGGTAACTGTTATGTTTCATACTTTAGTTTTTAAAGCCAAGTTTTGGTATTCCTTTTTACGATGTGGGTTTCTATTAAAGAAACTTTCAATTAGTAAACCATTTATAACCCCGACGAATTTCGAGGGCGAAATTCATTTTAAGGGGGGTAGAATGTAACACCCCGAGATTTTATGAAAAA
Source organism: Viscum album (assembly GCA_963277665.1). Lineage (NCBI taxonomy): Eukaryota > Viridiplantae > Streptophyta > Magnoliopsida > Santalales > Viscaceae > Viscum > Viscum album. Next base: position 737,890,811 of record OY728146.1, on the reverse strand, counting down.
TATTCTTTTTTATTTCATTAATGTCTTGTGTTGTACGCTATAGCAAAAGGATATTGCATAACACGCATCCTTTACTTGACTTGCATTACACGCAATCGCGACCTTCCTCGATAGCGTGTGTAGTATGCAATAACGAGTTTCACTAAACAACAATATGCTATTAAAATATTATTAAAACTAGTCGTTATGAATAGTAATAACCACTTTTTGAAATTTTGTAAATTTATTTTTCAAAATGGACTTCATTTTTGGATTCGGAATATCGAAATTAGTTTAGGGTGAAATTTTGGTACTTTTCGAATAACTTTCATATTCTGATGAATAGTGAAAATTACTAAATTTTAATTAAAAACAACTTTTTTAATTGAAATAATTACTAGTGATAAATTATTAATTTGAGTGGTTTTAAAGTATATTTAGAATATATTATTAAAATTTAATACAATTTTGGTCATTGGATGTAATTTCACATTTAAATCAGACATAAACAAGTGTCAATCTTTTGATAGTTATTATCTCTTAAGAACATGCTATTTGTTTTGACGACGGGAATTAATTTTTAAATTAATTAATGCAACTGATATATTTGGAATTTGGTAAAATAGACATCATTTTTGAATTCATAACATCAAATATAGCTAAGGCCTAATTTTAGGTATTTTTCTAAAAACTTTCATTTTTTTTATGAATAGTGAAACCACTAAGTGTTAGTTAAAAAAACTGAATTTCTCATAAAACTTAATTTTACCGCTTCTGTGAGTGGAATTTCGAAAATCCGAGAGACACGGTTAATATCAAGGACTAAAATGTGGTTCAATGAGATGAAAATAATTTTTGGTGAATAGTAACTTTTTACTTTTTTTACCACGGTTAAAAGTAAATAGGGTAATTAAGGGTAAATATGATATTATTATTACCCTAAAACATGTCCTAATTCTATTGGATAAGTGTAATTCGGCCAAAAAAACCTTAGGAATAAAATATGACCATTTAGGCCCACTTGGATTAGATTAGGACATTTATTATTAATTTATTAAAAGAAGGGTTAAAATAGTTAAAATCAAAGTTTAATAAATAAATCATTTTTAATATAGGGTTATACATAAGATAAATTCAACTATAAATATTCATTAGAAAGATAAAATGATTTCCTACATAATGGTATTTTATTTGTATTTTTTAGACTTAAAATAATTTAATTTATTTATGACACAATGATGATGCAGTAATTATCTTATTAATGAAATATTGACATAATTGATGTTATAAATACCAAAATAAATGTAATTTGAGACTCTTTATGAATTAAAATAATTTTATATGTTAATATGACATGTTAGTATTTATTTAATTAACTTTTTTCGAACTAATCATTCTGTTATGATTTTAAAAAAAATAAATTACCAAATAGTGTCAAAATTGACATAAAATAGTTTTTAAAACAAATATTATATTATTAATTGTTATTTTATTCCCAAAAATCTAAGGTTCATCCAAATGACTTAGATAAGGTTATATATATTAATAATAAACAAATTGGAGTTCTTTTTGCTTCTTATAGTAAGTTTATTAACCTTATAGTGTAAGAACACAAAAAGACACGGTAAAAGGAAAATTATCTAACTTAAAGTTAAATATAAATGATAAGGTTAAAATAGGAACCTAAAGTTGTATAAATTCTATTGTATGAGAGTATTTCGACTCATACCCGCCTTAGCTTCGAAATAAATCAATTTGGAGCTATTTAAAACCGAATTTGTCTTTATAATAAAATAATATTTTTAGTTTTTCCAAAGGAGCCCCTCTCCTCCCTTATAAAAGGGCACCTCCTCCCTCTCTTCCTCACACCACTTTGAGCCTTCAAGATCGGCCAAACCCTTCCAAATTCTCTTCTAAACTTCCCTAGAAACATCTTAGATGTTCTGGTATTCTTCAAAGACCAATTTTAGTGCCCTAAAAGGAGATCTCAAAGAGACGCTTCAAAGAAGAGGTAATGTCCGTTACCGATTCTTTCAACTTTATTTCTTCTTCCACTTCTTCTTATTAGGTTGTTTCATTATGGAGTAATAAAATCAGTATCACTCATATACTGATATGTTATAATATGTATTAAACAACCCTATTTCACCATCTATCCATCCTACGGAAAATGAAATCACCGCGCGTGCGTACGTACGGAATACCGTCTCCACGCCGTGGTGTAATCTATTTTCCACCACCACATTACTTGGATGGGTATAATGGTGTAAATAATAACTATATATGATTATTGTAAAGTGATATTTATTCTTAAATAGTATACATACACTCCATTAAATTCCACGATCATGAGAACGATATCATCGCTCGTGCGTACGTATGGACTACCGTCTCCACGACGCGATGAGATTCATTCTCCACGTTAACCATTCATGAATGATTATAAAGTATATATAATAAGTAATCATGAAATATATGGCATAATAATGATACTGGATTTATGTGTATATATATGTATGTCATCTACTTAATTCCATTCAACTCAATAAGGAAACGAAAACAGCGTTCATGCGTACGTACGGCCTACCGTCTCCATGAACGGTGTATTTATTTCTATTTAATGATCTATTATATATATGTATATTCAGAATATATATTATATATAAATCATGTTTTACTTTCTGGATTTAAGTAATCATGATCTAAGTAATCATATGAATAATTACAAGTTAAAACACGAACGACAAATGAGATAATTTTACCCAACACTCTTTAACATGGAATTTACAAAAGAACGGTTAATGTAAAGTCATAAGTGAACCATATATGATATCATAACAATGAGTATGATTCTGTAATAAGTAAATGACATTATTTAAATCATTATACAGGAGGTTCGGACACTTACGAAGCAAATCGGACCTAAGGTAAGGGAAATATCACAATCTCCTTTTTATTCGAGATTGTTTATACTTTGAAATTTACTAGGGTGTATTTTATAATCCACATACATGTTTCCTCAATATTTAATATTATTTCCATCCACATAAAATTTTTTAAATACAATTTTACCCTTCTGTGAGTTTTTAGTAAAAGATATGAAAGGAATCTTTTGTCATTTTTTGTATGAGGTACTTTTTGTCTTTTCCGACAAAAGTACGAGAAGAATGTTTTTTTAACTTATACGGCATGAATGGATTTTTAAAACATTATTTCCAAGGAGATTCCTTTACAAGATTTCAAGTTTATTTTTAATCAACTTATTTTAGTTTAAAATTGTAAGACATGTTAAGAAAGGAAAAAAAAAATTGAAGTAAAAAGGATATTTTCCTCAAGAATGGAGTTCAAGTGTTTTTTTCAAATTATTTTCCATCTAAGATAATTTAGGGTTCTGTTTCTATACCTATTATTACATTGATTTGATTATGTTGTGATGGAATTATTTTTATGAATTCCTTTATCTTATATGAATTGTTTTATGATGTCGTGTTGTTTAAGAATCCCATTTTTTTACATGGGTTATGCAATGATGTATGATTTATGACTTTGTGGCACACATAAGAATGGTATCATTATGAGATGGGTGGGACCTATATCTCCCTCCAATGCATTGGGTAAAGGTTTTATATCTCATGATATAGACATGGTTGGAATGGAAGGTTAAACCGGTTCAGTGAAACAGGACTGAAATGAGGAGTAAACTCGGTTCAGAAATGGAATTTGTCCTCTAAGACAGTCATGGCAATGTGTCTTGACTAATAAGAAATGATTCTCTATGATTATGTGTGTATGCCACAAAGTTTCATGTTTTATGTTCTGATTATTGGGATTACATTTCACTACTATGATTTATCCCATGTTATGAAATTATGGTCTCTTTTGTAGGTAAAGATTTCCAAAAGTTATGTTCTTATGTAAATGATGTGATTGATATTTCTTTTGTTTACCCTTACTGAGCATTTGAGCTCACCCTTTATATGTTTTTTTTCAGGATTTAAAGAAAGGTTTTAGGTAAGGAAAAAAAAAGGGAAGATCTTTATGGGAGATGTTGAAGATATTTCACCACGATTAGAAGATTATATTCCGAGTTTCCAAAGACACTAAACTATTACGGTCCTTGTGTGTGTGTTTTTGTTATGTACTAAGTATTCCGAAAAAGTAATGTAATGTCCATGTACGTCAAGATTTTGGTCTCTACAGTTGGTATCAGAGGAAAGGTTTAGTCAACCTTTGGAAACTAGGATGCGAGAACTTTAGTGAGATCCCTAGAGATATTTCTAAGGTATGTCTAGGGATGTCTCTAAGGTTAAATATACATGTAGGTTATAGTCCTAGAATTGTGATAACGATCTTAGAATTTAACCTAAGATGTTAGATATTGAGGGTACTCCCCCTTTACTATGTTGTTTTCTCTAGCATGATTTTTTCCTCTCACAGAATTCTTTTTGTGTTTTAGTTAATATAGGGAACCAGAAAGAATTCTGTTAACATTGAATCCAATGGACAAATTTGTGACTATGAGCAACAAAATTATGTAATGCCTAGAGAGAAAGATATTGTGATTATGCTGAATTAGTCATCGCGATATATGATTAACATGGTGAAATTTAGTGGTATACCTAATTCATCAAAGAAGAGGAAGATAGACTATTATGAATGTTTTCATGTTGAGGAGCATAAAGAAATGAAGATTGAGATTTCTAAAGAAGGGAAGAAGAACCTTGAGGAATACCTCAAATGGAGGGACCGATGTTATCTGTGTGGAGAAAAGGGTCATAGAGTGACAGACTGTTATGAAGTTCAATGTATTATTTGTGGATAACATGGGCATTACCCAACTCAATGCCCTGACCTAAAAAGTTACTTCTAAATCAAGGAAGGACTTATTCCCGGACAATAATTGAATAGGATGGATTGAAGTTTTTATGTATTGGTATTCAAGAATAATTTTTTTGAGGTACATTTATTGTGTATTAGAATATTTTTGTATTATTGTGGTTTTAAATAATTTTAAGGAACAGGTAACCATGAAAAGTGATTCAAATATTTTGGAAAGTAGATGATATGCGCATAATGAAGGGATAAGGAGAAAATGAAATGTTTGACAGTATCCATGAGCTCATGATTGATTTAAGGACTAAGTGATATCATGGTTTGAGTATATAGAATTTTGAGGATTTTGGTATGTGGAATGTTATTAACTTTTAACAGCATTCATGTTTTCACTAAGATTCAATGGGTATTATTTTTTCAAGAGAATACATGATTAAGGCCTTCGAATGTTTGGAATGTGACCAACAAGACATATCTCATGATATATGGGGATCAACGTTGGTATTAACATGATTGTTATATGAACTCTTTGGTAATCGTTTTCACTGTAATATGAGATTGGACAGCAGTATTTTGGATAAGCCTAAAGATTGGAATGGATTATGTTGGATATAATTTAGTATTGTTTAAGGATAGAAGTTTTTTTCGATATTATTGATGGGATGTTAAAGTAATGTAGTTTTAGAAAAAGGAAAACCTGCAGGACGGGCAACAACCCATCGCGTCAGACAAGGCTGTGGGAATCGAACCCACAACCGACGTGCGACTGGCCTTTATCGTCTACCACTGGCCTACAAGAAGTCCCTGTTTAGTAGAAACTAGTTTTATTATATTAAGCAGTATGATATATGAAGTATAAGTCCATTTTAGGAACCATATATGATTAATCTCACTATAGATGGACTTATGTATTTTTTGATAACTTTTCTAACCTTTTGTTTGAGACAGATGGAATGACCCATAATTCTATCACATGATCTGCTAACACATCACAAATGACAAATTCAACTTCATTTATTTAAGAGATGAAGTTGAAATTGTCCAAAGAACGACCAACGGTGAGACTATACCAAAATCACGAAAGTATTTCTTCTAATTCCAATTTCATCAACTTTAGGGAAATGATCTTGAAAACCAAAAATGTTGTCCTAGTGCTCTTATATCTGATGATTCAGATGGTACCTTAGATCATCACAAATTTATGGCTTTGTGATTGCTGTATTTTTCATAGCCATGTTCTCTACCACTCTCCATCAGAACATGATGGTTAGATTTCTCTTCCATATCCATATTTTCACCTATGTAGAAACCCAGTGATTAGTTTATTTAGGTAACCGTTACGTTTCATACTTTAGTTTTTAAAGCCAAGTTTTGGTATTCCTTTTTACAATGTGGGTTTCTATTAAATAAACTTTCGAGTAGTAAACCATTTATAACCCCGACGAATTTCGAGGTCGAAATTCATTTTAAGGGGGGTAGAATGTAACACCCTGAGATTTTATGAAAAATATTCTTTTGGATTTCATTAATGTCTTGTGTTGTACGCTACACCAAAAGGAGCTTTCACAACACGCATCCTTGACTTGCCTTGCATTAAACACAATCACGACCTTCCTCGATAGCCTGTGTAGTACGCAATAACGAGTTTCACTAAACAACAATATGCTATTAAAATATTATTAAAACTAGTCGTTATGAATACTAATAACCACTTTTTTAAATTTTGTAAATTTTATTTTTCAAAATGGAATTCATTTTTGGATTAGGAATATTTAAATTATCTTAGGGTGAAATTTTGGTACTTTTCGAATAACTTTCATATTCTGATGAATAGTGAAAATTAGTAAATTTTAATTAAAAACAACTTTTTTAATCGAAATAATTAATAGTGATAAATTATTAAATTGAGTGGTTTTAAAGTATATTTAGAATATATTATTAAAATTTAATACAATATTGGTCATTGGATGTAATTTCACATTTAAATCAGACATAAACAAGTGTCAATCTTTTGATAGTTATTATCTCTTAAGAACACGATATTTGTTTTGATGACGGGAATTAATTTTTAAATTAATTAATGCAACTGATATATTTTTAATTTGGTAAAATAGGCATCATTTTTTAATTCATAACATCAAATATATATTAGGACTAATTTTTGGTATTTTTCTGGAAACTTTCATTTTTTTGATGAATAGTGAAACCACTAAGTGGTAGTTAAAAAAACTGAATTTTTCATAAAACTTAATTTTACCACTTTTGTGAGTGGAATTTCAAAAATCCTAGAGACACGGTTAATATAAAGGACTAAAATGTGGTTCAATGAGATGAAAATAATTTTTGGTAAATAGTAACTTTTTACTTTTTTTACCACGGTTAAAAGTAAATAGGGTAATTAAGGGTAAATATGATATTATTATTACCCTAAAACATGTCTTAATTCTATTTTATAAGTGTAATTCGGCCAAAAACAACCTTATGAATAAAATATGACCATTTAGGCCCACTTGTATTAGATTAGGACATTTATTATTAATTTATTAAAAGAAGGGTTAAAATAGTTAAAATCAAAGTTTAATAAATAAATCATTTTTAATATAGGGTTATACATAAGATAAATTAGACTATAAATATTCATTAGAAAGATAAAACTATTTACTACATAATTGTATTTTATTTGTAATTTTTAGACTTAAAATAATTTAATTTATTTATGACACAATGATGATGCAGTAATTATCTTATTAATGAAATATTGACATAATTGATGTTATAAATACCCAAATAAATTTAATTTGAGACTTTTTATAAATTACGATAATTTTATATGTTAATATGACATGTTAGTATTTATTTAATTAACTTTTTTTGAACTAATCATTCTGTTATGATTTTCACAAAAATCAATTACCAAATAGTGTCAAAATTGACATAAAATAGTTTTTAAAACAAATATTATATTATTAATTGTTATTTTATTCCTAAAAATCTAAGGTTCAGCCAAATGACATAGATAAGGTTATATATATTAATAATATACAACTTGAAGTTCGTTTGTCTTCTTATAGTAAATTTATTAACCTTATAGTGTAAGAACACAAAAAGACACCGTAAAAGTAAAATTATCTAACTTAAAGTTAAATATAAATGATATGGTTAAAATAGGAACCTAAACTTGTCTAAATTATATTGGATTAGAGTATTTAGACTCATCCCCACCTTAGCTTAGAAATAAATCAATTTTTAGCTATTTAAAACCGAATTTGGCTTTATAATAAAATAATATTTTTAGTTTTTCCAAAGGAGCCCCTCTCCTCCCTTATAAAAGGGCACCTCCTCCCACTCTTCCTCACACCACTTTGAACCTTCAAGCTCGGCCAAAACCTGCCAAATTCTCTTCTCCACTTCCCTAGAAACATACTAGAGGTTCTGGTCTTCTTCAAAGACCAATTTTAGTGCCCTAAAAGGAGATCTCAAAGAGACGCTTCAAAGATGAGGTAATGTCCGTTACCGATTCTTTCAACTTTATTTCTTCTTACACTTCTTCTTATTAGGTTGTTTAATTATGGAGTAATAACATCAGTATCACTCATATACTGATATGTTATTATAAGTATGAAACAACCCTATTTCACCATCTATCCATCCTACAGAAAACGAAATCATCGCGCGTGCGTACATACGGAATACCGTCTCCACGCCGTGGTGTAATCTATTTTCCACCACCACCTTACTTGGATGGGTATAATGGTGTAAATAATAACTATATATGATTATTGTAAAGTGATATTGATTCTTAAATAGTATACATACACTTCAATATAATTCCACGATCATGAGAATGATATCATCGCTCGTGCGTACATACGGACTACCGTCTCCACGACGCGATGAGATTCATTCTCCACGTTAACCATTCATGAATGATTATAAAGTATATATAATAAGTAATCATGAAACATATGACATAATAATGATACTATATTTATGTGTATATATATGTATGTCATCTACTTAATTCCATTCAACTCAATAAGGAAACGAAAACAGCATTCATGAGTACGTACGGCCTACCGTCTCCATGAACGGTGTATTTCTTTCCATTTACTGATCTATTATATATATCTATATTCTGAATATATATTATATATAAATCATGTTTTACATTCTGGATTTAATTAATCATGATCTAAGTAATCATATGAATAATTACAAGTTAAAACAGGAACGACAAATGAGACAATTTTACCCAAAACGCTCTTTAACATGGAATTTACAAAAGAACAGGTAATATAAAGTCATAAGTGAACCATATATGATATAATAACAATGATTATGATTATGTAATAATTAAATGACATTATTTAAATCATTATACAGGAGGTTCGGACACTTACGAAGCAAATCGGACCTAAGGTAAGGGAAATATCACAATCTCCTTTTTATTCGAGATTATTTATACTTTGAAATTTATTGGGGTGTATTTTATCATCCACATCCATGTTTCCTCAATATGTAATATTATTTCCATCAACCTACAATTTTTGAAATACAATTTTACCCTTCGGTGAGTTTTTAGTAAAAGATATGAAAGGAATCTTTTGTCGTTTTTCGTACGAGGTACTTTTTGGCTTTTCCGAAAAAAGTACGAGAAGAATGATTTTTTTAACTTATACGAAATGAATGGATTTTTAAAACATTATTTCCAAGAATATTCCTTTACAAGTTTTCAAGTTTATTTTTAATAAACTTCTTTTAGTTTAAAATTTTAAGACATGTTAAGAAAGGAAAATGTTTTTGAAGTAGAAAGGATATTTTCCTCAAGAATGGAGTTCAAGTGTTTTTTTCAAATTTATTTTCCCTCTAATATAATATAGGGTTCCATTTATATACCTATTATTACATTGATTTTATTATGTTGTGATGGAATTATTTTTACGAATTCCTTTATCTTATATGAATTGTTTTATGATGTCATGTTGTTTAAGAATCTCATTTTTATTACATGGGTTATGCAATGATGTATAATTTATGACTTTGTGGCACACATAAGAATGGTATCATTATGAGATGGGTGGGACCTATATATCCCTCCAATGCATTGGGTAAAGGTTTTATATCTCATGATATAGACATGGCTGGAATGGCAGGTTAAACCGGTTCATTGAAACAGGACTGAAACAAGGAGGAAACTCAGTTTAGAAATGGACTTTGTCCACTAAGATAGTCTTGTAAATGTGTCATGACTAATAAGAAATGATTCTCTATGATTATGTGTGTATGCCACAAAGTTTCATGTTTTAATTTATGATTATTGGGATTACATTTCACTACTATGATTTATCCCATGTTATGAAATTATGATCTCTTTTGCAGGTTAAGATTTCCAAAAGTTATGTTATTATGTATATGATGTGATTGATATTTCTTTTGTTTACCCTTACTGAGCATTTGAGCTCACCCTTTATATGTTTTTTCCCCAAGATTTAAATAAAGGTTTTAGGTAATAAAAAAAAGGTAAGATCTTTATGGGAGATGTTGAAGATCTTTCACCACGATTAGAAGATTATATTCCGAGTTTCCAAAGACACTAAACTATTACGGTCCTTATGTGTGTGTTTTTGTTATGTACTAAGTATTCCGCAAAAGTAATGTAATGTCCATGTACGTCAAGCTTTGGGTCTCTACATTCTTCACTCCAAGATGTACCGCTAAAGGATATGTATGAAACTCCCTCAACACCTTATCCTGCAACGCCACTGGTACTAAGCTGCACCCTCTGAAAAGGATGACGTGCTCCCCTCTTATCAAAAATCCATCAGGAGCCCGTCTCCCTGAGCACCCTTTTTGAAATGTCGGTCATCTATACAAGAAACAACATGTGTGGGTGAAGCCCGTGTAGGGGTGAGTAACACAGTACTCAGTGGGGACCCCAAAACAAAATGGAAAAGAACACAGCTATTCCTCAAAGTAAAGCACGAAACACAAGATAGCTTACACTAGGTATATTCTAGGGTAGTAACATTAGTATCTTCAGTCACATCATCGAACACCTTGGATGATGGAGAACTCCTCCTCTAATGAGTATAGTGGACCTGCCAAGTCCTGAATAAGTTCTTTCCACTAACCTTGGACTGCTTAGGTACACCTCCCAGTCATGTATTGTGGGCCTGCAAAGTCATAGAGAGGTGTTTATCACTAGTCATGGCCTACTGAGGTACTCCTCCTCATCGCGTACCATGGACCTACAAAGTCACAGAGAAGTGATTCCCACTATGGGCCTGCAATGTCATGGATAAGTGCTTCCAACTTGGCCAAAAGTCAGAAGTATTTAGGTCTCATCCATTCATAGGGTTCTGTACATAGAACTCTTGGGATAACCACTCAATAATCCCTTCATCGCATCTCAAATTCCATGAAAGTCACTATATAGCATGCCAAAAGATCCGCCTCATCGAGAGGGTCCCAACGCCACAAATAGCTCGGCAATCGGACGCGCGGTTTGCAAGATACAGGCATCTTAGTAACCAGGGGACCTGTTGTGACGAGGCCTGGTTTGACCTAATCGGACAAACCCGACCAACCCGTCCTGGGGGTCCCACATACCCTGGTTCATTAAGATGGACTCGACCCGACATGGTGCGGGTCGAGGTCGGTCTGGTCCAGCATGTCCAGTGGACCAGGCCTAATAAGTCTCGCTGGACCTGTCCTGGTTGGCCGAGGGTCTAGCCCACCGAGTTACCCAGCGACCCAGTCTACTCCAGCCCAGTCCGAAGGGGGCGCAGGTCCAACCTGGACCACTAGCTAGGGATTGGACGTGCGGTGCGGCCGGTGGTGTCGATCAGCCGGGACGTGGCCTAGTTGCCGCGTCCAGCTCCCACCTGGCCTTGTGGGCATAGGGCACTTTCACCAACTACGGTCGATGGACCGTGGCTTTGCTAGCTATCCGAACGGCCCAGATGCGGGTTGTCCCTCCACACAGCACCCCACTTGGCACTGCGTCCTCCAATGCGCCACTGCGGCTGACGAACTGCGGCCTCCCAGTCAATGCGGCCCACCAATGCAGGTCACCTCCTCTATGCCGTCGGTGGGGTCGGCTGCTTCTGTTGCCATTGCTGATGTCGTGGCCAGCACCGGCGCATCGGCAAGAAGTTTAGCAGGCCACCGAACATGCTCAGATGGTCCATTCTTCGAGCCGACTGCTTCTATGGCCTCTAGGGAGCACCCTCTTCAACGCGAGGATCCCAAACCTACCTTACCATCATTTTGAGGTTACAACCACCAAGAACGCACATGTTGAGCTGCTCGAGCCATGTTCGTGTCGGCCCGGAGCCTCTGCATTAAAGGTTTAAAGACAGGGGAGTTTTAGGGAGTTTCCATTCAATCATTCCAGGCTAATATTTGGGACCTAAATAAAATAACCCCAATAATAAGTCACCATTCCGCATAATTTAGGAATGGTGGATCAACCTATTCGTGGGTTGATCTGTGTTCGTCATTTTTAGAAAAGGATGGGGAAGAACATCAAATCCAAAACCCATACCTCTTATGACATCTGATACAGTGATGTTCATCCTCGAGGGATTAAGATGTCAACGTCGCTTCCTGGATCCGATCTTCGAAAGGCGTCGAAGATGATCAAGTTTCGTCAGCGTCGTTCTTTGCTGTAGTGGAAGTCCGTCAGAGGTTCGCCATAGAATCCTCCAAATTTTTTCATCCTTATCTCCCCAGTGCATCGAACTATAAATAGGATCATGTCACAGCATTTCCATTATGATGTGACATCGCGTCGTTATGCTGTTACGTTTCATTAAAGTGTCATTACACTGTGATTTAACGAGCCATTAATGTACCTCATTAATGCGCATCATCACCGCCTCGTCGCTTCCCCACTGTGTCATCTTCCACCACTCAACTGTGAGAATGAACAGAAAAAAATTCTTTTAAATTCTTTTATTATTTTTCTCGAAAATTCTGAAAAATAACTTTTCCGCTTGGCCCTTCCCAGCCGAAGTTAATTCATTTCTAGGCGAATCCCAGTTTTCTGAAATCAACGATTTCCTCATATTTTTAATCTAATCACCGGTTCAAAAGATAGAAAATACCACTCGCATGTTTACTAAACATACCTCAAAAAAAGTTCAAAAACTCGTTTCAGGCTCTCCAGGCCTCAGAACTATGTGTCATCGAAATTTTCGGTCTCAAAATAATTCCATATAAAAAATATTTACATGGAATTTCAGAGGTGTCACATTCTCCCTACCTTAGGGATTTACATCCCCTAAAGTCAAAATAACAACTAAATAAAAATATGGGGGTAATTAGCACGAATCTGAGCCTCCGGCTCCCATGTGATCTCCTGGAGATTCTCGTGCTACCATCGGACGCGCACTAGAGGAATCGACCACCCGTGTAGGATTATCTCCTATCGATCCTCTATCTCCACTGGGAACTTTTCAAACATCGTCCCATCGTTAATGTCGAGCTCACCCCAGTCGATGACGTGCGATGGATCATGCACGTACCTCCACAGTTGAGACACATGGAAAACATTATGCACCCGGTGCATCTATGGGGGAAGAGCTAGGTGATATGTCACCTCACCAACTCTTCTCAAGATCTAAAAAGGTCCGATGAACCTTGGAGGTAGCTTGTTTTCATGACCAAATCTCTAAAATCCTCATTGGGGTGAGACCCAAAGGAACACATGATCACCCTCCTCGAAATACAAGGGTCTCTGTCTCTAGTGGACATAAGACTTCTGCCTACTTTTTGCAGTCCTCATCTGCTACTGGATGATCTACACCTTCTCGGTGGTAGCTCGTTCCCACTCTGGACCCATGAGTGTCGACTCCCCTGGGTATGTCCAGTATATGGGTGATCTGTAAGGCCGCCCATACAAGGCCTCGAACAGTGCCATGTCAATTTTGGAGTGATAGTTATTGTTTTATATAAACTCCACAAGTGGCAGGTGGTCCTCCAAACTATGACCAAAGTCAAGGACATAAGCACAGAGCATGTCCTTCAAGGTATATATGGGTCGCTCTATCTGAAAAAACATCTAGGGATGAAAATTTGTGCTTAGGCGTAGCTACATCCCGAACACCTCTTGCAATCCCTTCCACAACTGGGATGTAAAGTGAGCATCATGATCTGAGACGATCGTCAAAGGCATTATGTGGAGCTGCACTATCTTCTAGACATATAGGTGTCCCAATCCCTCTATCGATCTCTACTCCTGGATGGGTAGGAAGTGAGCCGCCTTGGTGATTCGGTCAATGATCACCCAGATAGAGTCATGACCTCTAGACATACGTGGTAACCCAGTCATGAAGTCCATAGAGACACCATCCCTTTTCCACTCTGTTATCTCGAGTGGTTGGGTCAAGCATGGTGGAACCTGGTGCTCGGCCTTCACTTCCTGACAAGTGAGGCATCGTGAAACAAACTCGGCCAATGCTTTCTTCATCCCTGGCCACCAGTAATGATGTCAGAGGTTCTGGTACATCTTCTTCACTCTAGTATGTACCACCACGGGAGATGTATGAAACTCCCTCAACACCTCCTCTTGAAACACCACTGGTACTAAGGTGTTCTCTCTGAAAAGGATGATGTGCTCCCCTCATATCAAAAATCCATCAGGAGCCTGTCTCCCTGAGCACCCGTGTAAAAACGTCGGTCGTCTGCACCAGACACAACACGTGCAGGTGAAGCTCGTGTAGGGGTGAGTAACACATTACTCAATAGAGACCCCAAAATAAAGAGTAAATACCACACAACAATTCCTCAAAGTAAAGCATGAAACACAAGACAACTTACACAAGGTATATTCTAGGGTAGTAATAGTAGCATCGTTAGTCACATCATCGAACACCTTGGATGCTAGAGAACTACTCCTCTAACATGTATAGTGGGCCTACCAAGTCATGAATAAGTTCTTCCCACTAACCTTGGACTGCTTAGGTACACCTCCCCATCGCGTATTGTGGGCATGCAAAGTCCTAGAGAGGTGCTTCCCACTAGTCGTGGCCTACTGAGGTACTCCTCCTCCTTGCGTACCATGGGCCTACAAAGTCACAGAGAATTTCTTCCCATCGTGGCCCTAAAAAGTCACAGAGAAGTGCTTCCCACTGGCCCAAAAGTCAGCAGTCTTCGGGTCTCAGCCTATCACAGGGTTTTGTATGTAGCGCACATAGAAGAACTTCTCCTCAAGCCCTTCATCGCATCTAAACTTCCATGAAAGTCGCTATAGAGTGTTCCAAAAGATCTACCTCATTTAGAGGGTCCCAACGCCGCAAACGACTCATCAATCAGATGCGTGGTTTGCGAGATACGGGTGTTTTAGTAATCAAGGGCAGTTGCGACGGGGCCCAGTCCGACCCGGTCGGACCGACCGACCAACCCGGACCAGGGGTCCCACATACCCTGGTTCATTAATATAGACTCGACCCAATCTGGTTTAGGTTAAGGTCGGTCTGGTCCAACCTAGCCAGTGGGCCAAGCCTAATAGGCCTTGCTGGACCCAGCCCGGTTGGCCGAGGGTCCAGCCCGCCATGTCACCCAGCGACCTGGTCTAGTCTGGCCCGACCTGAAGGGAGTGTGGGTCCAGCCCACTGGGTGCGGGTCCGGCTTGACCTGCTGGGGGCTCGGACCGCCAGCTAGGGACCAACTACACGATGTGGCCGGTGGTGTCAACCAGCTGGGACGCAGCCTAGCTACCGCATCTAGATCCCCTCCTAGCCCCATGGGCTCTGGGCCCTTCCACCAGCCGCGGTTGACGAACAGCGACTTCGCCATCCGTCCGGACATCCCAGACATGGGTCGTCCCTCCATGTGGTGCCCCTCCTAGTGCCGCATCCACCAGCGTGCTTCCACGGCTGACGATCAATGACTTCTCGTTCAATGAAGCCTGCTTGTGTGAGCCACCTCCTTGACACGGTCAGTAGGGTCGGTGCATCGGCAGGAAGTTTAGCATACCACCAAATGCGCTCCAGTGGTCCTTTCTTCTAGCCAGCTGCATCTATGGCCTCCAGGGAGCACCCTCTTCACCACAAGGATCCCAAACCTACCTTGCCATCATTTCGAGGGTATGACCACCAAGAACGCACATGCAGAGGCACTCGGACCTTGTTCGTGTCAGCCCAAGGCCTCTGCGTTAGAGGTTTAAAGATAGGGGAGGTTCAAGGAGTGATTGTTTAATCATTCCATTCCAATATTTGGACCCCGAATAAAATAAACCCATTAATAAATCACCCTCCTGTATAACACACAAATCACAGATCAACCTATTCGTGGGTTGATTTGTCATCATCATTTTTAGAAAAGTATGGGTAAGAACATGTAACGCCCCAACCCCAGTTACCTAGAGTCGGTGCATTATTACATAACATTGGCATGATCACAAGAAAGATCAAATCTCTAAAGACCGATTGGTTTAGTAGCCTTGGAAACACTAGATATATTCATAAAGTATTACATTATAAAGTGGAAAAATACTACAACAACATAGTCTCCATATTCCACACTCATATCCCCACATACTATCCCTGCAGGTCATTCATAAATTACTTCTTCACATCCTAGGAAAAATAAAACATAGAAAAGGGGTGAGCTCAAATGCCCAATAAGGATAACAATATAGCTGAAACTTTCAAAAATAAGCATAAACATTCAAGGCAATGCATTACTAAAACAAAAGCCTTTTAAACTTGAACTTCAACATAGTATGGCAAAAGTAAAATGAAATAATTACATTTACTTATTCACATGGATATTCTACTAATCGAATAATCACATGCAATATCAATAACCACTTTCATAATGATGGAATGCATAATGCCAGACTATCATAACCACATAGCCAAGGCCTCGTGCCAAGACTAAAAATAAGATTTTTCCAAGGCCTTGTGCCAAGACACTAGTTTGTCTCATGAGACCTACCAATGCATCAAGGAGCTATAGCGGGCTCCACCCGTCACATATTAAGTCCAATGCATTCCCATATGAAAAGGCTTAAACATAACATAAACATTCGTATTAAAACTAGCATACGAAATGTAAATACTTTTACCATAAACTATGAATGGTATAAAAATTGCACATCCACATTCAAACATATCATAAAACCTTCAATACAATATATAAGTTTTGTATCATAATAAATCAACTTCAAATAAGCGTAAAATCCATCAAAGGATGTTGACATAGATGAAATCAAAACTCTTTTTAGAGAAATATTTCTTTCTATTTTGAAATCATTTAAGAGTCATATATTTATAAAATAAAACATTTTCTTTGAAAATATTCTTATAAGCTTGTAAGGGAAGCTTCGACGATTTTATAACGGCGGAAAATAGCCGCACCCCCCGTATAAGTTAAAAAAACATTCTTACCTTAATTTTGTCAAAAAGGTTAAAAAGCACCTTGTTTGGAAAACAATGGAAATATTCCTTTATAAACCTCTTATAAAAGTGAAACAAGGGTATAAATGACTTTAACCCATATTCTTGTAAATAGTAAAAATGTTTTGAAATACATTTTTAAGAAACATGTATGTGGATGATAAAGAGATCCCAGTAGATTATTATGTATAAACAACCTCGGAAAATGAAGAGATTGTGAAATAACCCTTACCTTGTACTTTTCCTTGGTTGGGGTAGGTTAACCTCATGTATAATGGTGAAATAATTGTTATTAAATTATACAAGAATCATATACATTAATATGATATCATATATGATCTTTTAACATTGATTTGTTAATAATATCTTAGTATTATCGTTGTTTCAGGTGTTAACTTACTCGTTTTATTTTATATGTTTTGTTACGTAAGACATGTTTGTAATGGATATTTTGTATCTTAATCATATATAGAATGATATCAAGTCCTTAGATACTATTATTAATCATCAAATGAGAATTATACTTGAATGGATACGATGGAGAATTAATCTCATCGCGTTCGTGGAGACGGTAGTCTGTACGTACGCATGAGAGACAATATCATTCTTTTGATATTAAAATAATATATAAATGGATGTTATATCATATATACAGAATCATTAACATGTTATATTTATTATTTACATGAGTTACACATCATTATTATCCCCATCCAAATAATAATATATTGAATAACAATTACACCACGACGTGGAGACGGTAAGCCGTACGTACGCACGTATAGTGACATGTTATTCAAAGGGTGGATAGAATATTGATTATGGTTGTACCATATTTATAATAACATCACAGTATATATATGATACTGGATTTATTATTTTACAATGTTAACAACAAAGGAAGAATAAGTGGAAGAAGAAAGGAACTTGGAAAAGGGTGGTGAAATCATTACCTCTTCTTCGGGTTCTTCCTTTTGATTTGATCAAAAGGGCTCCTTAGGTTGGCTTTCTGATCAAACTAATGCCTCTAGGTTGTAGTGAGGGAATTTGGGAGAGTATTTGGGCAGATTTTGGACGAACCAAAAGGCTTTGAAGGTGTGAAGAATTGAGAAGGAGGAGTTCCCTTTTATAAGAGGGGTGAGGGGCACCTTTGGAAAAGCTAGAAATATTAATTTATAATAAATTCATATTCGGTTTCTAATGGCTCCAAAGTTGATTATTTAAATTTTAAGGTGGGTATGGGTCGAAAACCACTAAACCAATATAATTTAGACAGGTTTGGGTACTTATATTAACCTTATCTTTAAGTATTAACTCTTAGTTAATTAGTTTCACTTTTACAATGTCTCTTTGTACTTTTATATAATATGGTTAATAATCATACTATATACATATAAGAGACCCCCAAGTGGTCAATTAATGATACGCCTATCATTATATAAGTCTCTTGGCAGAACCTTAGATTTTTAGGAATTTAATATCAATTAATAATATAATATTTGTTTTAAAAACTCTTTTATGTCAATTTTGACACTATTCAATAGTTGATTTTTGTGAAACTCATAACAGAATGATTACTTCGAAAAAATTTAATTAAATCATTCCTAACATGTCATATTAACTTAGAAAATTAGTTTAATTCATAAAAAGTCTCAAATTCTATTTATTTTTGTATTTATAATATCAATTATTTTAATTTTTTACTATTATGGTAATTACTGCATCATCATTGTGTCATAAATAAATTAAATTATTTAATGTCTAAAAATTATAAATAAAATATAATTATGTATTAAATATTTTTAGCTTTCTAATTAATATTTATAGTCGAAAATACAACATATATAACCCTATGTAATAATTGTTTTGCTTAAAGATATATGCTTGTGTCATTTTTGTATTCATTTTAACTTAATTAAAATAATGTGTCCCTATCACCTACAAGTGGCTCCATGGGGTACCAAAATCGACCCAAAGATGCCTATGGTCGAACATGTTTCAACCAATAATGTTAGGACACATTTTAGGGTAATTTAGTATTATTATAATATTATTTTTTAACCCTTATTTACCGGATTTACCCTTAACCATGGTAAATAAAATATTTACCGCAGTAATTATTCAAAATGTATAAAAATAAATGTTACCTATTTACACAATTTGAACATCCTGATTCCAAATATGTAATCCATTTTTCCAAATTCAAAACACAAAAGTGGCAGAAATTAATTTAAAATTAATTCCCGTTGTTAAAACAAAAAGCGTGTTTTTAAGAGATAATAACTATCAAAAGATTGACATTTGTTTATGTCCGGTTTAATTGTAAAAGTATGTCCAATGACCAACATTGTATTAAATGGTAAAAATATATTCTAAATATAATTTAAAACCTCTCAAATTCATAATTTATCACTACTAATTATTTTTATTAAAAAAGTTGTTTTTAATTAAAATTTAGTAATTTTGACTATTCATAAAAATATTAAAGTTATCCGAAAAGTACCAAAATTTCACCTTAGGATAAATTCGATATTCCGAATCCAAAAATGAAGTCCATTTTGAAATATAAAATATATATAATTTCAAAAAGTAGGTATTACTATTCATAACGGCTAGTTTGATTGGTTATGGTGTGTTAGAACACGGTGTTGCGTACAACACACGCTATCACATTATTCAAAGAGAAGTGTACCATAGAAGCTTGGGGTGTTACATTCTCCCCTCCTTCAAATAATTTCATCCTAGAAATTTCTATAATACTTATCACATGAAAAGACTCATGTGGTTTTTCATCATAAGTTCCTCGGGTTCCCATGTTGCCTCTTCCATCTTATGGTTTCTCCATAAGACTTTTACTAGACGCGTCGTCCGGTTTCTCAGTACTTGTTCTCTCGTATCAAGAATCCTGAAGGGCTCTTCGCAATAAGACAGATCAGGTTCCAGTTCTAATTCTTCATAGGTGAGTACATGCGTTGGGTCAGGCATGTATTTCCTCAACAGAGATACGTGGAACACATCGTGAAATTTGGAGAGACTTGGCGGCATTTCCAATCAGTAAGCTACAGCCCCAATTCGTTCTAGAATTTCGAAAGGTCCGATGTACCTGGGACTCAATTTACCTTTCTTACCAAAATGTATGACTCCCTTCCATGGATATACCTTCAGAAAAACATGATCACCGACTTGAAATTCCAAATCCTTCCTTTGATTATCGGCATAGCTCTTCTGCCTACTTTGAGCTGCTTTGATGTGATTTTGGATTACCTTCACCTTTTCCATCGTTTCCTCCAGAAGTTCTGGGCCTACAAGTTTTCTTTCACCGACGTCATCCCAACAGGTTGGTGTACGACATCTCTTTCCGTATAACGCTTCATATGGTGCCATCTAAATACTCGAATGGAAGCTATTGTTATAGGAAAATTCTACCAGAGGTAAATATTGATCCCACATAGCCTGAAAGTCAAGTGAGCAAGATCTCAACATGTCTTTTAAGGTTTGAATAGTCCGTTCTGATTGTCCGTCTGTCTGAGGGTGGTAAGCAGTGCTCAAATGAAGTTCAGTATCCAGGGATTTCTGAAGACTTTTCCAGAATCTTGAAGTAAAATGGGGATCATGATCAGAAACAATCGATAGGGGTACTCCATGAAGTCTCACAATTTCATTAATATATAGTCTTTCTAGACATTCCAGGGGTAGATCTTCTCTTATAGCAAGAAAATGTGCTGACTTGGTAAGACGATCAACAATAACCCATATTGCATCGTTCCTTCTAGGAGTCTTTTGTAGCCCCATGACAAAGTCCATCGTAATATTGTCCCATTTCCACTCCGGTATGGGAAGAGGTTGCATGACTCCTCCAGGCTGTTACCTTCCAGCTTTCACTTGTTGACAAACCATACATCTTGACACAAAATTAGAAATCTCCCTCTTCATGTTGTCCCACCAAAAATGTTCCTTCAAATCTCTATACATTTTGGTGCTCTCAGGGTGTATAGAGAAATTGGAACTATGAGCATCATCCAGAAATTCCCTTTTTAGATTAGGTATATCGGGAACACAAAGCCTCTTTCTGAATTTCAAAATTCCATTTTCATACACAAAATCTCTCAATCTCCCATCATTCACAGCTTTAATCTTCTTTTGAAATTCTTCATCATCAGTCTGAGAATGCTTAATCTTTTATAGTAAAGATGGTTTGGCAACTATTTGAAAAAGCATTGATGTTTTTCCTTCCCTGGTTATTCCCATGTCCATCTTCACTAGATCCATGAAAATTGGATCCCTTTCAATTCTCATATTGTTCAAAACTCCATGATCTTTTCTGATCAAAGCATTTGCCACCTTGTTTGCCTTCCTCGGGTGGCAGTGTATCGTGCAATCATAATCCTTGAGTAATTCAAGTCATCTCCTTTGCCTCATGTTGAGTTCTTTTTTGTGAGAAAATATACTTCAAACTCTTGTGATCAGTATAAATCTCACATTTTTCACCATAGAGGTAGTGCCTCCATATCTTCAAAGCAAAGATCACAGCTGCTAACTTGAGATCATGAGTAGGATAGTTTTGTTCATGAATTTTCAACTGTCGTGATGCATAGGCAATAACCCTATCATTCTGCATAACGACACAACCAAGTCCTTTCTTCGATGCATCACTATAAATAACTAACCCATAATTCCCCGATGGTAGAGTCAATATAGGAGAATTGACTAATCTTCTCTTCAGTTCTTTGAAACATTCTTCACACTCTTTTGTCCAAACAAATTTAACCCCTTTACGTGTGAGCTTCGTTAATGGGTTAGCCAATCGGGCAAAATTCTAGACGAATCGTCGATAATAACCTGCCAAACCAATACGTACCTCAGTTATACTCGTCGGTGCTAGCCATTCTTGGATTGCCTTAATCTTAGAAGGATCAACAGAGATTCCATATTTAGAGACAATATGGCCAAGAAACGAAATCTCATGAAGCCAGAATTCACACTTGCTAAACTTCCCATATAATTCATGTCTTCTCAGAGTCTTCAGGATAATGCGCAAGTGATTTTCATGATCTTCGTAGCTTTTGGAGTATACCAAGATATCATAAATAAATACCACCAAAAATTCATCAAGATACTCCTTGAAAACTCTATTCATCCGATCCATGAATACAGAGGGTGTATTAGTCAAACCAAAAGGCATTACAGTAAACTCGTAATGCCCATACCTGGTTCGAAATGCTGACTTCGGAATGTCTTCCTTCTTCACACACAACTGTTGGTATCCAGATCGAAGGTCAATATTTGAAAAGTATTGAGCTCCATTCAGTTGGTCAAATAAATCATCAATGCGAGGTAGGGGATACTTGTTCTTTATCGTTATAGCATTGATCTCCCTGTAGTCGATACATAACCTCATAGATCCATCTTTCTTTTTAACAAAAAGAACAGGGGCTCCCCATGGAGAAACACTAGGGCGAATAAATCCTTTATTACACAATTCCTCTAGTTGTTTCTTTAGTTCGACTAACTCTACAGTGGCCATTCTATAAGGGGTCTTCGATATAGGCCTTGATCCAGGAATTAAATCAATGGAAAACTCAACTTCTCGTTCTGGAGGATGTCCAGGTAAATCTTCCGGAAATACATCTACCAATTCATTCACAACAGGTACATCCTCTATTTGAACATTCCTTTCCTCACCCACAGTTATTTCATTCTCTTCCTCCCCAATAATTGAATTTAGTTGAGCTACTGGGGGTGGATTTAAATAAGAATTAGGTGGTGACGATTCTGCTCTAAAGATAAGGTGTTCCTTATCATTATCATCAAGAATCGCAACCTCTTTCTTCTTACAATAAATCTTCGCATCATAGTCTGAAAGCCAGTCCATACCGAGGATTATATCAAACTCAATCATAGGTATGACGATGAGATCAACAGATAAAGAACATTTATGTGCTCTAATGGGGACTGATTCGCAAAACTTTGTTGCAATGATACTTCCCTTAGGAGTTTTAACTGACAACTCCCTTGTTAAATCAAATTAGAAATATCTAATTTTCTTAGCAAACTGGGAAGATATGAAACAATGCGATGATCCAGAATCAAATAATGCATTTTCTAAACTTGAGGAAACCATTAAATTACCTGCCACCACGTCTTTCGGAGCTTCTACCTCAGCAGTAGTGATAGCATAAGATTGGCCTTGATCCCTTGGCCTTTTCTGAGGTAAGTTCTCCTGACGCTTAGGAAATTCATTTGCATAATGCCCTATCTCCCTGCAATTGTAGCACTGAACGTTGGTGGATTCCTTCTTCCCCTTGCAATCACGAGCTTGGTGGCCTTTTTCACCACACTTGTAACAGACTCTCATTCCCTTCAAGCAAGTAACAGGGTGTTTCTTCCCACATTTACCACAGGATGGATATTCAACCTTTCCCTTATTCCCCTTATTTCCATTCCCAGATTGATCAGTAGGCCTATTCTTCTCTTGCTTTTCTTTAAAGTCATAAGACTTAGAGAATTCCTTTTCGGTCTTGATAGCACATGAGACAATGTCTTCGTACAAAGAAAAGGATTGTGAGACTAATGCTCGACGGAGAAATGGTTTTAACCCATCAAAGAAATGATCAATCTTACTTCTTGGGTTACGTATATAATCTCCAGCATACCTTGCTAACCTTGTAAAGTTAGCCTCATACTTTGTGACATTCTCATCCTCCTTTTGTCTCAGACTCAGAAATTGCCTTTCCATATCTGCTCGATGGTAGCGAGGAAAGTATTTTTCTAAAAACAGATCTTTGAACTCCCTCCATTCCATATTTGATACTTCATCATCTTCCTTCGTGTTTTGAATCAATGACCACCATTGATCAGCATCTCCAGTGAGGCGGTAAACTGCCATGATAACTTTTTCCCTTTTCACTACTCCCCAAAGCCTGCAATATTTTCTCTAGGGAATTTATCCATTGCTCAGCTACTAAGGGATTTGTACTCCCATTGAATGTTTGTGGTTGTTGCCTCATGAATCGATCTAACATTGATCCTCCACACTACGGATCAGGGTGCTCCATACGGGTAAGGTTATTATTCATAACCTGAGTGAGTTGTCCCAGTATGGTGATTAGCTGATCGGCACCAGTTGCATCACCAGCTCCACTATAATTATCTTGAGCAGGAGGTCAATCCCTACATGGAGTGTGTGCATTGATACGGTTTCTATTTCTTCCACTAGGCGCCATTTCTAAACAATGGCATAAACTAGATCAGTTTATGAATCAAAATACATAATTCCATACTTATAAAACACTTAACATAAATTGAACTATTTATGGATATAATCCATAATCATAAAAATGTTTTCTTTGAGGAAGTATATACTCATAAACCCTTCATAATGATTTGTAAAGAAAATGAGAGTTATCCTAAGCATATCCCTCGGGAGTGTCGTAACCAAGAGTGCAGCAAGGCCCGTTGTCGTGCACCAGTTCCCGTTCGAGTCTAGCTCAAAGCGGTGTTTTCGGGTTTTACCCCTAGGTACATCTGTGTCAGAGCCGCCTCTACCTACTCATATCCAAATAGGGATGTATTGCTCGGAAAACTCACAAAATCTCTACAATACCAAAATTCTAGGAAGTTCTTCTATACTAATCCTCAAAGTTCATCTTAGGTCTACGTGCTCTAATCAGAGTTTATATAAATCTAGCTTCCAAGGTTTGTACTAAACTTCCTCTGATACCAACTGTAACGCCCCGAACCCAGTTACCTAGAGTTGGTGCATTATTATATAACATTGGCATGATCACAAGAAAGATCAAATCTCGAAAGACCAATTGGTTTAGTAGCCTTGGAAACACTAGATATATTCATAAAGTATTACATCATAAAGTGGAAAAATACTACAACAACATAGTCTCCATATTCCACACTCATATCCGCACATACTATCCCTGCAGGTCATTCATAACTTACTTCTTCACATCCTGGGAAAAATAAAACATAGAAAAGGGGTGAGCTCAAATGCCCAATAAGGATAACAATATAGCGGAAACTTTAAAAAATAAGCATAAACATTTAAGGCAATGCATTACTAAAACAAAAGCCTTTTAAACTTTAACTTCAACATAGTATGGAAAAAGTAAAATGAAATAATTTCATTTACTTATTCACATGGATATTCTACTAATCGAATAATCACATGCAATATCAATAACCACTTTCATAATGATGGAATGCATAATGCCAGACTATCATAACCACATAGCCAAGGCCTCGTGCCAAGACTACAAATACGATTTTTCCAAGGCCTTGTGCCAAGACACTAATTTGTCTCATGAGACCTACCGATGCATCGATAAGCTATAGCAGGCTTCACCCATCACATATTAAGTCCAATGCATTACCATATGAAAAGGCTTAAACATAACATAAACATTCGTATTAAAACTAGCATACGAAATGTCAATACTTTCACCATAAACTATGAATGGTATAAAAATAGAACATCCACAGTCAAACATATCACAAAACCTTCAATACAATATAGAAGTTTTGTATCATAATAAATCAACTTCAAATAAGCGTAAAATCCATCAAAGGATGTTGACATAGATGAAATCAGAACTCTTTTTAGAGAAATATTTCTTTCTATTTTGAAATCATTTAAGAGTCATATATTTATAAAATAAAACATTGTCTTTGAAAATATTCTTATAATATTGTAAGGGAAGCTTCGACGATTTTATAACGGCGGAAAATAGCCGCACCCGCCGTATAAGTTAAAAAATATTCTTACCTTAATTTTGTCGAAAAGGTTAAAAAGCACCTTGTTTGGAAAACGAGAGAAAGATTCCTTTATAAACCTCTTATAAAATTCAAACAAGGGTATAAATGAATTTAACTCATATTCTTTTAAATAGTAAAAATGTTTTGAAATACATTTTTAAGAAACATGGATGTGGATGATAAAGAGATCCCAGTAGATTATTATGTATAAACAACCTCGGAAAATGAAGAGATTGTGAAATAACCCTTACCTTGTACTTTTCCTTGGTTGGGGTAGGTTAACCTCCTATATAATGGTGAAATAATTGTTATTAAATTATAAAAGAATCATATACATTAATATGATATCATATATGATCTTTTAACATTGATTTGTTAATAATATCTTAGTATTATCGTTGTTTCGGGTGATAACTTACTCGTTTTCTTTTATATGTTTTGTTACGTAAGCCATGTTTGTAATGGATAGTTTGTATCTTAATAATATAGAGAGTGATATCAAGTCCTTAGATACTATTATTAATCATCAAATGAGAATTATACTTGAATGGATACGATGGAGAATGAATCTCATCGCATTTGTGGAGACGGTAGTCCGTACGTACGCACGAGCGACAATATCATTCTTTTGATATTAAAATAATATATAAATGGATTTTATATCATATATACAGAATCATTAACATGTTATATTTATTATTTACATGATTTACACATCATTATTATCCCCATCCAAATAATAATATATTGAATAACAATTACACCACGACGTGGAGACGGTAAGCCGTACGTACGCACGTATGGTGACATGTTATTCAAATGGTGGATAGAATACTGATTATGGTTGTACCATATTTATAATAACATCACAGTATATATATGATACTGGAGTTATTATTTTACAATGGTAACAACAAAGGAAGAATAAGTGGAAGAAGAAAGGAACTTGGAAAACGGTGGTGAAATCATTACCTCTTCTTCGGGTTCTTCCTTTTGATTTGATAAAAAGGGCTCCTTAGGTTGGCTTTATGATAAAACTAAGGCCTCTAGGTTGTAGTGAGGGAAGTTGGGAGAGTATTTGGGAAGAGTTTGGATGAACCAAAAGGCTTTGAAGGTGTGAAGAAATGAGAAGGAGGAGTGCCCTTTTATAAGAGGGGTGAGAGGCACCTTTGGAAAAGCTAGAAATATTAATTTATAATAAATTCATATTCGGTTTCTAATGTCTCCAAAGTTTATTATTTAAATTTTAAGGTGGGGATGGGTTGAAAACCACTCAACCAATAGAATTTAGACAGGTTTGTGTACTTATATTAACCTTATCTTTAAGTATTAACTCTTAGTTAATTAGTTTCACTTTTACAATGTCTCTTTGTATTTTTATATAATATGGTTAATAAACTTACTATATACATCCAACCGACCCTAAAGTGGTCCATTAATGATACACCTATCATGATATAAGTCTCTTGGCCGAAAATTAGATTTTTAGGAATTTAATATCAATTAATAATATAATATTTGTTTTAAAAACTCTTTTATGACAATTTTGACACTATTCAATAGTTGATTTTTGTGAAACTCATAACAGAATGATTACTTCGAAAAAATTTAATTAAATCATTCCTAGCATGTCATAGTAACTTAGAAAATTAGTTTAATTCATAAAAAGTCTCAAATTATATTTATTTGTGTATTTATAATATCAATTATTTTAATTTTTCACTATTATGGTAATTACTGCATCATCATTGTGTCATAAATAAATTAAATTATTTAATGTCTAGAAATTATAAATAAAATATCATTATGTATTAAATCTTTTTAGATTTTTAATTAATATTTATAGTCGAAAATACAACATATATAACCCTATGTAATAATTGTTTTACTAAAAGATATATGCTTGTGTCATTTTTGTATTCATTTTAACTTAATTAAAATAAAGTGTCCCTATCACCTACAAGTGGCTCCATGGGGTCCCAAAATCGACCCAAAGATGCCTATGGTCGAACATGTATCATCCAATAAGGTTAGGACACGTTTTAGGGTAATTTAGTATTATTATAATATTATTTTTTGACCCTTATTTACCGGATTTACCCTTAACCATGGTAAATAAAATATTTACCGCAGTAATTATTCAAAATGTCTAAAAATAAATGTTACCTATTTACACAATTTAAAAATCCTGATTCCAAATATGGAATCCATTTTTCCAAATTCAAAACACAGAAGTGGCAGAAATTAATTTAAAATTAATTCCCGTTGTTAAAACAAAAAGCGTGTTTTTAAGAGATAATAACTATCAAAAGATTGACACTTGTTTATGTCCGGTTTAATTGTAAAAGTATGTCCAATGACCAAAATTGTATTAAATGGTAAAAATATATTCTAAATATACTTTAAAACCTCTCAAATTCATAATTTATCACTATTAATTTTTTTGATTAAAAAAGTTGTTTTTAATTAAAATTTAGTAATTTTCACTATTCATCAAAATATTAAAGTTATCCGAAAAGTACCAAAATTTCACCTTAGGCTAAATTCGATATTCCGAATCCAAAAATGAATTCCATTTTAAAATATAAAATATATATAATTTCAAAAATTAGGTATTACTATTCATAACGGCTAGTTTGATTGGTTATGGTGTGTTAGAACTCGGTGTTGCGTACAACACACGCTATCACATTATTCAAAGAGAAGCGTACCGTAGAAGCTTGGGGTGTTACATAACATCAAATCAAAAAACCCCACCTCTTATGATATCCACTTTCACAGCATTCATCCTCGAGGGATTAAGATGTCGGCATCACTTCCCAGCTTCGATCTTCAAAAGGCGTTGAAGATGATGAAGTTCTGCTGGCGTTTTTCATTCTTCGCTGGGGTGGAAGTCCATCAGAGGTTCACCAGAGAATCCTCTAAATTCTTAATCCTTATTTATCTAGCGCGTCGAACTATAAATAGTATCACTTCACGATGTTTCCATTATGATGCGATGTCGCGTCATTACGTTGTTTCATTTATGAAACAACATCATTGTTATGCGTCATTAAAGCATCATTACACTATGAGTTAATGATCCATTAATGAGCCTCATTAATGCGCATCATCTCCACCTCATCGCTGCCCCACAGTGTTGTCATCCGCCACTCAACTGTGAGAACGAAAATAAAATAATTCTTTGAAAATATTTTATTATTTTTCTCTAAAAGTCTAAAAAATAAATTTTCTACTCAGCCCTTACCGACCGAAGTAAAGTCATTTCTAGGAGAATCCCAGCGTTCTGAATTCAACGGTGCCCTCAAATTTTTAATCTGAGCACTGGTTCAAAAGATAGAAAATCATGCTCGCACATTTACTGAACATACCTTAAAAAAGTTCAAAATCCCATTTCGGGCTCTCCAAGCCTCAAAACTACATGTCGTCGAAATTTTTTGTCTCAGAATAATTCCATATAAAAAATTACATGAAAATTCTGAGATGTTATATAGTATGTGTTTCATGTGTCAAGTCAGACCACTAGAATAGGAACTACACCCAGAAGTAAGGGGAAGCTAAATGTGTGTTCATTATCGAGTTCAATATTTCAATATCTACACATTGGGTATTAGATACAACTTTTGGTGCTCACATCTATATCCATATGCAGGAATCAAGTAGATTTCAAAATATTTCTTGGGGAGAGGTGGATTTAAGAGATTCTAATGGTGTGAGGCTGGATACCCTATCCATTGGTGACTACTTCCTTTTATTTTCAATAAGAATTATTTGTAGTTTTAAAAGATTGTTATTATATACCAACGGTTGCCAAGAACATAATTTTTGTATCATTCCTAGATTCAGATGGGTTTATTTTCAAGTTTGTAAATAAAATTTGTTTCTTTTATAAGGACAACTTATGTTATAGTGTGGAACATTTTAATAATGGTCATCATGTATTAAATTACAAAAACCAAGTATTTTCAATTGATAACGAATCATGTTCACACGACTCTTATAACACCTAGTTATGGCATCACCATCTTAGTCATGTAAACAAGAATCATTTGAAAAAGATCTATTGAGATGGTCATTTAGACTTTTCTAAGATAAAATCACTTGAAAGATGAAATTATTTTTTATAAATAAAAATGACCAAACCACCATTTGGTGGATAGGTAGAAAGGGCCACAGAGCTTCTAGGATTGGTATACACTTATGTGTAAGGAACATTTTTAGTAGAAGCTAGAGGTGGGTATTATTACTTCATAACTTTTACTGATGACTTGAGTAGATATGGATATGTATACTTGATGAGGTATAAGTTTGAGTCCTTTTATAAATTCAAGGAATTTAAGAATGAAGTAGAGAATCAACTTAGTAAGAAGATAAAGAAGCTTGGATCAGATTGAGGGGGTGAATATCATAACCAAGAGTTCATCAAATTTCTACGAGATTTTGGGATTCTATCTCAGTTAACTACACCTTATACACCATAATGGAATAGTGTTAGTGAAAGGAGTAATCGTGCCTTGTTATACATGGTAAGTTCGATGATGAGTCATGAAAATATTATATTATCCTTTTGGGGATATGCCTTAAAAAATGTGGTATACACATTAAATTGAGTACCAAATAAAGTGGAAAGTAGAAATACCTTCAAGTTATGGAGTGGAAAGAAACTTGTTTTGTCGCACACACATGTATGGGGTTTTTAGGCATTTGTTAACACCTTATCATACAACAAACTAGCACCCTAGAGTACAAAGTGTATCTTTATAGGGTATCCTAAGGAAATAAATGGATACTGCCTATAAAACCTCTTAGAAAAGAAAGTGAATGTCTCCAGACAAGATGTATTTCTTTAGAGAGAGTACAAACACAAAAAGGATAGTGGTAGAAAGATAGACTTTGATGAAGTTGATGATTGAGATACACAATAGTTGGTATAGGAACAGGTTCCACAAGTCCCTGTGGAAGAAGTAGTTCATGAAACACAAGTACTGTGTAGGAGCACAAGAGAGGTAAGGGAACTAGAGAGATATAGTTTTCTAGTCACCAGATATGGTGACTCATTATTTGTTGACAATGATGAACCTCTCTCCTACAAGGAGGAAGTAAATAGCTCAAAGCCATAAGATGGAAAGAAGACATGAATTGTAAAATGGGTTCCATGTATCAAAACCAAGTTTGGGTTCTAGTTGATACTCTAGTTGATGTAAAGATAATTGGGTGAAAATGGGTATTCAAGAGAAATATATACATGGAAGTTAAAGTAAATACCTATAAAATAAGTCTAGTGAATAAATGGTTTAAATAGAATTAAGTAATTAAGTATGATAAAACCTTTTCACAAGTTTCTATGTTTAAATCCATCAGAATTATTCTTTCTATAGTAGCTTACCATGACTATTTGATTTCAAATATGGATGTCAAAACTACATTCCTTAATGGGAATATTCTAGAAGATGTATATATGACACAGCCAGAAAGGTTTGTGACTCTGGGTGATGCTAAAAGGATTTGCAGGTTGCAGAGATCCGTTTTAGGATTTAAGCATGCATCCAGGTCATGGATCATTCGATTCAATGAAGATATAAAATAATTTGGTTTCATTATAAAATAAATATGAGCCATGTGTTTATAATAGGTTTAGTGGGAATTTGGTCATTATCCTAGTAGTATACATTGACAAAATATTACTTATTGGAAATGAAATAACATTCTTACAGTCTGTTATAGACTGGTTAAAAAAATGTATCTTCATGAAGGACTTATGTAAAGTAGCCTATATTCTAGGGATCAAGATCATTTGTGATAGATACAAAAGGCTTCTTGGACTAATTTAAAGTGCATATATTGACCAGATACCAAATATATTTAGAATGGAACAACATAACAGGGGATTGGTTTCCGTGTCACATGGTTTACATCTTTATAAGAAAATGTGTCCTCTGACACAACAGGATAAAGAGAGAACGAGTAAGATGTAATATACTTCCATTATAGGATCAAACATGTATTCTATTTTATGTACTAGACTTTATGTTTCCCATGCATTAATCATGGTAGGAAGATATCAAGTGGATCCAGGAGAATAACATTATTTTGTTGTTAAGGTTATCCTTAAGTATCTGAGAATAACTAAGGATATGTTCTTGGTGTATGGGGGAGACGAGGAGCTAGTCATCAGGGGTTATACCGATTCTAGTTTTTAGATACATAATAATGATCTGAAGTTTCATTTAGAATGTGTTTTTTACCTCAATGGAGGAGTTGTGAGTTGGAAGAGTTCTAAGAATCCATAAGTCATTGATTCTATAGTAGAGTCTGAGTATATAGCGGCTTCTGATGCATCCAAAAAATCTGTTTGGATTCAGAACTTTTTCCAAGAGCCTGATGTGGTACCTATTAGTAAAGAACCTATCACATTGTACTGTGATAATACTGCAATGGTGGCTATTCAAAAAAATCCAAGGTCACACAAACAGACAAAGAATATACTCTAGAAGTATCACCTCCTGAGGGATTTTTATCAAAGGGGTGAAGTTGCAGTAATAAGAGTACCCATATAAGAGAAAGTGGAAGACCCCTTGACTAAAGACCTTTATCAGTAGAAGAATGAGTATTATGTGAGAGTTAGCAGACTATAGGTTGTTAGTAGTTGGCTCTAGTGAAAGTGAGATTCTATTGGAGTTGGTTCCCTAGAACCAACTTTTGTATACTTTATGATAACCTATATTCATAGTTTTTTATAATTAATAAACTTCTTATAACATCATTATTATTATTCTACATAACAAAGTATTTGATAATGTACCAAGAGTAGTTGTCTCACTAAGGTCATAGAAGTCCCCTGCTATTATGAGAACCTGAAAGTGATATGACTCTATTATTAAATATATGTTCTATATTCATATGATAACATTCGATGGACACAAATGATACAGGATATCAGGGGTGGAGACTCAAAGTAATTTGAGGAACCTTCTAATGGTGTACACCCTTGGTAATATCTAGTAGGATATTATGATAACAAGACCTGCCAGTAGAAAATCCACATTTATATGTGTCATTGGATATTCCTATATATGAACTTGTGTATTAATCCTTAGAATTTAAGATTATTATTAATGAGTATTATGCGTCGTGTAATTTTATGTATTGATGAAAACTTTGAGGACAGATATTCGCAGTGAGGTAGGATGCATTGGGTGCATCACGATTAATATTGTATTAATTAATAATGAGAGAAAGTATTTTTCCCTTTTGATCTTTAACGGAAGTTTATATCTCAGGACCTTTGATGGAAATGATATAGCCTAAATAGATCCATGGCCATTGTGTTCTATAGGCAGGTTCAATTTTTGGGAAGTCAAAGAAATAGACATTGAGAACATAGGTTGATGGCACCAACCTACAACCTGCTTGATTAGAGATATCATAATAAATAGATTATATTACACGGTAAGTGTTTGTATGAGGTATTATATCATTTCAGAATTAAATTCTTTCTCTATGGGTGTCTTGGCGTGTTTCTAGATGCTAACCTAGGAATTTAGGCAGCTTCGCCAAATGCTACTAAGAAAAAGGCCTACAGGGTCACACACTAAGTGTATCCAGAATCTTAGTTAAATAAAATATTATTAACCAGTTGAATAAATATTATTATTCCCACATGTGGTTTAATAATTATTCATATTTTCTTGGTCACGTGTATTCTGTCACCATTTATTCAAGAGAATATAATGTGAGAAGAATATTTAATAAATATTTATTTTCTATTTAGTGAGTATGATAGTTATTTATTTATTAGGGAATAATGCAGTGATATTTATTAAATAAATAAAAATTCCTTATTCAAGGACCGATAAATATTATGGAGGAATGTAAGAGAAAATTTAATGGTCCGGTGAGAAATAATAAATATTGAATATTATTTAATTAAATAATATAGAATTTAATTCTCAAGTTAAACAGTTGTCGAGAAATAATAATATTATTATTATTATTATTTTACATGGGGTTTCACATGAATTAAATAAATAATAAAGGGTACTTTTTCAATTATTTTATTTTAACCCTAGCGATATATATACCCAATTATATTATTTTCTCTGAGTGCCAATTCATATGTTTTGGTTGTGCACAACGGATTTGGAGAATTCTCTCATGAACTAGAGAGCTCCCTTCTCCAGGAATGCTCCCAAGAATGGAGAGCGATCTTCTGCAACCTCCCACTCTCATGCCAAGAGAGATCCAGTAGAATGCTTTGGAAGCGATTCTTGAGGTGGTCAAAGGCAGATGAAGTAAGCGATATGATCTATTGTGCTATCACTCAGAGATTCCTACAGAAATGTTCAAATGTTTTTAGAATACGTGTAGATCACCACTAGAGGGAATCTTCTTTAATTCTTACAAAGCAACGATCGTACAATGCATAGCTGTTGTTAGATTCGTCAACGAAGAAAGAATTCCAGCAAGGTGATTCTTTAATTAGTTAAATTAATGATAAATAATATGTGATGATTTATGTTATTAATATTTTCATAATTTATTATATACTCCCTTTAATTATTTTATATGAAATGTTCATAATTTGTGTGAAATATTAATGTTTAAATATTAAATATAATTTTAGAGCACTATTTTCATTCATCCAGATTCAAGTCTGTTTAATAATTTAATAATAAATCTCACCATAATTATCTAAATTGAATGATTCTTGTTTTTTAGGGTTCCTTATTCAATTTCCCACATATCATTAGAAGTAATAATTGGCCAATTCTTCCATTTTAAGATTCATATGGTTCACACAAAAAGGCCCAAAAAATCTGTGAAGAAACTAGAAAACACATAAAGATAGAATTATTGGGCTCACTCCAGAAGTCTAAATCCTTTAATTATCCTCCAAAGTTCGGGTGACAATTCAATTAATCTTGGATAAAAATTTCAAGTACCAAATCCAAATACAAGAGGCTCAACTGATGAATTTAAGTCCAGCCCACCATTCTGGCCAGGAATTAAAATCAAGACACTATTCCTGAATTTTATCCTGATTTACTCATCAAATCAGGCTGGTATTTTTCAGTGTGAAATCTAATATATGGATTTAAAACTTGTTATAATATATTATTTTTATTTTATGGCATATTCCTATTCAAAAACCCATTCACATTTCAGCCTTCGAAAAAGTGTTGATAAAAATGGATAGGTGCAAACTATTTCGTAAAATAGCCATATCTTTTTCTCCAAAAGTCCAATGGCCTCCCAATTTTGAGATCTGACATTAAAAATCAATATATAAAACTTCTAAGAATAGAATATATCTATATTCATATGTCTGTATGGCCAAATTGGCAATGAAAGAGGAGGGGCAGATTTGGAATGCAAACAGTCCACCTCCTTGGGCTATAAATACAACCCCCTCTTCTCCTTGCATGTGGTTGAAATTTCAGAATAGAGGATCATATATTAGCATGAGAAAATACTTTAAAAAGGATTTTTAGGATATTCCATACTCATGTTTTCACTTGAGAGACCTTTCCTCCTCTCTTTTTTTTCATTTACTTGTGTGTTCTTCATTGTTGTAAACTTGTAAGTCTTTTTTTTGTAATTTTGTTTTAATGAAAATTTCTTCTTCAATATCTATTATTATTGTAAAACTTTTATAGTTTAATATTAATGTTCTTAAAATTGTTTAAATCAAGTTAAAACCCCTTCTCTTCTTTTTCTTTCTCATTCAATCGAATGTCTTTTTTTAACTCTCTTCAACGATCGTGTGTGTGTTCGACGCACTACTCTTTTCTTATCCTGTTATTTTTGCTTTATTTATAATTCATCACCTTGAACATATTTAAATATATTAATAATAATTTCAATGGATGAGTAAATATACCATTAGGGTGAGTCATTATTTAGAGATGTTAAGCAATTGAGAGCTTTTTCTTGATGAGTATTCTTTAATTTAACATTGTGTATGTTGGACTTAACATGTCATGGATTAATGACTTGTTTTGTTTAATGTGTGGTTTCCATGGATTATTGAAACTATAAATATACTAACATCAACAAGATCTGATTGAGATTATAACCCAATGTTAAGTTAATTCTTGGATTAAAGCCTTAACACTTAGGAATTCCAGTCAGCATTATCTTGTGAAGTGGGTGTTAATTTAAATGCAATATAAAGCAAAGCTCAAGGATATCACAAACTTAACTTCCTAAAAATGAACTCAGCCCAATATTTATCAAATTTTTTAATTAAACACCAATCATTAATCACTTAATTTGATCTCTAGGAAAAAACCCCTCAATCAAAATATAATCAACTAAAAACAATCTACTATTAAAAAGTATCATCGTCGAAGATTCGACCAGAGTGCTGCTATACACATTAGCAGAGCAGTAGAAATTTGAATGGTTGATAGGTGACAAATGACCACGATTTTAATGATCCTATCTCTAGGTATAGAATTCTATACCTTGTCTATATTATTTGATTCAATTCCATAGATCAAGATATTTATCGTTTTGTAAATCTCATATTGATCATTGATCATGACAAAAATAAAAGTTGGGCACGAACCATCACACGCTTCCATTGTTCCCGAAACCTTCATAAATAACATATGTTCCTTTTTTATATTATAATTGATGAATCAAAAACCAAATCCACTTCCATCCCATGTCATGTTCTATGGAAGTATTCTCGTGTAAATAAAGAAGGTAAACTAGTTGATGAAAACACACATGCGGTATGGGAATCACGTGTAAGTATGACATAACAGTAATTCATTATGCTTTATAACAGTATTACATAAAAATATCTATTTATGTTCATATGTTTTTATATGGTTTAGACACAATAATTTTCAATGATTGTACTTGATGAAAAACTATTTTCAGTAGCTTTATAGAATCTAGAACAATATGGTCACGTTAGAGGGGTAGGTTTTAGAGTGTCACCTTGAACATATTTTGGGAAGAAAAAAATCGTAAAAAGATACATATGAGACAATGAAAGGATTTCAGATGAAAATTGATTCTTTTTAATATATTATTGTCTAGTATGGTTTGGCATACCAATATATGTGAAAGGATCAAAGCAAACCGACAGTGGAACAAATATCATCACATGAAGAGGCAAATAACCCCACTAGCTTTGAGTCTAGTCATTCCCCTCAACTTCATACCTTACTTGAGATAATTAATTTTTTCATTACTCTTTCTCCTAAATGTGAATCAAACAACTTCTGATAACTTTATTTTAGTTAAATTTTGTAGGGTGATGTTGTATGTGATTTCTATCTATCAACACCCACACACTACCTTGTTACGAGGAGTACGGTGTATAATATCCCAAGATCCATGCTACAGAATAATTAAATCCCAAAAGATCACAGGAGATTGGGGATTGAAGTAGCTCAAGAGCTGAGAGATGAGTTTCCTATTCAACTTGATGATCCTGATATTACAATGGTAAATGATGCTATTGAAACTTTCTTAGAATTTCCCTCTAATCTTATAAAGATACCTGAGGTATGTGCTTAACATTTTTTTCAAATGAAAAACCTACAAAAATTAATAAAAAATGTCTGAAGTGAAGTATGGTATTACAGAAGGATAAAATTATGGGGAAATGGAAGGTTGGATCAATACAATCCAGTGAATCAACCAAAAAAACAAAAGGACCTTCTAGAAGTACCTTCTCCCCACAAGTTTCACTACAACATATATTAACATTACAACTTCATGAGGACACCACATTCAAAGATGGAAATTTGTCATACATTAAATATAAAGAATAAATATTTGTGAATGTCATTACAGACGTGGTTGGTCTCGAGATTATAAATGAAATTCTCACGTTTGAATGGTTGGGAGTCACAGTTTTGAATACATACATGTGGTACATTTTCATAATCTGATTGTCCAAAAAATGATCTATTATGTTCATTAAAGTTAATAATTATTCATATTTTCTATAGGCATTTATATTACTACTGTATAAATGGAAAACCTTGTGAATCATGATTTGGATTCATTAATACCTGTATCATTTCTACAGAAGAAATGTCTTTGGGGTTGGAAGAAATTTATAAGAAAAAGGTGATCTTACCTAGGCGTTTGGGAAGAAAATAACAGATGAAAGAATCTTGTTAATTCCTATAATGAAGAGGTAAAACTCTATAATCTAATCATATAAAATATATTTTTATTTTTTTCATTAATTATTTGATTTTGTTTTTTTAGGAAGCACTGGATGTTGATCGCAGTCAATTTGGATACCCCAAATGTTTATTTTTTGGATCCAATGCAAGAATTTCCATCAAATCGGCCACACATGATGTGTATTGTGAATTTGTAATGCACTATAATTAACATTTTATAGATAAACTTCAAAATATATGTTTCAATTTATGTTTTAACAAGAATTTAGTTATGATAGGGCGATCTATAAATATAGGCTAAATCATGGTATGATGTCGATGACCGAATATAAGAAGCCTATGGATTTCTTCAAATGGGAACATATGAAGGTATATATCGAAATATCTTACTACTAAAACATATTTCAAAACAATTTACTCATTTTGGCTAGTGTTTCTGTAGTTTGTGAAGAAAGATAACAACAACGATTGTGGATATTATGTTTTCAATTTTATGGAAGATATCATATACCATCAAAAGACTAGCATCCCCAAACAAGTAATTTCTAAAGGTAATTATAATTTCATTAAAAATATTTCTTAATCATTTGTTTGTCTATATTTTCTCAGTACTACAAAGATTTCCAACAATTGACGTACTCAACAGAATAAGTAAATTTGGTTAGAAATGAGTGGGTAGAGTACATGGTGTCAGAATGTTCACCGACATCAGATTTAGGTGATTACCTATTATTTGTGTGATCTAGTATGGGTTATGACCTTAGAGATACACTTGGGATGTGAATCATTAGTATCATAATTCTTATATAATATTTTTGATATGTTTCTCAAGAAGTATAATGGAGGAAATCTATTTATTTAGAAACGAATGGGAAGAATACATGGTATCCGAATGTATACAGATATCATGAAGAGGTGAATTCCTACTACTTATTAAGTTGATTTTCTCATCATTTTATCTACTTTTTCAGTTAATTTCCTTATCATTTCTATCTGATACTTGTTTTGTTAAATTCTCACATTACTTCAAAACACACATCATATGCTCAAACCTAAGAAAAAAATTCATATTTTTTGATACTTTATGGAAGCAATCCATAAGTTATTTTTGACATATAGAATTTGATTTCACATCAATCTGACACATGATGTGGTCGGTATAACTCAAAGTGCGTGTTTTCAATACACAAGTGTCATTTTAGTTTGAAACACGTATCACATAGCCAAAACTGAGAAAAAGAGATTGAATTGTTTTCAAACTTTAGGAAAATGATCCATAATTCATTTGTGATGTGTAGGGATCGACCGCATGTCAATCCAACACCCGATGTGGTTTGTATGACTGTAAGTATGTGTTTTCAATATAAAAGTTTCATTTTAGTTTAAAATGTACATCACGTAGCTAAAACCAAGTAAATGAGCTTGGATTGTTTTTAAACATTAGGAAAAAAATACATAACTCATTTGTCACGTTTAGGAATTGAATGCACACCAATCTGACACACGATGTGGTCAATATGACTCAAAGTGAGTGTTTTCAATATAAAAGTTTCATTTTAGTTTAAAACGCATGTAACATCGCCAAAAAATAAAATTGTTTTCAAAATTTAGGAAAATGATTGATAATTTATTTGTGACATGTAGGAATCAATCATATGCCAATCTGACACCCGATGTGGTCTATTTGACTCGAAGTGCATGTTTTCAATACAAAAGTATCATTTTTGTTTAAAACGGGTGTCACATCCCCAAAAATGAGAAAATGAGCTCAGATTGTTTTCAAACATTAGGAAAATGGTCCATAATTCATTTTCCACATGTAAAAATTGACCACATGCCAATCTGAAACACGATGTGTTCGGTATGACTCGAAGTACGTGTTTTCAATATAAAAGTGTCATTTTAATCTAAAACGCATCACATAGCCAAAACCGAGAAAACAAGCTCGAATTCTTTTCAAAATTTAGGACAATGATTCATAATTCATTTTTGATATGTAGAAATTGATCGCACATCAATCTGACACTTGATGTGGTCTGTGTGACTCGAAGTGCATGTTTTCAATATAAAAGTGTCATTTTAATTTAAAACACACATCAAATAGCCAAAATTGAGCGAATGAACTCGGATTTTTTTTTTTTGAACTTTAAGAAAATGACCAATAATTCATTTTTGATATATAGGAATCGATTACACGTCAATCTGATACCCAATGTGGTCGGTATGACTCGAAGTGTGTGTTTTCAATACAAGTGTTATTTAAATTTAAAACGCATGTCCCATTTCCAAAATCGAGAAAACAAGGTAGGATT
Source organism: Viscum album (assembly GCA_963277665.1). Classification (NCBI taxonomy): domain Eukaryota; kingdom Viridiplantae; phylum Streptophyta; class Magnoliopsida; order Santalales; family Viscaceae; genus Viscum; species Viscum album. The sequence continues at coordinate 737,850,362 of OY728146.1, read as the reverse complement.
GTTTTCAAAATTTATTAAAACAATTCATAATTCATTTTTGATATGTAGGACTTGATCACATATCAATCTAATACACGATATGGTTGTTATGATTCGAAGTGAGTGTTTTCAATACAAAAGTGTCATTTTAGTTTAAAACACACACAAAATAACTAAAACCGATCAAACAAGCTCGGATTGTTTTCCAACATTTGGGCAACATTCCATAATTTATTTATGATATGTAAGAATCAACCACACGTCAATTCGACAGAGGATGTGATCGATATGACTAAAAGTGTGTGTTTTCAATATAAATGTGTCATTTTAGTTTAAAATGCATCTCACTGGACAAAACCGAGCAAGCAAGCTCAGTTTGTTTTCAAACATTAAGACAATGATCCATGATTCATTTGTGACCTGTAGAAATTGACCGCACATTAATTCAACATGCGATGTGTTCGGTATGACTTGAAGTGCATGTTTTCAATATATAAGTGTCATTTTAGTTTAAAACTTGTATCACACAGGCAAAGCTGTGCGTAACAAGCTCAACTTATTTTCACATCAATTTATCTGTTATTACTTAATTAATTTCCTTATCATTTTTATTTGATACTTATTTAGTTAATTCTCATAGAGATGTTGCTTGAAGAGGAATAAGAAATAGTGTGACAGTTTGAAACCTTATTTCTAAAAAACAAGCAATCTTGATTTGGAACACATCTGTAGTGAGTTTTTTATCACCACAGATTTGAGTCAATTCAGGAGTACATGCTTTTGAGAATAACAAGAAATGGTGTGACGTGTAAGAATTAATCGTAACTCAATACGATACACGGTGTGTCTGGTATGACTCAATGAATATGTTTTTAGTTTAAAATTGACATTTTTGTTCAATTTATTTCTTTATAGTATTACTAACATAAAAATTGTTTTATTATACATGTGCATTCTTTTACTCGAGGTGAAGTGGTTTGTTCGACAACTAATAGCATGACCGGGGGTTGGGGCCAAAGACAAAAAAACATTGATGTTTTTGAATGACTGATAAATTACACTTACTCATGTAATTTTACAAACCGATATTTGAAATGCCAATAATATATTTCTTTTCTTGTATTTGTGTTGTACATTTTATTTCAATTAAATTTTGTATTTGCTCCCTATTTTTGTTGCTACAGTGGGATGAAATTTTAACATCACACTGTAATAGTATTTCCCTTTATCAGTGATAGAAAATATGACGATAAAGGGATTCTTTATCAGCGTTAGGAAAAACGTTGATAAAGAGATATTTTATACATAAAAAGTTAATTTTTTTTCGAATTCTAATATCATATTTCATTTCAAATTTAGAATTAGAATTAGAATTAGAATTTCAAGTTCAATTATCTTTTCAGTTGTCATTTCCAAGTTATATATATATATTACTCTGGGTATGTATTTATTTATTCTGTCCCAATTAAATGAATATGTGTGTGTTCCCATGTGCGTATATATTTATAAACCCATAAAAATATCAACAAAACACACACCTGAACATATATAATTAACAAATATATGTGATTTTAAATTTGAATTTGATTTCAGTTTCATTATTTAAATTATCCAATTCCAATTTAAATTTTGGATTCAATTTCAATTTCAATTGATAAATAACAATTAACATTCATTATATTTAAAAAAAATATCAAATTCAAATACACCATTTGAATTTATATGATTAAAAAATTATAATATTTACAAATATAATAAGTAAATATATATGTATATAAAAAAATACTGCATTTCAAAAATAATTTTGTATAGATGAGAATAAATATAAATATAATAATATTATCGGGTCCCAATTTTTAAAGACAGTGATTGGGAAAGAAGGAAACGAAGGTCTTAATTGGTCGGTCAGTGCGGTGGGTGCGGTATGAAAAAGGTTGCCCCTGGCTTCCTTTGGATTACTTTGGTCGATTGGTCTGCACAAAATCTCCAACTCCTTGTCTGCTGTCTGCTACCGTTGAAACCCACGGTCTGCTTCTCGGGTGGGCGGGGGGGCCATTCAACACCCGACCCGATCTACGCCCGACACCTTCTGAAAAATCACTCGCGGGGCCCCATTCCACACCCGACCAGATCTACGCCCGACAGCTTCTGAAAAACCACTCGCCTCATGCATATTATTGTCGGAAAGCCAATTCCAAACAACTTACTCCAGACATCTAAAAAAACCCACACCTTGATAGAATAATTTGTTCACGATTCTTGTCATATATTTTTGTTTTTGTGTGTACCCTATATATGTTTTTTATCTGTGATTTCAAATTATTCTTGTTAATGTGTATGGTTTCTGAATTGAAAAGAATATATTCTGTTTTAAAAGAATAAAGAATGTTTTTTTTTGTATTTTTTTCAATGACAAAACCCTTGATCTAGATTGATTTCAAACAATGGTTGCTGTATAAATGTGTTACTATATGTGACAACCTGTCACAAGGCTCAAGGTGACAAAAAATGTTACGAGCATCAATTTCTATCATTGAACGTAGAATCTACAGAACTAATGCAGAGACACAAGACTAAATACAAAATACAAATAAAAAGGGACACATAGCTAACTCCACATGGCACATAAACACCTTCGTATGTCACCACCTCCATCGCTCCATAACCGAGCTAACTGTTCAATCCTTGCAAATAGAGGAGTTATTATTTGCACCTACAAAACAAAACATATATACATACACATCAAGGTGTGAGCGAACATGCCTTGTAGGATACCACCACATGCTCTAAGCGTAACCTTTATAAAATAAACTAAATCATGCTAATTTGAAATACAAGCATGACCATTTTTCATTTTAGTAAAAACAAGTACCATGGAGATATCACATTTTGATCATTTTGTTTAAGGAATAATTTGTTTTTATAAGTTTAATGAATAACCCACACTACTACAGATCGATCCTTTAACACCGTGCAAAAGGGGTCATAACAGCGTTGTTGCCCTCAGTGTTGTTATGGGAGGGGGGTCTTTAACAGCGCTAAAAAACACTAATAAAGGTCAACCTGGTGCAGTGTACTGTTTGATTAACAACACATTGTAGCAAATACACATGTAACTGTATGCAAATATATAATTTAATTGAATTAAATTTTACATCACAAGTACAACAAAATACTCCTATATACATTTCAAACAATGTTTTGTATAATTACATTTATAATTACTATTCACAAACATTTAAAAACATTAATGTTTCACACTCATTGGCACCCGCGACCCCTTCTCAAAAAACCCAACCATGGTATCAGTTGCCGAACAAACCACCCCAACCCGAGCAAAAGAATCCACTTATATAAGAAAACAAATCTTATATTAGTAATATTATAAAGAAATAAATTAAACATAAATATGAAAGAATACATTAATAAAATGTCCATTTTAAATAAAAAAACACGCTTTGAGTTATACCGGTCACACCATGCATCATATTGAGATGCGGTTGATTCCTACATGCCACAAAATGACTTATGGATCGTTGTCCTAAAGTATCAAAACAATTTGAACATGTTTGATCGGTTTTTAATATGTCACTTGTTCTTTTTACTAAAATTAATGTCAATTTTAAATAAGAAGACACACTTGAAGTTATACCGGTCACATCGTGCGTCGGATTAAGGTGTGACTGATTCCTACACGTTACAAATTACTTATGGATCGTTGTCCTAAAGTATCAAAACAATCCGAACGTGTTTACTCGATTTTGAGTATGTCACTTGTGTTTTTTACTAAAATGTCATTTCAATCTGGAAACACGCACTTTGAGTCGTACTGTTCACATTGTGTGTCAGTTTGATGCGAGACTACTTTCTACACCCCACAAATTTTTTATGAATTGTTATCCTAAATTATGACAATCATGGCATGTTTGCTTGCTTTTCAGTGAGTGACACGTTTTGAACTAAAATGTCAATTTTAAACTAATAACGGTTACTTTGAGTCATACCGGTCACATCGTGCATCAGATTGAGGCGTGGTTGATTCTTAAACATAATAAATGACTTATAGATCATTTTCCCAAAGTATCAAAACAATCTAAATGCATTTTCTAGATTTTCAGTATGTCACTTGATCTTTTTATAAAATTAATGTTAATTTTAAATTAAAAGACACATTTGAAGTCATATCAGTCACATCGTGCATCAGATTGAGGTGCAACTGATTTCTACACATCTCAAATGACTTATGGATCATTTTTCTAAAGTATCAAAACAATCCAAATGTGTTTGCTCGATTTTGAGAACGTCACTTGTGTTTTTTACTAAAATGTCATTTCAAACTGGAAACATAAACTTCGAATCATACCGGTCATATTGTGTGTCAGTTTGACGTGAGACTGCTTACTACACCTCAAAAATGACTTATGAATCATTGTCCAAAATTATCAAGACAACCAGAGTACATTTTCTTGGTTTTCAGTGAGTGACAGACATTTTGAACTTAAATGTCAATTTTAAACTGATAATGGGCACTTTGAGTCATACCATGAGCTGTGGTTAATTCCTACACATCAAAAATGACTTATGGATCATTTTTCTAAAGTATCAAAATAATACGAATGTTTTTTCTTGATTTTTATCATGTCACTTTTTCTTTCTACTAAAATCAATGTCAATTTTAAATAAAAGGACACACTTGGTGTGATTTTGAGTTATACCAATCACATCATGCATCATATTGAGGTGTGATTGATTCCTACATGCCACAAATGACTTATGAATCGTTGTCCTAAAACATCAAAACAATCTGAATACATTTGATCAGTTTTCAATATATCACTTGTTTTTTTACTAAAATTAATGTCAATTTTACTAAAATGTCATTTCAAACTGGAAACATACACTTTGAATCATACCGGTCATATTGTGTATCAGTTTGACGTGAGATTGCTTACTACACCTCAAAAATGACTTATGAATCATTGTCCAAAATTATCAAGACAACCAGAGTACATTTTCTTGGTTTTCAGTGAGTGACAGACATTTTGAACTTAAATGTCAATTTTAAACTGATAATGGGCACTTTGAGTCATACTATGAGCTGTGGTTAATTCCTACACATCAAAAATGACGTATGGATCATTTTTCTAAAGTATCAAAATAATACGAATGTTTTTTCTTGGTTTTTATCATGTCACTTTTTCTTTCTACTAAAATCAATGTTAATTTTAAATAAAAGGACACACTTGGAGTCATATCGATCACACCATGCATCAAATCGAGGTGAGGTTGATTCCTACAAGTCAAAAATGACTTATGGATCGTTATATTACAGTATAAAAACATTGTGAATTCATTTTATTAGTTTTCAGTATGTCACTTGTTATTTTTACTAAAATTAATGTCAATTTTAAATAAAAAAGATACACTTAGAGTTATACCGGTCACACCATGCGTTAGATTGAGATGATGTTGATTCTTACACGTCACAAATTACTTATGGATCATTTTTATAAATTATAAAAATAATCCGAATGTGTTGGATTGTTTTTGAGTATGTCACTTGTTATTTTTACTAAAATAAATGTCAATTTTAAATAAAAAGACACACTTGGAGTCATAGTGGTTACACCGTGCATCTGATTGAAGTGAAACTGATTCCTACACATGAAAAATGACTTAAGGATTGTTTTCCTAAAGTAAAAAATTAATACGAAAGCATTTTCTCAGTTTTCAGTATGTCACTTGTTCTTTTTACTAAAATTAATATCAATTTTAAATAAAAAGGCACATTTTGAGTTATACCGGTCACACCATTATTTATATTGAGGTGCAGTTGATTCCTACATGTCATAAATGACTTATGGATCATTTTCCCAAAGTATCAAAATAATATGAATGTGTTTTCTTGTTTTCCAGTATGCTACTTGTTCTTTTTACTAAAATTAATGTCAATTTTAAATAAAAAGACACACTTGGAGTCATATCGGTCACATTGTGCGTCAGATTGAGGTACGGTATATTCCTACACGTAAAAAAATACTTATGAATCATTTTACTAAAGTATAAAAACAATAAAAATGCATGTTATCAGTTTTCAGTATGTCACTTGTTCTTTTTACTAAAATTAATGTTAATTTTAAATAAAAAGGCACACTTTGAGTCATATCTGTCACACTGTGTATCGAATTGAGGTACGATTGATTCCTACACGTCACAAATGACATATGGATCATTTTAATAATGTATCAAAATAATCGGAAAGTGTTTTCTTGGTTTTTAGTATGTCACTTGTTCTTTTTACAAAAATTAATGTCAATTTTAAATTAAAAGACACACTTGGAGTCATACCGGCTACATCATGTGTCAGATTAAGGTGTGGCTGATTCCTACATGTCACAAATGACTTATAGATTTATGTTCTAAAGTATCAAAAAATATTAATTTGTTTTCTCAGTTTTGAGTTTGTGATGTGTGTTTTGAACTAAACTGTTAATTATAAACTAAAAACATAAAGTATGAGTCATACCGAGCACACCATGTATCAGATTGAGGTGCGACTGATTGAGTATGTGATATGTGTTTTGCTTTAAACTATCTACAAAAATCCAGAAAAGGGAGAACATGTTCCATTCTGATGGAAGAGAAACCTCATGCTCCCCAAAACACTTCACGTTTCAGGAAGCATGGGGTTTCCTCTTCCATAAAAAAGGAACATGCTCTTTATTTTATGGCTTATTGTAGATATTTGAAAGAAATATATGACTTCCCAAAATATCTATGAAAAAACTAAATAAGTATTAGATAAAAATGATAAAGAAATTAACTTACAAATAGTAGATAAAATGATGATAAAATTAATTAAATAAGTAGTAGGAATTCACCTTTTCATGATGGTTGTATACATTCTTGACCCATTTCCTTGTTGTCATTATTTTTATTGTAGACTCAAAGTCCAATATTGCATGAGCACGAGCATCTTTTAACAAACCACCCCAACCCAAGAAAAAGAATCCACTTGTATAAGAAAACAATTCTTATGTTAGTAATACTATAAAAAAATAAATTAAACATGAATATGATACAATACATTAATAAAATATCAATTTTAAACTGAAACCATACAATTAGAGTCATACAAGGTACACCATGTCTCATATTGAGTGCATGATCATAGTACAAGAGTGAATCATCCCTGTTGACGAAGTCATTTCTTTATGATATCTGTGAAAATTAACAAAATAATTATCATATAGAAATGATAATTAAATTAACTAAAAAAATAAGATAAAATGATGAGAAAATCAACAAAATAAGAATCATGAAGTCACATATTCATGATATATATCTACATTCTGACATCAGGTATGATGTCCAATCATTTATAAAAAAATCTATTTCATCTCGTGAATATGAGGATTTTCGATAGTAATAGCAGTATTAGAAAAATATAAATATACAAAGGATTAATAAATATTTTAAATGAAATAGTAATTATCTTCGAAAATACCTATTCAAGGATGCTAGTTTGTTGATGGTATATGATATCTCTTATAAATTTAAAAACACAATAACCATAATCTTTTCGATTTTTTGTTTGTTTTAGACACTGCAGAAACATTGAGAAAATAAGTAATTTGTTTTGATATGTGTTTTTATAGTGAAATATTATTATATATACCCTGATACTAATCCACTTGTAGAAGTGTAAGGGCTCCTTATACACATGGACTATCCTCATGCCTTGATTTTCACGATATTTAAACACTGCCCTATCATAACATAATTCTCACTAAAACATAATATAAAATATATAACAGGAATTTTAGTTCTAAAATGTTGGATGTAGTGTATTACAAATTGAAAACTATCATCATGAGTGTTTGGGTTTTTGGGTATCCATGCAGTGAATCCAGAAAATAAATCATTGGAGTATCCAAATTGATTGCAATGAGTACCCAATGTTACCTAAAAAAGGAATAAGTAATGAAAGAAATGTAAATATATTTTATATGATTAAATTGTATATTTTTACCCTTGCATCATTGGTATTAATAAGATTATATCATCCATAAGTCTACTTTCAAATGATTTGGCTAGTTTTTCCACTATTGCATCTATTTGAACTGGTTCCATTTTGGGTAGGTCTGTAGAAGTGACGTGAAGACTAATGAGTCCATATTTATGTTCATGGGGTAATCTCTTTAATTGGTATTCATATATATACCTACATTAAATATTAATTGTATTTTTTTATAATTGACATTATATATTAGCTTTTGGAAAAATAAATCATGAAAACACACCTCATGTATACATTTAAAACTAAAACTCCTATCCATTCATACTTGAGTATTTCATTTACATTCTCAAGATAAATGGACTTTGTAATGGAATATTTGTACATTTGTTCTTCAAAATAAACTATGTAATTACCACCACTTTGTAACTTTGTATCTGCATGAACCTTAAATGTTAGTAAATGCAGATATTGAATGGGCGGGGTAAAGGGGATTTCTGAATATATTTTTGATCAGTTTTTTGATCCTTTAGATGATTTTGATTCAACCTTTCATTTCATTCCCTTACCTTTTTCCGCCTGTAATAACATTCATTGGTTTAAACCTATTTTCATTAATTGTTAAGTTTAACATGAAAAATAAATTGAAAATAAATACCTCCTTGTTGAAATGTTTTTTACAAGATATTATGGTCATTATATGAATGTTCCAATAACTTTTTTGACTATATGAATATCTACATCATCAAGTGGAATAGGTAGATCGGTGCTTGAATCATGAGCTATGGTAATCCCCACTCTCACATGACCTGTTAGAAGTTGTATATTGTGCAGAGTGTCTTATTGAATATCAAATAGGGAAGCCCTCAAAATAAGGTGATGGGTGGGTGTTGATAGATATAAATCACAGAGATTTTCACCTTGTAAAATATCAGCACAGGAAAGGTATATGTGTCTTATTGATTCACATTTAAAAGAAAAAATTATGATAATATTAATTACCTTATCTAAGACAACTCTTTGAGGGGAATGACTCACCTCCAAGTTGGTGGGGGGTGGGGTGGGATCTTCATGTAGTGGTTGTTCTTGAGTTGTTTCTTCTTTTTTCTTCCCCCATAACATTTTCTACCAACTCAGGTTGCTAATGAAATTTTTCTTTAAGGTAAGATAATCATGCCTATATCTCTTTCATTTATTTATCTTTATTCCCATTTTCTTTTTTTCTTCTCAAAAATATGTTAGGGGTGTCATCCCAAAACCCGCACCTCTTACACGACCATACTATTCTGGCCACTTTAAGGCCACTGATAGTAGGTGTTCATCCAGTACAGTTGGTGATGATTCCTGTGTCTATGTCAGATAGAAAATATAGGAAAATATGTAATTATTATTATCATGTAATAGTGATTTAAAACAAATTTTTTTATTATTATGTCATACTTAAACATGCTTCCCACACCTTTTGTGTGTTTTCATCTATAATTATCTCATATTTATCTACATGTTCCTCCATCCATAGCACATGAAGTGGGATGGAAGAGGGATTTGGATTTGGATTCATCAATCTGCATATAAATAGAGGAACATAATTATGTTGTTGTTTCATGTCACATAAAAGTATTACAGTAGATTTAAAATACATACCGATTTTTTTCAAGTGAAGCACACCCCATCCTTGCTTTACAGTAGTGGTATGTTGGTTTTACTGCATGTTCCTTATTTTCAGCACTCATTTTGTAATAACCCATACCCTATTAGCCCATATCCAGTTCCTTACTTTAATACATTGTCATAAGATACACGCAATAAAATCCCAATAGAGCAATAGTTTAGTAGTCTTGGTAAACTTGAAACATAACTATAATTCACATTACATTTTGAAACATAAAATACAAAAATAATTTCATTGAGTTTTCCATTATTCCCCATTTGTGTAACCCTGCATATCAGTCATAATATACTTCTCGAAATCATGATAAAAAATACAACATATGAAAGGGGTGAGCTCAAATTCTCAGTAAGGGTAAGCGTACAATGGAAGATATGGGTAAAATGGAATAAACAATATGGCAGGGAGAATAACTATTACACATTTCATTTAAATAATCAATAGTCTAAAAATAAAATGCATCCATAGATTTTTTCATAGTGAAAATGTATCGACTCGAACTGTTATGAATAAAATTACCTTTATTTTATTTAATTAAATGTATTATAGATATAAAAAACAGATGAATTTTTTATTATATCTAATTGTATTTAAATGAATATTAAGTATCATTACTACTGATAATATAGATGTTGAACAATGATCACATGACTAGTATAAATATAGGCTTTTAACCAATACTTTTGTCACAGACAAAGGAAGTGATGACCTCAACCAGTAGGATCGTACCCTATGAAGCCCATTTATTGGATCTTCTAAGGGAGATATCATTTCTAGGATTTTCCCTAGACCAAACCCAAGACGAGATCCAACAACTTAATCACGAGAAAAACCATTTATGGGAGAAGTTCAAACTCATCGAGATCACGAGCCGAACCATGTTCACCGAATGACCCCAAGGAAGCCCCACCATCACACACCTTACTCTTAGGGTGTATGCTGGTGTAATAAAAGTATATATATTAATAACCTATAATTATGATTATTTTTGTATAGAATAATGAATATACTTTCATTCTATTATTGTAACTTTGTAAATGATTTTCTAAATCACAAATAATATTTTTGGTTAATAGTCTAATTCAATTAAGGAATCTATTTTGATGAATTAATGTACTTTTGAAATAAATAATATTTTAACAAAATATTATTATTAAATTACATTTATTAAATATTAATGATCTTATAATTTTTATGAATTCAAAAGTAACTTTTATTAAGGTTTGAAAACAATTTTTTTCAAAACCCGTCAATTTTCAGTAAATTCCGGTTTTTATTTTAAAAGTGAAAATTCACATATTTGGAAAATTATTTAGATAAAATGAATATTATTTTTGAAATCATAATGTCAAAATTATCCAATGGTGAATTTTTCACAATTTTTTGAGACAACGGAATTTTTGGGTAAAAATTAAATACTGTATAAATATATAATGCGTTTTATGAAATCATAATGACCCAATAGTGATATAATAAAATACTATAAAAGGTATATTTATCCAAATATATTTGTTTCCTTAAAAATAATGTAATTTTATGTTTATTTGATTTATTTTATAAATCCTTAGTGAATCCTTCAAGACATATAAAATATTTTAAGATTTTAAAATAATTTCTTGAAAGTGTGACTCACCTGCACATAAGAAAGGGAAATATTTTAATATTTTAGGCACTTAGACTTATAAAATAATTTATACCACTCCCCTTTTCCAAAAAATATGGGAAAAACTATGGGATTGTTTGTGGTTTTGAATATTTTATTGTGTAGTATCCAAAACCAAAATAATAAATAAACCCCCCTCCTTTCCTATATAAACTCACCCAATATTTCATTTCTCTTCACTAAATTGCTTTAAATATCGAACAACCTATTCCCCATACCCCCTAGAGTCCTTACAAGGTGCCCCCAAGTTCTCAAGAAGCATCCCCCAAGCCTTTGGGACCACATATCCAAGTAAGGGACCCTCACCATCCTCTCTTCCTTTCAATTTAAGAACATTGTTTAAAATTAGTCTTTTTAATTTCAATTGGTTATATTTTCATCCTTTTATAATCAATTCAATACTTCCCATTTAATTTTATTTCAATTATGGATCATATATCCTCCCCCATTTTGACCCTTACCTAAGCCGTTACTATACTGAAATTCCGTAAGGGATCTCCCTCTCCCCTTTTCCTTCAAACACCTCTTTTATGTCATACCTTTTAATTTCCATTTAATTGATTTGGTATATGTTCTTCCATACCTAATTAATTTACATTTTATGTATACATGATGTGATATTCCATTCAATCCCATTAATCCCCCTATGATCCTTTAAGCCCACCTGTTACTATGCCGAAATTCTATAAGGGTTCCTTCCTTTCTCATTTTTTGCAACGACCCAATATTTTTTTATAAACATGTCATAATCACATTAACTAATACGTGCTATGGGACCCTTAAAACATAAGTTTTTCACTTCTGTGATGTGAATTTCAAAAATCCGACAAACACAGTCACGATCAGTAAGTTATTTAGAGTCCAATAAGAAAACTTAATTTTTGGTGAATAGTAACCTACCCTTATGAATAGTAACATAACCTTACAAATAGTGATATACCCTAATGAATAGTAAAATTACCTATGATAATACATAAATAATATTCAAGTTGAAAGTACGATATACCTATATTTTAGAATTAGTTAATGAATGTTTTAAAACTGGGTTTTGATAATAAATTATGATTTTAATTAAATATTAAATTAATAATATTTAGAAAATTATTTTTGAAAAATGGACTTCATTTTTGGATTCTGCATGTTGAAAAATGGTTAGAGTGAATTTTTGAGATTTTTCTGAAATACTTAATTTTTTGATGAATAGTAAAAGACGGGAATTTACCGTATGTATATACACTATAAGCTAAATAGACTATTACTAGAATCATGGATGATGTCACCATGCTTAATCCTAATTCACATGATAAAATGACTATTATTGGTCAAGGAATACTTAATATTACTTGTCTTGTGAAGAAATAATAAATTAATGAATTTTATATTAGGAAATCCCCTCTCTCCTCCACTATAAAAACCCCCTCTCACCCCCTCTTCCAATGACTCCTCTCAAGCCTTGTTCCTTCTCAAAATTCTGGAAAAATACCCTCCCAACCTTTTCTACCACGTCCAAAAAGCTTTGTTATCATAAAAAGACCAAAACCTCTCCCTTAAGGAGGTTCTCAAGGAAGTTTGGTTCAAGAGGTAAATTCCTTTTTTCAATTCTTTGTCTTTCCTTTCAAGTTCAGTTGTTTTCTTTTTCTATTACCTATCATTATCCAAATTTTGTGATGACTCCAGTACCTTATATGTACTGTAATGTTGTCATGATAGTTGAATAAGTTATCATCATATCCCCCTTTTTACCTTCTTTTATACTAGTAGCAAGAACACCATCCGGGATGTGTCAATTTTACACATTCAAGGACGATGGACTTTCAATTTCTTTTATCATTCTAAATTATGGTAATGAAAACATTCTTGTTATGGTTGAACCATATTATTATATATAATACAACCTATTTAAGATTCTTTAATCCCTTTGTTCAAGTGGTATTAGGTTATAAATAGAAATGAGTTCGTTGTAATCAAAACCCACAAATTAACCGAAATAATTATCATTAAAGTTATATATGATAATTCATCCTCGTTCCATGTAACCAAGTTATATAAATGAACAATAACACCAATTTATGTTCATAAATAATATATAATTTCAATTCTAGAGATTTACATCCATTCCACTTCATTACTTAAAAACAAGTGAACCGAATATGAAAATAAGAGAAACAAACACTCTAGAATGACAAAAGTCAATACAATAACTAATCAATAAAGACATAAATGAACTAACCAGAATTATGATAAAATAAATACATGTATAATAGGTTCTGAAATAAGTTATTAATAATCATAATTTCATATTACAGGAACTTAGGTACAAGAGTGGAACACGTTCAGAGTTAAGGTAAGAGTTTCTTCATCTCACTTCCATTTTTGTGAGATTTTCCATATTCACTACTAATACTTTTGTATGGTGTATGTATACTGACCATTTATTTCACATATAAAGAATATCTTTATCTTCATGGTATTAAATATATAATATTTATATTATTAATTTTTTTGGCATACGAATCGTTTGATTACAAAGTGGTAAGGGTTTTTCCACCCGAACTTCCATTTTCATTCGGGTTACTTTTATTGTCTAATTTCCTCGATGAAATTATTATGTATTGTTATGTACTCCTCATAAATTATGTGTGAGTATTATATATATGCACACCAACCAGAATCCTTCCCTATTTTTGGGATAGTTACATGTTTTAAAAGAAGCTCTCAAAACTGTTTCCAAAATACAAGCCCGATCTAAGGGAATTTCTCAAATTCTTTCCTATTTTCAAGGGCAATCTATGATCTGTTTTTTGGAAACTGTTATCTTTATAAAATCACTCATTTTATTATTAAAATAATTTCTTACTTCACTTCTAGTTTTATACAAATATTTTTCCAAAATAACTCTTCTTTTCAAAATAAAAGAGTATTTATCTCAAGAATTGCTTAACGATTTTATAAGAGTGTTTTCGTTTAATTATACACTCTTGTTGATTCCATGGTATTATTGAGTTTAATCATTTATGAAGTCATCTACCATATTTTATTTAATGGTTTATGACTAACTCTATTGTGGATGATCTATCCTAAAACCATTCACCATATTATTCGGAATGGTTAGTGTTTTATATTTAATGATTGGGGAAAGTTAGTTACATTTCATATGATAGTTTCAATATGAATGTATATGTTGTTTATGTTGATCCCTGCTCATATTAGGAATGCATTGGAATTATTATGTGATGGTTGGGGCCTAATATATTCCCTAGATGCATCGGTAGGTCTCATGAGACAAGTAGACATGGAATTGGCTGAGGCCTTTCCCAATGTGATATGGATTTTGGCCGAGGCCTTAATCATTAGACGTCTTGGCCGAGGCCTTGAGAAAGTGTTTCAGAATGTCCGAAATTATGCATTCCCTCATTATGAGTTCAGTTATTGATATTTCATGTGGTTATTCGATTAGTAGAATACCCATGATTATGTTTTATTATGACATTGTTTACTCAGCTCATTTTCCTGCGATAATGTGTTCAAGTTTATTATTAAAGGCATGTGTTTTCAATTATGAATCTTGTCTTATGTTTATACTATCTTCTACTGTATTGCTTACTCTTACTAAGCATTTGAGCTCACCCCTTTCTTATGTATCATTTTTTTCAGGACATGAATAAGTTTATTATGAATGACATGCTGAAATAACCTAGGAGTTATGGGTGTTATCTAAGGAGTTTCCATGTTGTATTTCTCTTCAAGTTGTAATATTGAACTTATGTATGAATCTTGTTTCAAATAATACTAAACTACTCGGTCCTTTGGGATTCATATTCCTTGTATGTATGCCAACGTAATCAAATAAGGCACCGAATTCGGGCAACTGGGGTCGGGTCCTTACAGTTGGTATCATAGAAAGTTTAGTAGAATACTTGAAAACTAGATTTAGAAAACGTAGAATTAGGGAAGAGTCCCTAAGTTAGTCTTTGAGGATAAACATACAAGAACGTCCTGATATTTTGGTAAGGAATAGATTATGTGGATCTTTCAAGCAATACATCCCTATCTGGATATGAGCAGCTAGAGGCGGCTCTGGTACAAATGTATCTAGGGGTAAAACTCGAAAACACCGCTTTGAGATAGACTCGAACGAGAACTGGTGAACGACAACGGGCCTTGATGCACTCTTGGTTACGAAACTCCCAGGGGATATTCTTAGGATAATTCACATTTTCTTTACAAGCCATTATGAAGAGGTTTAATATAAATATTCCTCAAAGAAACCATATTTGTGAATATGGGATTATCCATGCACAGGATCTCAATTTTCCTGAGTATTTTTAAGTTAAGATTATACATTATGATTCATAACCTAATCTAGTGTATGCCATTATCTAGATATGGTGCCTAGTAGACGGAATGGAAATCGCACGAATGCACGTGTCCCCTGTAGGGATTTTCCTCCGACGCATGATAATGATATTGGATCTGGTGCTGTGACTGGTGCTGAGAAACTCATAAATATAATGGGACAACTTACTCAGGTTATGAAAAATAACCTTACCCATATGGAGCTTTCGGATCCACCACATGGAGGAGGTATGCTGGATCGCTTTATGTGACAACAACATCCATCATTCAATGGTACTAAAAACCCGTTTGTAGCAGAGCAGTGGATATGTTCCCTTGAGAATATATTTCTCACTTTGGGATGTAATGAAATAGAGAAGGTTGTCATGGAAATATATTGTCTATCGGGAGATGCGGATCAGTAGTGGTCATTAATCCCAAACACAATGGAGGAAGAATAGATAGAAGATATGGAATGGAGGGATTTTAAGGAAATATTCTTAGAAAAATATTTCCCTCGTGAGCAGTGAGCCTATATGGAGAGATAATTCTTGAATATGAGGTAGAAGGAATATTAGAATGTTGCAAGGTACGAAGCTAACTCCACAAGATTAGAAAGACATGTTGTAGACTACATATGAAATCTAAGGAGAAAAATTGATCGATTCTTTGATGGCCTAAAGCCATTCCTCTGGCAGGCACTGGTCTCCCAAAGTTTTTTATCATATGAGGATATAGTTTCATGTGCCATCAATATAGAAAATAAATTCTCTAAGTATTATGACTTTAAGGGAAATCAAGAAAAGAATAGGGCTGTTGAAAACCTTGGGAAAGGAAATAAGGAAATAGGGAAGAAGAGAAGAGTTGAATTTCCACCACGTGACAATTGTGGAAGGAAACACCCCGGTGCATGCTTAAAAGGAAAAGGAGTATGCTAAAATATGGTCAGAAAGGCCATCTTTCTGATGATTTCAAAGGAAAGAAGGAATCCAATGATGTTCGATGCTATAATTTTCAAGAGATGGGGCACTATGATAATGATTGTCCAAAATGTCGAGTAAATATGCAACAGAAGAGGCCAAGGGAGCAAGGACAAGAATATGCGATCACAACTGCAGAGGTTGAAGTTCCACGTGATGTGGTGGCAGGTACTTTGATCATTTCATAAAGCTTATACAATGCTTTATTTGATTCTAGATCATCGCATTGTTTCATATCTTCGCAGTTTTCTAAGAAAATTAGATATTTCCAATTTTATTTAACAAGGTAGTTTTTAGTCAAAACTCCTAAGGGAAGTATCATTGCTACAACGTTCTGTCAATCTGTTCCCATTAGGGCATACAAATGTTCTTTATTTGCTGATCTCATCGTCATACCCATGATTGAATTTGATATACTCCTCAGTATGTATTGGCTTTCGGATCATGATACAAAAATTTATTGTAAGAAGAATGAGGGTACGATTTTTGATGACGATGATAAATAACACCTGATCTTTTGAGCCGAATTGTCACCACCTAATTCTTATCTAGATCCACCCCCACTATCTCAACTAAATTCAATTATTGGGGAGGAAGAGAATGAAATAATTGTGGGTGATGAGAGGAATGTTCAAATAGAGGATGCACCTATTGTGAGAGAATCTGTTGATGTGTTTCTAGAAGATTTACCTAGACATCATCCAGAACGAGAAATTGAGTTTTACATTGATTTAATTCATGGTTAAAGGCCCATATTGAAGACCCCTTATAGAATGGACACTATGGAATTAGTGTAACTATAGAAACAACTAGAGGAATTGAGTAATAAGGGATTTATCCGCCCTAGTGTTTCTCCATGGGGAGCCCCTGTCCTTTTTGTTAAGAAAAAAGATGGATCTATGAGGTTATGTATCGACTACAGGGAGATCAATGCTATAAAAATAAAGAACAAGTATCCCCTACCTCGCATTGATGATTTATTTGACCAACTAAATGGAGATCAATACTTTTCAAAGATTGACCTTCGATCTGGATATCATTAATTGAGTGTGAAGAAGGAAGACATTCCGAAAACAACATTTCGAACCAGGTACGGGCATTACGAGTTTACAGTAATGCCTTTTGGATTGACTAATGCACCCTCTATCTTCATGAATCTAATGAACAGAGTTTTCAAGGAATATATTGATGATTTTGTAGTGGTATTTATTGATGATATCTTAGTATACTCTAAAAGCTACTAAGATCATGAAAATCAGTTGCGCATTATCCTGAAGACTCTTAGAAGACATGAATTATATAGGAAGTTTAGCAAGTGTGAATTCTGGATTCAAGAGATTTCATTTCTTGGACATATTGTCTCTATGGATAGAATACTAGTTGATCCTTAAAAGACAAAGGCAATCCAATATTGGCCCATGCCAACAAACATAATTGAGGTACGCAGTTTTATTGGATTAGCAGGTTATTATCAGCGTTTCGTACAGAATTTTTCCCAACTTTCTAACCCACTAACTAAGATCACACGTAAAGGGGTTAAATTTGTTTGGAAAAAAGATTGTAAATAATGTTTCGATGAAATGAAGACAATATTAGTCAATGCTCTTATATTGACTATACCACCAGGGAATGAAGGGTTTGTTATTTATAGTGATGCTTCAAAGAAAGGACTTGGTTGTGTCCTTATGAAAAATGATAGGGTTATTGCTTATGCATCATGACAGCTAAAAATTCATGAGAAAAAGTATCCTACTCATGATCTTGAGTTAGCATCTATAATATTTTCTTTGAAGATATGGAGAAATTATCTCTATGGTGAAAAATGTGAGATTTATACTGATCACAAGAGTTTGAAGTATATTTTCTCACAGAAAGAACTCAACATGAGGCAAAGGAGATGGCTTGAACTACTCAAGGATTATGATTTCACAATACACTACCACCTGGGGAAGGCAAATAAGGTGGTAGATTCTTTGAGTAGAAAGGATCGTGGAGTTTTGAAAAAGATGAGAGTTGAAAGGGATCCTATTTTCATAGATCTAGTAAAGATGGATATGAGAATTATTAAGGAAGGTAGAACATCACTACTTTTCCAAATGGTTGCCCAACCTTCTTTACTAGAGAGGATAAAAAGTTCTCAGGCTGATGATGAGGAGTTTAAAAAGAAAATTAAAGCAATAAATGATGGGAAAATGACTGACTTCTCATATTAAGATGGCATTTTGAAATTAGGGAAGAGGCTTTGTGTTCCCGCTATTCCTGAGCTAAAGAGAGAACTGTTGGATGATGCTCATAGCTCTAATTTCTCTATTCATCATGGTAGCACAAATATATATCGAGATCTCAGAGAGAACTTTTGGTGGGACAATATGAAAAGGGAGATTGCTGAATATACGTCAAAGTGCCTGGTATTTCATCAAGTGAAGGCTGAGAGGCAAAAGTCTAAGGGGATGATGCAACCACTACCCATACCATCATGGAAGTGGGAGAACATTACTATGGACTTTGTCACTGGACTACCAAGGACATCTGGAGGAAACAATGATATATGGGTCATTGTGGATCATCTTACAAAGATAGATCACTTCATAGCGATTCGAGAGGACTTCTCATTGGATCAACTTGCACGGATTTACATCAAATAAGTGGTAAGGCTACATGGAGTACCACTCTCTATTGTATCCGACTGTGATCCTAGATTCACCTCGAAGTTTTGGAAAAGTCTCCAAAATGATTTAAGCACTGAACTGAACTTTAGTATGGCATATCATCCTCAAACCGATGGCTAATCTGAGCGGACTATTCAGACACTGGAAGACATGTTGATGGAATGTTCTATGGAATTCAAAGGAGGATGGGACCAACATCTTACACTAGTTGAATTCTCCTACAACAATAGTTTCCACTCGAGCATCCGTATGGTACATATGAAGCCCTTTATAGGAAAAGGTGTAGAACACTGGCGTGTTGGGATGAAGTTGGTGAGAGAAAGCTGCTAGGACCTAAATTGGTTGAGGAAATGGTGGAGAAGGTTAAAAATATTCAGCAAAATATCAAGGCAACCCAAAGTCGACAGAAGAGTTATGCAGATAACCGTCGACGAGACCTGGAGTTCAAAGTAGGAGACCTAGAATTTCTACGCATATCTCCATGGAAGAAGGTCATGCAGTTTGGGAAGAAAGGAAAGCTAAGTACCAGGTATATCCGCCCCTTTAAGATCCTTGATCGAGTCGGAGCTGTGGCATATCGTCTGACACTTCCACCAACCATGTCAAAGGTACATGATGTCTTTCATGTATCCCTCTTAAGGAAGTACATACCAGAACCTTCACATGTACTCTCTTCAGAGGTGGTACAGTTGGAGGACGGTCTTCCCTATGAGGAGAAACTGGTGAAAATTTTGGATCGTAGAGACAAAGTTCTATGCAACAAGACTACTCATCTGGTCAAGGTACTATGGATAAACCATAAGTACGAAGAGGCAACTTTGGAACTGAATGAAGGAGAAGTACCCCCACCTGTTCTTGGCCTAGACTGTAAATGAAATTTCAAGGGAGAAATTTTTGTAAGGAGGGGAGAATGTAATGAACCAATTTTTTTTTATAAATATGTCATAATCACATTAACTACTAAGTGCAATGGGACCCTTAAAACACAAGTTTGTCACTTCTGTGATGTGAATTTCAAAAATCCGACATACACAGTCGCGACCAGTAAGTTATTTAGAGTCCATTAAGAAAAAATTAATTTTTGGTGAATAGTAACCTACCCTTATGAATAGTAACATACCCTTATTAATAGTGATATACCCTAATGAATAGTAACATTACTTATGATAATATATAAATAATATTCATGTTGAAATTACGATATACCTATATTTTAGAATAAGTTAATGAATGTTTTAAAACTGGTTTTTGATAATAAATTATGATTTTAATTAAATATTAAATTAATAATATTTAGAAAATTATTTTTGAAAAATGGACTTCATTTTTGGATTCTACACGTCAAAAAATGGTTAGGGTGAATTTTTGAGGTTTTTATGAAATACTTAATTTTTTGATGAATAGTAAAATACGGGAATTTACCGTATATATATACATTATAAGCTAAATAGACTATTCCTAGCATCATGGATGATGTCACCACCCTTAATCCTAAATCACATGATAAAATTACTATTCTTGGTCATGGAATACTTAATATTACTTGTTTTGTGAAGAAATAATAAATTAATGAATTTTATATTAGGAAATCCCCTCTCTCCTCCTCTATAAAAACCCCCTCTCACCCCCTCTTCCAATCAATCCTCTCAAGCCTTGTAAATTCTAAAAATTCTGTCAAAATACCCTCCCAAACTTTTCTACCACATCCAGAAAGCTTTGGTCTCATAAAAAGACCAAAACCTCTCCCTTAAGGAGGTTCTCAAGGAAGTTTGGTTTAAGAGGTAAATTCCTCTTTTCAATTCCTTGTCTTTCCTTTCAAGTTTATTTGTTTTCTTTTTCTATTACCTAGCTTTATCCAAATTTTGTGATGAATCTATTAACTTATATGTACTGGAATGTTGTCATGATAGTAGAATAAGTTATCATCATCTCCCCCTTTTTACCTTCTTTTATACTAGTAGCAAGAACACCATCTGAGATGTGTCAATTTTACACATTCAAGGACGATGGACTTTCAATTTCTTTTATCATTCTAAATTCTGGTCATGAAACCATTCTTGTTATGGTTGAACCAGATTATTATATATAATATAACCTATTTAAGATTCTGTAATCCCTTTGTTCAAATGGTATTAGGTTATAAATAAAAATGAGTTCGTTGTAATCAAAACCCACAAATTAACCGAAACAATTATCATTAAAGTTCTATATGATAATTCATCCTCATTCCATGTAACCAAGTTATATAAATAAAAAATAACACCTATTTATGTTCATAAATAATATATAATTTCAATTTTGGATATTTACATCCATTCCACTTCATTACTTAAAAACAAGTGAACCGAATATGGAAATAAGAGAAACGAACACTCCAGAACAATGAAAGTCAACACAATAACTAATCAATAAAGACATAAATGAACTAACCAGAATTATGATAAACTAAATACATGTATAATATGTTCTAAAATAAGTTATTAATAATCATAATTTCATATTCTAGGAACTTAGGTACAAGAGTGGAACACGTTTAGAGTTAAGGTAAGGGTTTCTTCATCTCACTTCCATTTTCGTGAGATTTTCCATATTCACTAGAAATACTTTTGTATGGTGTATGTATACTGACCATTGATTTTACATATCATGAATATATTTATATTCATTTTATTAAATCTATAATATTTATATTATTAATTTTTGGGGCATACGAATCGTTTGATTACAAAGTGGTAAGGGTTTGTCCACCCGTAATTCCATTTTCATTCGGGTTACTTTTATTGTCTAATTTTCTCAATGAAATTATTATTTATTTTTATGTACTCCTCATAAATTATGTGTGAGTATTATATATATGTGCACCAACCATAATCCTTCTCTATTTTCTGGATAGTTACATGTTTTAAAAGAAGCTCTCAAAACTATTTCCAAAATACAAGCCCGATCTAAGGGATTTTCTCAAATTCTTTCCTATTTTCAAGGGAACTCTATGATCTATTTTTTTGGAAACCATTATCTTTATAAAATCACTAATTTTATTATGAAAATACTTTCTTAATTCAGTTCTGGTTTTATACAATGATTTTTCCAAAAGAACTCTTCTTTTCAAAATAAAAGATTATTTATCTCAAGAATTGCTTAATGATTTTATAAGAGTGTTTTCGTCCAATTCAACACTCTTGTTGATTCCATGGTATTATTGAGTTTAATCATTTATGAAGTTATCTACCATATTTTATTTAGTGGTTTATGACTAACTCTATTGTGTATGATCTATCTTAAAACCATTCACCATATTATTCTGAATGGTTAGTGTTTTATATTTAATGATTGGGGAAAGTTAGTTACATTTCATATGATAGTTTTAATATTAATGTATATGTTGTTTATGTTGATCCTCACTCATATTAGTAATGAATTGGACTTATTATGTGATGGGTGGGGCCCACTATAGCCCCTCGATGCATCGGTAGGTCTCATGAGACAACTAGACATGGAATTGGCCGAGGCCTTTCCCAATGTGATATGGATTTTGGCCGAGGCCTTAATCATTAGACATCTTGGACGAGGCCTTGAAAAAGTATTTCAGAATGTCCGACATTATGCATTCCATCATTATGAGTTCAGCTATTGATATTTCATGTGGTTATTCGATTAGTAGAATACCCATGATTATGTTTTATTATGGCATTATTTACTCAGCTCATTTTCTTGCCATAATGTGTTCAAGTATATTATTAAAGGCATGTGTTTTAAATTATGCGTCATGTATTATGTTGATACAATATTCCACTGTATTGCTTACTCTTATTGAGCATTTGAGCTCACCCCTTTCTTAGGTATCATTTTTTTCAGGACATGAAGAAGTTTATTATTAATGACATGCTGAAATAACCTAGGAGTTATGGGTTTTATCTAAGGAGTTTCCATGTTGTATTTCTCTTCAAGTTGTAATATTGAACTTATTTATGAATCTTATTTTCAATAATACTAAACTACTCGGTCCTTTGGGATTCGTATTCCTTGTATATATGCCAACGTAATCAAATAAGGCACCGACTCCGAGCAACTGGGGTCGCGTCCTTACATTTTTATCCAAGTTTCCTTATATTGTTACACCCTTTTATTTTCAATTAAAAACGACGAGGGTATATTTTAAAACATCCCTATACTTTCCTTGTTATGTTTTAATGATGATATACTCCTTTCTCTCTCATTATTCCCTCTAGTGTACACCCGTCACCACGTCGAAATTCCACAAGGGATTTCTCTCTTCTCATTTCCATTCAAGAATTTATTTTATATTAAGTATCTAAATTCCATTTCAAATGTTGGGATATTATGTTCCATTATTCCATTAATTCCAATCCCATGTATAAATTATTAGAGACCCCTTTCTCTCCCATCAACCCAATTTATAAATTTCCATATGACGCCATTATGCTGCCAAAATTGCACCATGATTTTCCATGCCAAAATCATCCTATAGTGAATAACATACCCATTCATCTATTAAGGGTATTCATCTTTATGAAAATATTCTTATAAAATGTTTACTTACATGTATTCATTCCACATTCCTTGATCTTGGAATAAATGATGATGTTGAATGAATCCATGTTATGTGATCTATGTGGAAAACTTAAGCATGAAATTGAAATGATTATGAAGGGTGTTCCCTGATAGCACTCCAATTAATTGGGTAATGTTTAGTATCATGATACGTCGTGTTGGGATAGTGTTTTACCTGATTTCTTTATTGGACTTCTGTCCACCATGTTGGGACAGGGGTTTACTTTATTCCCTTACATTTATGATGCAGTGTTTTAAGTTGTTTCCACATTTCCATGTCATGATAATCATGCTATATCATGAATTTATGTTCATGTTTCTATTATGCTCCATTGATATTCCTATTTCCTAACATGTATTGTATTCTTCATGTTATGCCATTTTTACTCCCTTATTGGGCTTTATATCTCACCCCTTTATTATTTCTTTCCTCAGGATATCCCATACAATATTAAGTATGAAAGAATGTTGTGGTCATGTAAAATAATTTTTCAATAAAGATGTTGTATTTCATGTTTTATGTTGTTAGGTAATGTTACTAATCCCAAAATACACTATACCTCTCAAAATTCTAAGTTGTATTAAGTAAAAGTTTATCTAATAAATCCTATTTTAATATTGAATAAAGATCAAGGTTTTTATAGATGGTATCAGAGGATAGGTTTAGTTATTTTTTGGATTAGGATTAGAAAACTCTAGTGAAATACTTAGGGATAATACTAAGAATAAAAAAATAATAAATAAATTTTGGTTAGTAGAGAGTAAATGGTTTATCAAGAAAATATATCCCTTTCTAGATACGAACAAGTAGAGGTGGATCTGGCATAGATGTAAACGGGTGCCCCTAAACGGGTGCCCCGAACTTGGTTCACTATGTGACCTCAAGCACATTTCCCCAAATGCCAGAGGCTGCCGACTAGCAGCGAGGGCCCAGGTCTGATAGTGGGGAAACTATGCCCTCATCTTTCAAAGTGTAGCGCAACAGAAATAAACAAAACCATACAACAATAGCGGAATCAATAATCCATACAAATTTAATGTAACAACTAAAGTAAAGATAACCAATTAGTTATATAGATATGATGCAACATGTCTCAAGTTCTAATAAAACAGCCAGATCATGTTACATAGCAGTACAACAATACCGAGTACAACAAAGCAAAACAAAACAGCTAGTAGCATCATGAGCCTAAGCCCGATCCCATGCTCCCCTACTCCTCAGTAGTAATCAAGTACCTGTATAGGGAACATTGCCATTATCCACACATGAAGAAATGTAATCTGTTTGGGCCGAAAAGCATGACCCAAACAGGGTGTGAGAAATAATCTCAGTAGGCACCCACCAAAGGCCCGTACCCAACTGTGTGTAAACATGCAACAACAATGTGCAAAAGTAAAATTAATAACTAATTAGTACTCAAAAAGTAACTAACTTACCAGTTATATATCCATTTTATTATTCAATTTATCCATTTAATATAAGAAATCACCATAGTGAATTTCTAAGTAAACAGTCAGTGTCCTTAGACACGCAAACCCTTACCCTCAGGTAATCAGAATCCAACCCGCAGGTAATTTCCCTCAGGTGTAACAGATATTTCCCTCAGGTGTACTAAGTGTCACCCTCAGGCATAGAAGTCACTACCCTCAGGCATATGAAAGGTTTACCTCAGGTGAAAAAGAACGTTGCCCTCTAGCTAATCCAGTCATGCCCTCAGGCTATAGTAAAACACCGCCC
Organism: Viscum album; assembly: GCA_963277665.1. Lineage (NCBI taxonomy): Eukaryota > Viridiplantae > Streptophyta > Magnoliopsida > Santalales > Viscaceae > Viscum > Viscum album. The sequence goes on along the minus strand of OY728146.1, from coordinate 737,824,740 downwards.
TCAAGCACAAGTAACCAGGCTGAGACCAACAGGTAAATAAGCAATTCACATACAATTCCTCTCAAGGAAATTTAACAAACATTATTACAATGGCATACCCTCGGGTATCCTGGCCAAATGGATAAATAGAGGAACACACCCCCGGGGTGGTCCTGGATCCAAGCAATGATCACAAACAGTAGGTTATTATCACATTTAATTGCCCATACAATTCAAGGTTTTTAAAACAGCCAAGGCCTCAGCCACACGACACCCCAACATGGGTTTGTAGCACAAAAATACACACGAACACATAATAGTTGGAAATTAAACACCAAGCCACCTACCTTAAACACCCACAAATGGTATACGTGAACGTCGATTCCAGAAACGCCCCAAGACGACGTAGATATGGGTTAGAAGAAAACCCGTTCAAATGTAAATAACTTTCCCTCATGAAAGAATTGGTAAGAATGACTTAAGGAGAGCGGAGGGCTTACCCGTGCGGTTCCAACAAGATCTTCGGCGGAAGAATCCGATTCCCGACGTGCATTCGGCGAATCTCCAAAGATCCGACCTCCTCTCTTGCTCCAAAACGAACCCAAATGCCTCCTCTACCAAATAAGGAGGCTACTGCCCATTTTAAGCGAAAAAAACAAACTACATGGCATGTACTTCTAAGTACACAGTGTGTGCCTTTTAATTTAACTGTCCCTCTGGTGGCACCGCAGAACTATTCATCCGTCGACATGAGTACACAGTGTGTATTCCTGATTACAAGGCATGTACTGTCACGCAGCTGGCGGCAACTTCCACCGCCTTACTATTTTCCTGCCGACTGACTACACGACGTGTAAATATCACTACACGGTGTGTAGTTGGTTTTCACACCCTTCATCACTGATATGGATACACACCCTATGTACTCATCCCACACAGCCAAAAGTACACGATGTGTGGAATAATACACGACATGTAGTTCCAAATTTTAGGATTTTCCCCATTTTCCCTATTTTCTCAAAAACACTTAAGGAAAAGAGAAAAGAAGAAACCCGTACCTCAAAAATAATAACCGGGTTCTTACAAACTTCCCCCCTTAAGGCAATTCATCCCTGAATTTCCCTTCTAAGGGTGGAAAAGATAAAGCTCAGAACAACTCTGGCCACTGAGCACGTACGTCGGTCTCCATCTCCCAGGTTTCGTCCTGCACTCGGCGATGCTTCCATAGCACCCGTACGAGAGGAACTAACCGGCCTCAGAGAACCTTCGTGCTTCTATAAATGATACAAACCAGATGCTCCTCAAAGGATGCATCTACCTCAAGGTCAACCTCCTCGGGCTGAAAAATGTGAGATGGGTCTGAATGATAGCGGTGCAACTGAGATACATGGAAGACATCGTGCATGGCTCTATACCTCTGTGGTAACTGAAACCGGTCCGACTCTCTCTAGAATCTCAAATGTCCCCACATACCTCGGTGAAAGTTTACCCTGTCTCCTGATCCATCTGTGTCCCAACCTCGGCGAAACACGCAAGAAAAACCGATCCCCGACCACGAACTGCAAGGGTCGTCTGTGGCGATCAGCATAAGAAATCTGACAAGACTGTGCGGTAGCCATATGCTTCCGAATCAACTAGACCTGCTCAGAAGTCTCCTTCATGAGACGTGGTCCCAGTAAAGCTACCTCACCTGTCTCTAACCAGCACAAAGGTGATTGGCATGGACTACCATATAAATCCTTGTAAGGTTCCATCTCGATAGTTTCCTGAAAACTGTCATTGTAGGCAAACTCGAATAGGGGTATATGCTTCTCCCAAGATCCCCCAAAGTCTAGGATACATGCACGCAACATGTCCTCAAGTACCTATATCATATGCTATGACTGGACATCAGTCTGAGGGTGGTAAGCTGTGCTCAGAAGCACCTGTGTACCCAGTTCCCTCTAAAAACTCTGCCAGAAACGAGACGTAAAATAGGAATCCCTATCTGAAACGATAGAACGGGGGACCCCATGAAGACGCACAATCTCTCGGATATACAACTTCCCAAGCTCGTCAACTCCAAAGGTCTCCTTGATCGGAAAAAAGTGAGCTACCTTCGTGAGTCTGTCCACAACAACCCACATGACATCATTGCCTCAAGGTGACCTCGAAAACCCCGTCACAAAACCCATCACGACATTATCCCATTTCCACTCCGGAATGGGTAACTACTGTAATAGTCTAGCTGGTCTCTAATGCTCCGCCTTCACCTGTAGACAGGTGGAACACCTCGTAACAAAACCTGCTACTTCTCTCTTCATAACCAGCCACAAGTATTGACGTCTCAAGTCATGGTACATCTTGGTAACCCCGGGATGAACTGTCCAAGATGAATCATGAAACTCCCATATCAACTCCTCGCGTATATCCCCTGGAACCCATACTTGTCCATGGAAACGCAGTACCTCATCATCACCTATCGTCCAACCATGAGGAGGGTACTCAATTGTCACCGACTCCCGTAAAACTAGGCTTTCTTAATCAGATAGTTTTCTCATCCTCACTCTTTCTAGGAGGGTAGAAGTCACGGCTAAATATGAGAGATAGTCTTACCCCTGACTGTCGTGCACCTCTAAATGCATCTCAAAGAACAAGGCCATGAGATTCCACTCACCACTGGCCTCCTGTACCGCCTGTATCTGATTCCTCCTGCTCAGTGCATCAGCAAATGCATTACCCTTACCAGGTGTATAGGTAAGCTGAAAATTGAAGGACTGTAGGTATTCGACCCACCTTTGCTGCCTCAGATTCAAGTCACGCTGGGTAAAGATATACTTGAGACTTTTGTGTTTGGTGAAAACCACAAAATGATCTCCCAAGAGATAATGTCTCCAACAGTAAAACACATGAACAACTGCAGCCAACACATGAACAACTGTGGCCTCAACTTCCAAGAACTGTACGCAACAACTCGGTCGCCCTGCATCAACACTACTCCCAACCCAATACCCGATGCATCACAGTAAACTGTATAGCTATTCCCTTGTTCTGGACGTATCTGGACTTGTGTTGATGTCAAACTTCCCTTCAGGTCCTAAAAGGATGTCTCACAAGCTTCTGTACAAACAAACTTCACACCCTTCTTAGTCAAACCCGTCAACGGTGCTGCTAAGTGGGAGAAGTTCTGTATGAAGTGTCTGTAGTAACCAGCCAACCCCAAGAAACTCCGTATCTCAAACACATTCTTAGTATGCTCCCAGGAAACTACTTCTCTCAACTTCTATTGGTCTACTGCAACTCCAGCCTCTGAGATGATATGACCCAGGAAGAGAATATGGTCTATCCAAAAGTGTCTCTTTGAGAGCTTAACATATAGATTATGCTCTCTCAGTGTACTCAGTACGGTCTCAAGATGGGTGGCATGGTCGTGTCAAGTGTGAGAGTACACCAAGATGTCTTCCATGGATACTACCACAAAAAATCAAGATACAGATAGAACACACGATTCATCAGAGCCATGAAAACAGCTGGCACATTCGTGAGTCCGAACGACATAACCGGATACTCGTATAGACCATACCTTCTCCGAAAAGCTGTAAGCGGTATATCTGATGGTCTCACACACAGTTGATGATATATAGATCTCAAGTCATTCTTTGATAACACTCATGGTCCACGAAGTTTATCAAAAAGATCATCAATCCTTGGCAAGGGATATCAGTTCTTGACCGTCAACTGGTTCAGCTTCCAATAATCCACATAGAGTCTGAGGGTACTGTCCGCCTTTTTCGCAAAAAGGACCGACGAACCCCAAGGAGAAGTAATGGGTCAGATAAAAAACTTTTCCTATATCTCCTCTAACTGCCTCTTGAGCTACTGTAACTCTGGTGTAACCATCTTATAAGGAGGAATGGACACCGGTGCTGCTCCTGACACAAGATCAATAGAGAAATACACCTCACGTTCTGGAGGTAGACCTGAAAATTCATCCAGGAAGACATCCCTGAAATGATCAACCACTGGAGGGAAATCCGACTGACAAGTCCCCTAATCATCCAGATATAAACTCGCAATCTGGGCTGTGACTCTACCTCACCCATGATGCTCTGGTCCAACTCGACTCGCCTGATCATCCCATTCACGCTTGTATAAAAACTCTCCACCCTCTGGTGTTGTGAAACACACCCTGCAGTGATATCAGTCTACAAAGGCTCGAAAGGGAACCAACCAGTCCATCCCAAGAATTACATCATTGCTTGTCATATCTAAGACACAGAGGTTCCATAGAAAGTGACACCCTCCAATCTCAAGGGGGCACTCCTTGCACTTCCGTACACATGCCGTTCTCATTCCCAACGGAGTGTCTAGAGTCATAAAATCAGAAGAAGAAGAAACACAAAGCCTGAGGCTCTCCATAATAGGTACAAATATGAAACTATGCGTAGCACCCGTATCGAAAAGTACCGAAGATAATACAAAAGCTACTAGAATAGTACCTATGACAGTAGAAGGTCTGGGATCCTGCTCTTGTTGGGTTTGCTGAACTACATATTTCTGTCCAGTGCCGCGGCCCTACGACATAGCCTGACTACCCTGAGCTGTCCCGCCCTGCTGCCTCTGAGATCCTGGTGTCTGGATACCACGACCACAACCACCATCTCTGCCTGCACGCACTGACGTATTCTAGTTTCCTGACTAGTAAGAAGCCACCGGTCCTGCTCCCATACACAAAGTTTTCACAGAACCCCTCTCACTAGCCACTGGTGGAAACACCCTGCAAAAGCGCTGCAGATGACCCATCTTGCCGCAAGCTCGGTACTACACTATATCACGTGGACACCGCGGTCTCTTGTGTCCCTCTTTACCACACTGGTAGCAAAAGACCGGTCCACCTGAAGAAACTTCATGGCTAGTACTGCCACCGTGAGAGAAACTCATCTGTCGCTTCCTCTTCCCGGTAGAAATAGTACCATAAACCAGTGCTGAACCGCCCTGGCCCACACCACTAGCTTCCCGTAGGTTCCGTTCTATAATCAACGCCTGGTTCACAATAGCATGTACCAAAGGAAACCTGAAAACATTCACCAGTGCTCGGATGTCATATCAAATACCATCCTTAAAGAGTCTGGCTCTCAACGTCTCATCACCCACCAGAATGGTTGAAAAACGCTGAAGCTCGGTGAAACGAGCATACTAATCCATCACTGATATAGTTCCCTACTGTAGATTCATGAAATCTCAAGCTCTATCTGCTCTCAGCATCTCTGGAAAGAAGAAGTCATAGAAGACTGCCTAAAAATCTTCTCACGCCATGTCCCTGTGATGCTCTGACTGGGTGGTAACATCCCACCACCTCTTGGTGGAATCACACAGTATACAAGTCACGATATTGACCCTCAACCCTAGAGGTGTCTCGAGATGCTCGAAAAGAGTCTGCATAGACCCAGCCAAGACTCCACATCTTATGGTCTACCATCCCCTAAGAACGTAGGCGGATGCTGCGGCTGGAAGATACGAGTCAGCTCAGCCATAGATGTGGCAGCCGGCGGTGCTCCTTGAAAGGTCTGCATAAACCGCATAAGGCCTTCACAGAACTGCGGCTCCGCGCCTGTGTCCGATATAACAGCTGGCTACACATCTGGCTCTACTGGAGGATCCACAGGTAGCCCATGGCCCACCATCTCTGCAGTATATTCGTTGCCGCTCTCCTGGTGAACAACGTATGGTCGTCTTGGTGGCATGACTCTACAAGGTCAAACACACACCTTAGATCCACATTATCAAAGACTGAAATGAAGGGACCAAAAAGGGAACAGGAGGAAGAAAGCATTTCAATATTTTTAAAACAAGACTACACGACATGTATACTGACTACACGTCATGTACTTGACTTCTCTTCCCCTGCCCGAGTCCTTCTACACGGCTTAGCCACACGACTCCCATTGAACAAAACTACACGGCGTGTATATAATATACACAGCGTGTATGGTGCAAATTTCAAACTGCCCATGTCGTTTGTGACACGGCCGACTACTAGGCTTGATACTACACGACGTGTTACACCCGCACACGGCATGTACACCACCCCGTTTCCCTAGCACACACGGCTAACCCCACACGGTCTGTCCTTAGACAAGACTACACGGCGTGTCCCACAGGTACACGACGTGTACTAGACAAGCTCTACCAACCTGTGTTGTTAGTTACACGGCCGAATACACTGCTCAAACTACACGGTGTGTTCCATATACACATGGTGTGTACATGAAAGGATTACCCCGACCCGAGTTGTTAGTAACACGACTGGGTCCCCAGGTCACACTACACGATGTGTTCTTCATTGACACGGCATGTTCAAGAAAAGATTACACCGGCCTGTGTTTGTTAGTTACATAGCCGGGTCTCTGGGTCAACCCTACATGGTGTGTCTATCAGGTACATGGCGTGTTTTACCCCAGCCTTTCCCTACCCCGTGTCCCCGCCCACACGATCCATGACACGGGATGAGACTATACGGCGTGTACTTAAAAAGTTTTACTTTCTTCCCGAACAGAAGAATGTACACGACGTTTTCAAAGAAATACACGGCTTGTATATTGGATTTTCTGGACAATATGCCTCCGAAACTTCTTCGGAACCCCTAAAACACCGAAAACAATACCTAAGTGCCAAATTCCAATCCGTGAGGGCCCATAATCCCCTCGAATCAAAGTTTGACATCTTATCTGTGTTATAATAAAATAAACAATCAATGATCTACCAAATTCCGGTAAATGGGGGACCACATTCCCCAAAAACCAAAGTTTGGTGTTCATTCTATAAATCGTCTCACACAAAAATACCCTATCACATATCAGGTATTTATCAAATTATCTATCACAATAGCATGATTTTCTAGCACAACAACTATCACAAAAACATGCAATTTCTAATGCACCTATATGGCATGGAAACTATGCATGGAATGTGATTCCTAGAATGTGCCTAAATGATGAATGAGATGGAATACCCTCGTCTCATTGGGTTGCAATGAAATAGAACCCATGGATAAAATATAATAGCACAATCACAAGTGCGTCACCCAACGGTGAAAATCAAATCAATTGTAAAATTTTCAAAATTGGAAGAATTGAAAAACACGGGGTATACTGGCTTTTCCCTGTACATGGGTTAGCTATGCCTGGGCACAACTCATTACCAACTACCGTTTCTGTCCTATCCCTAACTAAGGCTCCAAATAGTAAGTCAATGAAAAGAAACGCCTCTGATACCACTTTGTAACGTCCCAGATCCGGGTGCCACTCAATGGGTGCCCCGAACCCGGTTCGCCATGTGACCTCAAGTGCATTTCCCCAAATTCCAGAGGCTGCTGACTAGCAGCGAGGGACCAGGTCTGATAGTGGGGAAACTATGCCCTCATTTGTCAAAGTGTAGTGCAGCGAAAATAAAAAAAACCATAAAACAATAGAAGAAGCAATAATCCATTCACATTTAATATAACAACTGCATTCAAGATAACCGATTAGTTATATAGATATGATGCAACATGTCTCAAGTTCTAATAAAACAACCAGATCATGTTACATAGAAATACAACAATACAGAGTACAACAAAACAAAACAAAACAACCAGTAGCATCGCGAGCCTAAGCCCATTCCCATGCCCCTACTCCTCAGCAGCAATCAAGTACCTGTATAGGGACCATTGCCCTTATCCACACTTGTAGAAATGTAATCTTTTTGGGCCGAAAAGCATGACCCAAACAGGGTGTGAGAAATAATCTTAGTAGGCACCCACCAAAGGCCCGTGCCTAACTGTGTACAAACAAGCAACAACAATGTGAAAAAGTAAAAGCAATAACTAAGCAGTACTCAAAAAGTAACTAACTTACCAGTTATATTTCCATTTTATTATTCAATTTATCTATTTAATATAAGAAATCACCATAGTGAATTTCTAAGTAAACAGTCAGTGTCCTTAGACACGCAAACCCTTACCCTCAGGTAATCAGAATCCAACCCGCAGGTACTTGCCCTCAGGCATAACAGATATTTTCCTTAGGCGTACGAAGTGTCGCCCTCAGGCACAGAAGTCACTGCCCTCAGGCATACGAAAGGTTGCCCTCGGGCAAAAAAGAACATTTCCCTCAGGCTAATCCAGTCATGCCCTCAGACTATAGTAAAACACCTCCCTCAGGCACAAGTAACCGGGCTGAGCCCAACATGTAAATAAGAAATTCACATACAATTCCTCTCAAAGAAATTTATCAAACATTATTACAATGGCATACCCTCAGGTATCCTGGCCAAACAGATAAACAGAGGAACGCACCCCAGGGTGGTCTTGGATCCAAGCAATGATCCCAAAAAATAGGTTATTATCACATTTAATTGCCTATACAACTCTAGGGTTTTAAAACATCCAAGGCCTTAGCCACACGACACCCCAACATGGGGTTGTAGCACAAAAATACACACGAACACACAACATTTAGAAATTAAACACCAAGCCGCCTACCATAAACACCCACGAATGGTATACGCGAACGTCGATTCCAGAAACACCCCAAGACGACGTAGATATGGGTTAGAAGAAAACCAATTCAAACTTAAATAACTTTACCTTGGGAAAGAATTGGTAAGAACGACTTAAGGAGAGTGGAGGGCTTACCCGTGAGGTTCTAACTAGATCGTCAGTGGAAGAATCCGATTCCCGACATGCGCTCGGTGGATATCCAAAGCTCCGGCCTCCTCCCTTGATCCAAAACAAACCCAAACGCCTCATCTGCCAAATGAGGAGGCTACTGCCTGTTTTAAGAGAAAAAATAAACTACATGGCATGTACTTTTTCATTTAACTATTTCTCTGGTGGCACTGCCAAACTGTTCATCCGTTGACATGAGTACACGACGTGTATTCCTGATTACACAGCGTGTACTGTCACGCAGCTGGCAGCTAATTCCACCACCTTACTATTTACCTGTCGACTGACTACACGACATGTAAATATCACTACACAGAGTGTAGTCCATTTTCACACCCTTTGTCACCGACATGGCTACACACCCTGTGTACTCATCCCACACGGCCAAAAGTACACGGCGTGTGGAATAGTACATGGTGTGTAGTTCCAAATTTTAGGATTTTCCACATTTTCCCTATTTTCTCAAAAACACTTAAGGAAAAGAGAAAAGAAGAAAACCGTACCTCAAAAATAAGAACCAGGTTCTTACAACATCGCTTTGAGTTAGACCCAAACGGGAACCAGTGCACTACAATGGGCCTTGCTACAGTCTTGGTTCGACACTCCTGAGGTATATGCTTTGGTAAATTCATAAGCTCAATACAAACCATTATTAATGGATTAATAAAAAAAATACCATATGAATATATGTTAGGAAATATATCATGGATAACTTAGACTAAATCCTAGAAACTCATAAGTTAAGGAGATAAATGTAATTTATATGTTATCCCTTTAATGTCATTATATCCCCCTTTATGTGTTTAATAGTTTAAGATATGCATCCCTAAGTCTATATTGGATAATGTAGAACCAGAATCAAAAAGCAAAAGGTAGGGTTATCATACATAGTTTTACAAATTCTTTTATATCCCAAAAGTTTAATAGAATAATCCAAACACCACCACAAATCATGGAAGTAGAGATGTCAGTGAAAAAAATGGGAAAATTATAGAATACCATGAATATGACACCCCCTATCAAAATTTGTGGATTTAACTTCCCGGAAAACCTCATAATACTTCCCTTGGTGGAATTTGATATAATTCTTAGCATGAATTGGCTTTCCTTATATATATCCAACATTAATTTCCATGAGAGGGAAATCACTCTCTGTATGGTGAATCAACCCACGATTCTATACAAGTGCAAGAAGGATAATGAACATTCTTTAGAACCACTATCCCAATCATAGATATTACTTCCATATGATCATGCATATCTTGCTTAGATGATTGATTCTAAGGAAGGAACCATCCTCAAAGACATGCCTATTGTGAGGGAATTCACTGATGTGTTTCCTGAGGAATTTCTCAGTCTTCATCTTAGAAGAGATATTGAATTATCGATTGATCTTATACCTGGGGAATTGACAATATCCAAGACTCCATATAGAATGGATGTTGTGGAGATTGAGGAGCTAAAGAAACAACTATAAGAGAATCTGGGTAAAGGGTTTATACGCCCAAGTGCTTCACCATGGGGTGAACTAGTTCTCTTCGTCAAGAAGAAGGATGGATCAATGCATCTTTACATTACCTGAATGGCTAGAAGGCCTTCATTTTTATTTAATTTTGATAACCCCCCTTTCAAGGGATGAAGGGGAAACCATACAAGGCCCATAAACTGAGTGATTACATGGCCCATAGGCTTAAGAGACATTACATGACCCGAAGGTCATAGGGAATTAAACTTGACTATAACTACAAGGAACTTCCCCTCCCCAACATCTGCACCATGATGGTAGCTCTCCACCTTTGCATGGCCATCTGGCTAAGCTTTCTGTGCATGCACTGGCTGGTCCCGATGGCATAGCCATACCCTCTCATTATTCCAAATCCGTTGATTCTTCTCTGGTGAGTGCGCCTGCTCTGAATCCTCCACTGGGGCTCCTCCTTTTTTATAGAGTATATCTAAGGAAAATTCATGTGGACCGAAGGTGTTGAGGTTCATTGAAGGCCTTAAAGGTGTTCTGAAAGCCCTACTGACCAGAAGTCCTAGGTGGCCCAAAGTTCTTAAGGACTGTAATCCCAAACCGGTGGCCCAAGGTGAATAGTTTATTCTGCTATAGTACCGAACATTACCTACTACAATACCTGATATAGTACCTACTACAGTACCCATACAATGTACAATACTGCTATAGTTCCTGCTACAACACTACTACAGTATCGCTATAGTACCCCCAGAAATATGCCTTCGCCTGGTTTGAACCTCGGTCTCATGGATGCACTTAAGGATACCTAACTAACTCGGATGAGTCTCATGTGTAATGCACCATTTCATTGATTATCATGAGATCAAAAAATCACTATAAAGAACAAGTACCCTTTGCCACAAATTGATGACTTGTTCAATCAACTACGTGGAGCACAATACTTCTCAAAGGTGGATCTGTGGTTGGGATATTACCAAGTTATGGTGAAGAAGGAGGATACCCCCAAGACTAATTTTCATATGAGGTACGAGCATTATGAGTTCATAGTGATTCCATTCGGACTTACTAATGCTCCATAAATCTTCATGGATTTTATGAATAGAGTATTTAGTGATTATCTCAACAAATATGTGGTAGTATTTATAGATGATATTCTAATATACTCAAAAACAAAGGAGAAGCATGAGGAGCATCTAGTTACTATTCTAGAGACCTTGTGAAAGGAGAATCTTTATGAAATTTATAGAAAGTTAAAGTTCTTGTTGAAAGAATTCCCATTCTTGGGGAATATCATCACAAGCAATGGGATATCTATAGATCATTAAAAAAAAAATAAATTGAGGGATCGATGAGGCCGACATCTATGATGAATATCTATAGCTTCTTGAGGTTAGCTGGATAATATTGCCGATTTGTGAGAAATTTATCATGATTTTCAAACACTCTTACCAAGATAAATTGGAAGGGAATCAATTTTTCTTGGAATGATGAATATGAAGAAAGCTTCATGGAGTTGAATAAGAGGCTTTTCACTTCTCCTATGCTCACACTACCAACAAGTGGGGATATTTTTTTAATCTTCAATGATGCTTCGAATAAGGGCATGAGATGTGTGTTTATGAAGAATGACAGAGTCATTTCCTATGCCTCAAGGTAGTTGAAAATTAATGAACAAAACTATCCCACGCAGGATCTGAAGTTGGCAGCTGTGATCTTTGCATTGAAAATATGGTGGCATTATCTCTTTAAGGGGAAGTGTGAAATATATACGGATCACAAAAGTCTCAAATATATATTGACATAGAAAGAGATGAATATGCACCAATGATGATGGTTAGAGATCATTTAGGATTACGACTGCTCAATCCATTACCACCATGGGAAAGAGAACAAGGTGGCAGATTCTATAAGTAGAAAGGAACCAAAAAATATATCATTTATGAGAATTGAAAAGGATCCAATATTCATATATTTTATGAAGATAGACATGGGATTCATATATAAGGGAATATCATCAATCCTTTCACAAGTGATTTCTCAATAATCTCTTTTGGAAAGGCTAAAAGATGCTAAAAAAGATTTCAAGGGAATTCAGAAGAAAGTAGAAACTATCATAAAAGGGAAATCCTTAGAGTTCAATGTTAATGAATAATTAATTGTGAGATTTGGGTCAATACTATGTGTTCCATCAAATTTGGAGCTAAAGAAAGAACTTTTGGATGATGCACATAGTTTGAATTTCTCCATTCAACTAGAAAGCATGAAGATGTATCGAGATCTCTAGGACCACTGTTGGTGGGATAACATGAATAAAGAGATCACTAAATATATATCAAAGTGCCTGATATGTCAGAAAGTGAATTATAAGAGGTATAAGTCTAAGGGGATGATGTAACCATTACCCATAACAACATGGAAATGGGAAAACATAACCATGGACTTTTCACTGGACTTCCAAAGACATGCAAAGGAAACAATTCTATCTGGATTGTTATGGATTGTCTTACAAAGACTAAACATATCATTGAAATTCAAGAGGATTTCTCACTATATCAACTGGAAAAAATATACATTAGATAAGTGGTAAGGATTCATGGAGTACCACTATCGATTATGTCCAATTGAGATCCAAGATTCACCTCTATGTTTTGGAAAAGTCTCCAGCATGCTCTAGACACAGAGTTGAGATTTATTATGACTTATAACCCTCAAAATAATGGCCAATATAAGGGTACTATCCAAAAAATTGAGGACATATTGAGAGCTTTCTCAATAGATTTCAAAGGATGATGGGACCAACATCTTCCTTTGGTGGAGTTCTCTTACAACAATAGTTTTAAATCAAGAATCCAAATGGCTCCCTATGAAGCCCTTTATGGGAAGGGGTTCAGAACACTAACATATTGGGATGATGTTGGGGAACAAAAACTTCTATGTCTGGAAATGGTTGAAGAAATGGTGGAGAAGTTTAAGACCATCCGGCAACACATCAAAGATTCCTAGAGTCTACAAAAGAGCTATGCTGAAAATCATCGATGATACCTAGATTTTGATGTTAGAGACATGGTATTCCTCCACATATCTATATGGAAGAGAGTTATTATATTTAGTAACAATATGAAGCTTAGTCCAAGGTACATCATCCCTTTTGATATCCTTGATCACATCGGAGTAGTGGCACATCGACTAACACTCCCACCGAACCTATCCTAAGTACATGATGTATTCTATGTATCACTCTTGAGGAAGTAAATACACGACCCATCACATGTACTCAATACAGAGGTGGTACCATTAAAAAATGACCTCTCTTATGAGGAGAAGCCACTGAAGATCTTAGATCGTAGAGAAAAAATTATACGAAATAAGACAACGAACCTCGTCAAAGTGTTGTGGAGAAACCAAAATTTTGAAGAAGCGACTTCAGAACTGGATGATGTGATAATGAAGAGTTACCCTCATCTGTTTTAGTGTGGAAATTTTGAGGGAGAAATTTCTTAAGGGGGAAGGTTGTAACAACCCAAACTGTTATGAATAGAATTATCTTTTTATTTATTTAATTAAATGTCTTATGGATATAGAAAACACATGAATTTTTTATTATATCCAATTGGATTTAAATGACCATTAAGTATCATTACAACTGATAATATAACCACTGAATAGTGATCACATGACTAGTATAAATATAGGGTTTTAACAAATCCTTTTGGTATTGACAAAGGAAGTGATGACCTTAACCATTAGGATCATACCCTATGAAGCCCATTTATCAGAGCATCAGAGGGAGATAGAATTTATGGGATTTTCCCTAGACCAAGTCCAAGATGAGATCCAACAACTTAATCATGAGTGAAAATATTTACAAGATATGTTCAGAATCATTGAGACCACAACCCAAACCATGTTCACCAAATGGCCCCAAGAAAGACCCACCATCACACACCTTACTTTTAGGATGTATTCTAGTGTAATAAAAGGATATGTATCAAGAACCTATCATTATGATTATTTTTTATAGAATAATTAATATACTTTCATTATATTTTTCACTTTGTAAATGATTTTCTAAAGGACAAATAATATTTTTGGTTAATATTCAAATTCAATTAAGGAATTTATTTTGATGAATTAATGTATTTTTGAAATAAATAATATTTTAATAAAATATTATTATTAAATTACATTTATTAAATATTAATGATCATATAATTTTTATGAAGTCAAAAGTAACTTTTATTAAGGGTAGAAAACTATTTTTTCAAAACCTGATAATTTTCAATAAATGTCGATTTTTATTTTTAAAGTGAAAATTAAAATATTTAGAAAATTATCTAGATAAAATTAATATTATTTTTGGAATCAGGATGTAAAAATTATCCAATGGTGAATTTTTCATAATTTTATGAGACAATCATATTTTTGGGTAATAATTAAATACCGTATAAGTATATAATGTGTTTTATGACATCATACTGTCCCAATAGCGATGTAATAAAATACTATAAAAGGTATATTCATCCAAATATTTTTTTATTTAGAATAATTTAATTTAAGGTTTATTTGAGTTATTTTACAAATCCTTAGTGAATCCTTCAAGACATATAAATATTTTATGATTTTAAAATCATTTCCATGAAAGTGTGAATCACCTCCACATAATCAAGAGAAATATTTTAATATCTTCATCTCTTATAATTATAAAATAATTTATATCAATCCCATTTTTCAGAAACCATGGGAAAGAACCATGGTATGATTTGTAGTTTTGAATATTTTATTTTGTAGTTTCCAAAACCAAAATAATCAAGAAATCTGATCGTACCACGATTCACTGTTTTATTCCACCATTACACAAATATTTTAAACTAGTTTTGTAATGAATATTTAAAATATAATAATAAATTTCACTTTATGTTTGAATCATTTAATTAATTTTAAACTAAATTATAATGGTCAATGTTACTTGTTTTTATTATTTCAATGTAGGTGGAGGTGATTTGGAGGGCCCTTGATGAAGTGGAAGAAAAATGGGCCAAAATTGCATGGATCCATGGACATATATCCACTATTTTGTATAGTACACAAAATCCGTGCATCCAAATGGGATGATATTTTGTGTTCTTGTCCATAATTTAATAGGATAAATTTCATATTAAGGAACCCAATCCTGATTCGGCTTCTATGAATCCCATCCGAACTGATCCATCCAAGCCACCAAATTTGGACCAAGTCAAATGCGGTGTTATGTATTTTATCAATATCTTGAGTTACAGTTGTCCAAATTGTGCCAAACGTTCAGTGGAGACATTCAAGAGGTAGGGATATAACTTTTCTATTTTCTCCAAAGCGAGATAATGCTGTCTGAATACCGAAACGTGTGGTACAAGTGGATTCATGAAATCTGTGTGTCTAAAACCACCATCCAATTTTCCTATAAAAGGGAACCAAGGGAACCTCATTTTCAATTTCGGCCAGGGGGAAAGGTTCTGCCATTTTTGAGTCCAAAAGGAGTCTTCTCAACATCCCTATAAGTTCTGGAGGCTATGAGAAGTGCTACTTCAACATATCCTTCTTCTTCCTCTTCCATGGGTTTCTAAACCCCTTGTGATCACCCGGGGAGGAACGTGATGTAAATCTCAAGCTTCATGTTGTAATATTTGAATGTTCTTTTGAATTCTAGATTGTTGTGTTGTTTTTAATAATCCTTTATTCTTATTTTATTGAGTTATGTACTGGTATGTCATGCTCAACTCATATGATCATGTTTGGGGGTACCCATTCATGTGATGTTTCACACACCGTTCACCACTTTCTTTTCCCCCTTCCAGTTGCGGTGTTTGTGTGGTTCATATTGGTCAATTGAACTCACATAATCACTATCAAGGTCATGAAAATTTATGTCATGGTATCAAAATGAAATAACATACAAACCTAGACAGCACATCGAATTCTTCATGTATTTCCTTGGTGAGTTTCGGTTATGATGTCGAACACAAATCACCCAATCATCGGCGGTGTCCGGTAAATCGTTATGTGTTTTCGAATGAAACCTAGGAGGTGTCCTAGTATAAACTCAGTAACATTCTGGTTCTAGGTGTTACAAACTAGGGATTAAAAGATCATAACCCCATCCCTTGAAGCGATGAAGGATGATCATCACGACACTTCCCCGGGTTGATAACGTTTAATCAATCTTGTTCATTTTTACTTTGTTTTATCGCTTTCATTTCCTATTTTCATCATTAATCAGAAAACCCCAAAGTTTTAAAAAACCTAATTCACCTTCTACTTCCATAATAAAAAACTTCTTTTTAAATTAATGGTCTAAGGCTCTGTCGAGAGACGACCTAGGGTTGCTGCTATACTGCAGAAATTCTAGTCAAAATTAAACAACTAATTTGACGCGCTCGACAATGCTATCAAATTTTGGCACCGTTGCTAGGGAACCATGATCATTTTATTTCTTTATTTCCTTTTATTTATTTATTTTACTTCTTAATTAGTACTTTTTTAAATACCCCACCCCCATTTGATTGTTTTTGTTTTGTATTTTGTCTTTATTTTTGGTTTTTTGTGCATTTTTTATCTCTCTCTCTCTATCTTATTATCTATCTCCCTCTATAATTCTATATTATAACATTATATTCTCTTTTCTCCCTTCTTAAGTGATGTTATCCTTATTCAAAAAAAACTTCACAAATTATTTGCATGACCCGATCTGGTAAAAAAACACTACTTGAATTTGACCCTAAAATTAAAAAGACACTTCACACAAAAATCAAGGCATCTAGAGAAGGTCAATCAAGTAACATTGAGGAACCCCTGTTGGAACCTCAAGTGGTCCAAAACAAATCCAAAATTGAACCCAATCAAACCCAAGAAAACATGGCTGTAATTAACCGAACTTTAAAAGAACTGACCACCCCTGATATGGAGTACCAACCTGCGTACATCCAATATCCCAAGGAAGCAGCCAACTTTGAGCTGAGATCAGGTCTTATCCACCTCCTTCCAAAATTCCATGGTCTTACTGGTGAGGACCATCACAAACATATCAAAGAATTTCACATAGTGTTCTCCACCATGAAACCCCAAAATGTGTATGAGGACTTAATCAAGTATAAGGCCTTCCCTTTCTCCCTTGATGGTGTAGCCAAAGATTGGCTATACTATTTGACAACCATTATTGGGGGCTGGAATGACCTTAAACGACTCTTTAGAGATGTTTTTCCCTACATCCCGAACTGCATCAATTAGGAAAGAAATTTGTGGCATTAGGCAGTTACAAGGAGATACCCTTCATGAATACTAGGAGAGATTAAAAAGACTTTGCTCAAGCTTCCCCCACCACCAGATTAGAGAACAAATTTTAATTCAATACTTCTATGAGGTACTTATCCCCATGGATCGTGGAATGATTGATGCTGCAGCTGGTGGTGCCTTAGTTGAAAAAACTCCTTCCGCCTCTCGTGACTTAATAGCCAACATGGCTCAAAATGCACAACAATTTGGTACACAAGCTATTGCACCAACCTGAGGAGTTCATGAGGTAAGTCATTTAGCCCTAGAACAAAAGTTAGATACTAAACTTGATGAGATGTATACCCTTCTAAGGAAATTTTCTCAAGCACAAGGTAACTCACACTCTACTTCTATTCCATTACATTGTGGGATTTGTTCTGATAACACTCATTTTTCTGACCAGTGCCCACAACTTCAAGATTCATCTGAGTCTTGTGAAGCTGTGTTCCCAGGGAATCCATTCCAACAAGAACCTTCCTTCAAGCAAGAACAATTTAGGCCAAATCCAAATCCAGGATTGCAAGCACAACCCCAATACCGACAAGGAGGAAACTCAAGATACCCCAAGAAGAATTGGTATCAACAAGTCCAAGGTATGCAACCTTCTTATCCTTCAACTTCTCAAAAAAATCCTCCTCCTCCACCCAAATCTGAACCTAGCCTCGAGGACATGGTGAAAAAATGGAAACCCAGAACCTATAGTTCCAACAGACCACACAGTCAGTAATTCAAGATTTGTGAACTCAAGTGGGACAATTGGAAAACACCATCGGTGAGCTTAAGATGCAAGGGTCTGGACAACTACCATCCCAACCCATTGCCAATCCGAAGTACAAAGGTAATGTATGTGCAATTACACTTCATAGTGGTAAAGAAGATTCTACTTCTACTAATTCTACTCAAAAGGTATGTCCCCCTCTTGAAAAAACTCTTTCTCCACCCATGAAAGATTCCAATGAAGAAAATAAAAATAAAAATGACAATAAAATTATCATTAAGGATTCCCATGAACAATCAATTCCCATTCCTTTCCCTCAAAGACTCTATAAATCTAAGAAAAACATTGATAATGAGATTGAAAATGAAATAATGGATACATTTAAAAAGGTTCAAGTTAATATCCCATTATTGGATGCAGTCAAGCAAATTCCCCATTATGCCAAATTTCTTAAATAACTTTGCACCCATAGACGAAGGATGAAGGGGAATGAGAGAGTCAAATTGGGTAAGAATGTCTTGGCCTTGATTCAAACAGTAATGCCAACCAAATGCAAGGATCCAGGAACATTAACGATACCGTGTACCATAGGGGAGACCTTATTTTCTGATGCTATTCTAGATTTAGGTGCTTCCATTAATGTAATGCCTCAATCCGTGTATACTTCTCTATAGGTTGGAGAGATTCAACCAACATGTATTGTTGTGAAACATGCCAACCGGAGTACAACACATCCAAAAGGAGTGATTGAGGATGTCCTTGTTAGAGTGAAGAATCTCATATTCCCCGCTGATTTCTACATTCTTGAGATGGAAGATACCCAAACCCAAGGACACACTCCTCTCATACTTGGGATGCCATTCCAAAAAACAACAAATATGATCATCAATGTTCACAATGGTACATTTTCCATGTAATTTGGTAGAGAAAAGGTAAGTTTTAACATCCTTGAGGCTATGAAACACCCCGTTGAAGAGCGCTCCACTCTTCCTGTCTATTTGATGGAAGTGCTCTCAAATGATGCACAAACACACAATTCTCACCTCAACCCAAACTCTGATTCATTTTTGTTTTCTTCACCCTTGAATGATTTGAGTTTTGATTCATGTTTTGAGTGTTGTGTGGGTTCTAAAAAGTGTAAATTTTGTTCTTTAATTGATGAGTGTGTTCATTCTGAGGTACCCATGACCATCGATGATTCTGCAAATCTCATTTCTATAGATTCTCTATCTTTAGAGAATAAACACGAGCAGATAGAAAGTTTAATGGACCTCACTCCCCCTAAATCCCCTCCCACAATACAAAAACCACTGGTGTTGGATCTTAAACAACTTCCTCCTAATTTAAAATATGCATATCTTGAGGGTATTGACCAATTGCACGTCATTATTGCCAATAACCTCTCTCCACAATAGGAATTGAAACCGCTCAAACTTTTGAGAGAGTGTAAAAAGGAAATAGGATGGACATTGGATGATATTACCGGGATTAGCCCATCTATTTGTATACACCATATACTTTTGGATGATGAGGCTAAGCCCATAATAAAATCTCAACGCCGGTTGAATCCCACTCTCCTTGAAGTGGTAAAATTGGAAGATAGTAAATTACTTATTGCAGGGATCATTTATCCTATATCTGATAGTAAATGGGTTAGCCTAGTGCAAATTGTGCCTAAAAAATAGGAATAAAAGTTGTGTCAAATGAAAGGAATGAGTTGGTTCCAACACGTGTGCAAAACAGTTGGTGAGTCTATATTGACTACTGTTGACTGAATCAAGCCACGCGGAAGGCCCACTTTCCATTACCTTTCATTGACCAAATGTTAGAACGATTGGCCGATAATTCCCATTATTGTTTCCTTGATGGCTATTAGAGTTATTTACAAATCCATATAGCCCATGAGGATCAAGAAAAGACCACATTTACCTGTCCATTTGGCACATTTTCATACAGAAGGATGACATTCGGTCTTTGTAATGCTCTTGGTAATTTTCAGAGAAGTATGTTGAGTATTTTTTCTGAGTACCTTGAGAGTTGTATGGAAGTATTTATGTATGATTTCACGGTATATGGATCTTCTTTTGATGATTGTTTGGAACACCTAGGTTCTGTCCTCCACCGCTGCATTGAAGAAGATCTTGTTTTAAATTATGAGAAATGCCATTTTATGGTTGAGCGGGGGATAGTTCTTGGGCATTTCATATAAAATAAGGGAATTCAAGTTGATAAATAAAAAATTGAATTAATTTTGTCCCTTACATATCCAAAATGTGTTCATGAGGTGAGGTCTTTCTTGGGTCATGCTGGTTTTTACCGCCGATTCATTAAAGACTTTAGTAAGATTGCACTTACCTTATCTCAGTTGTTACAAAAGGATTCTGAATTTGTTTTTGATAGAAATTGTGAGGATGCTTTCAATTCACTAAAAATGAGTCTCAAATCACCTCCCATAATACAACCACCAAGGTGGGATCTCCCCTTCGATCATATGTGTGATGCCTCTAACTTTGTAGTTGGGGAAGTTTTATCACAAAGGGTTGAGAAGTCTCCTCATGTCATTGCATATGCCTCGTGTACCCTTGACCCTGCCCAGGTAAACTACACAACCATAGAAAAAGAACTCCTTTATATTGTTTTTTCCTTGGAAAAATTCCATTAATATCTTGTTGGGTCAAAAGTGATTGTGTTCTCTGATCATGCTGCCCTTTGTTTCCTCCTAAAGAAACCTGAAGCCAAACCCCACCTCATTAGATGGATTCTCCTCCTCCAGGAGTTTGACCTTGAGATTAGAGATAAGAGAGGGGTGGAGAATGTGGTAGATGACCACATTAGTAGGATTTCCCCACCATTGGACCATCATGTTGACTCACCCATACCCATTGTAGAATTCTTCCCTCATGAGAACCTTTGTGATGTTGTGGACCTTACCCCCTGGTATGCGGACATTGTGAATTTTCTAGCAACATCTAGGGTCCCCACTGATTTTAGCATTTCACAATCCCAGAGACTTAACCATGATTCTCGTTGGTACATTTGGGATGACCCATACTTATGGAGAATTTTTAGTGACCAAGTAGTTCGTCGGTGTGTCCCTGACCATGAGTTCACCTCTGTTTTGACCTTTTGCCACACCTTGGCATGTGGGGACCACTTTGGCTCCCAACGTACTGCTCGAAAGGTCCTTGACTCAGGATTATATTGGACAACATTTCATAGAGATGCCCAAAGGTTTTTTAAATCATGTACTTGATGTAAATTCACAGGGAATATCTCCAAGAGGAATGAAATTCCCCAATAGACCATGTTATTCTGTGAAATCTTCGATGCACGGGGCATTGACTTCATGGGGACTTTTCCAAATTCATTTGGATTTGTGTACATCTTACTAGCTGTTGACTATGTTTCTAAATGGGTGGAAGCAAAGGCTACTAGGACCGATGACTCTCGAGTTGTTGTTGATTTTGTGAGGTCCCAGATTTTTAGTAGGGTTGGTTTACCAAGATTCACCATTAGTGATCAAGGTTCACATTTTTGCAATCGTAACATGAAAAACATTCTTTGTAAGTGTGAGGTTATTCATAAAGTCACCACTTCATATCATCCCCAAACTAATGGACAAGCAGAAATTTCAAATCGGGAAGTTAAGCGAATCTTGGAGAAAATAGTACAACCCAATAGTAAAGATTGGAGTTTGCGCTTGGATGATGCACTTTGGGCATACCGCACTACTTTTAAAACCCCGATCGGAATGTCACCATATAGGATTGTGTTTGGAAAGGCTTTTCACCTCCTGGTTGAGGTAGAACACCATGCATATTGGGCCGTTAAGAAATGTAATATGAATCTCTCAGATGCAGGTGAGCATAAGAAGTTGCAGATTCAGGAGTTGGAAGAAATTCAGCATGATGCATATGAGAACTCTCGAATATATAAAGAAAGGAAAAAGGCAATACATTATGGGATGATTCATCAGAGGAAGTTTTATATTGGTGAGAAGGTCCTCATGTACAATTACAGGCTTAAGCTCCACCCAGGTAAGCTTCGTTCCCGGTGGCTCGGTCTTTATACTGTTACTAATGTTTACCCTTTTGGTGCAATACAGGTTTTGCATGAGCAGAGTGGACGAAGTCTTACCGTCAATGGGAATTGACTTAAACACTTCTATGAGAATTTTCCAAAGAATTTAGTGGAGGAAATCCACCTTCTCGACTCATCATACCAATAAAACACACCAGGTTTTATACTTCCTTCTCATATTCTCAATTATTTCAGTGAGGACACTGCACACTCTAGGTGTGTGTGTGTGTGTGTGGGGGGGGGGGGGGGTGGATACATTCCTGGGTTAGATAAGAATTTTCATCGTTTTCTCTTTTTGGCCTTCTTTATGGTATTTTCATTTTTTCCCATCAACAATTTCGAAGTTCCATGATTTGGCGACCATAAAGGGGGAAAAGTAAAAATACTATAACGAAGGCTAAAAATAATTTTTGTATGAATTTAACATAAAGAAGTGATTTTTAGTGAATTGGTTTTCTGTCAATGATATAAATGGTCATATCTATGTGAAACCTTTGAGATGATTGATGCCCATTGTGTGAGTAGTTTTTGGGAAAACTGTGTCACTAATATCTCCAAATTTGTTTTTCACCAAACCACAAAATGTGATTATTTCATACTTAATATAAGGTAAATATATGTTGGGTTAATATTTTTCAGCTTTAAATTATATTTCCATACGTTCGTTCCTTATCCGATCTGTTTCATTACTGTACCAGATTGACCTATGCGTGTGTACCTAATGTCCGACTGTTGTACGCCCTAAAAAAAGACAAAAAAATTGGTTGTGTCTTGGGAAGGTCAAAAACCACTCCTCCTCAACCTTTGATCTTGTTATAACTATTGCAATTAGTGTCGTGAGGAGATCAAACAAGGGTTGAGAGATGGGTGTGAGATTTGTTCCAAATGCATCTTCAAAAAAATATAATAAATGAGGGGAGTGATGAAATGTGAAAAATATGGGGATATCTAGGTTGGGAGCTTATGGTTTGACTTCTGGGAATTCTTAAATGAGTGGTTCTTGAAATATGATTGCAAAGGATGTAGGACAGGTTCAGTGAAAAATCATTTAAAGCTGAATAATGTTAAAATAACCTATATTTATTTGATAGAAAGTGGAAAGAATAGCATGGGATGGTTTTCACACACACACATGGAGAGTTAGTGTCATGGTTTACTTCTGAATTCCTTGCTCAATTAGTTATCATGAATCTTTTTGAATTTCTCTATGATATGATTTATGAGACATCTTTTTCTATTTTCACTAGGAAGAACTCCTTGGTGTAGTTCGTGCATTGATCACTTTACTTTAAATAAAATTTCCTCAAATGATAAATCTTTAGGATGTTGGAAATATATATATATACACATCATTGTATTTTGATATGTGACTTTTCCCAGGAGTGCAAATGTTTAGGTGTGGGGGTGTGATCGTACCATGATTCACTGTTTTATTCCACCCTTACACCGCTGTTTTAAACTAGTTTTGTAATGAATATTCCAAATATAATAATAAATTTAACTTTATGTTTGAATCATTTAATTAATGTTAATAAAAATTATAATGTGCAATGTTACTTGTTTTTATTATTTCAATGTAGGTGGAGGTGATTTAGAGGGCCCTTGATGAAGTGGAAGAAAAATGGGCCAAAATTGCATGGATCCATGGACATCTGTCCACTGTTTTTCATAGTACACAAAATCAGTGCATTAAAATGGGCTGATATTTTGTGGACCTGTCAAAAATTTAATAGGATACATTTCATATTAAGGAACCCAATCCTGATTCGGATTCTATGGGTCCCATCCGAACTGATCTGTCCAAGCCACCGAATTTGGACCAAGTCAAATGCGGTGTTCTATATTTTATCAATATCTTGAGTTGAAGTTATCCAAATGGTTCCAAACATTCGATGGAGATAGTAAATAGGTAGGGATAAAACTTTTATATTTTCTACAAAGCGATATAAGGCTTTCTGAAGACCGAAACGCGTGGTACAAGTGGATTGATGAAATCTGTGTGCCTAAAACCACCTTCTAATTTTCCAATAAAAGGGCACCAAGGGAACCTCATTTGCAAGTTCGGCCAGGGGGAAAGGTGCTGCCATTTTGGAGTACCCAAGGAGTCTTCTCATCATCCCTAGAAGTTATGGAGGATATGGTAAGTGCTAATTCAATATCTCCTTCTTCTTCCTCTTCCATGGGTTTTTAAACCCCTTGTGATCACCCGGGGAGGAACGTGATGTAAATCACAAGCTTCATGTTGTAATATTTGAATGATCTTTGAATTCCAAATTGTTGTGTTATTTTTCATCATACTCTATTATTATTTTATTTAGTTATGTTCTGGTATGTCATGATCAACTCATATGATCATGTTTGGGGGTACCCATTCATGTGATGTTTTACACACCGTTCACCACTTTCTTTTCCCCCTTCCAATTGCGGTGTTTGTGTGGTTCATATTGGTCAATTGAAATCACATAATCACTATCAAGGTCATGAACATTTATGTCATGGAATCACAATGAAATAACATACAAACCTGGACAACACATTGAATTTTTCATGTGTTGCCTTGGTGAGTTTCAGTTATGATGTCGAACACAAATCACCCAATCATCGGCGATGTCCGGTGAATCGTTATGTGTTTTCGACTGAACCCTAGGAGGTGTCCTAGTATAAACTCAATAACATTCTGGTTCTAGGTGTTACAAACCAGGGATTAAAATATCATAACCCCATACCTTGAAGCGATGAAGTATGAGTATCACGAGACTTCCCTGGGTTGATCACGTTTAATCAATCTTGTTCATTTCTACTTTGTTTTATCACTTTCATTTCCTATTTTAATCATTAATCATAAAACCCCCAAGTTTTAAAAAACCTAATTCACCTTCTAATTCCATAATAAAAACCTATTTTTAAATTAATTGTCTATGGATCCGTCGAGATACGACCTAGGGTTGCTGCTATACTGCAGAAATTCTAGTCAAAATTAAACAACTAATTTGACGCGCTCAACAACGCGATCAAAATCTCCCTCCTTTCCTATATAAAACCACCAAGATTTTATTTCTATTCACTCAAGATATTTTAAGATCAACCAAACTCTACTAACTACTACCTATAGTCCTCCCAAGGTTACCCCAAGCTCCCAAGAAGCTCCCCAACCCTTTGGGATTACACATCCAAGTAAGGGATCCCCACTTTCCCCTTTTCCTTTCAATTCAAGAACATTGTCTAAAATTAGTCTTTTTAATTTCAATATGTTATATTGTCATAATTTTATAATTAATTCCCTACTATAAATTTTATTTTATTTAAATTATATATAATCTATCCTCCCTCATTTTGACCCTTACCTAAGCTATTACTATACCGAAATTCTGTAAGGGATCTCCCTCTCTCCTTTTCTTCAAGCACCACTTTTATGTCATGTATTTTAATTTCCATTTAATTTATTTGATATATGTTCTTAAATAAATCCTTACTATAAATTTTATATATACATTATGGTATCTTCCTTTAACTCCCATTAATCCCCCCTATGATCCTTTAATCCCACCCGTTACTATGCTGAAATTTTATAAGGGTTCCTTCCTTTCCCATTTTTATCCAAGTTTCCTTATACATTTACACCTTTATTTTTAATTAAAAATGATGGGGTATGTTTTCACCCCAAACCCATACTTACCTTGTTATTTTTTAATGATTATAGACCCATTTTTCTCTCATTAATCCCTTTAGTGTACACCCGTCTCCATGTTGAAATTTCGCAATGGATTTCTCTCTTCTTATTTCTATTCAATCATTTCTTTTATATTATGTATCTAAATTAAATTTCACATATTGGGATATTATGTTACATGATCCCCTTACCATCCATACCATGTATAAATGATGAGGTATCCCTTTCGCTCTCATCAGCCCAATTCATGAATTTCAATATGACGCTGTTATGCTGCCAAAATTGCACCGCAATTTTCCATGCCAAAATCATCGTATAGTGAATACCATACACAATACTCTGTATGAAGTCCACATTCCTTGATTGTGGAATAAATGATGATGTAGAATTAATCCATGTAATATAATCTATGTGGCACACATAAGAATGTGATTGAAATGATTATGAAGGGTGTGACCTGATAGCACTCCAATGAATTGGGTAATGTTTAGTATCATGATACGTCATGTTGGGATATGGGTTTACCTGATTCCTTTATAGTACCTTTTTCACCATGTTGGGATAAGGGTTCACTTGATTCCTTTACATTTATGATGTAGTGTTTTAAGTTGTTTCCACATTTCCATGTTATGATAATCATGCTATATCACGCCTTTATGTTAATGTTTATCTTATGCTCCAATGATATGTTTATTTCCTAACATGTATTATATTATTCATGTTATTCCTTGTTTACTCCCTTATCGGAGTTTATAGCTCACCCATTTTTTATGTCTTTCCTCAGGACATCCCATACAATATTAATTATAAAGGAACTGTGTGGTCATGCAATATATGTTTTCAATAAAGATATTGTATTTCATGTTTTATGTTGTTAAGTAATGTTCCTAAGCCCCAAATTCACTAGAATTATAGATATTTTGAGTTGTATTAATTAATAGTTAACATAATAAATCCTGTTTAAATATGAAATAAAGAGTAGGGTTGTTATAGAAAATTCTATGGATAATAAATGAAATGAATTATGAATGAGGGAAATGATTTAATATTGGACATAATGTATCTGGAACATGAACCATTATACCATCAATATCTATTCTCAAGAAAGTTTAAACTGCTATGATTTATCAAACTGATTCATCCCATGAGACTATCGATGCACCAAGGGGATATCTATAATTGGACCCCACCCATGTCTTCTATTTAAATTCATTCATCATATATTGAATAATCAATTTAATAAGGTATTTTTAAATCAAAGTATCATATAACACTTTGAAATATTTGATTCAAATTCCCTATAAAAGTAAAAAATTATAAAATGAAACATTGAATACCATGAAGATAAATAGATTTATGATATGATATATCAAAGGTAAAATACACCACATAAAAGAAATAAGTGGTGAATAATACATATCTCAAAAAAATAAAAGTGAGATTAGAAAAACCCTTACCCGAAACTTCGTTTAGATGAATGTACTTTAACCTCCTGAAAAATTATTTTAAGTGTATTTCTAAATTATCATAGAACCATATTAATATTTATGATATCATATATGATCATCTTATATTATCTTATTACCCGTTTGTTAACATTATTTTGTTATTTTCATTATTTCATGTGTTAATTGCCTAGTTTCTCGAGTAATTTTTGACTTGTTATTTATTATTCCTATTAATTAAATCATGGTTTCATCATCTCCAAAATTTATACAATTAATTAATATTATATATATTCAGTATATATGTATATATAATAATTCATAAAAATTGGAGATAAGAAATGAAATGCACCATTCATTTGATGATAGGTCGTACGTACGCATAAATGATATTTTCAGTTATTTATCATATTAAAAAATTAAAATAAAATGATATATTTTTATATTATTATTTAAGTATCATATTTATGTTATATATGTCGCATATGATTATTAAAACAATCATTTATACATTCCATGTACAGCGTGAATGAATCACGTGGCTTTGAGGAGATAGTAGTCCACACTTCCATAAATGATGTTATTGTATTTAAAAATACGGAAATTATAAAGGTATGTGTTATAAAATAATTACATAAGAATAAAAACAAACACACACACACACACATATATATCATATAAAAATAGTGTTTCCATCATAATGACCAACCACAAAAGGTGGTAAAGGAAAAATGAAAAATCATCATTTCGTGAGGTGGTAGTTCACTGTACATAGAAATTTGGCATCTTATTTGTGAATATTTTTGTCAATATTGAAGGCTCAATGTGGTGTGAGTAAGTGAGGGAGGGTTTTACCTTTTATAATTAAGGTGTGGGGTACTTTTGGAAACTCTCAAAATATTAAATTGTTATAAATTCATTTTTTATTCAAGATGGCTCCAAAGTGAGTTATTTTGAAGATAAAATGAGGATGGGTAGAAATAATCTAATAGAATAATTTTTATACAAGTTTAGGTCACATTATTACCCTTATCTTTTGGCATTAACCCTCAGTTAAACCCTTTAACTCTTACCATGACAACTTGGCTTTTTACACTTTAAGGGTTAATATAGTTACTATAAAATACCAAACGAACCCCAAATGGATTATTTATGAAAAAATAAACCTTATAAAAATAATTTGGACAAATTTTATATTTTTATGAATTTTATATCATTTAATAAAATATTATTTATTTTAAAATATCAATAATGTCAAATTTGACACAATTCTATACCTTACTTTTTAAAAATATCATAACAACTTGATATCTTCTAAAAAACTCAATTTACTCAATAATTTTTTTATGACATAAATTATATCAAATTATATTTATTTTAAATTATTTAATATAATTTATTTGATTCTCCCATTAATTAAGCAATTACTACATCATCATTATGTCAAAATTTAGTTTAATTATTTATTTACTAAAAATTATAAATATATTACCAGGATATAGATGAAAATTCTCTATTTTCAATGAATAATTATAGTTGAAGATATCTTCTTAATAACCATACATAAAAAACGTAATACTTATTAGAAACATGAGTAAGACATATTCGACTTTCCTTAGAATAAAATACTATAAAAGCCTAAAAGCCATCCACGTGGCTTCAAGAGGCTATAAAATCAGCCAAAGGATGACTTTTGTCTAAAATAACTCATACAATAAAATTTGGACAACTATTAGGATAATTTTATAATTTTATTTTTACCCTTAATTACCTTATTTTCCCTTAATCGTGGAAATCAAAATATTAATAAATTTACTATTCATATGCCCAAAAATAAAAGTGACCTATTTACATAATTTTTACTGAATGAGTCCAAGTATGGAATGATTTTTTAAAATTCAAAACATATAAGTTTCATTAATTAATTGAAAATTAATCCCATTGATGGGTTGATAAAAGGAGTTATTAAAGTTTAAAACGTTCAAAAGATTGAAATGATTTTATATCAAAACTCAACATGAAATTGATTTAAATGAATTAAATTGGATTAAATGATGAAAAAAATATTCTAATTATACTTTAAAATAAATTAAAATTATTTTTTTACACTCAATTGTTTTGATGAAAAATTTGTTTTCATTTAAAATTTAGTATTTCTCACTATTCATCAAAACATGAAACTTATCAAAAAATTACCAAAAATTCAAGAAAAGTAAATTTTTATTCTCTAATATAAAATAGGAAGTTTATTTTTTGAAATAGAATATATAAAAGTGTTAATTTTTTTTAAAATAAGTTCCCCTTCAAAAGGTAGTAAAACTACCTTTATAAAAATATAGTTTTTATGTAATATTAGGTTTGTTCCTATATTATTCCAATAAAATATATTTGATGAATGTAAATAATATTATAATTAATATATAAAATATATATTTTATTAATATCATTCACCAATAGTAATTAATTTAATTTATTAAGGTAAAATGTCTTTGTGAGCATAAAAATAGTTTTTATAAAAACATTCTCATTATATTCAATTGGTTCTTATATTCATTGATAAATAATTTTGTAACCAATTATTTCAACCATATATTTTCATAAATTAGTTAATAATATTTATAACCACCAACTTAACGGCTAGGTTATATCATATTGTATTAAATAATAATATTTTAATAATATATTCTTGTTCGGTAAAACCCAGTCTTGTGTGTAACACAAGCCAACTCATTATTGTGTGCAGTGTAATATTAACAAGGTGTTGTGTATAAATAAATCTAGAAACAAAATTAATTTTATTCATAAATGAAAATATTGTAAAGTCGTGAGGTGTTACATTCTCCCCACCTTAATTAAACTGCATCCTCGCAATTTAAACTTGATCTCGGTAGTCTAGGGTTTTATATTTGAAAATAAACTATTGTTGAACAACCCACACCATAAATAGGGTCAATAAAACATACTATTAATAAGTGGGTAAAGGGAAATGATAATGTCACCACAAAACTAGTCTATCGAATATCAAAAATTTAGTGAAAACCTATACATGGAAGATAAATCCAACGATCAAGTTATAATGGAGAATGATAGACAACATGTTCATAAGGGGGTTGTTGAACAAAAAACTATAAAATAATGGTGTGGATAAAGGTCATTAATATCATAAAAAATGATGATAATAGGTTTTTTTGTTTCAAGGCCTTTTTCCTTGAGTTGAGAAATTATTTCACTCTATAGGAATATAAGTAAATATATGTTTCTATAAACGCAATATTTTCCTTTGATTTATCCTTGAATTAGTTCTACTTCATCTCTTAGCACAAGATGTATGATATAGTTAAGAAATACATTATCATTTAAAACCCTATCTAAAGATAAACCATCTCACAAATGGTTAAAATTTCCAAAATATTATTATCCAACACTTGAGAATCATTTCCAAGGTAGTTAGTAGTACCTAATTTATTTTATCTATATGAATAATATATTTTTTCAAATGTCATTACCACATCATTAGAAACATATTATGTCTTATCATTCCCTCAACCATGTGTTTTACAAAAAATTTAACTTGATACTGAATTAGATTTCTTGTATATTGGTACCAATCAATATAAGATTTTAAATCCTTTATGAAAAATTACTATATTAAAATCCTTATACATTGAATAATGATTATAACTAGGATATCATCAATTACATATTTTTAAAACATTATTCAAGGATCCAATTATAAGAGAAAATTAATCATTCCACTTCAACTATATTAATATCATAAGCTTGACCTTAATACCTTAGCTTTTTATGAGGTATATTCTCTTGATTCTTGGGGAATTCATTCGCATAGTTATCCATATCCTTGCAAGTGTAACACTGAATATTAGACTTTTTATTCTTCCATTTTCATTCTTTAACATGGTGACACTTATCCCCACACATATAAAAAACTCCCAATCCCTTCAATCATTTACTAGGATGATCAATTACACAGTTATCACAGGTGGGAAAATCATTTCCCTTCTTCCCTTTATCCGTATTTTTCTATATCATCCTATTCTACTCTTGTTTCCCATAAAATTCATATGAATTTGATAATTTTTTTTCTAGATATCACATAAAACTATTTCATCATATGAATAAAAAGTTTGAGACACTAGTTCCCTTTGGAGACCTGGCATAAGTCATTCAAAAAAATGGTCAATATTGTATTCTATGTTGTATATGAAATCCATAGCATACTTTACTATCCTTGTAAATATAGATTCATACTCCTCAACACTTTCTTCCCCTTGTTTCTTTAAACTAAGGAACATTCTATTCATATCAGTTTGTTGATCATGAGGGAAATATTTTTCAAAGAATGTGTCCTTAAAATATTTCCATTCCATGAATTTTATTTCCTCTCCATCCCTTATATTTTGGATCAATTACCACAATTGGCTAGCATCACCATTAAGAAAATACACTACAATTGTAACCTTTTCCTTTTCACCACATCTCAATTCTATTTATATCTTCTCTAAAGACTTAATCTATTGCTTAACCACCATTTGATCAGTATTCCCACTAAATTATGGGGTCCTCTATCACATAAATCAATCCAAAATTGGATAGTCTTAGTGTGGAAAAGGTTTCTCCATTCAGGAAAGGCTATTTTCCATAACATTATTAAGATTCCCTAGTATGGTCATAATTTTCTCCATTCCAAAACCAGTTGTATTGGTTTCCTCAGTAGGGTAATATCTACATTTTCCATGAGTATTTATACAATTATTCCTTCCAATCTCTATTTCTAAACAATTTCATACACTATATTTGATCATATCATTATGAAAAATAATGTATAATCCCACAAATAGTGAAATACTTAACATAAATTGAAAAAATTATGTAAAGTTAATATCATAATCATAAGCATGGTTTATTTGGGGATATATTTACTTTTAAATACTTCATAATGTATTGTAAAGAAAATGTGAATTATCCTCAAAATATCCCCCAGGAGTGTCAAACTAGGTGCACAGTAAGGTTTATTGTCATGTACCAGGTTACGCTAAGTCAGGCCCAATGCACCTTGTCGGATTTGTTACCTATAGGTACATCTATTCCAGAACTACATCCAATTTTAGTATCCAGACATGGATACATTGTTAGTAAGACCCCCATAATTTCTACCCTACTAAAATTCTAGGATGTTCTTATATGCTTATCCTCAAAGTCTATCTTAGGGTTATGTTCCACAATCTATGTTTTCGAAATCTAGTTTCCAAGGATTGTACTAAAATTTCTCTGATACCAAATGTAATGACCCCAAACATAGTATCCTTGAGCGAGTGACTTACTTTAATACATTGGAATATGATATAAGGAATTTCATCCCAAGGGAATGAACATTTTTGTAGTCTCAGTAAAGTAGATACATAATTGTTATCCACACTGAATTTTGAAACATAACATACAAAAATAATTTCATTTAGTTTTACATTATTCCCTATTTGTGTAAAACTACATATTAGTTATAATATACATCTCAAAATACTAGGAAAAAATAAAACATATGAAAGGGGTGAGCTCAAATGCTCAGTAAGGGTAAGTGTATAGTGGGTACTAAGAGTAAAATAGAATAAACAATATGGAAAGGTGAATAACTGATACACATTACATTTAAATAATAAATAGTATGAAAATAAAATGCATCCATAGATTTTTCAATAGTAAAAATCCTAAGGATAATAACTGAAATGAATTCGGAATGAAGGCAATGCTTTAATATTGGACGTCATGTATCTGGAACATGAACCACTATACCATCAATATCTATTCTCATGAAAGTTTAAACTAATCTGATTTTCCAACTGATTCATCCCACGATATTATAGATGCACTGAGGGGATATCTATAATCAGGCCCCACCCATGTCTTACATCTCAATTCACTCATCTTATATCGAATAATAAATTTAATAAGGCATTTTTAAATAAAAGTGTCTCATACCACTTTGAAATATTTGAATTATAATCCTAGTAAACGTAAAAAATTATAAATAAAACATTGAATACCATGAAGTTAAATATATTAATGATATGATATATCAAATTGGGAGTACACCACATAAAAGAAATAAATGGTGAATAAGGCATATCTCACATAAATAAAAGTGAGATGAGAAAGACCCTTCCCTTACAATTCCTTTAGAATAACATGATTGAACCTCATGAATAATGATTTTAAGAGTGTTAGTAAATTATTATAGAGGCATATTAATATTTATTATACCATATATGGTCATCTTATATTATCTTTTTACCCATTTGTTAACTTTATTTTGTTATTTTCACTATTTTGGGTGTTAATTGCCTAGTTTCTCGAGTAAAATTTGACTTGTTATTTGTTTCTACTATTAATTAGATCATGGTTTCATCATATATAGAATTTAAAAAATGATATAAATATTATATATATTTATTATATATGTATTTAAAACATTCCATAAAATTTGGAGATAATAAATTCAATGCACTATCCATTGAGACGACATGCCATACATACAAATGAACAATACTTTCATTTTTTCTCATATGAAAAGAATGAAATGAAAATGATATATATGTATATTATAATTTAATCATTATATTTATGTCATATATGTCACATATTATTATTAAAACCATCCTTTATACATTACATATATGGCGCAAATGAATCATGTCGCTTTGAGGAGGCGGTAGTCCACACTTACACAAACGATGTTATCATATTTACAAAAAATGAAAAGTTTAATTTTATGTGTTATAAAATAATTCTATAAGAATAAAGATATAAATATAATATATATATCATATAAAAATAGCGTGTCTATCATAATGTCTAACCATGAAAGGTGGTAAAAGAAAAATGAACAATCATCGTTTCATGAGGTGATAGTTCACTGTACACAGAAAGAATTTGTTAATTACCCATTATATGTAATTTTGTGTAAGTTTAGGTTAGACCCTTAACATATCAACATATAAGTATATTGAGGATACTGGTTTTAATATATTATCATGTAATAATAATAAATGAAGGAGTGGGGAAAGAAATAAAACTAAAGCGATCATTGAAGAACATTACCTCATTGAAAGAAAAGATTCTAGGATGAAGATAGGGACGTTGGAAGATTATTTAGGTAGGTTTTTGTAGATATTGAAGGCTCAACGTGGTGTGAGGAAGTGAGGGGGAGGTTTCCTATTATAATTGAGGTGAGGGGTACTTTTTTAATCTCTTAAAATATTAAATTAATATAAATTAATTTTCTATTACAAATAGACCCAAGGTGAGTTAATTAAAAGATAAGATGAGGATGGGTTGAAATCATATCATCCAATAATTTTTGTACAAGTTTAGGTCACATTATTACCCTTATCTTTTTGTTTTAACAACTAGTTAAACCCTTTAACTCTTACTGTGACAACTTGGATTTTTACCCTTTAAGGGTTAATATAGTTACTATAAAATACCAAACAAACCCAAATGGATCATTGATGAAATAATTAACCTTATCCCAATAAGTTTTCTAAATTCAAGATTTTTTTTAATTTTATATCAATTAATAAAATATTATTTATTTTAAAATATCAATAATGTCAATTTTTACACTATTCAATACATGAATTCTTAAAAATATCATAACAAAATGATATATTAAAAAAAACTCAATTAACTCTGTAATGACCCAAACTTTTATTAATGAAAATACCTCTTGATCTAATTAAATGTCTTATTATGTAAAATGGTTATATAAAACACATACACTTCCTTGGTTTTATGTTTTTGGATTTTAAAAAACCGTTAAGAATTGTTACCATTTCTAATATAGCTGTCGAACAGTGATCACATGATTTGTATAAATATAGAGCTTTAACAAATCCAAATTTACTCAGAAAAAGGAAACGATTGCCTCATCTAGTAGAATTTCTCCATACAGAGCCCATTTTTTGGAGCTCAGAAAGGTGGTAGCATCACTAGGATTCTCTATTTACCAAGCCCAAGCTGAGCTTCAACACGTTAATCTTGAACGGAACCACCTAGGGTAGAAGTGAAAATTAATAGAGATTACCACCTGAGCGATGTTATCCGAGCCGCCCCAAGAGTCTATCACCATTGCACACCTTACCCTTAGGAATTATGCGGGTGTTATAAGAGGTTATGCAACAAGACCCTAGCACTATGATTATTTGCATTATTTTTGTATAAATAATATACATTCATTTTGTTATTTTTACTTTGTAAATTGGTTTTAAATCAAAAATAATAATTTTAGTTAATATTCAATTATGAAATCTATTTTGTTAGATTAATGGATTTTTGAATTTAATAATATTTTAATAAAATATTATTACTAAATTACATTTTATTAAATATAAATGATCATATAATTTTTATGAATACAATTGTAATTTTTATTAAAGTTTGAAAACTATTTTTGTCAAAACCCTTGAATTTTCAATAAATGTTTGTTTTTATTTTAAAAGTGAAAATTCACATATTTAGAAAATTAGTTAGATAAAATGAATATTATTTTTGGAATTAGAATTTTGAAATTATCTAATGGTGAATTTTTCACAATATTCTGAGACATTCAAATTTTTGGGTAAAAATTAAATATCGTTTAAATATATAATGTGTTTTATGACATCATAATGACCTAATAGTGATGTAATAAAATAATATAAAATGTATATTAGGCAAATATATGTTTTATCTTTAAAATAATGTAATTTTATTTTTGTTTTATTAATTTTACAATCCCTTACTAGACCCTCCAAGACTTATATAACATTTTAACATTTTAAAATGATTTCCTTGGAAGCGTGACTCACCTCCACATAAGAAAGCCTAATATTTTATTTTTTCTAGACATTGGAATTATAAAATAATGTTTTACACTCCACTTTGGAAAAAATCATGGTTAGAAACCATGGTGTGGTTTGTGGTTTTGATTAGTTTAATGTGTAGTGTCCAAAACCTAAATAATAAAGAATTCCCTCTCCTTTCCTATATAAACCCACTCAATATCCCATTCCTCTTCACTCAAAACATTTGGATCTAGACCATACATTTCCCTCTTCTCTCTAAAAAACTCACAAGGTGCACCAAGCTCTCAATAATCCTCTCTCAAGCCTCTCCCAAGCCTTTGGGATCACACTTTAATGTAAGGGATCCTCACTTTCCTCCCTTCCTTATTTATGTCCAAGTTTCCTTATGTTGTTATGAAAATTTATTTTAAACTAAAAATATTAGAGTATTATTTCTCACATCCCCTATACAGAAATTATTATGTGTGATTGGTGAGAGATCCCTTTCTCTATAATTATTCCCTCCCATATACACTCGTTACCGTGCCAAAATTCCATAAGGGATTTCTCTATCCTGGTTTATATTCATGCATTTTATTATATTATGAATCTAAATTCAATTACATATGTTGAGATATTATGTCACATGAACTCCTAACTATACATTTAATGTATAAATGTTGAGATATCCCTTTATCTCTCATTGAACCATTTTATGATTTCTATTTGACGTCATTATGCTACTGAAGTTACATCAAAATTTCCCATGCCAAAATCATTGTGTAAGTAAATACCACACCAATTTCTTTATCAAGGGTATTCACCTTTGTGCACATGTACTTATTTATTGAGGACTTAAATTTATATATTCCACATCTCTTATTCATGGAATAAATTATGATATTTAATGAATCCATGTTTTATGTTCTATGTGAAACACTTTTGCATGAAATGAAATGTTTATAAAGGGTGCAACCTGATAGCACTCCAACACATTGTGTAAAGATTAGTATCATGATACGTCAAGTGCAATGAGGGTTTACTCTTGCTAATTCAAGTGAAATGAGGGTTTAACCATGATAATCCAAGTGTAATGAGGGTTTTCTCATTCTAATTCATTTTTAATGAGGGTTTACTCATGATCCATCTACAATGGGCCTTAGCTCATGCTAATATCATGTTAAATGTTGTTGCCACATTTCCATGTTATGACAATCATGCTATATCATGCCTTTATTTTCATGTTTAACATGTTCTCCATTGATATACCTATTGTCTAACATGTATTGTATTCTTCATGTTATGCCTCGTTTACTCCCTTTCTGGGATTTATTGCTCACCCATTTCTTTAGCATGTCCTTAGGTTATCCCATGAAATGATAAGTATGAAGGAATGTTTTGGTCATGTAAAAGAAATTTTCAATAAAGATGTTGTATTTTATGTTCTAAGTTCTTATGTAATGTTCTTAATTTCCCAAGAAAATCTACCTATCGATCCTAAGAGTTTTCTTAAGTGAAAGTTTATCTAATAAATCATGTTAAAATGTGTAATAAAGAGCAGGATTTTTATAGTTGGCATTATAGGATAGGTTTAGTTATTTTTTGGATTAGGATTATAAAACCATAGTGAAAGACTTAGGGATAAGACTATGTATAATAAAAACACCCCTAAATTTTGGTGAGTATATAGTAAGTGTTTTATCAAGAAAATACATCCCTGTCTGGATATGAACAAGTAGATGTGGCTCTGGCATAGATGTATGTAGGGGTAAAACCCAAAACACCAGTTTGACCTACACTTGAACGAGAACTAGTGCACGAAAACGGGTCCTGCTACACTCTTGGTTCTTTACACCTGAGGGATATTCTTTGGTAAATTCATAAGATTATTATGAGCCATTATTAAGGTAATAGAAAATGCCCCTAAGAATATATGTTGGTATGTAGATCATGGATAACATAGATTGAAGCCTAGAAATTATTAAGTTAAGGAGATAAATGTAATTTATAAGTTATCCCTTTAATTTCATTGGATTCTCCATTATGTGTTAAAAATTTTAATATAATAATTCCTAATTTTCCTTTTATTCTAGCCAATGTCTGGTAATATGAGGAATATGGATAACAACTAATGTGAAGGGAAACACGATGAATGTCCCAACGAGATTCCCAGTCAAATGAGAGCTCAGGTAGGACATATCGTGATTATGCCAAACCATCTCTCAAAAATCACGATTAACAATTGGAACAATATTGAATTCCCAAGTAAATCAAGGAAGAGGAACATGAAATCTCATTAAAGTCCATCTGATAAAGTTGATAAGGGGAAGAAGACCAAATTTCCTTCGTGCAACAAGTGTGGAAAGAGGCACCAAGGAAAATGTCACAAAGGGACTTGGAGATGTTTTAAGTGTGGAAAGGAAGGGAATAAAGTATCCAATTTCCATGAAATAATGGATAATGTGATGAATGGAAACAAAGTTCCACCTAAGGCATAAAATAAAATTCTATTCTATAAATGTGAAGAAATAAGGCATTACCAAAGACAATGCTCTATTGCAAGGGCTAAGAAGCATAATGATCATCAACGATCTCCTTGATCAAGGGAGTATAGAATGTACTATTATAAGATGGATAATGATGAATGAATTACATGTAACCACTAATTCAAAGTAGTGAATGTTGTAATGTATTTTATATCATGTCTTATTAGTATATATTTTATGTTTTCTAAGAATGTTGAATCCCCAGCTGAAATGATATTAAATCATTAGGGAAAATCTTCTATATGTGTTGTATCAAATTTTGAAGTTTGTGGGAATGTTCTTATTTAAAATTTTATAAGTCTCCCTTTAATGGAATTAGAGTAAAAAATACAAATTAATTTCCTATGCATCAAGGTAATTAAAAATTCATGAGTAAAACTATCCCACGCATGATCTAGAGTTGGAGGAAGTGATATTTGCATTAAAAATCATGCAGCATTATCCCTTTTGGGAGAAGTGTGAAATATATATGGATCAAAAAATCCTCAAGTATATATTCACACAGAAAGAGTTGAACATGCGCCAATAAAGATGGTTAGAGGTGATCAAAGACTATGACTACTCAATCCATTATCACCCTGGGAAAACAAACAAGGTGGAAAATGATCTAAGTAGAAAGGATCCAACAACTATTTCATTGATTAGAATTTAAAATGATCCAATATTCTTATATTTTATGAATATGGACATCAGAATCATACGGAAGGGAAAATCATAAATCCTTTCATAAATGATTGATGAATTGCCTCTTTTGGAAATGTTAAAGGATTCCCAAAAGGATGATGTGGGAATTGAGAAGAAAGTGGAAACTATCAGAAATGGAAAATCCTTGGAGTTAAATATTAATGATGAAGGAATTGAGAGATTTGGGACAAGATTATGTGTTCCATAAAATACGGAGTTAAGAATTAACTTTTGAATGATTTACATAATTCGAATTTCTCCATTCACCCAGGAAACATAAAGATGTATCAAGAACTATGAGAGCATTATTGTTGGGATAACATGAAGGATATCATTGAGTATACATCAAAGTGTCTGGTGTGTCAGCATGTGAAGACTGAGAGGAAGAAGTGTTAAGGGATGATGCCACCATTACCCATAACAACATGGAAATGGGAGAACATCACTATGGACTTTGTCACCGGACATCCAAAGAAATCCAAAGGAAACAATGTTATCTAGGTTGTTGTGGATCATCTTACATTTACTGCACACTTCATTGAAATTTTAGATGATTTATCATTGTATCAACTCGCTTGGATATACATCAAAAAGTGGTAAGGCTGTATGGTGTACCGCCATCGATTTCATCTGATCGTGATATAATATTCACCTCTATGTTTTGGAAGAGTCTCCAACATGCTCTGAATACTGTGATGAACTTCATTATGTCTTATCAATCTCAAACTGATGTAAAATCTGAGGGGACTATCCAATCACTTGAAGAAATGTTGAGAGGATGATCAAGGGACTTAAAAGGAGGATGAGATCAATATCTTTCTTGGGTTGAGTTATCTTACAAAAAAAGATTCCAATCAAGCATCCAAATGGTTCTTTATGAAGCCCTTTATGGGAAGAGGAACAGAACACCAACATGTTGGGATGAAGTTGGGGAGTGAAAACTTCTAGGTCCAAAAATGGTTGAAAAAAATGGTAGCGAAGGTTAATACCATCCAGTAGTATATCAAAGCTCCTTAGTGTTGACAAAAGAGCTATGATGACAATCATCAATGAGACCTAGAGTTTGATGTTAGAGATATGGCATTCCACCACATATCACCATGAAAGTGAGTCATGATATTTAGGAAGAGGGGAAATATTAGTCCAAGGTATATTGGACCTTTTGAGATCCTTGATCTCAACGGAGTAGTGGCCTATCGACTAGCACTTCCACCGAACCTATCTCAAGTACAAGATGTTTTCAATGTATCACTTTTGAGGAAGTAAATACCTAACCCACCACATATAGTCAATCAAGAGGTGTTACCATTTTAGAATGAACTCTCCTATGAAGAGAAGCTGGTGAAGATCGTATATCTCAGGGAAAAAGTTATATGAAATAAGAAAATGCCCCTCATCAAGGTGTTGTGGAGAAACCACAAGTTTAAAGAAGCAACGTAGGAATTAGAGGAAGTGATGAAGCAGAGTTACCCTCATCTGTTTTAGTGTGGGAAAAGAAAATTTTGAGGTTAAAATTTCTTAAGGGGGGAAGATTGTAACGACCAAAACTTTTATAACTAAAAATTCATCTTGATCTAATTAAATGTCTTATTATATAAAATGGTTATATAAAACATATGCACTTCCTTAGTTTTATGTTTCTAGCTTTTAAATACCCTTAAGAATTGTTACCATTGCTAATATAGCTGTTGAGCAGTGATCACATGATTAGTATAAATATAGGGCTTTAACAAATCCAAATTTACTCGGACAAAGGAAGCGATGACCTCATCCAACAAAATTGCTCCATACAAAGCCCATTTTACGAATCTTGGAATGAAGGTAGAATCAATGGGATTTACTCTTGATCAAGCCCAATATTAGATTCAACACTTTAAGATTCAAGGGAGCCGCTTATGGGAGAAGTGGAAATTAATAGGGATTACCACCCGAGCGATGTTATCCAAGCCACCCCAAGAGTTTGTCACCATCACACACCTTACCATTAGGTATTTTGCAAGTGTTATAAGGGTTTATGTAACAAGACCCTAGGACAATGATTATGTTCATTATTTTTGTATAAAGAATATACATTTATTTTATTATTGTTACTTTGTAAATGGGTTTTAAAGAACAAATTATAATTTTAGTTAATATTCAATTATGAAATCTATTTTGATGAATTAATGGATTTTTGAATTAAATACTATTTTAATAAAATATTATTACTAAATTATTTTTTATTAAATATAAATGATATTATAATTTTTATGAATACAATTTTAATTTTTATTAAGGTTTGAAAACTATTTTTGTCAAAACCCTTGAATTTTCAATAAATGTCATTTTTTTATTTTAAAAGTGAAAATTCACATATTTAGAAAATTATTTAGATAAAATGAATATTATTTTTGGAATCAGAAAATCAAAATTATATAATGGTGAATTTTTCATAATTTTCTGAGACAGTAGAAATTTTGGGTAAAAATTAAATACCGTTTAAATATATAATGTGTTTTATGACATCATAATGACCCAATAGTGATGTAATAAAATACTATAAAAGAGATATTCTGCCAATATATGTTTTAAATTTAAAATAATGTGATTTTAGATTTTTTTGATTTATTTTACAATACCTTAGTGGACCCTACAAGACTTAAAAATATTTTAACATTTTAAAATGATTTCATTGGTAGTGTGACTCACCTCCACATAATAAAGCCTAATATTTTATTATGTCCAGACATTGTACATATAAAATAATTTTTTTCCACTCCATTTTTGAAAATACCATGGTCAAAAACCATGGTATGGTTTGTGGTTTTGATTAGTTTAATGTGTAGTGTCCAAAACCTAAATAATAAATAATTCTTTCTCCTTTACTATATAAGCACCCTCAATCTACCATTCATCTTCAATAAAACCATTTGTAGATCTAAAACAATTTTCCCTCCTCTCTTTAGAAAACTCCTAAGGTGACCCAAGCTCCCAAGAATACTCTCTCAAGCCTATGCCAAGCCTTTGGGATCACACATCCAAGTGAGGGATCCTCACTTTCCTTCCTTCATTATTTATGTCCAAGTTTCCTTATGTTATTATTCAATTTTATTTTCAATTACAAATGTTGGGGTATGATTTTTCACCCCCTATACTTCCCTCATTATGTTTTAATGATGAGATACCCCTTTTTCTATAATTAATGCCCCTCATGTACTCCTGTTACCATTCCAAAATTCCACAAGGGATTTCTCTCTCCTCATTTACATTCAAGAAATTATTTTATATTATGCATATAAATTCCATTACATATTTTTATATATTAAGTTCCATGACCCCATTACTATAAATTTCATGTATAAATGATTATAGAACCCTTTCTCTCTCATCAAACCATTTTAATATTTCTATTTGACGTTGTTATGATGCCGAAGTTACACCAAAATTTCCCATACCAAAATCATCATGTAAGTGAATACCATACCCATTTCTCTATCAAGGGTATTCACCTTTATGAACATGTACTTGTTTATTTAGGAATTACATTTATGTATTCCACATCTATTATTCTTGGAATAAATTATGACTTTCAATGAATCCATGTTGTATGATCTATGTGGCACACTTATGCATGAAATGAAATGTTTATAAAGGGTGCACCATGATAGCGCTTCAATGCATTGGGTAAAGATTAGTATCATAATAAGTCAAGTGAAATGATGGATTACTCAGGATAATTCAAGTGAAATGAGGGTTTACTCATGCTAATTCAAGTGAAATGAGGGTTTACTCATGCTCCATGTGCAATGAGCCTTGTCTCACGCTAATATCATGTTAAATATTGTTGCCACATTTCCATGTTATGTTAATCATGCTACATCATGCCATTAGATTCATGTTTCTCTTGTGCTCCATTTATATGACTATTGTCTAAAATGTATTTTATTCTTTATGTTATGCTTTTTTACTCCCTTACCGGGCTTTATAGCTCACCCTTT
Organism: Viscum album; assembly: GCA_963277665.1. Lineage (NCBI taxonomy): Eukaryota > Viridiplantae > Streptophyta > Magnoliopsida > Santalales > Viscaceae > Viscum > Viscum album. Next base: position 737,781,336 of record OY728146.1, on the reverse strand, counting down.
TCTTATGCATGTCCTCAGGTTATCCCATGCAATGCTAAGAATGAAGGAATGCTATGGTCATGTAAAAGAAGTTTTCAATAAAGATGTTGTATTTTATGTTCTAAGTTGTTATGTAATGTTCCTAATTTCCCAATAAACTAAACTTATAGATCCTCAGATCTCTCCTAAGTTAATTTTTATGTAATAAATCATGTTAAAGTGTGTAATAAAAATTAGGGTTGTTATAGTTGGTATCAGATGATAGGTTTAGTTATTTTTGGGATTAGGATTAGAAAACCCTAGTGAAAGCCTTATGGATAAGAAAATGTATAAGAAAAACATCCCTAAATTTTGGTGAGTATAGAGTAAGTGGTTTATCAAGAAAATAAATCCCTATCTCGATATGAAAAAGTAGAGGTGGCTTTGGCATAGATGTATCTAGGGGTAAAACCTGAAAACACCGCTTTGAGTTATACTCGAACGGGAACTGGTGCACAACAACGGGCCATGCTGTAGTATTGGTTTGACACCACCAGGGGATATTCTTGGTAAATTCATAATCATAGTATGAAAAATTATTAAGGGAATAAAAAATTCCCCTAAGAATATATTTTGGGAAGTAGATCATGGATAACATAGATTGAAGCATAGAAATTCATAAGTTAAGGAGATAAATGTAATTTATAAGTTATCCCTTTAATGTAATTGGATTTCCCTTTATGTGTTAAAATGTTTAAGATACTTATCCATACTTTTACTTTTATTCTATCCAATGGCCGGTAATATGAGGAATATGGATAACAACTAATGTGAAGGGAAACGTGATGAATGTCCCAACAAGATTCCAAATCAAATGGGAGCTCAAGTAGGACATATCGTGATTATAAAAAACTAGCTATCAAAAATCATGATTAACTATTGTATATTTGTTTAATTCCAAATGAAATAAAGGAAGAGGAAGCTTACATCTCATGAAATTCCATCTGAAAAATTTGATAAGGGGAAGAAGACCCAATTTCCTTCGTGCAACAAGTGTAGAAAGAGGCACCAAGGAAAATGTCACAAAGGGAATATGAGATGTTTTAAGTGTGGAAAGGAAGGGAAAAAAGTATCCAATTTCCATGAAATAATGGATAATGTGATTAATGGAAACAAAGTTTCACTTAAGACAACAAATATATTTATATGCTATAAATTTGGAGAATTTGGGCATTACCAAAGACAATTCTCTTTTTCGAGGGATGGGGAGCATGATAAGAATTAACAATCACCTTGATCAATGGTGCACCATAATTTCTATGCTAAGACGGATAATGATGAATGAATTAAATGTAACCAATACTTCAAATTAGTGTATTTCATAATGTATTTTAATTCATATTGTATTAGTATATTTTTTATGTTTTATGAGAACATTGAGTCCCCAACGGAAATAATATTAAATCATTAGGAAAAAACTTATATAAGTGTTGTGTCACATGTTGAAGTTTGTGGTAATGTTCTTCTTGAAATTTTTTAAGTTTACCTTTGATATAATTTGAGTAAAAAAGAAAAAGTCATTGCCTATGACTCAAAGTAGTTGAAAATTCATGAGCAAAACTATCCCATGCATGATCTGGTGTTGGCGGCAGTGATCTTTGCATTAAAAATCAGGAATCATTATCTCTTTGGGGAGAAGTGTGAAATATATATGGATCAAAAATGCCTCAAGTATATATTCACACATAAAGAGTTGAACATGAACTAATGAATATGGTTAGAGATGATCAAATACTATGAGTACTCAATCCATTACCACCCCTAGGATAGAAAATAAGGTGGAAGATTCTCTAAGTAGAAAGGATCCAACAACTATTTCATTAATGAGAATTGAAAATGATACAATATTCTTAGATTTGATGAAGAATGAAACCAAAATCATAAATAAGGGAAAATCATCAATCCTTTCACAAATTATTGCTCAATTGTCTCTTTTGTAAAGGTTAAAGGATGATCAAAAGGATGATTTGGGAATTGAGAAGATAGTGGAAACTATAAAAAATGGTAATTCCTCAAAGTTAAATGTTAATGAAGAATTAATTGTGAGATTTGTGACAAGACTATGTGTTCCATAAAATTTGGAGTTAAATAATGAACTTTTGGATGATGCACATAGTTTGAATTTCTCCATTCACCCAGGAAACACAATGATGTATTGAGACCTCTGAGAGAATTATTGGTAAAATGAAGAAGGAGGTCATTGAGTATAAATCAAAGTGCCTGGTGTGTTAGCAAGTGAAGGCTGAGAGATAGAAGTCTAAGGGGATGATGCAACCATTAACCATACCAACATGTAAATGGGAGAACATCACCATGGACTTTGTCCCCAGACTTCCAAAGACATACAAAGGAAACAATGATATATAGGTTGTTATAGATCGTCTTATAACTAATTCACACTTCATTGAAATTTGAGAAGATTTCTCATTGGATAAAATTTCCCTGATATACACCAGAGAAGCGGTAAGGCTGCATGGTGTACCACTATAGATTGTATCTGATCAAGATCCAGGATTCACCTCTAAGTTCTGGAAGAGTCTCCATCATGCTCTTAATACTGAACTAAAATTTAGTATAGATTATCATCATAAAAATGATGGAAAATATGAGTGGAATATCCAAATACTTGAAGAAATTTTGAGAGAATTCTCTATGTACTTCAAATGAATATGAGATCAACATTTTCCTCTGGTTGAGTTCTCTTACATCAATAGTTTCCTCTCAAGCATCAAAATGGATCCTTATGAAGCCCTTTATTTGAAGAGGTGAATAACACCAACATTTTGGGGTGTATTTGGGGAGTGAAAAATCCTAGGTCCATAAATGGTCGAAAAAATGGTGTAGAAGGTTAAGACCATCCAACAACACATCAAAGATGCTCAGAGTTAAAAATAGAGCTACACTGACAATCGTTGTTGAGACCTAGAGTTTGATGTTGGAGATATGGTATTCCTCCACATATCACCCTGGAAGAGAGTCATTAGATTTGGGAATAAGGGATAGATTATTCCAAGGTACATTGACCCTTTTGAGATACTTGATCACATAGGAGTACTAGACTATCGACTAGCACTCCCATAAAACCTATATCAAGTACATAATGTATTCCATGCATCACTTATAAGGAAGTACGTACCTAACCCATAAAATGTACTCATTCCAGAGGTGGTACCATCGGAGAATGACTTCTCCTATAAATAGAATCCGGTGAAGATATTAGATTGAAGGGAAAATGTTCTAAAAAATACGACAAGCCCCCTCATCAAGGTGTTGTGGCAAAACAAAAAGTTTGAAGAAGCAATGTGGGAATCAGAGGAAGTGATGAAGAAGAGTTACCCTCATCTATTTTAGTGTGGGAAACAGAAATTTTGAGGGTGAAATTTCTTAAGGGGGGGAAGATTGTAACGACCCAAACTATTATTAATGAAAATTACCCTTGATATAATTAAATATTTTATTATAAAAAATGGTTATATAAATTTTTTTAACTTCATTGGTTTTATGTTTTTATATTTTAAAATACTGATATGAATTATTACCGTTGCTAATGTAGATGTTGAACAGTGATCACATGGTTAATATAAATATAGGGCTTTAACAAATCCAAATTTACTCAGACAAAGGAAGCGATGACCTCATATAGTATAATTTATCTCCATACAAAGCCCGCTTGTTAGAGCTCGAAAAGGAGGTAGCATCACTGGGCTTTTCTCTTAACCAATCCCAATCCAATCTTTAACAAGTTAAGCTTGAACGAAACTGCCTATGAGAGAAGTGGGAATTAATTTATATTACCACCCGAACGATGTTAACCTACCTTCCCCAAGAGTCTGTCACCATCACACACCTTACCCTTAGGTATTATGAAGGTGTTATAAGGGATTATGTAACAATACCCTAGAACTATGATTATGTTCATTATTTTTTATAAAGAATATGCATTCATTTTATTATTGTTACTATGTAAATGGGTTTTAAAGCACAAATAATAATTTTTGTTAATATTCAATTTTGAAATCTATTTTGATGAATTAATATATTTTTGAATTAAATAATATTTTAATAAAATATTATTACTAAATTATTTTTTATTAAATATAAATGATCTAATAATTTTTATGAATACAATTGTAATTTTCATTAAGGTTTGAAAACTATTTTTTTTCAAAACCCTTTAATTTTTCATAAATGTAGGGTTTTAATTTAAAAATGAAAATGTACATATTTAGAAAATTATTTAGATAAAACAAATATTATTTTTGGAATCAGGATATTGAAATCATCTAATGGTGAATTTTTCATAATTTTCTGAGACATTTGAATTTTTGGGTAAACATTAAATACCGTTTAAATATATAACATGTTTTATGACATCATAATGCACAATAGTGATGTAATAAAATACTATAAAATGGATATTAAATAAATTTATATTTTAAATTTAAAATAATGTGATTTTATATTTTTTTGATTAATTTTACAATGCCTTAGTGGACACTCCAAGACTTATAAAACATTTTAACATTTAAAAATGATTTCATTGGGAGTGCGACTCACCTCGACATAAGAAGGCCTAATATATTATTATTTACAGACATTAGACATATAAAATAATTTTTTACACTCCAATTTGGAAAAAACCATGGGTAAAAACGTTGGTATGAATTGTGGTTTTGATTAGTTTAATGTGTAGTGTCCAAAACCTAAATAATAAAGAATTCCCTCTTCTTTCCTATATAAACCCACTCAATATTCCATTCCTCTTCACTCAAACCATTTGGAGCTTGACCAAAATCTTACCTCCTTTCTCTAGAAAACTCTTATGGCGCCCCAAGCTCCTAATAAGCCTCCCTCAAGCCTCTCCCAAGCCTTTGGGATCACACTTCCAGGTAAGGGATCCTCACTTTCCTTCCTTCCTTATTTAAGTACAAGTTTCCTTATATTGTTATGCCCTTTTATTTTCAATTAAAAATGTTAGGGTTTGATTTTTAACCTCTCATATACTTACATCCTTATTTTTTAATGATTATAGACCCATTTATCTATAATTAATTCTTCTCATGTACACCTGTTACCATGCCGAAATTCTATAAGGGATTTCTCTCTCCTCATTTACATTCAAGAAGTTCTTTTATATTATGCATATAAATTAAATGACATATGTTGGGATATTATGTTACATGACCCCCTTACTCTCCATTTCATGTATAAATAATGAGAGACCCTTTTTCTCTCATCAACCCATTTTACGATTTTATTTGATGTCGTTATGCTGCTGAAGTTACACAAAAATTTCCGATGCCAAAATCACCGTGTAAGTGAATACCATACCCATTTCTCTATTAAGGGTATTCACATTTATGAACATGTACTTGTTAATTGAGGAATTACATTTATTTATTCCACATATCTTATTCATGGAATAAATTATGACATTTAATGAATCCATGTTGTATGATCTATGTAGAACACTTATGCGTGAAATGAAATGTTTATAAAGGGTTCACTGTGACAGTGCTCCAATGCATTGGGTAAATATTAGTATCATGATATGTAAAGTAGAACGAGGGTTTACTCATGTTAATTCAAATGAAATTAGGCTTTACTAAAGATAATTCAAGTGCAACAAGGGTTTACTCATGTTAATTCAAGTGCAATGTGGGTTTACTGATGCTCCATGTGCAATGAGCCTTGGATCATGCTAATATCATGTTAAATGTTGTTTCCACATTTCCATGTTATGATAATAATGCTATATCATGAATTTATTTTTATGTTTCTATTGTCCTCCATTGATATGCCTATTGTATAACATGTATTGTATTCTTTATGTTATTATTTGTTTACTCCCTTACTGGGATTTATAACTCACCCTTTTCTTATGCATGTCCACAGGTTATACCATGCAATTCTAAGTATGAAGGAATGTTATGGTCATGTAAAATATGTTTTCAATAAAGATTTTACATTTTATTTTCTAATTTTTTATGTAATGTTCCTAATTTTTTAATCCACTAGACCTATCGATCCTCAGAGTTATTTTAAGTGAAAGTTTATGTAATAAATCATGTTAAAGTGTGTAATAAAGAGCAGGGTTGTTATAGTTGGTATCAAAGTATATGTTTAGTTATTTTTAGGATTAGGATTAAAAAACCTTGTGAAATTATTAGGGATAAGATTATGTATAATAAAAACATACAAAATTTTTAGTGAGTATAGAGTAAGTGGTTTATCAAGAAAATACATCCCTATCTCGATACGAACAATAGAGGTGGCTCTCTCACAGATGTATCTAGGGGTAAAACCCAAAAAAACCGATTTGAGATACACTCGAACGGGAACTAGTGCACAACAACAAGCCTTACTTCACTCTTGGTTCTACACTCATAGGGGATATTCTTTGGTAAATTCATAAGCTTAGTATGAACCATTATTAAAGTAATAAAAGAAACCCCTAAGAATATATGTTGGGAAGTAGATCATGGATAAAAAATATTGAAGCCTAGAAATTAATAAGTTAAGGAGATAAATGTAATTTATAAGGTATCCCTTTAAAGTCATTGGATTTCCCTTTATGTGTTAAAATGTTTAAGACACTCATCCATAATTTTCCTTTTATTCTATCTAATGGATGACAATATAAGGAATATGGCTAACAACCGATGTGAAGGGAAACATGATGAATGTCCCAATGAGATTCCCAATCAAATGGGAGATCAAGTAGGAGCTATCATGATTATGCCAAACAATCTATCAGAAATCACGATTAACAATTTTCACTTTGTTTAATGCCCAAGGAAATCAATAAAGAGGAAGATGAAATCTCATGAAAGTCCATCTAATAATGTTGATAAGGGGAAGAAGACCCAATTTACTTCACTCAAAAAGTGTAGAAAGAGTAACCAATGAAAATGAAACAAAGGTACTAGGCGATGTTTTAAGTGTGGAATGGAAGGGCACAAATTAACCAATTTCCATAAAATAATGGATAATGTGAATAATGGAAACAAAGTTCCACCTAAGGCATCAAATAAAATTCTATGCTATAAATGTGGAGAAGTTGGGTAATACCAAAGATAAGTCTCTATTGTAAGGGATGGTAATCATGATGAGAATTAACAATATTCTTGATCACGGTATCACATGAAGCCTTATTCTAAGAAGGATAATTATGAATGAATTACATGTAACCACTACTTCTAAGTAGTGTATGTTGTAATGTATTTCAATTCAAATCCTATTAGTAAATCTTTTATGTTTTCTAAGAACATTGAGTCCCCAGAAGAAATGATATTAAATCATTAGGAAAAAACTTATATAAGTGTTTTATCACATGTTGAATTTTGTAGGAATGTTCTCTCACCCAAATTTACCCAAGATTTTAGGGTTAAGCGGTCGGTTGTAGTTTAGCTTGGGTTTTCGAATCCTCATAGACCTAAGAAGTAACCTACAGACACATACATTATATGGATTGTTTTTTTGCTATGAATTGGCCAACTTGGGTTGATTTTAGACGGCTTTAAATTAAAACTAACAGGTCTATGTGAATTCAAATTAATAGAATGAGTTGATCCTAGGTTATCGCTTGGGGGTGGATTGGATGAATTCTTTTTTAACGATTTCAATTTCTTATATTTGAGATGGGTTAATGAGAAGATCAAACAACTTCATCACTTATTGGTTTAATACCAACACACCATAATACTAATCACCTATATACTTGGAGGATCAAACTTTTGAGAACTCAAAGTTAAAGGTTTGTATTAGCACTTGAAATGTGTGGCCTTAAATTCAACAAGGAAGAAGGAGTTTTAAAATCATTAAATAAAAATATCAATTAAAATAAGTGATTAGAAATTAATGGAGTGATAAATAACATTAAATAAATACACTTGATACTCCCTTTGATAAATCCATAAGTTTTATATACTTCCATTTATGCTATTATATCAATGGAAGTGTGGAATAGACTCATGATGGTGGAATTAAAGAAGTGAAATAATAATGAAAAGAAAATGATCACTCTACTATTGTGTGAATAATTCCACAAGGTTTGGTGTGAAAAAGTTCATAACTTGAGGCAAAAATATCAAAGTGATAATAAGAATAATATAATAAGGGAATATAAAGAACTTTTATAAAGAAGCTAAGGTAATTCAAGAAACCTACAATGAAAGGAATGCAATTACAACATCAAATTGGCAGCATAACATTAAAATGAAACAAAGATCAAATATGATCAACTAATACACCAACACTACCATAAATAGGAATTTAAAAAGTCTTGGGTCGAGCCCCCAATATTCCAAGTCTTCCCAATTGAGTATGGTAGGCCTAGGTTGTTGGAAAGTTTGCACAATTTAGACTTTTCCACCCTTGACCTAAAATGACATCTAGCTTGCATCCACAAAACAAATGCACCTAAATGAGCTTTTAGATGAACAAATTAGAGTGGTACATAGAAGAAGAAAATTAATTTCCTTTTGTCCCCGAACTTTTTGTACAGTTTTAGCCCAATAGAGTTTATGGTTTACTAGATATGTAAAAAATGGTGGGATGTTTTTCTAGACCACAGAATCCACATCAGAATTTAATCTCCAATGTGGTCTTCCTGTAACTCCATTAAAAAATCTGAATGATCTTTTTTCAATGTTGGATTAAATGTTCTCCATGATGTCCTATATCTTCAGTTAAATGTTGGGAATCATTGGTCTTGTATCTTGGTCTCTAATGTCTTTTTATTGGGATGCTGTCCAGTTTACTTTGCCAAGAATGTGTTGTCATGAAAGCCTATTTTGTTGGTCTTCCAATGTGAATCTTCAAGTAATCAAAAAGTATGAATTGTTCCCAATGTAATTATAAACATGAAAAATAAATATGAAAATAAAATCAAGATCATTGGGTATTTTATATGGTGTTAAAAAATGTACCATGTAATAGTGCATTTTAAGGACTTACAATCATAATGTGAAATGACGTTCAAAGTGTAAAGTGCACTAAAATGGTGTTTATGAATAATAAAGAACATGAATATTATATATATTAACAGTGAATATTATCCTAATTCAATGGATAATCATAATTTTCTTCTTGAAAATTTTATAAGTCTCCCATTGATGGAATTTGAGTAAAAAAGACAAAGTCATTGCCTATGCCTCAAGGTAGTTAAAAATTCAAGAGAAAAACTATCCCATGTATGATATGGTGTTGGCGGAAGTGATCTTTGTGTTAAAAATGAAGTGGTATTATCTCTTTTGGGATAAGTATGAAATTTATACAGATCAAAAAAGCCTAAAGTATATATTCACACCGAAATAGTTGCACATGCACCAATGAAGATGGTTAGAGATGATAAAAGACTTTGACTGCTCAATCCATTACCACCCTGGGATAGAAAACAAGGAGGAAGATTCTCTAAGCAGAAAGGATCTAAGAATGATTTCATTGAAGAGAATTGGAAAGGATCCAATATTCTTAGATTTTATGAAGATGGACATCAGAATCATAAAGGGAACATCATCAACCCTTTCACAAATGATTACTCAACCGTATCTTTTGGAAAGGTTAAAGGATTGTAAAATGGATAATGTGGGAATTTAGAATAAAGTGGAAACTATCAAAAAAGGGAAATCTTGAGAGTTCAATGATAATGAAGAAGGAATTGTGAGAGTTGTTCCAAGACTATGTGTTCCATTAAATCTGGAGTTAAAGAATGAACTTTTGGATGATGCACATAGTTTGAATATCTCTATTCAACCAAGAAGCACAAAGATGTATCAAGATCTCCCATAGAATTTTTTGGTGAGATTACATGAATAAATAGATAGTTGAGTATACATCAAAGTGCCTGTTGTGTCATAAAGTGAAGGCTGAGAGACAGAAGTCTAAGGGGATGATGCAACCATTACCCATACCAACATGAAAATAGAAGAATATCACCCTAGAATTTGTCATCAGACTTCCAAATAAATATAAAGGAAACAATGCTATCTAGGTTGTTGTGGATCATCCTACAAAGTTTGAACACTTTATTACAATTTGATAGGATTTCTCATTGAATCAACTGGACTGGATATACATCAGAGAAGTGGTAAGGCTGTATGGTGTACCACCATCGATTATATTCGATCGAGATCCAAGATTCACCTCTAAGTTTAGGATGAGTATCCAACATGCTCTGAATACTGAGCTGAACTTCAGTGTGGATTATCATACTCAAATTGATGTCCAATTTGAGTAGGCTATCCAAACACTTGAGGAAATTTTGAGAGCATGCTCAAGGGACTTCAAAGGAGGATGGGATCAACATTTTCCTTTGGTTGAGTTCTCTTAAAACAATATTTTCCACTCAAGCATTCAGATGGATCCTTATGAAGCCCTTTATGGGAAGAGGTGAAGAACAATGGAATATTGGGATGAAGTTGGGGGGGGGGGGGGGTGGGGAGAAAACTTCTAGGTCTAAAAATGGTTGAAAAAAATAGTGGAGAAGGTTGAGACCATCCAGTAGCATATCAAAGGTGCTCAGAGTCGACAAACGAGCTATGATGACAATCGTCGATGAGACCTAGAGTTTGATGTTGTAGATATAGAATTCCTTTGCATATAATAATGGAAGAGAGTATTGAAATTTTGGAATAAGGGAAATCTTAGTCTAAGGTACATTTTTCCTTTTGAGATCCTTGATCACATCAGAGTAGTGGCCTATCGACTAGCACTCCCACTAAACCTATCTCAAGTACATAATGTATTCCATGTATCAATTTTGAAGAAGTACATACCTGAACCATCACATGTACTCAATACATAGGTGGCACCATTGTAGAATTACCTCTCCTATAAAGATAAGATGGTGAATATATTAGATTGTAGGGAAAATGTTCTATGAAATAATACAATGCCCCTCGTCAAGGTGTTGTGAAAAAAACACAATTTTGAAGAAGCAACACGGGAATTAGAGGAAGTGATGAAGTAGAGTTACCCTTATCTATTTTAGTGTGGGAAAAATAAATTTTGAGGGTTTAATTTCTTAAGTGGGAAATACTGTAATGACCCAAACTTTTATTAATGAAAATTCCTCTTTATCTAATTAAATGTCTTATTATGTAAAATGGTTATATAAAACATATGCACTTCCTTGGTTTTAGGTTTTTAGATTTTAAAATACCGTTAAGAATTTTTACTAATGCTAATATAGACGTTGAAAAGTGATCACATGATCAGTATAAATATAGGGCTTTAACAAATCCAAATTTACTCGGACAAAGGAATTGATGGCCTCATCTAGTTGAATTGCTCCATATGAAACCCATTTGTTGGAGCTCGGAAAAAAGGTAGCATCACTGGGATTCTCTCTTGACAAAGCCTAAGACGATCTTCAATACATTAAGATTGAATGAAACCACCTACAGGAGAAGTGGAAATTAATAGAGATTGCCACTTGAGCGATGTTATCCAAGCTGCCCCAAGTGCCTTTCACCATCACACACCAAGACTTATAAAACATTTTAACATTTTAAAATGATTTCCTTGGGAGTGTGACTCACCTCCATATAAGCAAGCCAAATATTTTATTATGTTCAGCCATTGGCCTTATAAAATAATGTTTTCCACTCCAATTTTTCAAAAACTATTAGAAAAAACTATGGAATGGTTTGTGTTTTTGATTATTTTAATTAGTAGCGTCCAAAACCTAAATAATAAAGAATTCCCTCTCCTTTCCTATATATACTCACTAAATCTCCCATTCCTCTTCACTAAAACTATTTGGAGCTCGACCAAAATCCTCCATATTATCTATATAATCCTCCTAAGGCACCCAAAGCTCTCAATAAGCCTCTATCAATCCTCTCTTAAGCCTTTTAGATCACACTTCCAAGTAAGGGATCCTCACTTTCCTTCCTTCCTTATTAATGTCCAAGTTTCCTTACGTTGTTATGCCATTTTATTTTCAATTAAAAATGTTGGGGTATGATTTAAAACCTCCCCTATACTTCCCACATTATACTTGAATGATGATATACCCATTTCTCTATAATTAATGCCTTTCATGTACACCCGTTACCATACTGAAATTCTGTATGGGATTTCTCTCTCCTAGTTTACATTCAAGAAATTATTTTATATTATGCATCTAAATTCCATTAAATATGTTGGGATATTATGTTCCATGACCCCCTTACTGTCCATTTCATGTAAAAATGATGATATATACCTTTCTATATCATCATCCCATTTTATGATTTCTATTTGAAATTGTTATGCCGCCGAAGTTACACCAAAATTTCCTATGCCAAAATCATCAGTTAAGTGAATACCATACCCATTTCTCTATCAAGGGTATTAACCTTTATGCACATTTACTTGTTGATTTAGGACATGCATTTATTTATTACACATATTTTATTCTTAGAATAAATTATGACATTTAATGAATCCATGTTGTATGATCTATGTGTCACACTTATGCATCAAATGAAATGTTTATAAAGGGTGCATCCTGATAGCGCTCCAATACATTGGGTAAATATTAGTATCATGATACATAAAGTGAAATAAGGGTTTACTCATGATAATTAAAGTTCAATGAGGGTTTACTTATGCTAATTCATGTGCAATGAGGTTTTATTCATTCTCCATGTGCAATGAGACTTGGATCAAGCTAATATCATTTTAAATATTGTTTCCACATTTCCATGTTATGATAATCATGTTATATCATGCCTTTATGTTCATGTTTCTCTTGTTCTCCATTGATATGCCTATTATCTAACATGTATTTCATTCTTCATGTTATTACTTGTTTACTCCATTATTGGGATTTATAGTTCAGCCTTTTCTTATGCACATCCTCAGGTTATCTCATGCAATGCTAAGTACAAAATAATGTTATGGTCATGTAAAAGAATTTTTTAATAAAAATGTTTTATTTTATGTTATAAGTTGTTATGTAATGTTCATAATTTCCCAAGACACTAGACCTATCGATCCTTAGATTTTTCTTAAGTGAAAGTTTATGTAATAAATCATGTTAAAGTGTGTAATAAAGAGCAGGGTTGTTATAAAATCAACTATAACATGTCTAATTAATAAAAAAATTATTTTATGGAATCAATTATATTTTTTAAATATTTTTAATATCATTCATTTGATTCTCCCATTAATTAAGCAATTAATGCATCATCATTGTGTCACCATTTAATTTACTTCTTTATTTCCTAAAAATTATAAATAAATTAGAATGATTTAAATAAACAGTTTTTTCCAATGAATATTTATAGTTTAATATATCTTCTTAATAACCATACATAAACAATGTAATACTTATTAGAAACATGAGTAAGTCATATTGAACTTTCCTCGAAATAAAATTCTATAAAATCCTTAAAGTCATTCAAGTGGATTCAATATAACATAAAATCATACCAAGGACTGATTTTGGTAAAAAATAACCCATACAATAAAATTTGGACAAGTGTTAGTGTATTTTTATAATTTTATGTTTACCCTTAATTACCCGATTTACTCTTAACCGTGGTAATTAAAATATTACTAAATTTACTATTAATATGACCCAAAATAAAATTAACCTATTTACATAATTTCTACTCACTTATTCTAAATATGGAACCCATTTTTCAAAATTAAAGACATAAAAGTTGCTGTAATTAATTTAAAATTAATCCTATTGACAGGGTGAGAAAATAGGTTATTAATTTTTAAAACATACAAAAGATTAATGTATTTTTATATCAAAATTAAATGTGAAATTGATTCCAATGAAATAAATTGGATTAAAATATAAATAATATTCTAATTATGATTTAAAACTAATTAAAATTATAATTTAACATATAAATTATTTCGATGAAAAAAGTTGTTTTTAATTAAAATTTAGTATTTTTCAGTATTCATCAAAACATGAAGCTTATAAAAAAAATACCAAAAAATTAAACCAAAGTAATTTTTTTATTATTTTAAATAATAAGTTTATTTTTCAAATAGAATATATAAAATTGTCAAAAATATGATTTAAAATAGGTTCTCCATCAAAAGGGGGTAAAACTACCTTAATAAAAATACATCTTATTATGTGTAATATTGGGTTTTTTCCAATATTATACCTATAAAATATATTAGATGATTATTAAAATTATTTTATTGAATATATTAAATATATATATCATTAATATCATTCAACAATTTTAATTTAATTTAATTTATTAGGGTAAAATTTTTTGTGAGCATAAAAATAAGTTTTATAAAAACATTCTCATTATATTCAATTGGTTCTTATATTCCTTTATAAATAATTTTGTAACCAATTAATTCAACCCCATATGTTCATAAATTTGTTAATACTATTCATAACCACTAACTTAACAACTAGGTTGTATCATATCATATTAAATAATAATATTTTAATAATATATTGTTGTTCGAAAAAACTCATCCTTGCTTGTAACACAAGACAAATCATTATTATGTGTATCATAACCTTAAAATGGTGTTTCATATAAGTAAAGATAGAAAAAAATTAAATTTATTTAAAAATGAAAATATTGTAAAGTCTTGGGGTGTTACATTATTCACACCTTAATTAAATTGTGTACTCATAATTTAAACTTGATATTGGTAGTCTGGGGGTTTATATTTAAAAATAAACTATTACTAAAAAAACCACATCATAAATAGGGTCAATAAAACATCCTATTAATAATAGAGAAAGGGAAATGAGAAGTTCACCACAAAACTAGTTTTTTAAATCGGAAAACATTAGTGAAAACCTATACATGGAAGTGAAATATAACCATCAAGTTCAGTTGGAGACTGATAGAAAACATGTTCATGATAGAGTTTTTTACCACAATAATATAAACTAGTGGTGTGGATAAATTTCATTCATATTATAAAAAATGATGATAATAGGATAATATTTTTGTTTCAAGGCCTTTTTCCTTGAGTTGAGAATTTTTTTCACTCACTAAGAATATAAGTAAATATACATTTCTTTAAACAAAATTTTTTCCTTTGATTTTACCTTGAATTATTTTTACTTCATCTCTTAGAAAAAGATCCATCAGATAGTAAATTAATACATTATCCTATAAAACCCTATCTAAAGATAAACCATATCATAAATGGTTAAACTTTCAAAAAGATTATTATCCAACACTTGAGAATCATTTCTAAGGTATTAAGTAGTACCCTATTTAATGTATCCATATGAATAATATATTTGTCCAAATGGCATTAACTTGTCATAGAAAACATATTAAGTCTTATATTTCCTTCAACCATGTGTTTTCCAAAAAAATTAACTTGCTACTGAATTACGTTTCTTGGTTATTAGTACCAATAAATACAACATTTTAAATCCTTGATGAAAAATTACTTCAGTAGAATCATTATACATTGCATAATGAGTATAACCAGGATATCATTAATAAAATACATTTAAAACATTATTAAAGGGTCCGATTATAGAATAAAATTAATCATTCCGCTTTAGCTATATTATATATCATAAGATTGACCTAGATCCATTAGTTTTTTATGAGGTATATTCTCTTGATTATTGAGGAATTTATTTCCATAGTTCCCCATATAATTATTGCTATAACAATGAATAAAAACATTTTTTATTCTTACCTTTTCATTATTTAGCATATTGAAAATTATCTCCACACTTATAACAAACTCTCATTCCCTTAAAGCATTAAATAGGGTGATTCTTACCACAGTTATCATAGATGAGAAAATCCTTCATTCCCTTCTTCCCTTAATCCATATTTTTATCTATAAACCTCTTCTTCTCTTACTTCAATGAAAAGAAACAAGAATTTGAGAATTATTTCTCTCTCTTGATACCACATAAAACTATTTCATTATATAAAGAAAATTTTGATAAACTAGTGAACTTTGAATACTTTTCTTAAGTCCTTCAAATAAATGGCCAATCTTACATTCTGTGCTATATATAAAATCCGTAGAATACATTTCTAAACTTTTAAAGGTACCTTCATACTCTACAAAAATTTCTTTCTCATTTTTCTTTATACTAAGGAACATTCTCTTCATCTCAAATTTTTGATCATGAAGTAAATATTTTTCAAAGAACCTATTCTTAAAATATTTCCATTCTATGAATTATATTTCATTTTCAACCTTAGTATTTTGGATCAACGACCTCCATTGTTCAACATCACCATTGAGATAATACACTATAATTGTAACCTTTTCATTTACACAACATCCTAATTCCATTAATTTCTTATTTGAAGACTTAATACATTTCTCAACTGCCATTGGATCAGTAGTCCCACTAAATGATAGGGGCCTTTGTCACATAAAGCGATACAACATTGGATAATATTATTGTTGTACAGGTTCTCCATCCGAGAAAGGTTATCTCCCATATATTGATTAAGCATCCCTAGTATGGTAATAGTTTTCTCTATTCCACAACCAATAGTATTGGTTTCCTCAGTAGGGAAATATATACATTTTCATGAGTATTGATACCATTATTCCTTCTAGGAACCATTTATAAAAAATAGAATACACTATATTAGATCATATCATTGTGAAACATAATGTATATTCCCACAAATAGTAAAATAATTAACATAAATTGAAAATTTTATGTGTAGATAATCTCATAATCATAAGCATGGTTTCTTTGGAAATATATTTACTTTTAAATACTTCATAATGGTCTGTAACGAAAATATGAATTATCTGAAGCATATCCCCCTAGAGTGTCAGACCAGTTGTGTAGTAAGGCTCATTATCATGTATGAGGTTACACCGAGTCAGGCCCGACACACCTTTTCATAATTTTTACCCCTAGGTACATCTATGATAGAACCACGTACACTTGTAGTACCCAAACTGAGATTTTATTACTAAGAATACCAACATAATTTCTACTTTACCAAAATTCTAGGATTTTCTTCTATATATATTCTCAAAGTCTATCTTTGTGTTATGTTCCCTAATCTCTATTTTCTAAATCTAGTTTCCAAGGTTTCTACTAAAATTTCTCTAATGACGACTACAATGAATCCAACCCTAGTAGTTCGAAACCAGGGCCTTACTTTAATACATTGGAATAAGATACAAGAAGTCTCATCCCAAGGGACCAAATAGTTTAGTATTCTTGGTAGAAATTGATACATAATTGTAATCCACAATAAATTTTGAAACAAAAAATAAAAAACTAATTTCATTGAGTCTGCCATTATTCACCATTTGTTTAACCCTACATATCAGTTATAACATGCTTCTTAAAATCCTGGGGAAAAATGAAACATATGAAATAGGTGAGCTCAAATGACTAGTAAGGGTAAGAATAAAACAAAATCCATGAGTAAATTAGAATAAAAAATATGGAAAGGTGAATAACTAATACAAAATCCATTTAAATAATCAATAGTATGAAAATGAAATGCATCCCTAGATTAATTCATAGTGAAAATCATATTATAATAACTGAAATGAATTTTGAATGACGGAAATGCTTTAATATTGGACATCATGTATCTGGAACATGAACCACTATACCATCAAGATCTATTCACAAGACAGTTTAAACTACTCTAATTTTTCCAACTGATTCATCCCATGAGACTATCGATACATCGAGGGGCTATCTATCACTAGGTCCGACCCGTGTCTATTATTCCAAGTCATTCCTCATATATTGATTAATTGATTTAATAAGATATTTTTAAATGAAAGTGTAGAGACCCGTATCTTGACGTACATGGACATTACATTACATTTGCGGAATACTTAGTACATAACAAAAACACACACACAAGGATCGTAATAGTTTAGTGTCTTTGGAAACTCGGAATATAATCTTCTAATCCTGGTGAAAGATCTTCAACATCTCCCATAAAGATCTTATTTTTTTTATACCTAAAACCTTTCTTTATATCCTTGGGAAAAGAAAACATAAAATGGTGAGCTCAAATGCTCAGTAAGGGTAAACAAAAGAAATATCAATCACATCATATACATAAGCACATAACTTTTGTAAATCTTAACCTGTAAAAGAGATAATAATTTCATAACCTGGGATAACTCATGGAAGTGAAACAATAATCATAACTTAAAACATTAAACTTTGTGGCATACACACATAATCATAGAGAATCATTTCTTGTTAGTCAAGACTCATTTCCAAGACTATCTTAGTGGACAAAGTCCCTTTCTGAACCGAGTCACCCTCGTTTCAGTCCTGTTTCACTGAACCGGTATAACCTACCATTCCAGCCATGTCTATCTCATGAGATATAAAATCTTTACCCAATGTATTGGAGGGAGATATAGGTCCCACCCATATTATAATGAATCCTTTCTTATGTGTGCCACATAATCATAAATCATACATCATCGCATTACACATGTAACAAAAATGGGATTCTTGAAACATCATGACATCATAAAACAAATAATATAAGGTAAATGATTTCATAAAAATAATTCCCTCAAAACATAATCAAATCAATGTAATAATAGGGATAAAAACAGAACCCTATATTATCTTAGATGGAAAATAATTTTGATAAAACATTTGAACTCCATTCTTGAGGAAAATATCCTTTCTACTTCAAATACATTTTTCCTCTCTTAACATGTCATAAAATTTTAATCTAAAATAAGTTGATTAAAAATAATCTTGAAAACTTTTAAAGTAAGCTTCTTGGAAATAATGTTTTAAAAATCCATTCATGCCGTATAAGTTAAAAAAAACATTCTTTGTACTTTTTTCAGAAAAGTCAAAAAGTACCTCGTACGAAAAACGACAAAAGATTCCTTTCATATCTTTTACTAAAAACTCACCTAAGGGTAAAATAGGATTTAAAAAATTGTAGGAGAATGGAAATAATATTACATATTTAGAAAACATGGATGTGGATGATAAAATACACCCCAGTAAATATTAAAGTATAAACAATCTCGGATAAAATGAGATTGTGACATTTCCCTTACCTTAGGTCCGACTTGCTTTGTAAGTGTCCGAACCTCCTGTATAATGATTTAAATAATGTTATTGACTTATTCCAGAATCATACTTATTTTTATGATATCATATATGGTCCTATTATTAGCTTCTTATTAGTAATATTTCATTGCTACTTGTTATTCGGGTGTTTATAACTTTTTTGTTCTTATGCGTGTTTTGTCGAATAAATTCTTATTATTTTCTTTAGGTTATAGAAACCTCATTTCCAGAATGGTATTAGTGTAATATATATCATATTAATTCAATTCAATTCATTTATATAATCATTATTAAATGAAGATCATGTAGAACGGGTCGCATCACATCGTGGAGACGGTATTCCGTACGTACGCACGAGTGATGATATCGTTCGTATGATCGTGGAATTGTATTTAAGTGTATTTATACTATTTCAGTATCAATAACAATTTATAATAATCATATATAGTTACTCATTACACCATTATACCCATCCTTGTAAGGTTATGGTGGAAAATAGATTACACCACGGCGTGGAGACGGTATTCCGTACGTACGCACGCGCGGTGATTTCATTTTTCCGTAGGATGGATAGAAGGTGAATTAGGGTTGTTTCATATTTATAATAACATATCAGTATGTAAGTAATACTTATGTTATTACTTTATCATGAAACAACTAAATAAGAAGAAGTTGAAGAATAAAGAAATTGAAAAGATCAGTAATGGATATTACCTCTTCTTTGAAACGCCTCTTTGAATCCTCCACTCAGGGAACTAAGATTGGTCTTTGAAGAAGACCAGGACCTCTAGGATTATTCTAGGGAAGTGGATAAGGGATTTTGGCAGGGTTTGGACGAGATTGAGTGCTCAAATTGGTGTGAGGAGAAGGGGGAGGAGGTGCCCTTTTATAAGGGAGGAGAGGGGCACCTTAGGAATATCTCAAAATATTATTTTATATTAAAGTCAAAATCGGTTTATAATGGTTCCAAAGGGTCTTATTTCAAAGGTAAAGTGGGGATGGGTCGAAATCCTATCAACCAATAGGATTTAGACAAGTTTAGGTTATTATTTTAACCTTATCAATTAGATTTAACTCTAAGTTAAATAATTTAACTTTTACCGCGACTTTTTGTTTTCTTACACTATATGGTTAATACACTTACTATAACATGCCAAACGAACCCCAAGTTGTTTATTATTAATATATATATCCTTATCTAAGTCATTTGTCCGAACCTTAGATTTTTAGGAATAAAATAACAATTAATAATATAATATGTTTTTTAAAAACTATTTTATGTCAATTTTGACACTATTTAGTAATTGATTTTTGTGAAAATCATAACAGAATTATATGTTCTAACAAAGTTGATTAAATCAACACTAATATATCATAGTAACCTAGAAAATTAGTGGAATTCATAAAAAGTCTCAAATTACATTTATTTGAGCATTTATAACATCAATTATGTTAACATTTCCTTAAAAGGGTAATTACTGCTTCATCGTTGTGTCATAAATAAATAAATTAATTCAAAGTCTAAAAATTATAAATAAAATATCATTTTATAGGAAATCTTTTTATCTTTCTAATTAATATTTATAGTCTAATTTATCTTATGTATAACCCCATATTAAAAATTATTTACTTATTAAACTTTGATTTTAACTATTTTAACCCTTCTTTAAATAAATTAATAATAAATGTCCTAATCTAATCCAGGTGGGGATAAAGGGTCATATTTTATTCCTAAGTTTTTTTTGGTCGAATTAAACTTGTACAATAGAATTAGAACATGTGTTAGGGTAATAATAATATCATTTCTACCCATAATTACCCTATTTACTTTTAACCGTGGTAAAAAAAAGTAAAAAGTTACTATTCACCAAAAAATTATTTTCATCTCATTGTGTAACAGCCCGAGATTTTATGAAAAATATATTCTTTTTAATTTTATTAATGTCTTGTGTTATACGCTACACCAAAAGGAGCTTTCACAATACACATCTCTGACCTGGCTTGAATTATACGCAATCGCGACCTTCCACGATAGCGTGTGTTGTACGCAACACCGAGTTTCGCTAAACAACGATATGCTATTAAGATATTATTAAAACTAGCCGTTATGAATAGTAATAACCACTTTTTGAAATTTTTAAGTTTTATTTTTCAAAATGGAATGCATTTTTGTATTCGTAATATCGAAATTAGCTTAGGGTGAAATTTTGGTACTTTTCGGATAACTTTCATATTCTGATGAATAGTGAAAATTACTAAATTTTAATTAAAAGCAACTTTTTTAATCGAAATAATTAATAGTGATAAATTATTAATTTGAATGGTTTTAAAGTATATTTAGAATATATTTTTACAATTTAATACAATGTTGGTCATTGGATGTAATTTCACATTTAAACCAGTTATAAACTAGTGTCAATCTATTGATAGATATTGTTTTTTAAAAACACGCTATTTGTTTTAACAGCGGGATTTAATTATAAAATTAATTAATGAAACTTCTATTTTATGAATTTGGTAAAATATACTTCATTTTTGAATTCGGAATATGAAATATAGCTTAGGATAAAATTTTGTCATTGTTCTGAAAAACATCAATTTTTGATGAATAGTGAAACTACGAAGTGGTAGTTAAAAACTGAATTTTGCATAAAACTTAATTTTACCGCTTCTGTGAAGGGAATTTTGAAAATCCTACAGACACGGTTGATATCAGTAAGTAAAATGTGGTTCAATGAGATAAAAATAATTTTTTGGTGAATAGTAACTTTTTATTTTTTTTACCGCGGTTAAAAGTAAATAGGGTAATTAAGGGTAAAAATGATATTAATATTACCATAAAACATGTCCTAATACTATTGGACAAGTGTATCTCGACCAAAAACAACCTTAAGTGTAAAATATTATCATTTAGGCCCACTTGGATTAGATTAGGACATTTATTATTATTTAATTCAAAGAAGAGTTAAAAGAGTCAAAATCAAAGTTTATTTACTAAACCATTTTTAATATAGGGTTATACATAAGATAAATTCGATTGTAAATATTCATTAGAAATCTAAAAATATTTCCTACATAATGATATTTTATTTATAATTTTTAGACTTTAAATAAATTAGTTTATTTATGACACAACAATGATGAAGTAATTACCCTTTTAAGGAAATATTAACATAATTGATGTTATAAATACTCAAATGAATGTAATTTGATACTTTTTATGAATTACACTAATTTTCTAGGTTACTATGATATATTAGTGTTGATTTAATCAACTTGGTTCGAACATATAATTCTGTTATTACTTTTACAAAAATCATATATCAAATAGTGTCAAAATTGACACAAAATAGTTTTTAAATCCAATATTATATTATTAATTGTTATTTTATTCCTAAAAATCTAAGGTTCGTCCAAATGACTTATATAAGGATATATATATTAATAATAAACAATTTGGGGTTAGTTTGGCATGTTATAGTAAGTGTATTAACCATATAGTGAAAGAAAACAAAAAGACACGGTAAAAGTTAAATTATTTAACTTAGAGTTAAATCTAATTGATAAGGTTAAAATAATACCCTAAACTTGTCTAAATACTATTGGATGATATGATTTCGACCCATCCCCACTTTAGCTTCGAAATAAGACCCTTTGGAACCATTATAAACCGATTTTGACTTTAATATAAAATAATATTTTGAGATATTCCTAAGGTGCCCCTCTCCTCCCTTATAAAAGGACACCTCCTCCCCCTCCTCCTCACACCAATTTGAGCACTCAAGCTCGGCCAACCCCTGCCAAAATCTCTTCTCCACTTCCCTAGAAACATCCTAGAGGTTCTGGTCTTCCTCAAAGACCAATTTTAGTGCCCTAAGAGGAGGTCTCAAAGAGGCGCTTCAAAGAAGAGGTAATTACCGTTACCAATTCTTTCATCTTTATTTCTTCTTCCACTTCTTCTCCTTAGGTTGTTTCATTATGAAGTAATAACATCAGTATCACTCAAATACTGATATGTTATTTTAAGTATGAAAAAACCCTATTTCACCATCTATCCATCCTACGGAAAAAGAAATCACCACGCGTGCGTACGTACGGAATACCGTCTCCACGCCGTGGTGTAATCTATTTTCCACCACCACCTTACATGGATGGGTATAATGGTGTAAAGAATAACTATACATAGTTATTAAAACATCATATTGATTCTGATATATTGTATAATCTACTCCAATTCAATTCAATAATTATGGAAATGATATCATCGCTCGTGCGTACGTACGGACTACCGTCTCCACGACGCGATGAGATTCATTCTTAATGATTAACCATTCATAAATGATTATAAAGTATATATAATAAGTACTAATGAAATATATGACATAATAATGATACTGGATTTATGTATATATATATATATATGTATGTCATCTACTTACTTCCATTCAAGACAATAAGGAAAGAAAAACTGCGTTCATGCGTACGTACGGACTACCGTCTCCATGAACGGTGTTTTTCATTTCATTTATCTATCTATTATATATATATATATACTAAATATATATGATATATAAATCATATTTTATATTCTTGAAGTAATTAAATCATGATATAAGTAATAATAATGTCAAGAACAACAAGTCAAAACACCTACGATAAATGAAACGATTTTACCCAAAACGCTTCTTTAACATGGAATTTACAAAAGAACGGGTAATATAATGTCATAAGTGAACCATATATGATATCATAACAATGAATATGATTCTGTAATAAGTAAATTACATTAATTAAATCATTATACAAGAGGTTCGGACACATACGAAGCAAATCGGACCTAAGGTAAGGGAAATATCACAATCTCATTTTTATCCGAGATTGTTTATTCCTAAGTATTTACTAGGGTGTATTTTATCATCCACATACATGTTTCATAAATATGTAATATTATTTCCATCCACCTAAAATTGTTTAAATCCATTTTTACCCTTCGGTGAGTTTTTAGTAAAAGAAATGAAAGGAATCTTTTGTCGTTTTTCGTACGAGGTACTTTTTGACTTTTCTGACAAAAGTACGAAGAATGTTTTTTTTAACTTATACAGCATGAATGGATTTTTAAAACATTATTTCCAAGAAGCTTCCTTTACAAGTTTTCAAGTTTATTTTTAATCAACTTCTTTTAGTTTTTAATTTTATGACATGTTAAGTAAAGAAAAGTGTTTTTTTTTAAAGTAGAAAGGATATTTTCCTCAAGAATGGAGTTCAAATGTTTTATCAAAATTATTTTCCATCTAAGATAATATAGGGTTATATTTTTATCCCTACTATTACATTGATTTGATTATGTTTTGAGGGAATTAATTTTATGAAGTAATTTACCTTACATGATTTGTTTTATGATGTCATGATGTTTCAAGAATCCCATTTTTGTTATATGTGTTATGCGATGATGTATGATTTATGATTATGTGGCACACATAAGAAAGGATTCATTATAAGATGGGTGGGACCTATATCTCCCTCCAATTCATTGGGTAAATATTTTATATCTCATGAGATAGACAGGGCTGGAACGGTAGGTTATACCTGTTCAGTGAAACAGGACTGAAACGAGGGTTACTCGATTCAGAAAGGGACTTTGTCCACTAAGATAGTCTTGGCAATGAGTCTTGACTAACAAGAAATGATTCTCTATGATTATGTGTTAATTCCACAAAGTTTCATGTTTTAAGTTATGATTATTGTGATTACATTTCACTACCATGATTTACCCCATGTTATGAAATTATGATCTCTTTTGCAGGTTAAAATTTCCAAAAGTTATGTGCTTATGTATATGATGTGATTGATATTTCTTTTGTTTACCCTTACTGAGCATTTGAGCTCACCCTTTTATGTTTTCTTTTCCCCAGGATATAAAGAAAGATTTTAGGTAAAAAAAAAGATCTTTATGGGAGATGTTGAAGATCTTTCACCACGATTAGAAGATTTTATTCCGAGTTTCCAAAGACACTAAACTATTACGATCCTTGTGTGTGTGTTTTTGTTATGTACTAATTATTCCGCGAAAGTAATGTAATGTTCATGTACGTTAAGCTTCGGGTCTCTACAGTTGGTATCAGAGGAAAGGTTTAGTCAACCTTTGGAAAATAGGATGCGAAAACGTTAGTGAGATCCCTAGAGATATTTCTACGGTATGTCTAGGGATGTCCCTAAGGTTAAGTATACGTATAGGTTATAGTACTAGAACTACGCTAACGATCATAGAATTAAACCTAATATGTTAGATATTGAAGGTACTTCCCCTTTATTATGTTGTTTTCCCTAGCATGATTTTTGCCTTTCACACTATTCTTTTTGGGTTTTAGACGATGGCTGGAACCCGAAGGAACCGTGTTGATCAATGCAATGGACAATGCAATGATTGTCCTCCTGAACAAACAAATGTTATGGGAGATGGAGTGCAAAATCTTATTGCTATACTTACACAAGCTATGAATCATTCTGGACTTCCAAATGAGCAGAGAAGGGAACAATATTCTATTGAGTCCTTCATGAGGCAACGTCCACCTTCTTTCAGTGGGTCTTCTGATCCACTTGTTGCTGAACAATGTATTAGTACCACTGAAAAGATATTTTCAGTTCTTCAATGTTCTGAACATGATAAAGTCATCTTAGCAGTATATCGTTTGGAAGGTGAAGCTGATCAATGGTGGAATCTTATCAAGAATACAAGGCAAAGAGATGAAATTGAGTCCATGGAATGGGACGAGTTCAAGAAATTATTTTTCAATAAGTACTTCCCTCGTATTCTTCGAACAAAGATGGAGAAGGAGTTTCTTGAACTAAAGCAAAAAGATGATGAATCTGTTGGTATATACGAAGCGAATTTTACAAGACTTGCAAGGTATGCATTTGGCATTATCATCCAACCTGAAAGTAAAGTTGATCGATTTTTCAGTGGCTTAAAACCAAGTCTTCGAAGGGAATTAGCTATAAGAGACTTCAGTAGCTATGAAGAAATTGTGCGTTGTGCTATCAAGGTAGAAATGGAAGTTGGTGTTACATATCCATCTCATGGTTTTGACAAGAAACGAAAGATGGAGTTCAAGGAGAAATCTCAGAATAATGGTAAAAAGAAGACGAATGTTTTCTTTATGCACAAAGTGTGGAAAGAAGCTTGGTGGAGATTGTCTTAAAGGGACTAGAAAATGTTTTAAGTGTGTAAAAGAAGGTCATCGAGCAGCTGAGTGTCGAATTAATGGAAAAAGGGTTTCTAATGATGTGAATAAAGCAAACACTGCAGAGAACGCACCACCAACACTTCAATGATTCACGTGCAAGGAAATGGGGCATTATGCTAATAAATTCCCTAATCCAAGGGTTAGTGATGATCAACATGAGCAACCACTGAAGGCAAAGGACAAAGGGAAGTCACATGCGATCACTATTGGCAATGTTGAATATGACAACGATGTGGTGGAATGATTAAGTGTTTATGTAATGGGATTCCAAAATAATGTTGTATCATTGAGTATTGCAATTTTTATTGATGTGGTATTCAAAGTGATTCAGATATTTTTGGAATGTAGATGATATGCGCATAATGAACCGATAAGGATAAAATTAAATGTTTGATAGTATTCATGAGCTCATGATTGATATAAGGACTAAGTGATATCATGGTTTGAGTATATAGAATTTTGAGGATTTTGGTAACTGCATTCATGTTTTCATTAAGGTTCAATGGGTATTCAAGAGAATACATGATTAAGGACTTTTAATGTTTGGAATGAGACCAGAAATAAACATATCTTATGATATATGGGGATCGACGATGGTATTAAATATCTGGTAATCATTTTCACTATGTTATGAAAGTAGACTGCAGTATTATGGATAAGCCTAAAGACTAGAATGGATTATGTTGGACATAACATAGTATTGTTTAAGGATAGAAGTTTTGTGATATTATTGATGAGATGTTATAGTAATGTAGTTTTAGAAAAAGGACAACCTGCAGGATGGGCGACAGCCCATCGCTTCGGACAAGGCTGTGGGAATCGAACCCACAACCGAAGTGCGACTGGCCTTTATCCCCTACCACTGGCCTACAGGAAGTCCCTGTTTATTAGAAACTAGTTTTATTATATTAAGCAGTATAATATATGAAGTATAAAGTCCATTTTGGGAACCATATATGATTAATCTCACTATAGATCGACTTATGAATATAATTTTTGCTAACCTTTTGTTTGAGACAGATGGAATGACCCGTCATTCTATCACATGATCTGCTAACACTTCACGAATAACAAATTCAACTTCATTTATTTAAGAGATGAAGTGGAAATTGTTCAAGGCATGAACAACAGTGAGATTGTACCAAAATAAAGAAAGTATTTATTCTAATTCAAATTTTCAACTTTAGGGAAATGATCTTGAAAACCAAAAATGTTGTCCTAGTGATATTATACCTAATGAATCAGATGATACCTTAGATCGTCACAAATTTATAGATTTGTGATTACTGGATTTTCCATAGCAATGTTCTCTACCACTCTCCATCAGAACATGATGGTTAGATTTCTCTTCCATATCCATATTTTCACCTATGTGGAAACCCAATGATTAGTTTATTTGGGTAATCGTTACATTTCATACTTAGTTTTTAAAGCCATGTTTTGGTATTCCTTTTTACAATGCGGGTTTCTATTAAAGAAACTTTCAAATAGTAAACCATTTATAACCCTGACGAATTTCGAGGGCGAAATTCATTTTAAGGGGGGTAGAATGTAACAGCCCGAGATTTTATGAAAAATATTCTTTTTAATTTTATTAATGTCTTGTGTTATACGCTACACCAAAAGGAGCTTTCACAATACACATCTCTGACCTGGCTTGAATTATACGCAATCGCGACCTTCCACGATAGCGTGTGTTGTACGCAACACCGAGTTTCGCTAAACAACGATATGCTATTAAGATATTATTAAAACTAGCCGTTATGAATAGTAATAACCACTTTTTGAAATTTTGTAAGTTTTATTTTTCAAAATGGAATGCATTTTTGGATTCGTAATATCGAAATTAGCTTAGGGTGAAATTTTGGTACTTTTCAGATAACTTTCATATTCTGATGAATAGTGAAAATTACTAAATTTTAATTAAAAACAACTTTTTTAATCGAAATAATTAATAGTGATAAATTATTAATTTGAATGGTTTTAAATTATATTTAGAATATATTTTTACAACTTAATACAATGTTGGTCATTGGATGTAATTTCACATTTAAACCAGTTATAAACTAGTGTGAATCTTTTGATAGATATTGTTTCTTAAAAACACGCTATTTGTTTTAACAACGGGATTTAATTATAAAATTAATTAATGCAACTTCTATTTTATGAATTTGGTAAAATAGACTTCATTTTTGAATTCGGAATATGAAATATAGCTTAGGATAAAATTTTGGCATTGTTCTGAAAAACATCAATTTTTGATGAATAGTGAAACTACTAAGTGGTAGTTAAAAACTGAATTTTGCATAAAACTTAATTTTACCACTTCTGTGAAGGGAATTTTGAAAATCCGACAGACACGGTTGATATCAGTAAGTAAAATGTGGTTCAATGAGAATAAAATAATTTTTTGGTGAATAGTAACTTTTTATTTTTTTTACCGCGGTTAAAAGTAAATAGGGTAATTAAGGGTAAAAATGATATTAATATTACCCTAAAACATGTCCTAATACTATTGGACAAGTGTATCTCGACCAAAAACAACCTTAAGTGTAAAATATTATCATTTAGGCCCACTTGGATTAGATTAGGACATTTATTATTATTTAATTCAAAGAAGAGTTAAAAGAGTCAAAATCAAAGTTTATTTACTAAAACATTTTTAATATAGGTTTATACATAAGATAAATTCGATTGTAAATATTCATTAGAAATATAAAATGATTTCCTACATAATTCTATTTTATTTATAATTTTTATACTTTAAATAAATTAATTTATTTATGACACAACAATGATGCAGTAATTACCCTTTTAAGGAAATATTAAAATAATTGATGTTATAAATACTCAAATGAATGTAATTTGATACTTTTTATGAATTCCACTAATTTTCTAGGTTACTATGATATATTAGTGTTGATTTAATCAACTTGGTTCGAACATATAATTCTGTTATGACTTTCACAAAAATCATATATCAAATAGTGTCAAAATTGACACAAAATAGTTTTTAAATCAAATATTATATTATTAATTGTTATTTTATTCATAAATATCTAAGGTTCGGCCAAATGACTTAGATAAGGATATATATATTAATAATAAACAATTTGGGGTTCGTTTGGCATGTTATAGTAAGTGTATTAACCATATAGTGAAAGAAAACAAAAAGACACGGTAAAAGTTAAATTATTTAACTTAGAGTTAAATCTAATTGATAAGGTTAAAATAATACCCTAAACTTGTCTAAATCCTATTGGATGATAGGATTTCGACCCATCCCCACTTTAGCTTCGAAATAAGACCCTTTGGAACCATTATAAACCGATTTTGACTTTAATATAAAATAATATTTTGAGATATTCCTAAGGTGCCCCTCTCCTCCCTTATAAAAGGACACCTCCTCCCCCTCCTCCTCACACCAATTTGAGCACTCAAGATCGGCCAACCCCTGCCAAAATCTCTTATCCACTTCCCTAGAAACATCCTAGAGGTTCTGTTCTTCCTCAAAGACCAATTTTAGTTCCCTAAGAGGAGGTCTCAAAGAGGCGCTTCAAAGAAGAGGTAATTACCGTTACCAATTCTTTCATCTTTATTTCTTCTTCCACTTCTTCTTCTTAGGTTGTTTCATTATGAAGTAATAACATCAGTATCACTCAAATAATGATATGTTATTTTAAGTATGAAACAACCCTATTTCACCATCTATCCATCCTACGGAAAAAGAAATCACCACGCTTGCGTACGTACGGAATACCGTCTCCACGCCGTGGTGTAATCTATTTTCCACCACCACCTTACATGGATGGGTATAATGGTGTAAAGAATAACTATACATAGTTATTACAACATGATATTGATTCTGATATATTGTATAATCCACTCCAATTCAATTCAATAATTATGGAAATGATATCATCGCTCGTGCGTACGTACGGACTACCGTCTCCACGACGCGATGAGATTCATTCTTAATGATTAACCATTCATGAATGATTATAAAGTATATATAATAAGTACTAATGAAATATATGACATAATAATGATACTGGATTTATGTATATATATATATATATGTATGTCATCTACTTACTTCCATTCAAGACAATAAGGAAAGAAAAACTGCGTTCATGCGTACGTACGGACTACCGTCTCCATGAACGGTGTTTTTCATTTCATTTATCTATCTATTATATATATATATACTGAATATATATGATATATAAATCATATTTTATATTCTGGAAGTAAGTAAATCATGATATAAGTAATAATAATGTCAAGAACAACAAGTCAAAACACCTACGATAAATGAAACGATTTTACCCAAAACGCTTCTTTAACATGGAATTTACAAAAGAACGGGTAATATAATGTCATAAGTGAACCATATATGATATCATAACAATGAATATGATTCTGTAATAAGTCAATGACATTACTTAAATCATTATACAGGAGGTTCGGACACATACGAAGCAAATCGGACCTAAGGTAAGGGAAATATCACAATCTCATTTTTATCCGAGATTGTTTATTCGTAAGTATTTACTGGGGTGTATTTTATCATCCACATCCATGTTTCATAAATATGTAATATTATTTCCATCCACCTACAATTGTTTAAATCCATTTTTACCCTTCGGTGAGTTTTTAGTAAAATAAATGAAAGGAATCTTTTGTCATTTTTCGTACGAGGTACTTTTTGACTTTTCTGACAAAAGTACGAAGAATGTTTTTTTTAACTTATACGGCATGAATGTATTTTTAAAACATTATTTCCAAGAAGCTTCCTTTACAAGTTTTCAAGTTTATTTTTAATCAAATTCTTTTAGTTTATAATTTTATGACATGTTAAGAAAAGAAAAGTGTTTTTTTTGAAGTAGAAAGGATATTTTCCTCAAGAATGGAGTTCAAATGTTTTATCAAAATTATTTTCCATCTAAGATAATATAGGGTTCTGTTTTTATCCCTACTATTACATTGATTTGATTATGTTTTGAGGGAATTATTTTTATGAAGTAATTTACCTTACATGATTTGTTTTATGATGTCATGATGTTTCAAGAATCCCATTTTTGTTATATGTGTTATGCGATGATGTATGATTTATGATTATGTGGCACACATAAGAAAGGATTCATTATAAGATGGGTGGGACCTATATCTCCCTCCAATTCATTGGGTAAAGATTTTATATCTCATGAGATAGACAGGGCTGGAACGGTAGGTTATACCTGTTCAGTGAAACAGGACTGAAACGAGGGTTACTCGATTCAGAAAGGGACTTTGTCCACTAAGATAGTCTTGGCAATGAGTCATGACTAACAAGAAATGATTCTCTATGATTATGTGTGAATTCCGCAAAGTTTCATGTTTTAAGTTATGATTATTGTGATTACATTTCACTACCATGATTTACCCCATGTTATGAAATTATGATCTCTTTTGCAGGTTAAAATTTCCAAAAGTTATGTGCTTATGTATATGATGTGATTGATATTTCTTTTGTTTACCCTTAATGAGCATTTGAGCTCACCCTTTTATGTTTTCTTTTCCCCAGGATATAAAGAAAGGTTTTAGGTAAAAAAAAAGATCTTTATGGGAGAGGTTGAAGATCTTTCACAACGATTAGAAGATTTTATTCCGAGTTTCCAAAGACACTAAACTATTACGATCCTTGTGTGTGTGTTTTTGTAATGTACTAAGTATTCCGCGAAAGTAATGTAATGTTCATGTACGTCAAGCTTTGGGTCTCTACACATTGAACCACATTTTAGTCCTTGATATTAACCGTGTCTCTCAGATTTTCGAAATTCCACTCACAGAAGCGGTAAAATTAGGTTTTATGAAAAATTCAGTTTTTTAACTACCACTTAGTGGTTTCACTATTCATCAAAAATTTAAAGTTTTCAGAAAAATACCAAAAATTAGGCCTAAGCTATATTTGATATTATGAACTCAAAAATGATTTCTATTTTACCAAATTCAAAACATATCAGTTGCATTAATTAATTTAAAAATTAATTCCCGTCGTCAAAACAAATAGCGTGTTCTTAAGAGATAATAACTATCAAAATATTGACACTTGTTTATGTCTGGTTTAAATGTGAAATTACATCCAATGACCATCATTGTATTAAATTGTAAAAATATATTCTAAATATACTTTAAAACCACTCAAATTAATAATTTATCACTATTAATTATTTCGATTGAAAAAGTTGTTTTTAATTAAAATTTAGTAATTTTCACTATTCATCAAAATATGAAAGTTATCCGAAAATTACCAAAATTTCACCCTAAGCTAATTTAGATATTCCGGATCCAAAAATTAAGTCCATTTTGAAAAATAAAATTTACAAAATTTCAAAAAGTGGTTATTACTATTCATAACGGCTAGTTTTAATAATATTTTAATAGCATATCGTTGTTTAGTGAATCTCGGTATTGCGTACTACACACGCTATCAAGGAAGGTCGCGATTGCGTGTAATGAAAGGCAAGTCAAGGATGCATGTTGTGCAAGCTCCTTTTGGTGTACTGTACAACACAAGACATTAATGAAATTGAAAAGAATATTTTTCATAAAATATCGGGGTGTTACACAAAGTGTCCCATACCACATTGAAATATTTGAATCATAAGCCCCATAAAAGTAAACAATTATAAAATGAAACACTGAATGTAACAAAACAGTATTCCATCAGCAAGATTTCCTTTATTATGTTTATTTAATATAGTAAAAATCAAATAAAATCACTTATTGAACATAATGAAAACCTTATAAATGAATAATTAATGAAATAATAGGTATTTATAGAAGTTAAGGAACATATACTGATGTATTAGTAGCTTGACCATAGTAATTGTAAAATGACCATTATGTAGAGTAACTTCACCCATGTTTATATAAATAAAATATAGGCATCTTATAAATTAAAGTATGATATAATTATATCATAGTATAAGTAAACAAATATTTTAAAAATTATTAATTAAGTGTTGGTATTTTTTGTGAGTCATAAATATTTAATTAAAATTTTATAATTAATAAAATTATATAAAGAAAATTAATTTTCATAAAATGTATTAATAAATCAATATTTATTTGTCTTATGATTTTAGGATAATTTTATTATACCTTTATTAATTTTTCAAAGTGTTATAAAAGAAGTTATAATTTTAAAATCGATATTTTTCGAGTAAATTATGATTTTAATTAAAAATTAAATTTCCCACATTCGAAAAATTATTTTCATAAAATAGTGTTCATTTTTGAATTTTACACATCAAAAAATGTTTAGGGTTAATTTCTGGTATTTTTCTAAAATTGGTGATGAATAGTAAAATATGATAATTTATGATAAATGTTAAATACGTGAATTATTGAGTCATAGGTGACGTATGGATGTTGTAAGCCAATAATCTCAAAATATCATTCATTATTTTCATATATGTTTTTGATAATTATCAAACTATTCATATTATTGAGCCAAAATAATAAAAAAATGATTAAAATAATAAAAAACACCCCTCTCCTCCACTATAAATACCTCCCCTCACAACCCCTTCTCCTCACACCATCCAAGATTTTATCTCTATCAAATTTCGGCCAAATACTCTTACAAAGGCCCTATACCACATCTAGGAGCTCCTAGTCTCATCAAGAAACCAAAACCATTTCTCTAAGGAGGCCCTCAAGGAGGAGAATTCAAGAGGTAACATCCTCTTCCTTTTCCTTTTAAGTTCTTTTCAAGTTATATTTTTATTATTCTCTCCTCACCTATCCTCATAAAAGTATCATGAAAAATATAGTAAATTAAATGTGATATAAATTTAGTATTCTAATGTAATAATCTATCATCAATCCCCTTCTCTCCCTTTTATTCTAAAAAATGGAAACGCTATCCGTGAGGTGTTTTTTCATCGCCTTCAATGGAGAAAAGTTTTAATTTTCCTTCACTGTCTTCAAGGATGTTCATGAAACCATTTTAATGGTTTAAAAATATTTTAAAATTTATAATATAATCCTTTTAATGTTTTTTATGTAACATATTTACATAATACTAAATGATAAAACAAAAGGAGTGTGTTATGATCAATAATCGTCGTAATAATCTAAATGATTATCACTAAATGTATTATCTAATGATTGATCATCGTACCATATAAGAAATTATATATATAAAAATTTAAACTTATTAATGTTCACAAATAACATATAATTCCAATTCTGGATAATTATACACATTTTACATGAATTCAATTACTTAAAAATAAGCGAGCCAAACATGAAAACTGAGGAAATGAATGCTCCAGAATGATAAAATTGTAACTTATAACTCATCAAAAAGACCATAAATGAACATAGTAAAATTATCAAAAATTAATTATATTTAGAAAATGTTCTGAATAAATTTATTAATGTATTTAATTTTATTATCTAGGACATTAAGGTCAAGTGCAGAACATATTCAAACATACGGTAAGGGTTTTCTTCCTGAACCTCAATTTTCATTTAGGTTATTCTTTATTCCTATATACACCAATTTAATCCTTAATTATTTTTATATAATTCTTATAAATTATGTTAATATGTAACAAACACATATATATATCTATGTCATTTCATATTTCGTTTATGGTATAATACATGTTTTACAAGGCACCCTTCTCAATTCTTCCTGACACGCATGCCCGATTAAAAGAAACATCTTTATTCCTTACCCATTTTTAGGTACCATCCATAATATATTTTAAGATAATATTATTTTTATACAATAATTTTTTTATGAAAAACAATAGTTTTTCATCTCTTGTTTCATACAAATAATAATGGAAAATAAAAATGATTTTTCCAAAATAACTCTTCTTTTCAAAGTAAAAGGGTTATTTCTCCCAAGAATTATTAAATGATTTTAGTAGAGTATTTTCATATATTTTAACACATATATTTAATTTTATGATTTAATTATATTTATCTCATATGATTATCATCTACCATATTTTATTAAATGGGTTATGATCAGTTTGATTGTGGATGTGCTATCTTGATACCACACACCATGCTACTCATAATGGTTAGTGATTATGTTTAAAAATTGTGTAAAGTTATTTACATTTTATATGTTTATATTTTTTATTATTAAAACTATTAATATTAGGAATAAATTGGACTTAGTAAGTGACACGTGGGGCCTTCTATAGCCCCTCGATGCATTAGTAGGTCTCATGAGACAAAATAGATATGGACTTGGCCGAGGGATTTCACATTTTTAGATATGGTTTTGACCATGAAATTAATCATTTTTAGATGTATTGGTCAAGTCCTTGATGATATTTTTCATATTTATGCTTATACATTCCCTCATAATGATATTAGTAATTTATTATCCATATGAATATTAGACTAGTAGAATATCCATGGTTAAGCTTCTTTCTCATGTGAATTCTTATATGGAATTATTTATTCAGTTTTATCCTTGACACATCATGTTTAAGATTATATTCTAATGGAATGTGTTTTTATGCCTTATTGTTTATATTGTCTTTCATAGAATTACTTACACTTATTGAGCATCTGAGCTCATCCCTTTATTATGTTTTATTTTCCCCCAAGATATGAAGATAAATATTATGAATGACTTGTATGGTTAATCTAAGAGATTTTGAGTGTTAAAAATGGAGTTCCTACAATATTTTTTATTTCAGGTTGTAATGTAATGTTCACGTATGTAATATGGATTCAAAAAATACTAAATTGATCGGTCCTTTGGGATTCGAGTCTCATATCTATGCCAATGTAATAAAGTAAGGCACTGGCTCCAGGATACTGGGGTCGAGGTCTATACATTGAATACCATGAAGATAAATAGATTCATGATATGATATATAAAAGGTTATTTACTCTATATAAAATAAATAACTGGCGAATAAGGCATATCTCACAAAAATAAAAGTGAGATGGGAAAAGCCCTTACTTTATGCTTATTTTAGACGAACATTCTTTAAACTCCTGAATAATGATTTTAAGAGTGTTACTAAATTACTAAATAACCATATTAATATTTATTATATCATATATGATCATATTATATTATCTTATTACCTATTTTTTAACATTCTTTTATTATTTTTACTATTCCAGATGTTAATTTCCTAGTTTCTCAAATAAGTTTTGACTTGTTATTTGTTGTTCCTATTATTTAGATGATGGTTTCATCATATACATAATGTAAAAAATGATTTAAATATTATATATATTTTTTATAAGAAATTAAATTCACCATTCATAGGGACGGTAGGCCGTACGTACGCATGAACGATACTTTCATTTTTTTGTATTAAAAGAATGAAAAGAAAATGATATATATTTATATTATAATTTAAATATGATATTTATGTATTATATGTTTCATATTATAATTTAAACCACCCTTTATAAATTCCATGTATATATTGAACAAATCACGTCATTTTGTGGAGGTGGTAGTCCACACTTCCACAAACGATGTTATCATATTTACACAAAATGGAAAGTACAAAGGTACGAATTAGAAAATAATTAAAAAAGAATAAATACATATATATATATATATATAATATAAAAATAGAGTTTCCATAATAAATCCCAACCATGAAAGGTGGTAATTGAAAAATGAACAATTATCATTTCGTGAGGCGGTAGTTCGCTATACACTGAAACAATATGTTCTTTACCCATTAGATGGAATTGTGTGTAAGTTTAGGTTAAACCCTTAACATAAAAATATATCAATATATTGAGGATAATGGTGTTCATAGAAGCATTTAACAAAAAGAAATTAATTATTGGGTAAATAAATAAACGTAATGCGATCATTGAAGAACGTTACCTAATTTTCAAGTAACTCTTTTTGGATTATACCAAAAGGCTTATTTGGATGACTTTGTTCCCAAAGATATGCTTCTAGGATGAATATAAGGAAGTTGGGATATTATTTGGTCAGGTTTTGGTTGAGATAGAGGGCTCAACATGGCATGACAATGTGAGGGAGGAGGTTCCCTTTTATAATTATGGTGAGGGGTACTGTTGGAAAATCTCAAAATATTAAATTAATATAAATTCATTTTCTATTTAAAATGGATAAAAAGTGATTTATTTCAAATATAATATGATTATGGGTATAAATCATATCAAAAAAAATATTGGAAAATTTTAATTCACATTATTACCCTCATCTTTTGGATTTAACCCTTAGTTAAACCCTTTAACTCTTACCGTGAAAACATGGATTTTTACTCTTTAATGGTTAATATAGTTTCTATAAAATACCAAACAAAATCCAAATGAACAATTGTTTAAAGAAATTAACCTTATTCCAATAATTTTTCATAATTTCATTTTTCTATGAATTTGAAATCATTTAATAAAATAATATTTATTTAAAAATATCAACAATGTCAATTTTGACACTATTGAATACATTACTTTTTAAAAATAACATAACAAATTGATATATTAAAAAAATCAATTAAGTCAACCATAAAATATATAATTCATCCAAAAAATTTGTAGATGGTATCAATTATATCAAAATATATTTATTTTAATATTCTTAATAACATTTATTTGATTCTCTCATTAATTAAGTAATTATTGCATCATCATTTTGTCACCATTTAATTTAATTATTTATTTCCTAAAAATTATAAATATAATGTAGATAAAATTCTTATCTTTCCAATTAATATTTATAGATAAACATATATTTTTAATAACCATAATAAAAAATGTAATACTTATTAGAAACATGAGTAAGACATATAGGACTTTCCTTAGAATAAAATACCATAAAAGCCTTAAATTCATCCAAGTTTCTCCAAGAAGGAATAAAATCACCCCAAGGATGATTTGAGTTAAAAATTACTCATACAATAAAATTTGGACAAGTTTTAGTGTAATTTTATAATTTTATTTGTACTCTTAATTAACAGATTTACCCTTAACCGTGATAATTAAAATATTACTAAATTTACTATTCATATTCCTGAAAGAAATAAACCAATTTGCATAATTTGAAATCACTAATTCTAAATATTGAATCTATTTTTAAAAATTAAAAACATTTAATTTTCATTAATAAATTTAAAATTAATACTGTTGATGAGGTGAGAAAATGTGTTATTAATGTTTAAAACATGCAAAAGATTGAAACGTTTTTATATCAAAATTCAATGTGAAATTGATTTAAATGAAAGAAATTGTATTAAATGATAAAAAATATTCTAATTATACTTTAAAAATAATTTAAATTATAATTTAAAACTATAAATTATTTCTATGAAAAATGTTGTTTTCAATTGAAATTTAGTAATTTTCACTATTTATCAAAACATGAAACTTATCAGAGAAATACAAAAAATTCAACCAAAGTAAATTTTTATTTTATTATTTTAATTAATAGGTTTATTTTATCATATTTAATATATAAAAATGTCAAAAATAGGATTTAAAATATGTTTGCCATCAAAAGACGGTAAAACTGCCTTTATAAAAATATAGCTTTTTTATATGTAATATTGTTTTTATTCCTATCTTATGCCTCTCAAATATATTCAATGAATGTTAAAATTATTTTATTTAATATATAAAATTTATAAATTTCATTAATATCACTCACCAATTGTAATTATGTTATTTATTAGGGTAAAATATATTTGTGAACATAAAAATAGTTTAAAAAAACATTCTCAATATATTCAATTAGTTCATATATTAATTTATAAATAATTTTGTATCCAATTAATTCAACTAAATATTTCAATAAATTATTTAATACTATTCATAAAATCCAACTTAACAGCTAGTTTATATCATATTATATTAAATAATAATATTTTAATAATATAATGTTTTTCGGTAAAACTCAGCCTTGCATGTAACGCAAGTGAACTCATTGTTGTGTATAGAATGAAATTAAAATGGTGTTTTGTATAAATAAATATTGAAACAAAATTAAATTTGTTCAAAAATAAAAATATTGTAAATTCTTGGGGTGTTACACAATTGTTGTTTTATAAATTAAAAATTCTTAATCAAAGTGACTAATGCACATATTTTCAAACAATTTATTACCAACCACAACGTACCTTAAAGGATATATCATCATGATGTCTATTAAACATATCCCATGCTTCTTGCCTTATCAAGTGTGCATACATATGTGGTAGGTGTGATTTAATTTTTCATTCAACATCTTTGAGATGAAAGTTTGTTAGAATTGTACCAAATCCACTATGAGCCTTTCTAGAAAGAATTAATACAAATTTATTATGGGATTCATATAGTATAAATGCACTCTAAAATGGATAATGAAGAGTAAGTCAATGATTCATTATTTTATGTTATAGTAAAATAAAAAATTTATATCATAATGATACCATAATCTCTTCCCAAATCAGTGTATTAGGCATGGGCACAACCTGGTGCCATGAAGCTACATCAATCAACATGTGCTGCTGAGTGATGAGCCCAATGAAAGTACTAAACATGGACTTGTTGTGGTTAATAGGATGGCCACACACATTCCATATGACCATGAATTTTATTTCTTTTCTTTTAGTCTTAATAAATTTTACTAACAAATTCACACAACAACACTACTATATTTTATAAAACATTGGTTCTTATCTGTCTACCATTTCCTTAGGTTCAACATCATCTATATGTTATTCCCATGGACTTGTAACATCGAAATGTGCAGAAGGTCATTGTTCCTCTGCACTGGGAGCAACAACAGGTTGAGAAACCTACTGCTCCTTAACATTTGAAGCATCAAAATGTAAAAAATTAATTATCTATATAAATTTTTCAACATTTAATTTAAA
The DNA here is from genome assembly GCA_963277665.1 of Viscum album. Taxonomy (NCBI): domain Eukaryota; kingdom Viridiplantae; phylum Streptophyta; class Magnoliopsida; order Santalales; family Viscaceae; genus Viscum; species Viscum album. Next base: position 737,741,188 of record OY728146.1, on the reverse strand, counting down.
TTAAATAAATATAACAATGAATAGATAATAACATGAGGTAACATAATTTATATTACAAAGAAATACCACATGATTATTGAACTCTCTTTTTTTAAAGGTTGAACGGATTTAACCCCTCTATCAAGTTTCCAAATCCCTTCATTCTTGTATCCTATGACATATTAGACCCCATCTACATTGGGACCACTACGAAGTGATTGCGACATCCCAATGAAAGGTTTATCCTTAGTTGAATTTTCATCTGACCCTTCAGTGGGTTTGGTTAATAATAGAATAATTGACCCCTTTCAGTTTGTGGGATCTGGAACATAAAATACTTGTACTATCTATGACTCCATTATAAATGGTTCTTCTTTGCACTCATCCTTATTAAAATCCACTTTTATGAATCCCAATTCATTTATTTTAATAGCACTAATGTTATCAACCTACTTGTATTGAAAAATCGACACTTGTAATTTTGTATAATCCAAATCCCATATTTTTTTGATAATTCCAATGTATGACATATTTTCCTAAATTGGATTTCTATCCCTGGTACTAGATACATCCATATCTTTGGCCACAAGTGTAACTCCACTATTTTTCATGGTACTACCTTCACCATGTTCATTTGTATAGAACATATAAACAATAATTACATAACCATTATAATAATATACATGCACACTTAGTCCTATGGCTAGACTTCAATTTTTTTTGAAAATGAATCTATATTTTCATCTAACTTCTTAAAAATTTGGTGTTGAAACTATACACTAAACTATTTATTATTTGTATTTGATATCCATATTTAAACCCTTTATGTATTTAAATGCCTAATAATTTCTTTATGGTTTTAAACATATGGGTAAACCTCTAAACTATTATGAAAAATGTAAAACTGACCATGCTACCGATATTTAATAGTTATTGTGACAACATTTATTCTAGATATTCCTTCACCCACAATATGAATAGTGTGATAGGATTTTGGTAGACCAATTATTTCACAATAAATAGGCATTCAATATATAATTCAATAGATTCCTCAATAATATATCTCTCTACATCACAACCCTATGATTGGATTTGATTTTTTACATACCATTTCAAAATATTCATGTACCATTCAATAGGGTACATCCAACAATAATATACATGACCACATAGTTGAATCTCTCTCACCAAGTGAAGCATCAAGTGAACCATCATATCAAATAATGCTAGTAGGAAGAACATTCCCAATTCATATAATATGATGAAAATTTCCTTTTCTACAGTTAGTAATTTCACTGGGTATATTACTTTGATGCATATAGATTGGAAAAAGAAACAGAGCAATGTTAATTTATGAAGAACATTCTTGAAAAAAATGCAACATTAAACTACCGAAATTAGATTTTACATCAAAAAATTATAGTCATGTGTTTTCAGACCCATTAACTTTAAATTGGTCATTGACATGATATTCTTGATATTCTATGAGTACCCATCTAGATCCTTTACATCATTCAAGAAGTTTTAAAACTGATATATCTCTTATCTGGAAAGAGTGTAAGCACCTGGAGGAAGAAAAGTCCATTTTGACCCATCATTGGTGCCAACTCTTCCCATATTCCCATGTCAATCATGTCCAACCTAACCTTAATTCGATCCTTTTTTTCGAGTGTATTTATTTATGTTCTGATGAAACTATCACATACATTTTTTTTAACATGCCTAAAATTAAGAAAATTTATTATGTACAGATAATTTCATCATAGTAATTAAAAAAATAACCGATCTCTTTTTCCAATAGGTTTTCATATGTTTTTTTTGAAAAAGGTTTACCAAAAGTAGTGTTTATATATTATACTTTATCAAACAGGTGATCACCTATTAGTGGAGATAGTGTTGTACATTCTTCTAAACTCCCATTGAATGATGTATCCCAAGATCAGTACTTATGTCATTAGGTATAAATTTTTGATGTCCTAGAAACACAATATTTGATGAATGTTTCAACCTAATTGACTATGTACCTTGTTCATAAATGGGACACCCTTGAGTTCCTTTAATTCCATATCCTAAAAAATGTACATATGAATGAAAGTCATTTATGATATCGTACAATTGGATCTTAATGTGAAATATTCATTTCTATAAGCATCTTACAACATAACACATGAATCCCATAATAATTTCAAATCTTCAATCAATAGAGGAAAAGAAACATCAATATCGTTACCCAGTTTTTTTGGTCCTAATATAACCATATATAACATAATGTATTTTCATTTAAAACATAACCATGGTGGAAAGTTATAATTTACCAAAATAAACATCCATGTACAATGCGTGCTATTTTGAAAACAAAAAATGATTCACTCCATCAATAGATAGTACAAGATGATGTTTTTTTGGGATCATTTTCAAATAACAAGTATTCTTGATCAATCTTATTCAACTGGGGAGAGTCTTATGCATGAAAAAGTTTCCTATATTTATTTCTGGTATCTACATGCCACATCAATTGTCTTACAGTCTCATGACTTCCATATAAGAAACTAAACCTCGAAATGATTGGAAATTACCACACAACTTTTATAAGACCCGATTAATCTTTATTTTATCTAGAAGCACCACACATTGGTCATTCTTTAAGTGATTTTTGGTCTTTTAGAAATAGTATACAGTCATTTATACATGCATGTATTCTTTCAAATATCATACCCATTGAAACTAGAATTAGTTTAGCATCATATGTTCGGATTGGAAGCTCATTATCTTCAGGGAGTATATCATTCAAGAGAGCAAGTAGTTTAGTAAAAATTGAGTAACTCCATCCATTATTTAATTTTAAATTATATATCTTTATTATGACTAATAATTCTTTTTATTTAGTTCAACCAGTATAAAATGGTGTCTTTGCACAATGCTTTAACTTCTCAATTTTTTTTGGACAATCATGTAGTTCATCTTCAATATTCATTGTCATTTCCTCAATATTATCATCATCATCATTCAAACATGTAGTCACATCCTCAATATAGTTTTCTTCATTATCCAAAAATTTAATCTTATCAGATGATTCATAATATTCACTAGTGTTATCCTATTCACCAGTTACATTCACCTTTTCCCTATGTTTAGTCCAAAATCTATATATATGATCTATTCCATGACAGATCAATTGGTATTCCAATATATCTAGACTAACTAGCCTTGAATAAAAATAGTTTAGAAACATAAAAAGTATTTGGGAAGGGTCATATGCATGATCTTTTTCAAACTAGATGAACTCTTTCACCCCATCTTCATACTCTTTTTCCATGTGATTGGAATCTATCCATTTTAAATTCATATCCATCCTATTTGATTTGGTAATATTAATATTTAACAAAATAAATAAATACAAAAAATGGGTATTTCAAATATGGGGAACCCAAAATTTGAAAAGGAAAATGATTTTGGTCTCAGTATTGAATTTAAGTGACTAAAGTGAAAATCTAATTCAATTGGGTGATACATGAAATTAATTCAATGTACATATTAATATAGGAATCCAATTATAGAATAAACAACTTGATATATAGGCGTGTTATAAACAATGGTACTTGGTATTCCTAACACTTATACAATTATCATTGTTGTATCTTTACCACTATAATATTTATTGTAAAAACATAGTTATCATTTTTGGTAATAAGTATTTTTCATTGATATATTATCCAATCATTAGAGTTGATGATATCAATGTTGTCTAACATTTCATAATTTAAATCAATAATATTTTTATTTAGTTCTACCCCAGAAGGTTCATCAAATACCTGTAAATAATTATTTAGTAATGAATAAAGTTGTTATTATTTTAAATAAAAAATTACAATAAATTACTAATAAGATATGATTATTGTTAACTAATGTGATATTAATTATTAATCAGTTAAAAAATATGAAATTACTAATTAATACTAATTATTATTAATTAAAATAGTTATAATAATTTTTAATTATCTTAATAATAATTAATTATGACCAATGATTACTAATTATTATTAATTATAAATTATAATAATTATAATAATTTGGACGTTGGTGTATCACCTTAATTGGTAAGGAGTACTTTTATATTGTTTTCTTTTCAAATTAATCCAAGACCAAAGATGAAGGCTTCATTAGTGTCTCTCTTAACCCAATATGGCTTCAAATTCAATATTGGGATCCTGTTTTTGATCAAATTCTAGCCAAAAAGTTGGTCACAAAAACTTTGCTTCATATTCGTGGAATTAGATGGTTTTTATTTCTCCCATAGATCTTATGGTATACCACTTCATCTGTTGGTGATCCTTTAAAGTTTGATAGGGAGACTGAACATTCATGTTATGGGAACTTTTCTAGAATTCTAGTTTAAGTTGATATGTATTATCCTATAATCAAGAGTGTTATTCTTATTTATTCTCAGTTTAGGATGGAATTGAAAATTGAAGATGAGGGAGTTCCGAATATCTATTTTCAATGAAAATGTATCGGGTATGTGGCTAAAAAATGTTGCAAGAACTTGGTGTGTTCTTATTATAAGATATTTGGGAACTCAAATAATTTTCTTAGGTACAAGATGAAGGAACATGATCTTGTTAAAGGGAACTAGATGGTGGGAATTCAAAAAATAGAAATTGGGAACATTGTTTCATCATATGATTCAGCTCTTATGTAGGGAAATACGGCTACTCATTTGAGTAGGTACCAAGATGTCTGTTTGCAAGTGAGGAGGAGGATCACTATGATTATTTCCGAACTGTTGTTCATCACAATACTCAGGAGGTTGGGGATTATCAGTGTGATATTTTATTATGAGGTTTTCCTAGATTTAGTTGATATTATGGATGTTATTTTTATGAATTCAAGAAATAGAAAGGGGATGTTTTTTTCCTTCCCTTACTTGCAAGAATGATATTTTCTGTGGGACTTTTGGAAGTGATAAATTTTCTGAAAATAAGATCATAGAAACAAAATCATCTACAACCCTTTATACTTATATTAATTTGGGCTCTATCAATGGGAATAAAAGTTCCTAGGGGAATGTTAAGATCACCCCTTGTGCTAGTCCATAAGGTGTTACTCATGACCAAATTTCGGATGCTGTGAAGGGAACAAATGTGGGTGTCTTCAATGATCAAACTTATACTGATCATGAAAATGTGACTATGCATTGGTCCCTGTTTAAAGGAAAGAAAAAAAAATTTGGATGAAGATGGATTTCAATTGGTTATCTCTGAAAAATACAAAATACATGAGCCATAATTGCAGACTACATCGTAGGTTGTCAAAAGCATAAGTGATGATGGTTTTGGGAGTGTGGAGTGGTCCTATCTGCCTCATCTTAATGATCTGATGAAAAATTCACATGTTTCTTTTGGAATGGACTCACATAAGTAATGATATATTTCATGAGAAAACAATTCTTATATCACACCTCTAGAGGACTAGGATGGTGAAGGACCAATTGCATGCCTCAACGAGGAGGCGACGAAATGGTATTTATAAAAACATGAAGTTACATTTTCTACAATGGAGCTGAATGTGTTTGGTTTCAATGACTATGTAGCAGTGCATAAGTTGTTATCCATTAACTTTGAAGATGGACTCCAATATAATCTAGAAATTGACTTTTGGGATTTATCTTTGAAATCCAAGACCTGCTCCACTCAGTGGGGTTCATCTGAATCCTAATCGGACGAAGAATGTGAGGCCCCACAAAGGGTCAAGACATGGAAGAGAGTATGTCATCCAAAGGGCACATGAAGGTATCCTAGATATTTGGGATTTATAATGAATTGAATAGAACAAATTTTTATTAGGATTCTCTTACTTTGATGTCGGTGTTTTATGCCTTGTATGACTTGCTTCTTTCTCTCCCTATACACTTTTATTTCCATAATAAATTTTGGGGTCAAGGATTTGAATTATATATATATATATATTTATATAAACAAATAAATAATTTCAATTATAAATACAATAACTATATTTATTATTTAAATATATTTATTATAATTTTATAATTATTTAAATATAAATATTTATTTATAAAAATAATTATAAATAAATATATTTAAAAAGTATTTATATATAATTATGAATATAATACATAAATATATTATTTAAATATATTTATTATAATTTTATAATTATTTAAATATTTATTTATTTATAATTATAATTATATATAAATATATTTAAAAAGTATTTATATATAATTATATATATATATATATATTTATTAAAATATAAATATATATATTTTTAAAATTATAATAAACATATTTATTATTTAAATAATTTTATTATGATTTTATAATTATTTAAAAATATATTTATTTTTCTATAATTACTTGAAACAATGAGAATCATGGGTTTTATGCCATGATACCAAAATTTATTAAAAAAACCAAATATAAATTACAAAGGAGATGGGAATGAGAAGCAATGACAGACCACTTCCACAAAACCAAACAAACAACAAGAGAAGAGTTTATCTTGTGTGCTGAGACCAACCACCATCCATACTTCTTGGACGACGACCTATCTTCCTAGTTTTAGGCTATTTCCTTGTCTTTTCATCATATTGAGGGTCATCTAGTCAGATGTAATCCTCAAGTGTATGAGGATCATGAACACCAACCTTGCTTGAGACCTCTGGTAATAAAATATCAGAGCTGCTCTTTGAAGCAACATCCACAATGATAGATGATTTTCCGCCAACACAGGGCATTCCATGAGCACTACTAAACTACTCAAGAAAAACATCCCTTCTTTTTATATCTCTTTAAAATATCAAGTAAACTGAGTGGTTTCTCAATTACCTCCTGAGTTAATGGGGATTCACCCTTCTCATTAGAAAAATAAATTCCATTTACATCAAAAAAATTACTTCCATCAAAAATCCCATTCTCCTTAGAATTGGGTGTCTTCACCATAATAGTAGGATATGGGATTTGAACCTGTGTAGTAGCAGATGAACACCTATTTTTTGAAACAACACAGACTATCTTAACTTTACATTTTCCCTTAGAAATCCATTTCTCTAGCTGCAATTCCTGATCAGTCTCAAGTTTCACATTCCTATATTCATCCTCACTCACAAAACCTTTGAGACGACCATCCTTGATAGGATTTACTTCAATATGACCCTCCTCCCTAGCAACAAGTTCCACCTAGGATCCTTTACCATGATCCAAAGGTGCATGGAAGACATCCATGTTCCTCGAAACAGAACAAACAATATACTATCCATTGGCTTACAAAACACCTTTAGGTATTCCATATCTCCAGTAAAAGCCATCATTATCTTCATCCAAGCCATGTACCAGGGCATCCTGAAATGAAGGCCCAATAGAAGAATTAATCCCCTCATTAGACAGGCCTAGAACCATCATTCCAACCCATGAAGGAATCAGTATAGAAGAGGTAACATGTGATGGGATATATCTCTTCTCAATAGTAGGCTTGGAGGTAGCAACATGCTAGCATATTATGCCTTTAAAAGTGCTAAAAATTGGTTTTATAAGTGCTAAAAAAGCACTGATAATCTGAGCGATGTGAAAATCCAAACTTTATCTATGCTAGAAAAAAGCACTAATAAATGGTTCATTTAACACTATTTTTTAGAGTTGATAAAGGATTATTTTATTAGTGATAAAAAATCATTGATAAAGACTGAATTTATCAGAATTTTTAGTACTGATAAAGAAATATTTTATCAGAATTTTTTGAAGTGCTAATTTTTTTTGAAAAAACTATTTTTTCATGATCAACACTAAAAAAGAGTTGATAATCTGAGCAATGTTAGAAGACACAATTTATCTATGATAGGAAAAAATCACTGATAAATAGGTTATTTATCTCTATTTATTTATTTCTGATAAACATTTCCTTTATTAGTTCTATGAAAACATTGATAAAGAGTGACTTTATTAGCATTGTTTTTAGTGTTGAAAAAGACAACCTTTATCAGCGCCTTTTTCTAGCATGGAAAAAATTAGGGAAAAATTATTTCTTTCATTCTCACCTTTATAAGCACTTGTGAGCCCATTTATAAGGGCTATATATTTCCCCAAAAACCCCTCACCACTCTCACATTAACCCCCTTTAACAACGGTTGTTACCACTCTTTTTATGTGCTAGAAATCTGCCCACCCACTTGTGTTTGTATAGACATGAACCTGTGACCTGTTTCTACAATTCATACCCCTTTACCACTACCTTAACTTGTTTTGTTCTATATTTTATGATATTTATATTCATTTACAAATGAAGAATCTTTTTTTGTTAAATTTGTTTAAATAAACTTTTTGTATTTGTTGACAACTAACCTTTTTGTATAAGAATGTTTTTGTTATCTGAGAATTAGATCCAATCCATTGATAAAAGAATCAAATCCATCTTCATTGTATTCATCCCATTAGATATAAAATAATTAGAGGTGGAAATTATTGTTTATTGGAAGATTCATTTTTTATAATTAGATAAAGAAAGAAGTTGCTGAAGGAAGAAGTTGTATTGTTGCTGAAGAGGTTTGTTGAAGAAAGTGAAGTTAGGAGTTATAAACTATTCATACTTTCAAGAAAAAGTTAGATGATAATTCAAATGGTGGAAATGTATTTTTTTTCCAAACTCTACCTTGGTTCTGTGTTGAGTGTGGGATTCAAGGGCACTCTATGGAAGTTTTCCAGCAATGCCTTTCGAAGATCCGTAGGTCCGTTCTGGGGGTGTCAACGGTCAAAGAGGCTAGCCCACATGGTTTGTTGGAGGGGAGGGTACAAGTTAACATTGGGGAAAAAGTATGTTCGAATTAAAATCTTCTATCCCACATTACTGGATCTTTTTACATGGTCATCCCTAGGGAGACCACTTCATTAGCTTTATTATTGGTCTATGATGAGGTCCAAGATATGATTTTTTGGTCCCCTAAGGCTAACCTTATTGAGAGGCCTCTTTCATCGGCACCTGCTCCTCTTTCTTCTTCATTGGTTTCTTGGAACCAGTGCAACCTATTAGCTTGTATCTATCCTCACCCTTATAAAGCACTGGAGTCCCCACCTTCATCTTTATAGATCTCTACCCAGCTTTCCCTAGACATTTTATGGAATTCTCTCCTCAACCGCTCTGGAGGAGTTGTTCCCTCCAAGGATAGTTTTGTAGAAAGGAAAGACTCATGAGGGTGTGGTGAAGGAGTTGCGGGCTTCTCCTCAAAGATTTTTACTAGTTTCCTTACTTCAGGAAGATAAGAATTTTGGTTCCCCTCCATCTTCATCGAATAATAGGTTGTAGATACTTGATAATTGGGATGGGTCGCTCAAGAAAAAGACCCTTACCACAAAGAGGTTAAGTTGGTCAAAAGGAGTGTCTGGACCGGTCACTCGATCAAAGTAAAATGAATCAGAGAGCCTAGATCCTTTCTAGAACATAGGTATCTCCGACCAGAAGGCTAGAATGGTTATCTTGTAATGATATCCTTTATTATTTGTAATTCCTGAGGTCTGGGGGTGCAGGAAAAAAGAGCGTTCATTAACTCTGAGCCCAGAAAGTTTCGATCCTCTTTGGTTGTTATCCTGAAGCCAATGCAGAACCCAAGTAGGCTATTCCCCTTCTCTAGAAGTTTGGGGTGCATGGGGTGCATTCATGGGTATCATGTGAATAGAAATATTTGGATTTTTTGGAAGCGTAACATTCAAGTGGAGTTGGTTATCTAGACAGAACAGTGTATTAATTCCTAGATTTCAGTGGGGGGGGGGTATAGAGTTTTTATTCTTTTTTTTATGTTATAATGTTTATTAGGGAGCCGCTCTGTGGAGTTTCCTATAGTCCTTTAATTCGGGGGTCTTGCCTTGGTTTATTTGAGGCATATTCAACACTATTGTGGACATTTCAGAGAAAAGTGGTGGGTTGGAGATATTTAACAGTGGCATGAATGATTTCCAAAACTTCTTAGGAAGGAAAGGTCTTAAGGATATGGGGTTTGAGGGTAATAAGTTAACATGGTGAAATAACCGCAAAGACCTAATCATATATGGATATGTATTGATAGATTCCTGACTAATCTCCATGGATTGGATTATTATGGGCCGACGTTAGTGAAATATTTATTACGGTATCTCTCGGACCATGCTCCGCTACTAGTGGATCTCAAAAAGACAGAGCTAGGAACTATTGCCTTATTTTATTCATCTTATTGGAATCAGGAGGAAGGATTCATGGAAATAGTGAGGTTTTCGTGGAATGGGTAGGAGGAGGGGAGGTCCTGGGTTGGCATGTCCAATCGGTTAAGGCAACTTAAGGACATCCAAGTTTTGTTGGCTAAGAGGACCTTGGAAGAATTTTATGAGGATAGGCAGAAATAGGAAATTGAATCCATTGATGTGGATCTATAGGACAGGTGGGACATGATCACTTTCGTTATGCTGTGTGATAAGAGAGTGGAACTGGTAGAAAAAATATTGGAAATGGAATGGAGCAATAAACAAAGATCCCATTTGAACTGGATTGAAGAGGGAGATCAGAACATGAAATTCTTCCAGGCCTTCCTGGAGGAGAAAAAAAGTATGAAAGTGAACCTTATTATGGGTGATGGATCCTTTAGGTAACATGTGGATGTGGATGGTAAAATGGATCTTTAACACTTTGAGGGACAGTTGGTAGGACCAAGTGCCACTGGGGATGTTTCCTCCTGCTCGGTGGAGTTAGAGGAGGGTTTTTTGGAGCGCATATCTCGGCTGTTGAATTGCTCAAATAAAATCCTTTTAACTATGTTACCAAAGGTTAAGGAGATGAATGAGACCATGTCCAAGATGTTGCAGGACATTTCCCTTTGTCCGGATTGCTTTCCTGGGGTCTTCTACATGGAAGCTTGGGAAGTTGTGGGTGTCCATGTGGTTAAGGCCATCCAAGATTTTTTTCAAGGTGGATCCCTTCCTAGAATCACTTGTGCCTCAAGAGTGATCCTTGTTCGAAAGATCAAGTAACCCTCAAGTATCAATCACTATAGTGCCTTCTACGTTTGTAAAGTATCCTATAAAATATGGCTAGTATTATCGCCAGAAGGAAGAAGAGTTTCATCCCAAAGAGGGTGTCTAAAGAACAACATGGATTTATTAAAGGCAAGAGTATCCGGGGGGAAATTAAAATTACTAATGAAATGGTTCTGGATATTAACCAAAGATCCATGGGTTATAATTTCATCATTCAAGCCGACATCGAAAAAGCTTAAAAAAAATTGAGTCGAGTTTTATTATTTGTGTTTTGAGGAAACCTGGTTTTCATGAGTGGGTCTAGGACCTCTATTTTAGGTGTTTCTATTCCCCTTGTACATATATTTCCTTTATGGGGAAAGGCTTTGGGTTTTTCAAAAGTGTGAGTGGTTTCTATCAAGGTGATCCTCTATCTCCTTATCTTTTTATTCTTGCACAAGAGGCGCTGTCCAAGAATCTTCATAGTACCATGCAGGAAAGAAGATTTCTTCCATTTCCTACTCACATGGGAAGTGTTATTGTCTCCCACCTATTTTTTTTAGATGACATATTAATTTTTGTTAATGGAAGGAGAAGATCGCTGCATAGTTTCTTGGATTTCATGTCCACCTATTGTGGTTTTATTGGGAAACACATTAATTCAAGAAATATCCTTGTTTTTATTTAAAATAAATGTTTTGGCATTTGATGTAGCTAAATTTAAACTCTTATGGGGATGAAATAAGGGAAATTTCCAATTAACTATATTGGAACCCCTGTTTCCTTTGGATTCATCAAGAAGAGCTATTTTGACGATATCACCAATAGGATGCTAGGAAGAATTCATAATTGGAATAAAAAACACTTGTCTTTTTGTGGACATGTAGCATTGATTAACAGTGTGTTAACACCCATCCCCATGCATATTATGTCAACCATTTCACCACAATAAGGTACAATCGATAGGATGGAGAAGGTTATGATAGAATTTCTATGGGATGCTAATTCTATTGGGCTCTGTCACTCGGCCTCCTGGAAATGCATGGTTAGGGCTATTGATGAAGGCTATGTGGGTTTACAGGACATCAATGAGACCCTAAAAGTCTTGAAATTGCATCATTCATGGGTTATCATTGAAGGTGATTCATTATGGGCATCCTTCTTCAGAGAAAGGTATGGTAACCAGTGGGAGGGTGGAGAGGCTCGAAGAGGTATACCCTGTCAATTGGCACGGTGTTTGTTTCCCATGATGGAGGAGTTGCAGGGTTATTCTCAATGGATAGTGGGGCAAGGGGAGATCAACTTATGGACTGAGAATTTGGTGGGGGAGAGGCTATTATATCATGGATTCCCAACCCCATGTTGTTCCTTCAGGGAAGTGAGTGAGTACCCAGGTGTGGTTTGGCTTATTTTATCCCAAGAGTAGTAGGCGGTGTTTGGTAACATTATCTTAAATGATGAGGCTGATAGATGTTGTTTCATGGGTTTGAGTGCTGTTATTTTCTCAGCTCATGATTACATTAATCATCTTCATGCAGGGGAGAAGAAGGATACGTGGGTAGGAAAGTTATGGAACAATGAGCTCCCCACCAATCTGAAATTTATGGTCTGACATTTAAGGAAATAGAAAATTCCAACCGATGAGAATGTCCAAAGGAGGGGAATCCAGTTTGCATCCTACTGTTTTTTTTGTACCTATCCAAATACTAAAAAAATTGTGCACCTTTTATTTTAGAGAAAATGGGATTCTTACCTGTGGTACTCTTTCTGTCAATAGGTCTCCATCAACGAGGGGCATATCTCATTACATGATATCATTGTGCCTTAGCTTCATGGATTGGATCAGAATGGAAGCGAGCTCAAGGTGTGGGGTTCCATTTTTACATCTATTTATTGGACTATATGGGAAACTCATAACCAGGATAGACTGGGGCACAACTTCTCTCTTGAATTTATGTTGATGAGGATATGTTCGAGGTTAGTGGAACTAGAATACCTTATTAAAGGGGGAAAAAGTTGATATCTGACTTTAGGTTGCTAAATAGGACCTTCTTAGTGGACTTTCCTATGGGGAGATGGACTAATTCATAAACTCCTCAAAATGGATTGAATCTTAATGTTGATGGAACTTTACTGAGTGGACATATGCGCAGTGGGGGGTTTATTAGAGATTCGTTGGGCTCTGTTTGTTTTGGGGTCAGTTATTTTTATGGTTAGGGCTGTTCGTTGGGGGTGGAAGTTAGGGCACTTCATTTTGACCTCAGGTTGTGTAATGGGTTTGGAATTCAGGTGATGGATATTGAGTCAGACTCTGAATTTTTATTCAGAATTCTATAGGGTAAATTCAGATCTACTTGGAAGTGGGCCTACCTATTTAGAAGTTGTACGTTGGACACTAATAGCGGCTAGTGGGTATGGAACATTTGGATAAAAGAAAACTAATCAGCTGATGCGCTTGCGTGAGTGGGGAATCTGAATGAAAGTCTCATTATTTTTGATAGTTTGGGATATCTTCTGTTGAAATGTAAAAGTTTTGTTCCAGGGGATTCTTTGGTGATTAACCATTTTCGTCCTCCTTGAGATTCCTTCTACATCCCTATGGGTAATGCAACCCCTATTTTAATAAAAAATTAAATTTCATTTTGTCAAATAAATAAACAAAAAATCATATTGTACTAATTATGAAAAAGACACAAAAATAAAATTTCAAATGTTTTGTGAAGTGTTGAGGTTTTAAAACTTGAAATTAATTTTTTCATAAATCTTAGAGAAATCTAATGAGGTTTGAATATGTCAAAGTAAAAGTTTAAATGCGAAATATCTTCAGAGATTTTGAAATTTGAGGAAGCAGGGAAAGTTTTCAAGTTTCCTATTTTTTTTGAGTTGCTTATAAATACTTGATCATATCATTTGTTCATAGTAGAACCTCCATTCAAGTGAAAAAGGTACATCACTAAAGAAATCAAGTGAAAGTCATTTCCAACTAGAGACATTGTGAGGAGGATCAAACCATTGAATGTATGTTTACCGGATTGACCAAGATCCTATTGAGAAGATCACATTGAGTTGATTATAGTGAGAAGATCATATTGAGTTGATCACATTGAGAAGATCATATTGATTCGATCAGACTGAGAAAGATCATATTGATCATTTGAGCTATGTTTGGGTTTTTCAGATTGATAATGGGTTCATCGTATTGAGTACATTGTATTGAGAGAATCAGATCTAGACTCATCGTACTGATAGAATCAGATCCAGACTCATTTTATTGAAAGAATAACGTCTAGACTCATCAGATTGTGAGAATCAGATCCAACCAAATTGGACTGAGGATTCAGACTAAGCAATTGTGGAGTAGTTTCAAAAAAGTATTTATTATTTTTGTTAGATCAATTTTTTATAAGAAAAAATTTTAAACATATGGTAGTTAGTTTAATCTTTTTTTTTCGGGAGATAGAAGGTGTCTAATGGTATTTTTCACAAGTTGTATTCACCTTTTCATAATAGTGGATTTCCATAGACCCATGGGAGTGACTATGGAAATGATGTAGGTTCTCACATTAAGGAAAAACCTTATAAATCTTATGTGATTTACTTTATTTCTTACTTTTTCACACAAGATTATTTATTAAAAGTTGATAAGGAATTAAATCTTAACAGGTTTAGGGGTTATGTTTTGAAAATTATTGAAACTTATAAAAATAGAATAACTAATTCAACCCCATTATCAGTTGTTATTAGATCCTTTGGAACTTCAATTGGTATTAGAGGGAGGTTACCTTATTGAATCGTCTTTATGGATAATATCAATTCTATCAACAATAGAGGAATTACTACATTTTATGGAAAAACTTATTATGGATGGATAAATAAGATGATTCCTTTTCTCCTATATCTTGGCTTGGAATTTGTTGATGTTTTTACTATTGGGTTTCCACTTATTGGAAAAGATTCCCCAATGACCTTTGCTGATAAAAAAATATAAAAATTGATGAAATGTGTAGAAATTCTATTCTCATGTCCTTATTAGAAAAATGTTTATCAAAAGGTGATGGGTCTCAAAACACCAAAAAGTATGTGGGACAAGATGGAAAGTATTCCTGAAGGAAATAAAAAAGTTAAGGAATAAAAGATAAAAATATGGAATATTAAGTATGAATACATCAAAATGAGAGATGAAGAATCAACTGATGAATATTTCACCAGAATAAATGAATTTTTTTGCAACATTAGAGCATTCAGATATATCTTGGAAGATTATTATATTGTAAAGAAAATTATGAGAAACTCTCTAGATAAGTTTGAATCTAAAATTTCTTCTTTATAAGATAAGGATGATTTATCTCTTGATTAATTGCATAACTTTATTATTGCTTATGAAATGAGGAATGCAATAGTGTTTAAAAATAAGATGAAATAAGAAATTTATTTTGAAGCTATGAGAAAGATAAAGATCTATGATTTTGAAGAAGCTGATCTATATGAGTCCAAAGATAAAGTGGATGATGATTTTAATGAAAAAAAATCATGTCTGTTATATCTAACAACTATCAAAGAGGAATAAGATGTTATGGAGGTAAAATTTATCTTAAATGTTTTGAGTGTGGTGGAATCAGAAACTATCTATTAATTTCCCTAATAAGAATGTTAGAGAATATAGATATGATTCTGATAAAAAACCTCAATGGAAGAAGTGAAAAAAATGATAAAAAAGAAAAGTATTTCAATAGATACAAGAGGAATTTTACTAAAAAAAGAAACATGTCGATTAATAAAGTTGAATCTAACTCAACTGACAAAAATTCTTCTAAAGATGAATTTTTAAAACAATTCAGAACATGCATTTAAAAATTTGATAAAACAAAAGATTCCTTAGAGAGTGAAGAATTTGGTAAAGAATCTTAGAGAGAGTATCATATTAGAATATAAAATTTTCATGTCTTGATCAAAACAAAACTCATAAGAAATAAATTAGACTAATGAAGAAATATTGTGAAGAATTTTATGATGGAAGAAAAGATATCATAATGCAGGAGGATGAATATATTCAAGAGATTTTTTGTTACAAATTTATAATTTTTGAACATGGAAAGATGATTGAAGATCTTAGTAAGAATCTAAAATCTATGGAAGAATAGATTAACAATATTCAATAAAAAATTCTTATGTCTGAAACTACCGTGAGTAAGGTGAATGAAAACTTTAGCCAAGCTTCAGAAGTAAAAGCTGAGACTTGTAAATATGTTGATAAGGAAAAATACGAGAAGCAGGTGAAATCATCTATTAACAAAAATACTGTTTTATCTAATTATTTTAACATTCTATGTTCCAAAAAAATTATTGGGAAATATTGGGGGGTGAAAGGATGTGAGAAACCTCTAAAATATACCAAAGTAGATAACCCACTCAAAATAAAATACAATCCACATCATGAGTATGTTAGAACTAAAATAAGTTACCAACCTCAATATAGTTTCAATAGAGAAATATATTATTTAAATATAAAATCAATATTTTAGGGTTATTTTTACTGTTTTAGAATCTATGGCCACATGGATTATAATTTTCGGAACAACGTATCTTTACATGTAATTATGTTTGAGAAAAGTGGATGAAATAGTGAAAGTAGAATCAGAAAATTTCCTAACTTAAAGAAAGTTGAAAAATTAATTCCCAAGATGTTCAAAAAATACCAACAATAAATAAAATTGAATTTATAGAGGATGTTTATGGAAGATGTGGTGAGGTTGGTCATAATGCAAAAATATTTTTGGCTCTCTTTCGAGAAAATGTTTCTTATGATAGAAAACAAATAAAGTTGAAATGAATAAAGTTGAGGAAAGAGTTTTGTTGTTGAGACAAATTTGAAATCAATTAAAAGGAATAAACCATGTATAATTGATAGTGGGTTTTCTTCACATATGATAGGTGATAGAAAAAAAATTGAAACATATTAAAGTTCATGACATAAGAGCATTTAACTTTGGTAATAATAGTTCACTAAAAATCATAGGAATCTAAATGGCTGAGATTGAAGTCGAAAAGTTGAAATCTAAGGAATTTTTATTTGTTGATGGGATAAAATATAACTTACTTAGTGTAAGTCAAATTTTTGATGATGGAAAAGAATTTTTTTTATAAATTTTTTTTATCATCAAAAGTGTGAAAGATAGAAATGTTATTTCAAAATGAGAAAGAACCAGTAGAAATATCTTTCAAATTTATAGAATTCAATAACTCATATTACTTGGGTGAAGAAGATAAAAAAAAATTTTGGTAGTGAAGACTTGGGGACCTTGGATAGAAAATTAATTTTTTTTCTTCTGAAGTTGATGCAATTCAAAACATTCCATAATTGAAAATAAGAGAAGAAAATGTTCGTATAACTTGTCAAAAAGGGAAGATGACAAACAAAAGTCATAAAAGAGTTTAGATTCAATCTACCAGACCACATGAACTTATTTATTCAGATTTATGTGGGCTGACGAGACATCAATAAAAAAAGTATATTTATACTTTATCACTTTTATTAATGATTTCACTCAAATGACAAAAATAATTCTTATTAAGCATAAGTCAGAAGCTATTAAAAGGTTCAAATTATCCCGAAAAGATGTTGAGAAAGAAATGGGGTTTTCTATAAAAAGGATAAGAATAGATAATGATACCAAATTAACAAGAAATACTTTTGAATATTATATGAGAAATCATGGTATCAAACATCAATATAGTTCTCTATATACTCCACAACAAAATGGAACATCAGAAAGAAATAAATAATAGAAGTTTGGTGGAAATGAGAAGAAGTATGTTAGCAGAAAACAAATTTTCAATGTTATATTAGAGATAAGCAGTTAGTACTACTGTACATGTCCAAAATAGATGTTTGTTGAGACAGGAAATGAACATAACTCCTTATGAAATGTGGCATAACAGAAAAACCTTCATCGAAACAATTCTACATTTTTAGAAGTCCATGTTTTCTCAAAATAAAAAATATGGATTTGGGAAAGTTTGATTAGAAAGCTGGGGAAGGAACTTTTATGGGTTATTCACCAAGTGGAAGAAGTTAAAATTTTTAGAATAAATGTTTATAGAAGTTAGTGGACTCATATGTTGTGAAAGTAATTAAAAATAGAAATTACTTAACAAAAGTTGTCGATAATGTTGAGGAGGATAAAATGGAGAATTACAACAATAGTGAATGTAATTCAAAACATCGTTATCAAGATTCAGATAATTCATGTGGTGAGGAAAGCCAATCTGGGAGATAAACTTTGAAATTTCCTACCTTACAAAGACATGTTGAGTACAAAAACATTATTAGGAATCAAAAGGCTCTGATTCAGACCAGATGAAAGTTGAGATTATATAAATAGACTTCACTTATCTCAAAAGTTGAATCTGAATTTGTTTTAGAGGATATTAAACATAAATAATGGGTGGATTCTATAAATGAAGAGTCAGATCATATTGAGAATAATGAAACATGGTAAATTGTTCCAAGTCTATAAAATAAAAATTTTACCTGAACAAAGTGGGTTTATAGAAACAAATTTAATAACATGGATAATTTTAAAGAAACAAAAAATGGATTGTTTGTAAAGGATATGAACAGGTGGAAGGTGTGGATTTTGATGAAAAATTTTACCACATTTCAAGGATAGAAACTATTTGAATGTTTCTTATAGTGGATGCTCATTAGAATTACTTAGTTTATTAAATGAATGTAAACTCATATTTCTTGAATGGTGAGGTTGAGGAAGAAGTTTACATTGAACAAACTTGTGGGTTTATACTATATGAGGATGAAAAAAATATTTGTATATTGAAGAAAGATTTTTATGGGATGAAATAAGATCCATGTATTTGGTGTTCTATACATTAAAATTGTTTTAAAATGTTAGAATTTTATAAAATAAAAGATGATAAAAACTTATATGTGAAAGATGTTGACTTGAGAACTCTAATTTCAATTGTTTATATGGATGTTTTACTTTTTGTTGGTCATAGAGAATATATCTGTAATAAAGTTGATGAAGAAATGAAGAAGAATTTTAAAATTTAAATTTTGGGAGAATTAAATTTATTCCTTGGATTATAAGTTCATCAAAAGTAAAAATACATTTTCTTATCTCAAGAAAAGTATGCCAGAGAATTGTTAAATAAGTTTGGAATAGTAGAATCCAAAGAAGTTTCTACTCCTATTTCAGTGAGCACAAAGTTAAGTAAATATGAATATGAAATAAGTGTAAATTAGAAAGACTTTCAGAAGATGATAGAAAGTCTTATTTACCTTACAACCTTAAGGTATGATATTTTTTATGATGTTACTTTGTGTGTTAAGTGTCAAAGTAATTTGAAATAATCACATATATTGGAAAAAAAGAGGATTTTTAGATATTTCAAAGGAATAACTTCACATGGGTTTTTATACAAAAGAAATAGTGAGATAAAGTTTCATGGTTATACTGATGCTGATTGGGATGAATATTGTAATTATAGAAAATCAACCTCAGGAGGAAAATTTTTCTTGGGTGAATATTGTGAGAGTTTTCATAGTAATAAAAAAAGTTCAGTAACTTTGAGAATATCTGAATCCTAATATGTTGCACCTACTCAAGATTGTACTCAAATGTTATGGATGCAAGTTTAGCTGAAAGATTTGAAAGTAAAAGTTTATAAACCATTTAATATACTTTGTGATAATTAGGGTGCAATTGATATTTCTAAAATACTATCCAACATTGAAGATCAAAGCACACTGATATAAATTTTCACTTTATAAAATAGAAAGTTGATGCTGGAGTTGTTTTTCTGGAATACATTTCAACAATGTATTAGATTGCTGATATCTTTAATAAATCAATTCCAAAACAAGGTTTTTGGAATTGAGGATACAACTTCATGTTCATCCTCCCCCCATGTCCTCCCAAACCTCATAAGAAATAACCCCCACCATGCTTTTGACTATGTTAACCAAGGGGGAGATAAAGTAATTTTTTTTACTTTTTAAGAAGTTTTTACTTATCTTTATTAAATGAATCTGATGTTGTGGTTATCATAAAATGGGTGAGAGAAAAAGAAAAGTGAGAGAAAATGAAAAGTGAGGGGGAGTTATCTTTACATGGACACAAAATTTTCTTGTCACTAAGGGATGAAATTACTTCAAAATCATTAATTTATCCAATATCATGGTGTTAAAATACTCTTTTTTGATAAAGTATATGTTTTGATAAAATTCAAAAAAAACATTAGTTGTTTACAAAAGTGGATTTGAGAAAAAAAATTCATAGTGTTGGAAAGGTTGTTCACAAGGGTTGTCAACAAATCCAAAGAGGGAGATTGAAGAAGCTTTGTCGTTAAATTTTTTTAAAAAAAGTTTTTGTATTTTTTGATAGATAATTTTTTTTGTATAAGAATGTTTTTGTTATCTAGGAATCAAATACATTCTATTTCTGAAAGAATCGAATCCATATATATCGTACTCAACTCATCAGATCCAAAATAATCAGAGGAATATTTTTTTCTAGGAGTTTTCCTTTGTCATTACTAGAGAATGAAATAAGTTTTTGAGTTTTGAAGTCGTATTGTTGCTCAAGAGGTTTGTTAAATAAATTGAATTCGAGAGTTATAAACTTTTCATACTATCTAAACCAATTCAGATGATGATTTTTTGATCATAAAGTTCTCAAAAATCATAAAAACATTCATGATAAAATCTTTTAAAGAAATGGTTGAGAGGTTTGAAGAATTTCAAACTTGTAGTATAGAGATTCCATCATAATGGGATATCCATAATAATGGGAATTCCATCATAATGGGATTCCATTATAATAAAAATTTATTCAGATTAAATGAAAAGGATACAAAATTTAGATTCACTAAGAAGGATATAGAATTCAGATTCACTGAGAAAGAAAAAAAATTGGATTCACTAAGAAAGAAATAGAAATTGGATTCACTGAGAAAAAAACAGAAAAAAATTCACTGAGAAAGAAACAGAATTCAGATTCCCTAAGAAAGAAATAGAAATCATATTCCCTGATAAGGAAACATAAATTGTATTGAGCTTATTACAAAAGAGTCTCAAAATAAAATTCTATATTATTTGTGAAGAGTTTAAGAAGTCAAACTTGAAATTTAATTTTTCATAAATCCCAGAGAAATATAAGGAGGTTTGAATAAGTCAAATTTGAAGTTTATATTAGAGATATATTCAAAGACTTTGAAATTTGAAGAAGTGTTTAAAGTTTTTAAGTTTCTCACTTTTTTTTTCTAAGTCACCTATAAATATTTGCTTATATCAATCTTCATAGTAGAACTTTCACTCAAACGAAAAGGCAAAGCGCTGAAGAAATAAAGTGAAAGTCATTGTCAGCCAGAGATCCTTTGAGGAGGATCATAAAGTTGAATTTTTTGTTTAATGGATTGAGAAAAATCGTTTTAAAAAGTTCATATTGATTTGATCGTATTGAGAAGATAATATTGAGTCGATCACACTGAAAAGATCGTATTGAGCTGATTGGACAGAGAAAGGCCATATTGAACATTTGATCTGAGTTTGAGTTTTTTAGATTGAGAACAGGTTCATATTATTGAGTACATAATATTGAGAGAATTGGATCTAGAATCATCATATTGAGAGAATCAGATCTAGACTCATCATATTGAAAGAATGAGATCCAGACTCATTGGATTGAGAAAATCAGATTCAGTCAAATCAGAGAGAGGATTTCGAATGAGCAATTGTGGAGAAGATTCAAAAAATTATTTATTCTTTTGTTTGGATCAATTATTTTATAATAAAACATTTTAAACTGATGGGTTTCAGAATAATCTTTCCAATCGAGAGATAGAAGGTGTCTAATGGTAGTTGGAAGAAGTTGTATTCACTTATTCATAATAGTGGTTTTCCATTGACCTGTGGGAGTGGATATGGGAAGGATGTAGGTTCTCACATAGAGGTCGAAATTTATATGTATTGTGTGATTTAATTTCTTTCCTACATTTTAATGCATGATTATTTACTAAAAGTTGATAAAGAAATAAATCTTAATAGGTTGTATAAGTTAAGTTTTGAAAATTATTGAAACTTATAAAAAGAGAACAACTGATTCAACCCCCTTCTCAGTTGTTATTCAATCCTTTAAAACATCCTTATATATCCACATACATATTTTTTATTCATATATATATATATAATTATTTCCAAATTCATGTAAAAAATATTTGTTTGTGTGTGTGTGCATGCACGTGCACACGCGATATATATATATATTTATACACACTTAAATTTATTTAAATATATTATATATTAATATCCATTTAAAGATATTAGAATTTAAATATAAACATATATATTTTTATTAATACACACACATATGTATATATAAACATCATATATACATTTTCTATAATTATATATATATATATATATATATATATATTCATATATTTTTATAATGTAAAAATGGTTGGATTTTATAAAAGGGATAACAATTAATTCCATATTATTTATATAATTATTTTTAAATAAAATTTTAAAATATGTCTTTATATTTTATATTTAGATATAAATTTTATACATTACATATATATTAATATGTTTATATATATATATATATATTTATACATATTTAAATATAATTGTATATTTAGATATAAATTTTTATAAAGTATTTATAAATATTTACTATAAATATATTTATATACTATATTTAATGATAATTATAGATTTATAAAAATAAATTTATATATAATGTATCCATATAATATCCAAAATGGCTTAGTCATGGATTTTAAAACCAAATCCATGACCACCAAATTTCTTAATAAAATAAATGTGTACAAGTGGAAGAAACAGGTCAAGTAGGACATAAGATGTCCACATGAAGAAGTCAATCCCTACATTCCCCTCTAGAGCCCAAATTCCTAGGATGTTTTTCTTTGACCTTTCGGTGTCGACCTCTATGCAATTTATTGGCCCTTTATTGGGACTCATCTTATACTGATGAAAACTCAGAGAGTCCTTCTAAAATGGAACATACCCTAAATTTCCAAGACAGGTCCCTAAAGTCCATCCCTAGATTTGATCAGAAACCATCCTCAATGTTAACTGATAAAATATTCTGAACCAATAAATAGGAATAAAACCCAAATAATTTTGACTCCATCATAGAGAAAATAACTTCAAGCTGCGGAAAAAACCAAGAATCCAATTCTTTACTGAGGCCTTTGACAGGCCTTTCATGTAACACCCCAACACCAGAATCCCAGAGCCAGTACATTTCTTATTAAATTAGCAAGATCATAAGAAATTAATTCCCAAAGGAATGATCAATTTAGTAGTCTTGAAGAAACTAGATACATACATGTAAGTCACATTACATTGGTAAAGGAAACATAATACAATATAGTACAGAACTAATAAACTGCATCCATGAGAACTCAATAAATAGTCTTCTCTTCATAACCCGTTAAAGGTAAAAAAGTAAAGGAGTGAGCTAAAATGCTCAGTAAGGGATACAAATAGTGGAAGCATTAATCAATAATAATTGAATCATAATAAAATTGGCACAGTCAATATGGAACGAAAAAACAAAATCCATTAATAAGATGAGAATAAAACTACATCCATAGATTCTATCATAGTGAAAACCTCATGGATAGTAATAACTAAAAATGAATATATAGAATGCTTATTAATTGTAAATCATGTATCTGGCACATGATACCACTATACCATCAAAAAGGTTTAAGTCTGTGTATAACGACCCATACATTACATACATTGTTAATACTTCAAAATTGAAGTACACTTATTACAACATATAACCAAACCATGAAAGGACCGTATAGGTATAGTGTCTTTAGAAACTGGGAAACATAAACAACTAGTTCATAAAGGATCTACATTGGATCCCATTTATTTCATCATATCAAGAGTCCCTTTTTGGCATATCTTACTTAATAACCTTCTTCCTGACCTGGGGAAATAAAACATAAAAAAGGGTGATCTCAAATGCTCAGTAAGGGTAAAAAAAAGAAATATCAATCACATCATATTCATAAGAACATAACATTTTGGAAATCTTAACCTGCAAAAGAGATCATAATTTCATAACATGGGATAAATCATAGTAGTGAAATGTAATCCCAATAATCATAACTTAAAACATTAATCTTTATTTAATACACACATAATCATAAAAAATCATTTCTTAGTAGTCAAGACTCATTTCCAAGACTATCTTAGTGGACAATGTCCATTTCTGAACCGAGTTCACTCCTCGTTTCAGTCCTGTTTCACTGAATCGGTTTAACCTGCCGTTCCAGCCATGTCTATCTCATGAGATATAAATCTTTACCCAATTCATTGTAGGGAGATATAGGTCCCACCCATCTCATAATGATACCATTCTTATGTGTGCCACAAAATCATAAATCATACATCATTGCATAACCCATGTAATAAAAATGGGATTCTTAAACATCGTGACATCATAAAAGAATTCATATAAGACAAAGGAATTCATAAAAATAATTTCATCACAACACAATAAAATTAATGTAATAATAGGGATAGAAATAGAACCCTATATTATCTTATATGGAAAATAATTTTGATAAAACACTTGAACTCCATTCTTGAGGAAAATATCATTTCTACTTCAAAAACATTTTTCCTTTCTTAACATGTCATACAATTTTAAACTAAAAGAAGTTGATTAAAAATAAACTTGAAAAATTGTAAAGGAATCTTCTTGTAAATAATGTTTTAAAAATCCATTCATGCCGTATAAGTTAAAAAAAACATTCTTCTCGTACTTATGTCAGAAAAGTCAAAAAGTACCTCGTATGAAAAACGACAAAAGATTCCTTTCATATATTTTACTAAAAACACACCGAAGGGTAAAATTGGATTCAAGAAATTATAGAAGGATATAAATATTACATATTGAGGAAACATGGATGTTGATGATAAATATTCCCCAGTAAATTCTGAAGTATAAACAATCTCGTATAAAAATGAGATTTGCGAGATTTTCCCTTACCTTAGGTCTGATTTTCTTTGTAAGTGTCCGAACCTCCTGTATAATGATTTAAATAATGTCATTGAATTATTCCAGAATCATAATTATTTTTATGATATCATATATGGTCATATTCTTAGTTTCTTATTAGTAATATTTCATTGTTACTTGTTATTCGGGTGTTTATTGCTTTTTGTTCTTATGCGTGTTTTGTCGAATAAATTCTTATTCTTCTTTTTAGGTTATAGATACCTCATTTACAGAATGGTATTAGTGTAATATATATCATATTCATTCATTAAATTCATTTATATAATTATTATGCAATGAAGATCATGTAGAACGAGTCGCATCACATCATGGAGACGGTATTCCGTACGTACGCACGAGCGATGATATCGTTCCCATGATCATGGAATTGTATTGGAGTGTATATATACTATTTAAGAAACGATATAACTTTACATTAATCATATATAGTTATTCTTTACACCATTATACCCATCCAAGTATGGTGGTGGTGGAAAATAGATTACACCACGGCGTGGAGACGGTATTCCGTACGTACGCACGCATAGTGATTTCGTTTTCTGTAGGATGGATAAATGGTGAAATAGGGTTGTTTCATAATTATAATAACATATCATTATATGAGTGATACTGATGTTATTACTTCATAATGAAACAACTAAATAAGAAGAAGTGGAAGAAGAAATAAAGTTGAAAGAATCGGTAACGGACATTACCTCTTCTTTGAAGCGCCTCTTTGAGACCTCCTCTTAGAGCACTAAAATTGGTCTTTGAAGAAGACCAATACCTCTAGGATGTTTATAGGGAAGTGGATAAGAGAATTTGGCAGGTTTTGGCCGAGCTGGAAGGCTCAAAGTGGTGTGAGGAAGAGAGGGATGAGGTGCCCTTTTATAATGGAGGAGAGGGGCACCTTTGGAAAAACTAAAAATATTATTTTATTATAAAGTCATATTTGGTTTTTAATAGCTCCAAATTGATTTATTTCGAAGATAAGATTGGGATGTGTCGGAATCATATCATCCAATAGAATTTAGACAAGTTTAGGTCATTATATTAACCTTATCTTTTAGTTTTAACTCTTAGTTAATTAGATTGACATTTACCATGTCACTTTGTATTTTTATATTATATAGTTAATATATTTACCATATACATCCAAGAGACCCCCAAGTGGTCCTTTAATGATACACCTATCATGATATAAGTATCTTGGCCGAACCTTAGATTTTTAGGAATATAATAACAATTAATAATATAATATTTGTTTTAAAAACTATTTTATGTCAATTTTGACACTATTTGGTAATTGATTTTTGAGAAAATCATAACAGAATTATTAGTTCGAAAAAAGTTAATTACATCAATACTAACATGTCATATTAACATATAAATTTTTTGTAATTCATAAAAAGTCTCAAATTACATTTATTTCGGTATTTATAACATCAATTATGTCAATATTACATTAATAATATAATTACTGCATCATCATTGTGTCATAAATAAATTAAATTGTTTTAAGTATAAAAATTAAAAAAAATACCATTATTTAGTAAATCTTTTTATCTTTCTAATTAATATTTATAGTCGAATTAATCTTATGTATAACCCTATATTAAAAATGATTTAGTTATTAAACTTTGATTTTAACTACTTTAACCCTTCTTTAAATAAATTAATAATAAATGTCCTAATCTAATCCAAGTGGGAATAAATGGTCATATTTTATTCTTAAGGTTGTTTTTGGTCAAATGAAACTTATCCAATAGAATTAGTACATGTTTTAGGGTAATAATAATAACACTTTTACCCTTAATTACCCTATTTACTTTTAACTGTGGTAAAAAAAGTAAAACGTTTCTATTCAAAAAAAATTATTTTCATCTCATTGAACCACATTTTAGTCCTTGATATTAACCGTGTCTCTCAGATTTTCGAAATTCCACTCACAGAAGCGGTAAAATTATGTTTTATGTGAATTTGAAAATTCTCCTAGGAGGTGGTTAAAAGACGGTGAAAAGTTCAATAAAATTTTTATATATCTAAAATTATTATAAAATGACTCCAATTAATTGCATTGAACTTATATAGGTATTATGTAGAAATTTTTACCTAAAATAAATTTAAATAAAATAAATAATTATTTAAATAAAAAGTCGGTTTTTAAATAGTAACTCGGTGTTTTCACTATTCATCAAAAATTGAAAGTTTTCAGAAAAATACCAAAATTGCACCCTAGGATAATTTCGATATTCTGAATACAAAAATGAAGTCCATTTTGAAAAATAAAATTTACAAAATTTCAAAAAGAGGGTATTAATATTCATAACAGCTAGTTTTAATAATATTATAATAGCATATCGTTGTTTAG
This sequence comes from Viscum album, assembly GCA_963277665.1. NCBI lineage: Eukaryota > Viridiplantae > Streptophyta > Magnoliopsida > Santalales > Viscaceae > Viscum > Viscum album. The sequence goes on along the minus strand of OY728146.1, from coordinate 737,713,778 downwards.
TGAAACTCGGTATTGCGTACGACGCAAGCTATCAAGGAAGGTCGAGATTGCGTGTAAAGCAAGACAAGATAGTGTTGTGTGTAGTGAAAGATTCCTTTGATGATTTATATAACATAAAAACAAAATATTTCTCATAAAAGTCTCGGGTGTTACATTCTACCCCCCTTAAAATGAATTTCTCCCTCGAAATTCGTCACTTTGTAACAAACAAGTGAGGATACCTCTCCCTCATCATATCCTCAAGCTCCCATGTCGCTTCTTCTAATTTATGGTTCCTCCATAAAACTTTCACCAAGAGAGTGGTATTGTTCCGTGGGACTTTTTCACTATGATCGAGAATCTCTATCTGCTGTTCTTCATAAGAAAGATCTTGTTCCAGTGCTACAACTTCTGAGCTGAGTACATGTGAAGGATCAGGTATGTACTTTCTCAGGAGAGATACATGGAACACATCATAAACTTGAGAGAGATTCAGTGGAAGTGCCAATCGGTAAGCAACCTTGCCAATATGATCCAGTATTTCAAAAAGACCGATATACCAAGGGCTCAACTTTCCCTTCTTTCCAAATCTCATTACTCTTTTCCAAGGAGATATTCGTAAGAGCACTTTATCACCCACTTCAAACTCTAGGTCTTTTATTCGGTTATCAGCATAACTTTTTTGTCGACTCTGAGCTGATCTTATGTGTTGTTGAATAGATCTGACCTTTTCTGCCATCTCATCAACAAGATCAGGTCCTAATAGCTTTCTTTCCCAAACTTCATCCCAGCAAGTTGGAGTCCTACATTTCTTTCCATAGAGAGCTTCATAAGGAGCCATCTGAATACTTGAGTGAAAGATATTATTATAAGAAAATTCCACCAAAGGTAGGTGCTGATCCCAATCACCTTTTAAATCCATATAGCAAGCTCTCAACATATCTTCTAGAGTTTGAATTGTCCTCTCAGACTGACCACCTGTCTGAGGATGATAAGCAGTGCTGAAACTCAACTCTGTATCTAGAGTATGCTGAAGACTTCACCAGAACTTTGAGGTAAACCTTGGATCCCGATCAGATATAATAGAAAGTGGTACTCCATGCAATCTTACCACTTCCTTCACATATATCCTGCAAAGCTGATCTAGAGGGAAATACTCTCTAATAGAAATGAAGTGTGCCGACTTTGTAAGACGATCAACTATGACCCAGATAACATTATTGCCTTTGGATGTTTTAGGAAGTCCGGTGACAAAGTCCATAGTGATTTTTTCCCATTTCCATTCGGGTACGGGTAATTGTTGTAACATCCCCTTAGACTTCTATCTCTCAGCTTTAACTTGCTGACAAACCAAGAATCGAGAGACATATTCAGCAACATCTCTTTTCATGCCATCCCACCAGAAGTACTCTTTCAGGTCCCTATACATCTTCATGATTCCAAGATGAATAGAGAATGAGGAACTATGAGCCTCATCCAGCATCTCCTTCTTTAATTCTGGTATGGGAGGAACACAAACCCGATTCCTAAACTTTATTATCCCATCACAATCAAGGTTGAATTCAGGAACATTTCTCACTGTATTTTGTAACTCTACATCTTCTTTCTCTGCCTCTTTAATCTTCACATGTATAGATGGTTGAACATTCATTTGAGAAAGATACGATTTTCCCCATCCATTATAATTCCAAGATCCATCCTTTGTAAATCCATAAATATTGGATCTTTTGTGATCCTCATCATGGATAAACTGGCATGGTCTTGTCGACTTAATGCATCTTACTCCTTGTTTTCTTTCCCAAGGTGGTAATTAATTGAGCAGTTGTAATCCTTAATCATCTCCAACCATCTTCTTTGGCGCATATTCAGCTCCTTTTGTGTAAAAATATACTATAAAATTTTCTGATTAGTATAAATATCACACCTTTATCCATAAAGATAATGTCTCCAAATCTTTAATGCAAATATTACCGCAGATAACTCCAAATCATGTGTTGGGTAATTTTTCTCATGGATTTTCAACTGTCGTGAGGCATAAGCTATCACCATATCATTTTTCATGAGAACACACCCCAATCTCTTCATGGATTCATCACTGTAGATCACAAACCTTTCTCCACAACAAGGCAGTGTGAGCACAGGTGCACTGGATAAACTTCTTTTCAACTCCTTGAAATTCTCTTCACATTCCTCCATCCAAAAAAACTTAACTCCTTTCCGAGTCAACTTGGTGAGTGGATTAGATAATCGTGAAAAATCTTTCACAAAACGTCGATAATATCCAGCCAAACTAAGAAAACATCGGATCTCAGTTACTTTTGTTGGTCTCGACCATCTTTCGATAACCTCTTTTTTTACTGGATCCACAGATATCCCCTCTTTTGAGATTATGTGACCCAAAAATGCAACTTTTTGAAGCCAAAATTCACACTTGGTAAATTTGGCATAAAGCTTATCCTTTCTCAGGGTCTTCAATATAATTCTCAAGTGATCTTCATGTTCTTCCTTTCTCTTTGAATAGACAAGAATATCGTCTATAAATACTACCACAAACTGATCAAGATAGTCTCTAAAGACTCTATTCATCAGATCCATGAAGATATCGGGGGCATTAGTAAGACCAAATGGCATCACTATAAATTCATAGTGTCCATAACTTGTACGGAAAGCTGTCTTTAGTATATCCTCCCTTTTGAGCCTTAATTGATGATACTCTGAACTAAGATCAATGTTGGAAAAGTATTGAGCTCTGCATAGTTGGTCAAATAAGTCATCAATGCGCGGGAGAAGATATTTGTTCTTGATAGTGATCTTGTTAAGTTCTCGATAATCAATGCAGAGTCTCATTGATCCATCTTCCTTCCTAACAAACAGAACAGGTGCTCCCCAAGGTGATGCACTAGGGCGTATGAATACCTTATCAAGATTCTCTTGGAGTTTCTTCTTCAATTCCTGCAACTCAATTGGGGACATTCTATAAGGTATCTTTGAAATAGGCAAAGAACCCGGTACGAGTTCTATTGAAAACTCGACTTCACGATTTGGTGGAAGACTCGGAAAATCCTCTGGAAAGACATCATCAAACTCACGTACAATGGGAATATTCTTAATCGTGAGTTTCTCACTAAACATTTGAGATAAATAACCTTCATTTAGTGGAATCAAGACCCATAAGATGGAAGAAATTTCCACTGGAAGGTTATGTTCATCCTTGCATTGATAGACGATCATAGATTGATCTGGAATATGAAATGTGACTTCCCTTCTTTGGCAGTTGATATGAGCTCCATATAAATAAAGCCAATTCATGCCAATAATCACATAAAATTCCACTATAGGAAGGACCACAAGATTTGCAGGAAGCACTTTCCCACAAACTTCAATCGGAGAATAATTATAAACTTTTGATGTGACTGTTGTGCCATTAAGAGTTGTCAAAACAAACTCAACATCTAATTTTTGAGGTAATACGGTGATAACCTTATAAAATTATTCAGAAATAATAGTGGGTGGATCTAGAATCAAATAAAACATTTGCTACTTTAGAGTGGATGGTAAGTGTACCTTTCACCACTTCGTTATCGTACTCCACATCCCTGATAGAAATCGCATGTGACTTTCCTTTTTCTTTAGCCTTAAGAGTTTATTGACATCGATCATCATCAACAACCCTTGGATTAGGGAATTAATTGGCATAATGCCCCATTTCCTTGCACTTGTAACATTGAAGTGTATGAGGTTCACTCTGTGTAGCCTTTTTATTGTTTCCATCACTAGACATCTTCTTCCCATCATTGTGGCATTCAAATGCCCGATGAACTTCCTTTCTACATTTGAAACATTTAATTGCCCCTTTAAGAAAACTCCCTCCACGTTTCTTTACACACTTTGAGCATAAGGGAAAACTCATCTTCTTTTCAGTGCGCTCTTTAGATATTCCTTTGAATTCCATTTTCCTCTTCTTATCAAACCCATATGATTGATGGGTTACTCCAATATCCATCTCAACTTTTAGAGCACATCGAATGATTTCTTCATAGCTTTTGAAGTCCCTTGTGGCTAACAACCTTCGAAGACTTGGTTTTAATACACTAAAGAATCGATCGATCTTACTCTCAGGTTGGATAATAATACCAAAATCATACCTTGAAAGTCTTGTAAAATTTACTTCGTAGGTACCAATAGATTCATCATCCTTTTGTTTTAGTTCAAGAAACTCATTCTCCATCTTTGTTTAGAGAATACGAGGGAAGTACTTATTGAAAAATAAGTTCTTGAACTCGTCCCATTCCATGGATTCAATTTCATCCCTTTGACTCGTATTTTTGATAATATTCCACCATTGATCAGATTCACATTCCAAGTGATAAACTGCTAAGATGACTTTATCATGTTCAGAACATTGAAGAACTAAAAATATCTTTTCAGTGGTACTGATCCTTTGTTCAGCCACTAATTGATCAGAAGACCCACTGAATGAAGGTGGACGCTGCCTCATGAAGGATTCAATAGAATGTTGCTCCTTCCTTTGCTCATTTGGAAGCCCTGCATGATTCATAGCTTGAGAAAGTTGTGTGATCATGGCTACAAGATTTTTCATTCCATCTACCATAACGTTTGGTTGCTCAGGGGGACAATCATTGCATTGCCGTCGCATTCCGCATTAACACGGTTCCTTCGGGTTCCAGCCATTGACTAAAACCAAGAAGAATAGTGTGAGCAACACTAATTATAATAGGAAAACCACATAATCAAGAATAAAATTTCACACTTAATGTCTTATCATAGGTTGTTCATGGCCATTTCTAAAACACTAAGATTTTGTTCTATGCTTAGACTTATCCTTAGGGTTCTTACTAAGGCTTTCACATCCTAGTTTCCAAAGGTTGACTATACATTTCCTCTGATACCAACTATAATGACCCATATATTACATACATTGTTAGTACTTCAAAATTGAAGTACACTTATTACAACATATAACAAAACCATGAAAGGACCGTATAAGTATAGTGTCTTTAGAAACTAGGAAACATAAACAACTGGTTCATAAAGCATCTACATTGCCTCCCATTTATTTCATCATATCTAGAGTCCCTTTTGGGCATATCTTACTTAATAACCTTCTTCCTGACCTGGGGAAAGAAAACATACAAAAGGGTGTGCTCAAATGCTCAGTAAGGGTAAACAAAAGAAATATCAATCACGTCATATTCATAAGAACATAACATTTTGGAAATATAAACCTACAAAAGAGATCATAATTTCATAACATGGGATAAATCATAGTAGTGAAATGTAATCCCAATAATCATAACTTAAAACCTGAATCTTTGTGGAATACACACATAATCATAGAAAATCATTTCTCAGTAGTCAAGACTCATTTCCAAGAATATCTTAGTGGACAATGTCTATTTCTGAACCGCGTTCACTCCTCGTTTCAGTCCTGTTTCACTGAACCGGTTTAACCTGCCATTCCATCCATGTCTATCTCATGAGATACAAATCTTTACCCAATGCATTGGAGGGAGATATAGGTCCCACCCATCTCATAATGATACCACTCTTATGTGTGCCACAAAATCATAAATCAAACACCATTGCATAACCCATGTAATAAAAATGAGATTCTTAAACATTGTGAAATCATAAAACAATTCATATTAGACAAAGGAATTAATAAAAATAATTCCATCACAAAATAATAAAATCAATGTAATAATAGGGATAGAAATAGAACCCTATATTATCTTAGATGGAAAATAATTTTGATAAAACACTTGAACTCTATTCTTGAGGAAAATATCCTTTCTACTTCAAAAACATTTTTCCTTTCTTAACATGTCATACAATTTTAAACTAGAAGAATTTGATTAAAAATAAACTTGAAAACTTGTAAGGGAATCTTCTTGGAAATAATGTTTTAAAAATCCATTCATGCCGTATAAGTTAGAAAAAACATTCTTCTCGTACTTATGTCGGAAAAGTCAAAAAGTACCTCGTACGAAAAACGACAAAAGATTCCTTTCATATCTTTTACTAAAAACTCATCGAAGGTTAAAATTGTATTTAAACAATTTTAGAAGGATATAAATATTACATATTGAGGAAACATGGATGCGGATGATAAATATTTCCCAGTAAATTCTGAAGTATAAACAATCTCGGATAAAAATGAGATTTGCGAGATTTTCCCTTACCTTAGGTCCGATTTGCTTCGTAAGTTTCTGAACCTCCTGTATAATGATTTAAATAATGTCATTGAATTATTCCAGAATCATACTTATTTTTATGATATCATATATGGTCATATTCTTAGCTTTTTATTAGTAATATTTCATTGTTACTTGTTATTCGGGTGTTTATTGCTTTTTGTTCTTATGCGTGTTTTGTCGAATAAATTATTCTTTTTCTTTTTAGGTTATAGATACCTCATTTACAGAATGGTATTAGTGTAATATATATCATATTAATTCATTCAATTCATTTATATAATTATTATTCAATGAAGATCATGTAGAACGAGTCACATCACATAGTGGAGACGGTATTCCGTACGTACGCACGAGCGATGATATCATTACAATGATCATGGAATTGTATTGGAGTGTATGTATAATATTTAAGAAACAATATAACTTTACATTAGTAATATATAGTTACTCTTTACACCATTATACCCATCCAATTAAGGTGGTGGTGGAAAATATATTACACCATGGCGTGGATACGGTATTCCGTACGTACGCACGCGTGATGATTTCATTTTCCGTAGGATGGATAGATGGTGAAATAGGGTTGTTTCATACTTATAATAACATATCAGTATATTAGTGATACTAATGTTATTACTTCATAATGAAACAACTAAAGAAGAAGAAGTGGAAGATGAAATAAAGTTGAAAGAATCAGTAACGAACATTACCTCTACTTTGAAGCGCATCTTTGAGACCTCCTCTTAGGGCACCAAAATTGGTCTTTGAAGAAGACCAAGACCTATAATATGTTTCTAGGGAAGTGGAGAGGAGAATTTGGCAGGGGTTGGCCGAGCTTGAAGGCTCAAAGTGGTGTGAGGAAGAGAGGGAGGAGGTGCCCTAAAATAAGGGAGGAGAGGGGCACCTTTGAAAAAACTAAAATTATTATTTTATTATAAAGTCATATTCGGTTTTTAATAGGTCAAAATTGATTTATTTATAAGATAAGGTGGGGATGGGTTGGAATACTCTCATCCAATAGAAATCAGACAAGTTTAGGTCGTTATATTAACCTTATCTTTTAGTTTTAACTCTTAGTTAATTAGATTGACATTTACCATGTCACTTTGTATTTTTATATTATATAGTTAATAAACTTACCATATACATCAAAGGGACCCCCAAGTGGTCCATTAATGATACACCTATCATTATATAAGTATCTTGGCCGAACCTTAGATTTTTAGGAATATAATAACAATTAATAATATAATATTTGTTTTAAAACTATTTAATGTCAATTTTGACACTATTTGGTAATTGATTTTTTTAAAAATGCTAACAGAATGATTAGTTCGAAAAAAGTTAATTAAATCAATACTAACATGTCATATTAACATAGAAAATCTTTTTAATTCATAAAAAGTCTCAAATTACATTTATTTGGGTATTTATAACATCAATTATGTCAATATTTAATTAATAAGATAATTACTGCATCATCATTGTGTCATAAATAAATTAAATTATTTTAAGTCTAAAAATTAAAAATTAAATATAATTATGTAGAAAATAGTTTTAGATTTCTAATTAATATTTATAGTCGAATTTATCTTATGTATAACCCTATATTAAAAATGATTTAGTTATTAAACTTTGATTTTAACTATTTTAACCCTTCTTTAAATAAATTAATAATAAATGTCCTAATCTAATCCAAGTGGTCATAAATGGTCATATTTTATTCCTAATGTTGTTTTTGGTCGAATTAAACTTATCCAATCGAATTAAGACATGTGTTAGGGTAATAATAATAACACTTTTACCCTTAATTACCCTATTTACTTTTAACCATGGTAAAAAAGTAAAAAGTTACTATTCACAAAAAATTATTTTCATATCATTGAACCACATTTTAGTCCTTGATATTAACCTTGTCTCTCGTATTTTCTAAATTCCACTCACAGAAGCGGTAAAATTATGTTTTATGTGAATTTAAAAGTTCTCCTAGGAGGTGGGTAAAAGACGGTGAAAAGTTCAATAAAATTTTTATATATCTAAAATTATTATAAAATGACTCCAATTAACTGAATTAAACTTATATAGGTATTATGTATCAATTTTGAGCTAAAATAAATTTAAATAAAATAAATAATTATTTAAATAAAAAGTTGGTTTTTTAATAGTAACCTGGTGTTTTCACTATTCATCAAAAATTGAAAGTTTTCAGAAAAATACCAAAATTTCACCCTAGGATAATTTCTATATTATGAATCCAAAAATGAAGTCCATTTTGAAAAATAAAATTTAAAAAATTTCAAAAAGTGGGTATTACTTTTCATAACGGCTAGTTTTAATAATATTTTAATACATATCGTTGTTTAGTGAAACTCGGTATTGCGTACGATGCAAGCTATCGAAGAAGGTCGCGATTGCGTGTAAAGAAAGCCAAGATAGTTTTGTGTGTAGTTAGATATTACTTTGATGATTTATATAACATAAAAACAAAATATTTCTCATAAAAGTCTCGGGTGTTACACTGTGGGTAGAAATCTGTCTGATTTTTAGAAACAAAATCGAAGGGTTTGTCACAAACTGAGTTGTCTCATGAGACCTGGAAATGTGTCGATGGGATATAGTGGGTCCTGAACATTGATGAAAGTCCAAATAATTATTTATACATATATTTAATACAAGAAAAATATTTCTTCTCGATATCCATATATAGTAGAGGATAAAATTCATCAATATTTCCATAGTTAAAACAACATTCCTAATTAACACCATATGTAAAAGGTTATACGGATTAAGAAAATAATCATATCCATGAAAAAAAATATGGATATATAATATATTTACAATTTCAAATAAAAAATGACCTCAAAGAGGTAGTAGGTACCACACATAAGAATTATTAGGTTCACAGTACCAAGTAAATCACAATGAAATAAAAATAAGACCAAAGTCCCTTACAACATTGTAATCAATTGAGTTAATAATCATAAAGTGAATAACTTAATACCATAAATATAAATAGAATCATGATATTATATATCTAATCTAAGTAAACATAAACCACATATAATAAATGAGTAGTAAACAATGTAAATCTCACAGAAATAAAAATGAGATGAGAAACCTCTTACCATATCCACTTGTAATATCTTGATAGGGATATATTTTCTAGTAATACCCAAATGATCTATAATTTAACAAAATTTCAAGATGTTATTATATTATTATCTTCAAAGTTGAACTTATAATTATGTCCTCTAAACTATGTTTCCTAAATCTAGTTTCCAAGTTTTCTAATAAACTTCCTCTAATACCAACTGTAACACCCCGACCCCAGAAGCTCGGAGTTGGTGCATTACTAATTATATTGGCATGATTAAAAGGAATTGAATCCAAAATTAAAAAATAGTTTAGTGGACTTAAATAAACTATATACATACATGTAACTCACATTACATTGGGAAAGGAAACAAAATACAATACATAACAAAACTAATAAACTCCATCCACGATAATTCAATAAATAGTATCCTCTTCATAACCTGTTGAAGGTAAAAAAATGAAAGGGGTGAGATCAAATTCTTAGTAAGGGATACAAATATTATAAGAATGAAGAAACAATAATTGAATCATAATCAAATTGGAATCGTCAATAGGGAAAGAAAAAACACACGCCATTAATAAGTTGAGAATAAAACTACATCCACAAATTTATTCATAGTGAAAACCTCATGGATAGTAATAAATTAAAATGAATATATAGAATTCTTGTTAATTGGAATCCATTTATCTGAACATGACATCACTATAAATTCGGAGCAACTTAAGTCTGTGGATAGAAACCCGTCTGATTTTTTGAAACAAACTCAAAGGCTTTGTCGCCAACTAAGTTGTCTCATAAGACCTGTAGATGCATCAAGAGGATATAGCAGAAATCACCCATAACTGAAAGTAAAAATAATTATTTATAAATATATTTAATACAAGTAAAATATTCCATCTCAATATCCGTATATAGTAGAGGATACAGATTCATCAATATTTCCATAGTTAAAATAACATTCCAAAAAAACAATGTATGTAAAAGGATATATAGCTTAATAAAATAATCATATTCATGAAACTAGAATCTGGATATATAATACATTTAAAATTTCAAATGAAAAATGATCTAGAAGGGGCTGTAGGTACACCACATAATAATGATTTGGTGCACAGTACCAATTAAATCACAATGAAATGGAAACCAAAACAAAGTCCCTTACAACATTATAATCAATCGAGTTAATAATCATCAAGTGAATCAATGAATACCATGAATATAAAGGGAATAGTGATATTATATATCAAATGGAAATAAAAAAACAACACATACATTAAATAAGTAGTGAATAATTGAAATCTCACGGAAATAAAAGTGAGATGAGAAACCCCTTACCTTATGCCTGAAGGTGATCTCGATAGATCTTAGTGACATGAATAATATGGATTATATTCATTAATTAATAAGTCCAGAACCTCATATACATTTAATTTATTTATTATAACCTTATTTGGTTCATTAATTTCCATTTTTATAGGTTTAAGAGGTTCAATTTTATTGTTTTGGAAGCATTTTCTTCCTTGGTTTTCATGATCGGTTTGCTTGTATTTATGAATGGAAGTTCATTTCAAATGTGGTCAAAAATATAGAATTGTTAATATATATAATTAGTGAAATTATAAAGATATAAATTATCTTATAATGATTTTAGATTATTTACCATGAGGATGACTCATTAGTTAAAAGTTAATGATGCACGCTTAGATTAACTTGGTGGTTTTGTGAATAATGAACTTGTTTTGTGTTATTATTTTATATAATGAGTGTGTAAGGATTATAGAATATTTCATAAGGTAAAATAAATATATTATGATCTGGTTGAACCATTAAAAAGGTTTCATGAAAAGTTTTGAATATAGTAATATAAATTGAAAACCTGTCGTCCATGAATGTGATAAATTAACACATCTTGAATGGTATTTTCATTTTGAGTGTAAGAGGAGGGGGAAAAGAGAGATGATGATGAAATATTACATTAGAATAATAAAATTATAGTTCATTTAAGTTAATGGAATTATCATAGAATCTAGATGTGGGGAGGTGATGAGAGAGAAACAAAATAATGGAACTTATAAAAGAAGTTGAAAGAAAAAGGAAGATAGGTTCACCTCTTGAGTACTCCTACTTGAGAATCTTTTTAAGTCCTTTGTTTCTGACCTTTTGGTGATACCAGTAGGTCTTGGACGTGGGGGGAGGGATTGGGAAGTGTATTTGGTAGATCTTAGGTAAGTATCAAAGCTTTAGTGGTGTGGGAGGAAGAGGGGGTGAGGGGTGGTTTATATTGTGAAGAGAAGGAGGGTTTTCTTAATATTGTAATTATTATTTAATTATTTCTTCACAAGACAAGAAATAGTGTGAATTCCATGACCTAGAATATTAATAAGTGCACGTGAGTTCTATATTTGGTTGCTTATATTACTCATGATCTAGGAATAGTGGATTTAAATTATAATGTATGTATATGTTAAATTAATGTATTTTACCATTCACAAAAAAATCAAGTATTTCAGAAAAATATAAAAAATTCACCCTAACCATTTTTCAACATATAGAATCCAAAAATGAACTCCATTTTTTGAAAATAATTTTCTAAATATGAGAAATTTAATTTTTAATTAAATCATCATTTAATCGAAAATACCAACACTTAAATCCTTTATCTTCATTTTTAAGGTGACTAAATTTTATTTACACTTTCATGGGTAAGGTTACCATTAATATGGGTCATATAAGTTACTATTCATTATAAGGATATGTTACTATTGATAAGGTTAAGTTACTATTCACCAAAAATTAATTTGACTAAATGAGACTCCAAATATCACCCTGATTGCAACCGTGTATGTCTGTTTTTTGAAAGTCAAAACACAGAAGTGGAAATTTTTTATTTTAATGGATAGGTTTTGACTATCTCGGATAATAACCATGTTTTTTTATCATAGAGACTTAGTGATTCATGCAATATAGGATATACAATGAATTGGGAGTATTTAAGAGAAACATACCATAAAATTTTTGGGGTGTTATATTATTCCCACCTTTAGATATTTTGTCCTTGAAATTTTTCCTGTATAAATCCCTTCAAAAATATGTGGGTGGTTCTTCTTCATAACATCCTTAGGTTCCTAAGTTGATTCCCCTATTTTATGGTTTCTAAAAAGAACCTTTACTAGATGATTTGTCCGATTTCTCAATACCTGCTTCCTTGTGTCAAGAATCTCGATAGGATCTTCACAGTATGAAAAATCAAGTTCCAGCTCTATTTCTTCATTGATGGGTACATGCATTGATTCTGGTATGTATTTATTTAACAAATATAGGTGGAACACATTATAAACTTTGGATAGACTTGGTGGTATTTCTAAATGGTAATCTACAGCTCCAATTCTTTTCATAATTTTAAATGGTCCGATGTACATGGGGATCGGTTTTTCTTTCTTACCAAACCGAAAGACACCATTCCATGGGGATACTTTTGAAAAGGCATGATCTCCTACTTGAAATTCCAAATCCTTTCCCTGGTTTTCAACAAAAATCTTTTTCTTACTTTGGTATGATTTAATATGGGACTAAATTTCTTTTACCTTTGCAGTTGTATCTTCGATAAATTTTGGTCCATTAAGTTTCCTCTTACCAACCTCACCCCAAAAAGTTGGAGTTCGACACCTCTTACCATATAATGCTTCATATAACGTCATTTGAATTCTAGAATGTAAAATATTATTATAGGAAAATACCACCAAACATATGCATTGATCCTACATACCTTGAAAGTCAAGAGAGCATGATCTCAATATGTATTTCAATGTTTGAATAGTCCTTTCTAACTATCCATCGGTTTGGGGGTGATAAGTAGTGCTCATATAATTCCCAGTAACCAAATAATTATAGAGAATTTTCTAGAATTTTGATGTAAATCGGGTATCTTGATCAGACACAATCAATAGATGTGCACCATGAAGTCTTACAACTTAATTAATATAAAGTCTTTCCAGGCGCTCAAGTGGTAAATCTTATCTTATAGTAAAGAAATGTTTTTATTTTGTGAGACAATCAATAATTACCAACATTGTATCATTCCTTCTCGGTCTACTTGGTAGTAATATAAAAAAATCAATCATAATTTCATCCCACTTACACATAGTAATAGGTAAAGGTTTCATGACCCCACAAGGATGTTGTCTCTCAGCCTTCACTTATTGAAAAACTAGACACCTTGACACATAGTACAAAATTTCTCAACTCATGTTATCCCGCCAAAAATGTTCCTTCATATCTATATACATCTTAGTGCTACCAGGATGTATAGAGAAATTTGAGCTATGAGAATAATATAGTAGTTCACTCTTTATCTTAGGTGATGATGGAACACATAACCTATTCCCAAACTTCAGAAATCCATCCATATACACAAAGTATTCCAATCTTCCATCTTTAATAGATTGAATTTTCTTTTGTAGATTCTCATCATCAGATTGAGAGATTTTTATATTCTATATTAAAGATGGTTTAGCAATAATTTAAAAGAGGAAATATGTTCCCCCTTCCACAATAATTTCTATATCCATATTTAGTAGATCCATGAATATAAGATCTCTCCCAATCCTCATTTAGGCCAGAAGTCCATGATATTTCCTTCTAAATGCATCTACCACCTTATTTTTCGTTCTTGGGTGGTAGTGTATTGAAAAATCATAATCTTTTAGTAACTCGAGCCATCTCATTTGCCTCATGTTGAGTTCTTTATGTGTAAAAATGTATTTCAAACTCTTGTGATCTGTATATATCTCACATCTTTCACCATAGAGATAATGTCTCTATATTTTTAGAGAAAATATTACAACTTATTACTCAAGATCATGAGTTGGATAATTTTTCTCATGAGTCTTCAATTACCTTGACGCATAAGAAATATATTTATCATTTTTCATAAGGACATAACCTAGTCCATTTTTTGATGCATCACTGTATATCACAAATCTATCATTTCCAAATGGAAGAGTAAAAACTAGAGCATTGAACAATCTTCTTTTTATTTCTTCAAATCATTCTGTACATTATTTCGTCTATTCAATCTTAATGCCTTTACGTGTGAGCTTGGTTATTAAGTTATCCAGTTAGGTGAAATTCTGAACAAAATGCCAATAGTAACTTGCTAAGATAATAAAACTACATACCTTAGTTATGTTTGTTATCGTAGTACATTCTTGGATTTAATTTTTCTTCATAGGATCAACTAATATTCCATCCTTAGAGACAATATATCCAAGAAAAGAAACCAATTGAAGCGAAAATTCACACTTTCAAAATTTTCCATATAATTCATTTCTTCTAAGAGTTTTCAAAATAATCTGCAAGTGATTCTCATGGTATTCATTGATTTTAGACTATACCGGGATATCATTGATAAATACCACAAAAAATTCCTCAAAAAATTCCTTGAAAACTCTATTCATTAGATCCATGAAAATAGAGGGTGCATTAGTCAGTCCAAAAGTAATTATTGTAGACTCATAATTCCCATACCTAGTTCGAAATGTTGTCTTTGGAATATCTTCCTTCCCCACACACAGCAGATGATATCTAGATCGATGGACAATCATTGAAAAATATTTTAATCCTTTAATTTGATCAAATAAATCATCAATTTGTGGCATAGAATACTTTTTATTTATTATAATAGCATAAATTTCCCTGTAATCAATGCATAGCCACATGAAACCGTCTTTCTTCTTAATAAATAGGACAAGGGATCCCCATGGAGAAATAGTAGGTCAAATAAATCCTTTTTCACTCAATTAATATAGTTATTTTGTTAGCTCCACTAATTCCACAGTGTCCATTATATATGGAGTCTTTGATATAGGTCTTGCACCTGGAATTAAGTCAATAGATAACTAAACTTCCTTCTCTGGAGGATTTCCAGGTAAATCCTATAGAAATACATCAATGTATTCTTTCACAATAGGTACATCTTTAATTTGAAGATTTCTTTATTAACCCATAGATATTTTATTATCTTCTATCTCAAATAATTATATTTAGTAGAGCTACCAGGGGTGGATCTAGATAATAATCATATGGTGAGGTTTATGCTCTAAAGATAAGGGATCTACACCATTTTCAAAAATTGTAACTTCCTTATTCTTGAAATAGATCTTCACATCATAATTTGACATCTAATTCATATCGAGAATTATATCAAAGTAAATCATTGGTATGATGATAAGGTTGGAAACTAAATCACGTTTATGTGTCATGAGGGGGACTGATCGACACATCTTTGTTACAATGATACATCCCCTTGGAGTTTTTACTGATAACTCCATTATTAAATCAAATTGGACACGTCTAATTTTATTTGAAAATTGGGATGATATAAATGAATGCGATGATCTTAAATCAAATAAAGAATTGGATAAGTTTGATGAAATAATTAAAGTACATGCCACCACATCATTACGGACTTCAACCTCCGAGGTTGTAATCGCATAAGATTTCCCTTGCTCTCATATCCTTTTCTGAGGAAAGTTTACTTGGTACTTAGGACAATCATTTGAATATTGTCCCATATCACTACAATTATATAATTGAACATAATTGAATTGTCTCTTCCCCTTATGTTCACTAGATCTATGACCCTTTTCTTCACACTTATAGCAAACTCTCATGACTTTCAACTATTTCCCAGGATGATTCTTTCCATAGTTCTCGCATAAGGGAAATTTATTCATTCCCTTCATCATTGGAACTTTATCTTTTCCATGGTCATTATAATGTTTCTTCTTATCTTGATTTCCCTTGAACAATTTTTTTATAGAAAATTCCTTCTCTATTTTGATGGCACTTAATATAATTACTTAATACGATGAAAATGTTTGAGATGACAGTTACCTTCGAATACATGGCTTAATACCATCAAAGAAATGACCAATCTTGTCTTTTGAATCACATATATAATCTATATCATACATGGCTAATCTTGTGAAGGTTTCCTCATACTCTGCAACACTCTCTTCTCATCTTCTCTTTAGGCTTAGGAATTTCCTCTTCATTTCAGTTCATTGTTGACGAGGGAAATATTTTTCTAATAATATTTCTTTAAAAGTACTCTATTATATCTCTTCTATTTATTCTTCTTTCATGGTATTCTAGATCAAGGAACACCATTGATCAGCATCAACCTTGAGGAAATATGCTTCCAGTACTACCTTTTAATTTTCATTGATCCTTAATGCCAAAAAACTATTTTCAAGGGACTTGATCCACTGCTCAGATACCACTGGATTAGTAGTCCCACTAAAAGATGGGGGCTTCTGCCACATGATACTATATAGTACAGGTGTAGCATGGTTATTCGTCACAACCTAAGTAACTTTTCTTTATATGGACATGATCTGATCTTCTCCGACATTGAATTTGTTGAATTACTCAGTGGTGAAATCACTACATTATTTGGGGGTATTGATCAAACTTCTTCCATTAGGCGTGATCACTAAACAATGGAATATACTAAATTAGGTCATATTTCATAATTTCTAACTAGAAAACACTTAATATAATCTAAAAATTTTATGCACAACTAATATCATAATCATTAACACTGTTTATATTTACTTTTAAATCCTTTATAATGGGTTTTAAAGAAAATGAAAATTTTCCTAAGTATATCCCTTAGGAGTATCAAATCAGGTGTGCAATAAGATCAATTTTCATGTATTAAGACACTCCTGGGTCAAGCCCAAAACTCATTGTCGGTGTTTTCAGTCCTAAGTACATCTGTTCCAAAACCATGTCCACTTATAGTATCTAGATAGGGATATATTTTCTAGGAAGAACCACATGTTCTCTACTTTACCAAAATTCCAAGATGTTCTTCTATGATTATCTTCAAAGTTGAACTTAGATTTATGTCTTCTAAACTATGTTTCTTAAATCTAGTTTCCAAGGTTTATACTAAACTTCCACTAATACCAACTGTAACACCCCAACCCCAGAATCCCGGAGCTGGTGCATTACTAATTACATTATCATGATTACAAGGAATGAAATCCCAAAGGAACAACTAGTTTAGTAAACTTAAGTAAACTAGATACATACATGTAACTCACATTACATTGGGAAAGGAAACAAAATACAATACATAACAAAACTAATAAAATGTATCCATGAGAATTCAATAAATAATATCCTCTTCATAACCTGTTGAAGGTAAAAAAATAAAATGGGTGAGCTCAAATTATCAGTAAGGGATACATATAGTAGAATAATGAAGAAACAATAATTGAATCATAATCAAATTGGCATAGTCAATATGGAATGAAAAAACACACTCCATTTATAAGTTCAGAATAAAACTACATCCATAAATTTTTTCATAGTGAAAAACTCAGGGATAGTAATAAATTGAAATGAATATAGAGAATTCTTATTAATTGGATGTCATGTATTTGAACATGATAGCAAGTCAAATCAATTTAAGTCTGTGGGTGGAAACCTGTCTGATTTTTTGAAACAAACTCAAAGGCTTTGTCGCCAACTGAGTTGTCTCATTAGACCTATCGATGCATCAATGGGATACAGCAGAAATCACCCCTTGTTAAAAGTAAAAATCATTATTTATACATATATTGAATACAAGTTAAATATTACTTCTCAATATTCTTATAGAGTAGAGGATACCAATTCATCAATATTTCTGTAGTTAAAACAAATTCCAAATAAACACTGTTTGTAAAAGAGTATATAGCTTAAGACAATAATCATATACATGAAACCAGAATATGGATATACAATTCATTTAAAATTTCAAATGAAAAATTATCTTTAAGGGATTTAGGTACACCACATAATAATGATTAGGTGCATAGTACCAATTAAATCACAATGAAATGGAAACAGAATCAAAGTCCCTTTGAACATTATAATCAATTGAGTTAAAAATCATAAAGTGAATCAATTATTACCATGAATATAAATAAAATCATGATATTATATATCAAATGGAAATAAACATACACCAAATATAGCAAATAATTAGTGAACAATGGAAATCACACAGAAATAAAAGTGGGATGAGAAACCCCTTACCTTATGCCTGAAGGTTATATCGATTGATCTTAATGACATGAATAATAAAACTTATATTCATTAATTAATAAGTCCGGAGCCTCATATATATTTAATTTATTTATTATAACCTTATTAGGTTCATTAATTTCCTTTTTTATGGGATTAATAGGTTTAATTTTATTATTTAGGAAACATTTTCCTCCTTGGTTTTCATGATTGGTTTACTTGTATTTATGAATGGAAGTTTGTTTGAAATGTGGTTAAACATCCAAAATTGTCAATATATTTTATTAATGAAATTACATAGATATAAATGATCTTATAATTATTTTTTATTTTATACCATGAGGATGAATCATTAGTCAAGAGTTAATGATGCACACCTAGATTAACTTGGCAGTTTTGTGAATAATGAATTGTTTTGTGCTATTATTTTATATTATGAGTGTGTAAGGATTAAAAAACATTGAATATGGTAAAAATACATATATTATGATATTTTTCAACCATTAATATGGTTTAATGACTAGTTTTCAATATAGTAATCTAAATTGAAAATCTGTCATCCTTAAATGTGATAAATTAACACATCTCAGACGGTATTTTTATTTTTAGTGTAAGAGGAGGGGGAAAAGAGAGATGATGATGAAATATTCCATTAGCATAATAAAATAATATTAAATGTAAGGTAATATAATATATCATAGAATTTTGATGTTGGGAGGTGAGGATAGAGCACAAAAATAATGGAACTAGTAAAATAAGTTGAAAGAAAAAGAAAGATGGGTTCACCTCTTGAGTAATCATGCTTGAGAATATTTTTAAGGCCGTTGTTTTTGACCTTTTTGTGAGTTTAGTAGGCCTTAGACATAGGGTGAGGGATTGAGAAGTGTATTTGGATGATCTTAGGAAAGGCCAAAATATTGATTGGTGTGGTAGGAAGAGGGGGTGAGGGGTGGTTTATATAGTGGAGGGGAGGAGGGTTTTCTTAATATTATAATCATTTATTATTTTTTCATAAGAAAAGAAATAGTGAGGATTACATGAAATATAATAGTAATAAGTGAACGTGAGTTTGAGATTTGGGTGCTTACATCACCCATGATTCTAGGAATAGTATAGTTAAATTATAATTTATTTATATGGTAAATTAATGTATTTTACTATTCACAAAAAATTCAAGTATTTTAGAAAAATCTCAAAAAATAACCCTAACCATTTTTCAACATGTAGAATCAAAAAATGAACTCCATTTTAAAAAAATAATTTTCTAAATATGATAAATTTAATTTTTAATTAAATCATCATTTAATCGAAAAATACCAACACTTAAATTATTCATCTTCATTTTTAAGGTGCCTATATTTTATTTACACTTTCATGGGTAAGGTTACCATTCCTAAGGCTAATATAATTTACTATTCATCACAAGGGTATGTTACTATTCAGAAGGGTAATTTACTATTCACCAGAAATTAACTTGACTCTATCAGACTCCAAATATCACCCTTATCACAATTGTGTTTGTCTGTTTTTTGAAATTCCATAGAAGTGGAAAATTTAAGTTTAATGGCTATGTTATAACTATCTAATATAATAACCATGTGTTTTATCATATATAGTTAGTGATTCATGCAATATAGGATATCCAATAAATTGAAATTATTTAAGAGAAACATACCATAAAATGTTTGGGGTGTTATATTTCACATTCTTTATTAGTTAGGGGTAAGATGCCCAAGTTTTTGTCCCACATAGTGTCAAATCCCTCTTTTGAGGACTTGAAAAAATATGAACATACCTTATTCACTAGATCATTAAATTATGGGGGATATGACAAATTTTCATTCCCAGATCCATCCTCACTCATACTCGGCTGAGTTAAAGTTTCATCCTACATTAGGGTCAGATTCGATGAGACACACACATGAGATTTGGCCTCATGTGCTTTGGACTTATGAGGGATGACCATTTGGAATCCATCTTCATCGACTAACACATTCTTAAATTTACTCATTAATCCTTGAATAACCATAAACCCCTTGGAATCATCACACTTATTACTATCCACATCAGTAGCAATGTCACCATGTGCATGTGAGGGTCTACTAAGATCAAAATGATTTTATCCAATTTCCTTCTTATAGTTAGAGCCTTTAATAGAAGAAAATATAAATATTTCCTTAACCTTATAGATTTTATAATTAACCATTTTTTCATAAATCCATATATATTGATCTGCTATGTCCTGAACCTAACCTTTGTCCTAATCACTTATAGATTAATCCTATTTTCATCCTCTACATTAGTGATAAGAACATTCTTAAAGGAGATTGAATGGTGTTTTTCCACAACTAAGTCCATCTAAGAGGATAAATGTTGAGGAGAAACTAAATTAATAGTATAATACCACTCCATCAGTTATCTTTCCTCCTCAATATTTTCCTAAGCATAAGGGCCCACTATTAATCCCATCCAAAGGATTCTCTTTCAATAGCAGTGCCTTATCCTTAAAATTTGGAATCTAAGAATTTGAATCAACCATAGTGGACACATGCCTACCAAGTGAATCACTCTCATGAGTTGGAGGATTTTTCATAGATAAATCATTCACATTTTCTTTCCTATGGAAGTGATTAGAAAGGTTCCCCCTCAACCCACACCTCTCATAAGAGACTTTCCTATGGCATAATTCTAGTGAGTGGCCAATGACTATAAAAAAGTCACAAAACATGTATTTTTTTATCATACACTACATAAATGTGAATGTCATTCATAGGAGTAGAGGGGGATACCTTTTCAAAAATGGCAGAGCTGAGATCATACTCCACTAATATCCTATAGAATTTACCAAACTGCACCAACTCGGTTTCCTTATTAAGACAGATTAGAGTCCTAATTTCAGTAGCAATATCATAAAGAATAATTGGGTGCTAGAGGATCCAATTTAGTACATGGAGGATAAACCAAACCTAATAGAAGAAATTTCTTACTTGTAAGACATTGACGTCTAAATACCACTCATCCAGATGAATCCATTTAGGCTTTAAGAAAAAGAAGACAATGCTTCAAACCCTAGGCTTAGAATCATCTAAAGAGACGAGATAGTGAAAGAAAAACTTTTCCATGGGAGATGAATATAAAATCATAAAATACCCACAAAAATGACATCTAATGAATCAATTCATCAAATTTTCATGGCTTCTCACCTTTAGGTAAAATGATCCACGCTATCAGTGAGTTATTCCCTATTGTAAGTCTCTTATAAAAAGCATTAGGGTCTACTTCAATGTGAGTCGTGGAACCCATCCAACAACAGAGAGAGAGAGAGTCCTTGAATGAACCCGTGGCTAGCCAGACACCATCCAATTTTAGATCCAAAGTTGTGTCTAGTATTCCAGTCATATTCAATGAAGCTTTGACTTTCCTCAGTTCAAATCTTTATGTCAAGGGTACTCATAATGAATCCTTCATCGAAAAAAGAGAGGAACCAATAAAATGTGGGAAATGCATGATCATAGAACCCTAGATACCATATCCTTCCCAGAGATCTCCCCAACCCACTTTCTCCATCCAAATTGAAGATGCATGGTATCTAACCCTCTATATACACATTACATACACACATATTTACATACACCCGTACACATTTATATTTCTCACATATACACAAGAATATTTAAATATATGTATTTATTTACATATATTGGAATATAAACATAAATATATATTTGTTTACTAATACAAACATAGTTATATGTAAACATTACTTAGGTATATATATATTAATGTATTTCTATAAGGTAAATAAAATGGATAATTTTTTAATTTAAATAAAATTATTAATAAATATTTATTTACATATGGTTTATATTTTTTAAAAAAAAATTCATGTAAATATGTTTGAATGATTAATTAAAAAATTTATTTATTATATGTAAATATAATAAAATATTCCTATATTTAATTATAAATAAAACTACAATATGAAAAACAATAAAATTTCAAAATCATAATATCTATATGAATGTAAACCTTGGTAATAAATTAAGTATCCACTTAAAAATGATGAAAAGACTCTGTTAAACGATGTTTAAATCCCATATAATATGAAAAAATTAGGGTATCCTAAACAAAATATGAGTTTTGGAGGCCTTTTGGGCCTTTTTTTACCTCAAAAAATAGGGACTGGGGTCCCCTGGGTCAGCACGATGTTGTAAAGACCCAAACATTAATTGAGGTATTGAAGCTTTTATTTCAAGTTGGTTTCATTAATTTTATCATTTTTAATAATACAAATGTGGTTACAGAGGAAACAAGGGTGTCCATGGCTTGTTCAGACTTTGGAACCCCAAATTTTGGAAGAAACAATTTGGCCGCATTGTTAGTAGAAACCGTGCAGCCTAGTATGCACGGTTAGGGTAAACCATGTAAGGCCTTTCAGGGCACAACATAGGGCCAAATAGTTTGAATCAAACTATGTGAGGGTGGCTTGGGCCGTGCAGGGCTGAGACAGAGGGTGTGCATGATCTGTGCATGAGTTGTATAGTCTTGCACTATAGTTCGTGTGAGGTGTACAATCTAGGTAGTGGGGTAAACATGGTTTAACCAACAACGCATCTGAAGCATGTGAATTTTAATTCTTGGGAAATTTTACCATTTTATCCCTTTTCTATTTTAATAACACCCCTTTCTTTATCTCTCCAGTAGACAATAGCACTCCCCTCCTCCCTTTGAGCTCTCCTCAAGCCCAACCTAGGATTTGATCCCGTTTCTATGTCTACTCTCCAATTCAACTTCCGTTTATTGTGTTGTAACACCCATGGTTGGATATACAATCCTTAGGCTCCTTTCTTTGTTTTCCTTCATCTTGATGCAGTTTTTTTAGTGCAAGATCATATGCCATAATTTCTGGGTGTTCATCTATTTTGTTTTTTTCTTCAAATATGGATCAAACCAAAGGTTGCTACTAGATTATTGTTCTACCACTTGCTAAAGGTAGGTGGTTTATACCTTTTCCTGAAGGTTTTTTTTGTCTATTTGGCTATCACCTTTGTGCTGCACGCTGGACCTTTCAATCGTTTCTTCTTAAATTAAATTATAAGCCTTATAAATATTATTTATTCTAATTTGGGTTTCCCTTGTAGAAGCTAATCATTTTTGGATGTTGTCAACATAAACCTGATCTATCCATGTGGCGTCTTCCTAATCTTTCTTATGTTAAAACACCCATTTGGGTGTTCCATATCACCATACTTGTAGTGGGATCCTCTATGAGTTAAATGAGTTAGTTGGATATGATTATTCCTCATTTTCCTTTCTATTAAATGTTATTAAAATAATTAAATGGTTGATTAAGTATTAATTGTACATGGGTATGGACACTAACATGGACCTCATACCTTATTATATTACTTTATTGATGCTGTTACATATTGATATGGAACCAACTGATTATTAAGGTATGATACCTATGATTTTTAAGGAATATAACCAATGATTACTGAGGTATGATAGCTATGGTTACTAACACATGTAACCTATGATTATTATGGTACAAAACTTGTACATTTTGGTATGGACCCTATATATTTCTTTATGGCACCAAATTATTTGAAAGTTATGGCGCCTATGAAATTATAGCATGGCACATGCTAGGTTATTGAGGTATGGAACCCATGATCCCAATGTATGGTTATCATGGTATGACGCCATTGAAGAGGAACGAGGTATGTCACCTATGAATTGTATATAAATTTACATTTCTAGATATAGGTCACCCTAATTTTACAACTTAGGACTTGTTCCATATAGGTATTTTACTCTTATCACTTGTGAATTATTCTGAGCTAGTTACTACCACCTATTGATACCTAAAAATATTGATGATCATTTTTATCCTATTTCTACTACAGTTTATGTCATAGAATGGTTATAATTGTCTTACATTTTTTTACCTGTTATACCTACACACAGTTATAATTCTTTTTCATAGGTTGGAATTTTTATAGACACCATTAGTGGTGGCATATTGATTTTATCTCACAACCTATCTAGGAAACCGATGGTACTCAGGAAGATTATGTGGATTCAAGTAGGGAAAGGGCAAAGAACCCAATAGATGACACTTGATTGATTATAACATAGGAGTGGGGGAGCAGAAGACCGAGCTATGTATCTTGATGCTATTAGAGATTTCCTTTTTGTCTTTTATTCTTTTGATGCATGTATTTTACAGGATGTATGCTTCCATTTCTACCTATTTCTATTATTAGATATATGACATTAAATCATTCTATATATGATACTAGATGTTCCTATTGATGGATTGATTATTATTTTCATTTGGTTTTTTAATTTTATTGTTATTGCTATTAGTTAATTATTATGATTCCACTATTATATTATCTATTTATTACATTTTTGTGTGACTATAATAATGATGGTATAATATCCCCACTATAAAACTATAGACCCTAGATACTAGTCAACATCCTATGGCATACAAGGATGCACACTTGAAGCCTTGTGACCAATTTCTCGGGGGCACTGTTTAGTGGATCCCGATTCGGGAAGATATAAATTTGTATAAAAGGTTTCTTTTATTTTCCTTCCTATTTTGGGATGAAATAAATGAGACTAAGAAGAGTTAGAATTTGGTAATGATCCTATGCCTGGGATTATCTAACCAACTTGTAGGAAAAAATCCAAATTTCTTAGGATCAGAAATAATGTTCTAGTTTATGCATGTTACAGTAGATTTGATTCCACTATTGGGTGTCACATATAATATGTGGTGTTTTTATTATTATGATGTTGAGTTTTATTTTATCCTTTTCCCAATATGGTAATGAATAATTTATCATGCATCATTTTAGGCACCTTATATCATTAATATGTTATGCATTATTCCATTCCATGTATGTTTCATTACCTGACTGCATGATACTTGTTGTATGTGAATTGAATCATATGTATGTTATGTAACTAACATTTATATAGGAAAAAGAACATTATATAATAGGTTATTAAAGTGTATTAACCAACATAAATGGTGTTTTCCAATATATGTTGATTATGGAACCTTAACTAACCAATTATCACATGTTTGAGTAATGTAACTGGGGTTACATATATTAAAATGTTAGTTGATTTGAAATGAATGAATGTCATTTGTAATCTAAAAAATACATGTACCTATATAGATTGAGAATGATGATTCATTTAGTCAAATCATATTATATTACCTTTTACATTCCCTTATAGAATTTAATGTTTTGGATGTTGTAATATGAACTACCAATTACTATTTATAAAGCATGAACTTGTATAAATTTAGAATTGAATTTAAGATAATCAGTTTATTATCTAGATGAAAGAATTGTTAAATTTTAAATTTAAATATGGTAATTCTTAAATGAGTATTCCAATTGAAACATAAAGGGTAATTTCATCTTTAACATTCAATTGAAAGTCCATATATCAAGACCCTTACATCAAAACTGAGAGCATGAACCAGACTCGACCTTAGTAGTGGGAAGTAGGAAGTGTCTATCATGTTATTTATGATCATTTCTATCACCCCGACCTATTTCTATGAGTAGTAATCGGGGTGTGAATTTTATATTAAAATTATTTTACCTATAATATTATTGTATATGTGATATTAGTCACTATAAAAAATCTATATAAGGTGTGTTCTTGGAATTTGTAGAGCTATTCTGACTCAACGTCCTAGAGTTATGCACAAGGAGAGTGGTGATGACCATGCTCTAGAGGTGGTCATCCACAAGCCACCAGTGTTGCCTCCAGTAGTTCCACATATGGAACCTATTTTTATTCCCATTGATAGTGATGATTCCTAGTTTCAAGGGGAGTTTCTATGAATTATGAAGACTATATAATGAGATCTGTAACCTACCCCTTCTATGCGAGAGTTGATGAATGTGTTAAAATTCACCTACTTTTTAGGGGATGGTGGCCCTTAGGTTATAGTTTTATGGATTGATACTGACTTATCTATCTTATAGAACCTTGAGACACCTCATGATAGAATTGTTAGGATCATTACATACATTATAAGACAATATTCTAAACACTGGTGGGTTATTTTGAACAAGTTTGGTCAGTACCAGGAAGTGATTTGAAGGGATTTCCAATTTAGCTTATGCAACTACTTATTCCTTGAGACTTTGTCGGCTAATCATGATAGGGTGTTCATGAACTTTCAATAGTGTTCTATGTTTGTTATGGATTACTCAACTCATTTTATATATATTCAGTGCTTTTTACCTATCTATACTACTGATGAGTTAGTGAAAGTGATACATTTTGAGGATAGGATCAAAAATCCCATTTGATCTTAGGTGAATGTTTTCTAGTTTACTACCATGTCTAAAATAGTGAACATGGATCTTATTACCAAATTTATCTTCAGGGAATCTAGAGGCCAAAATTAGAGTGGATCACCTTCACAACCTACTAGTATAGTATATGTAGTCAGGAATCATTTCCCTAAGACCTATCAAGAGGGAAGTACCAATCATAGTGCACATACTGGTAGTTTTTTAGTCTGTCACTAGCGCAAAAGTAGAGGCATGGGAAACCTTTGTGTGAGAGGCCCACTATTGAGTGTCGATCCTATGATAGGATGGTCCATTTATAGTGGTTTTGTATGACATTTCCTCTAGTGGATAGTAAGAGAGGATCAACACCAAATCTTGGTCATTGAGTAGGATTATAAGTTCCACATCAAGCAGGGAGATGGAGTACTACTGGCCAATCAGGACAAGGAGGTTGTCATGGTTAGGGGATCCAAACACCAGTTTTGCAGCATTTGTAGAGAGGCCCTTCTCAAGGTAGTCATATTGTATCTTAGGACCATGGAATGCTCTAGGTTTATATATTACATCATGCTTCAGGGGAGCAATGTTCTGGACCTTCTATTGTTCTAAATATGATTTTAGTAGCATTTACCTTGGTATCTGTTTTGTTTGACACAAGAGATTCAAATTATTTTATCTTTGATGCTATCATGGTAAGCCTCACACTTGAAATTAAGTAATTATTTGGGAATATGACCCTTGAAACCCAGTTGGGTATACATTTTGAGATTGTACTGCAATTTAGAGATTTCCCCCTGAGATTAGAGGCTATCATTTACCATGGAACTTCATTGTCTTTAAGATGTATGATTTTTACATTATTCTTGTGATGGACTAGCTGACTCCTTATCATGCCTATGTGGAATGTTATCATTTAAGGGTGTCTTTTACATCACTAGAGGGAGGTACATATATTCATAAGGGTGAGTGGCATGTCCAGGCCAGTAGAGTTATACTAAAGCATCATGGGTTGAGTGTCTTGACGACCTAGATTTCTAGCCATTACATGGATGATTAGGGTTCACATTAGACTGAATTAAATAATTTAGTAGATAGTTTCAGAGATGTTTTATTGATGATTTTTTAGTTTAACTGCTAATAGAGAGATGTATTTCTCTATTGAGATGGTTCTAGGAGTTTCACTGGTGTATATTCATCCTTATAGGATGGATGATGCTATGTTACAAGAGCTCAAGAGATAGCTAGAGGAATTAGAAGAAATGTGTTTTTATGACCTATCACTTCACCTTGGGGTTCATCAATCATTTTTTCTAAGAAGGTATACAGAAACCTCAGAATTTTTGTGGATTATCGAAAGTTGAATAATCTTACTGTGATGAACTAGTATCCCTTTCCTTGTATAGATGATCTCATTGATTAGCTCAAAGGAGTTTAGGTTGTTTCCAAGATTGATTTGAGGTCAGGATACCACCAAGTATGAATTATACATTTAAACATACCTAATACAATGTTTCATAGAAGATATAGTCTTTATGAGTATCTAGTTACACTGTTCAGTTTTAGGAATGTACATACCATTTTTATGGCCTTGATGAATCGAGTTTTCCACCTGTATATGGATTCATTTGTGATAGTATTCATAGATGAAAACTTCCTGTATTCTGATACTCAATATGACCATTCAAAACATCTTGAGATCATTA
Source organism: Viscum album (assembly GCA_963277665.1). Classification (NCBI taxonomy): domain Eukaryota; kingdom Viridiplantae; phylum Streptophyta; class Magnoliopsida; order Santalales; family Viscaceae; genus Viscum; species Viscum album. Next base: position 737,685,364 of record OY728146.1, on the reverse strand, counting down.
TGAATACATTGAGAGAGCATAATTTTTATTTTATACTCACAAAATTACACTTTTGGATTGATATAGTACACTCCTAGATCACCTTATCTTAGAGGCTATAGTATAAGTTGAACCAGAGAAGGTGAGAGAAGTAGTTACTTGGGATCATCCAAAAATATTTTTGGCATACATAGTTTCTTGGGGAAATATAGTTATTACATGATCTTTATACAAGACTTTTCATGCATATAAATAACTCTTACAATCTTGACTGAGAAGGGTGCAAAGTTCACATGGCCAGAATCCTTCAAGAGATAATTTCATGAGGTGAAAGAGAGACTAACTTTAACACTGACCCTGATTCTTCTAGATTTAGGTATAATCTATACAGTCTATTATGATGCATCTGGTATTAGACTAGGAATATTTCTAATGTAGGAATATGGTGTTATTGTATAAGGGTTGCAATAGATAAGGCCTCCTGAGTGGAATTACCTAACACATGATCTCAAGTTGGTACACATTTTTCATTCCTTTAATTGTTGGAGGAATTACCTATTAGAGAGCGTTTTGTGGTGTTTATGGACCGAAAAATCCTCAGGTATATTTTTACACAACATTATTTGAATATTATGTAGAGAAGGTGGGTTGAATAACTATAATCATTTGACTTTTATCTTTCCTATATTCCTAGGAAAGGCAATTCATTAGTAGATTATTTGAGCTGAAGGACTCAGACACATCTAGTACAAGAGGCCAGTGATAAGTGGTAGATTATGGACTTTTTTTTGGGATACACTTGGTGGTCTAGGACCATCATGGACAGTCTATACTTGAATCATTTATTAGTGACATCTTAATTTTTTAATAGAGTGGATATGAGTCAGTAATCAGTCCTTGAGGGATTATTCCTAAGGGAGAGTGTTTTGGGAGAGGATCCACCACTGGGTTGAATAATTGAAGAGGATGAGATATTGTATATTCATAGATGTGTCATGGTTCCTATAGATATCTAATAGTAATTGATTTGAGAGTCTCATTATTCTACATGGATAGTAAATCCTGGTCATACAATGATGAATCGTTATCTATGTCAGCAATATTGGTGGCCTAGTATGAAAAAGTAGATAACTGGTTTTTTACTAGGTGTTACACCTGGAAAGAGGTGAAGGTAGAACACCAATGACTAGTAGGGAATTTATATCCATTTACCATTCTTGAGAGGAAGTGAGATGATGTCATGATGGATTTTGTGACTTGTTTACCAAATCCTCTTGAGGTAGTGATATAGTATGGGTGATCATTGACAGGATCACGAAGAGCACACACTTCATACCTATCTGAGATACCTTCTAAGTGAATGATATTTGAATACTATATATCCATGAGATTACATGTATAGAGACCCTATCCTTTTACACACATCATTAAATTATTTTAATCATAATTGAACATCATATTACAAACCAAGGATCGTAAATTCTATTGTCTTGGAAGACTAGGTATATAAAATTGAAAACACCAGACTAAATAAAACATTTATTTATTTAATATTCAAAAATACATCCTAAATTAAAATTTTATCATATATATTTATAGGATAACATAGTGATAATAAGAATAAATGTATGATTTAAAAATCCCATTATGGGAATAAATATAAGAATAAATATTTTGCATAGGGGTTAGAATGCATGACATAATGATATAAAAAGGAATGGAACATATGGAATCATAACATATAAACATGGTATAATATAAACATGGAGTCATAGTATTATGAAAACAACATAATACATGAGTTTATTATGATTCAAGGATAATTTCACATAGAGGATCACAAGTCAAGGTTAACCACCAAGAGGTTGCACATGGTAGCATGAGTCAAGGCTAACTACCAAGACTGTTACACATAACATCTCACGAGACTCAAATTTACCCAATGAATTGAAGTGATATATAGGTGAAACCATCATAACATTTTCATGAATATTATTTGCACATATATAATCATACATAATCAATCATACATAAACATTTGAGTTACCCATGGTAAGAAATTGGGTATCATAATCATGTCAAAAAGCATAACAAATCGGAGTATCATAAAAATGTTCATGATGAAAATGAATTAGATCACGAATGGAAAATAATAGAGAATAATAGGCATATATCATGAAAATTAATGTAAAATTTAATTAATAACATATAAAAATAGCACTTAATAAACTTTATAATTAAAACATTTTAGTGCAGTTAAAGGAAAATATCAAAGGTAATTTAAAACACAAAAGGTTATAATATTTTATATAAAACCAGAAGTGAACCAAGAATGTTTTCATAATAAAAAGAGTGGTTTTATAAAAATAATGGTTTCTTAAAAATATATTATATAGTGTACTTGAAAATGTGTAAGAATTCAGGAAGTTCCCTTAAAACGGGTTTACTTTTTGGGAAGTATTAAGGAGGGAACCATTTAAAAACATGTATATCCACAAAAGAGAATTATGATTGGAAATTGATACCTGAGTTTGGATCATGTAAAAATCATTTAGAATATGTACATTAAAATTAAAGATAACTTCATTTGTGTAAAAAGAACTATAGATCAACCTGAATAAATAATGGATGTTCAGGTAGAATCCCTTACCTTTAATCTAAAGGTGTCATTCTCTTGATCTTAATGTCCTGGATAACAAAATTAAATTCATTAATTAATATTTATATTACCTATTATAAACTTAATTGATATATTATTACCTTATTAAGTTCATTCATGGTATTTTTTTTGGGTTAAGATGTTCAATTTCTTTGTTTGGGAGCGTTTGTTTCCTTGGTTTTCTTTATCGGTTTAATTATACACATGTATGGATAAACATGTATGACATGAATGGTTTTATAGAATTTATATTATATGTTATTAATGAAAATATATAATATTACATGGTTATTAAATTAATTTTGTTGTTCTGAGTGAAGATGAATCATAATATAAAACATTAATGATAACTGTTTGGGATAATTGGTAGTTTTTTACCACAACAAACTCATTTTTCTTTATAAATTAATATCATGTGGAAAAATAGATTCCAGAATATTAAATAAGATAAAATACAAATATAATAGTCTATTTTAACCAAAAAATAGTTTTGCGACCATAATTAAATACGGTAATAGAAATTGAAAACCCGTCATCCTTGAATGTGATAAATTAACACACCTCAGATGGTGTTTTCATTTCTAGTATAAAAGGAGGGGAAATGAGAAATGATAATGAAATATTCCATTTGAATAAAAAAATTATATTATATTTAAGGTACTAGAGTTTTCATACCTTTTGTATGAGTAGAGGTGGGGATAGAAAAGAAAATAAGGGAACTTGAAAGAAAATAAAATAAATGAAAAGAGTAATTTACCTCTTGAATTTATCTTCCTTGAGATACTCTTTAGGGAAGAGGTTTTGATCCTTTCATGAGACCAAAAGATCCTGGTAATATGTAAGGTATTGGGAATATATTTGAGTAAAAATTTGGAAAGACACAAGGCTTGAGAGGTGTGAGGAGAGGAGGTAAAGAGGAGTGGTATTTATAGTGGAGGAGAGGAGGGTTTCCCATTATTTTTATCATTAGTTTAATATTCTTTCTCAAGAATATGAATAGTATTTATTATTATAACAAAAAATAGTAATAAGATCATGTGAGTAAAAACAAATGGACTTTACATCATCCATGGCTCATGCATGATACAAAAATTCATTTATTTAGAATTTATCATAAATTATCATATTTTAATATTCACAAAAAATTCAAGTATTTTAGAAAAATCCCAAAAAATCACCCCACAAATTTTTAAATTTTCATAATTTAAAAAAAAATCTATTTTATGAAAATAATTTTCTAAATATGTGAAATTTAGTTTTTAATTAAAATCACAATTTACATGAAAAAATATAAATTTTAAAATTAAAACTACTTTTCTAAAAATTTGAAAAATTATTTAAGGTCTATTAAAATTATATTATAACCATAAGTAATAAAAATAATTATTTATCAATACATTTTATTAAAATATATTTTCTTTTAAATTATTATATTCATCATAAAATTGTAATTAAATATACATGAATTACAAAAAATACCAACACATAATTAATAATTTCTAAAATATTCACCTACTTATAATATGATATAATTATATCATATTGCCACTTATAATATGGATAAATTTTATTTATACTTTCATTAGTGAGCTTACTATTCAATTGACCAGTTTACTATTAATAAGGGCCACATTACTATTCCAAGGGTCAAGTTATTATTTTATAGGTATACGTTCCTTAACTTCTTGAGATACCTTTTATTTCACTCATTATTAATTTATAAGGTTTGTATTGTGTTCTATATGTAATATTATATAATTTTACTGTAAGACATAATTATAATAATGAAATTTCATTGATAAAACATTGGGTCCTTATATTCTTCCCCCTTTAAGAAATTTCTCCTTCAAAATTTTGTTTTACATTATAAGCTAAAAACAAATGTGGATATTTTTCCTTCATTACTTCCTCTAGTTCCCATGTTGCCTCTTCGTATTTATGGTTCTTCCATAGTACTTTGACTAGGTGAGTAGTCTTGTTACATAGAATTTTATCTCTATGACCCAAGATCTTCACTCGCTACTCCTTGAAAGAAATATTATTCCCCAATTGTACCACCTCTAAAGATAGTACAAGTGAAGGATCTGGTATATACTTCCTTTTGAGGGATACATTAATTACATCATGTACTTTAGACATAGTATGTGGAAGTTCTAGTTGATAGGACACAACTCCTACATGATCAAGAACCTCTAAGGGGACGATGTATCTAGGACCTATCATTCTTTTCTTAATAAATCTCATGACCTTCTTCTATAGAGATATGTGGAAGAATACCATGAATCTAACTTTAAACTCAAGGTCTCATCACTGATTGTCTATATAGATCTTTTGTCTACTTTGGGCTACCTTGATGTGATGCTGAATGGTTTTCACCTTCTCCACCATTTCTTTGACAATATCAGGTCCTAATAACTTATGCTCACCAACATCATCCCAGCATGCTGGTTTTCTTCACCTTTTCCCATAAATGGATTCATATGGTTCCATTCTGATGCTAGAGTGTAAATTTCTATTGTAGGAGAATTCGACTAGAGGAAGATGTTGGGCCCATCCTCCTTTGAAGTCTATAGAATAAACTATCTATATTTCTTCCAATATATGAATATTTTTCTCATATTGGCCGTATGTTTGAGGATGATAGGAAGTACTGAATTTTAGAGTGCTTAGAGCATGTTGGATACTTTTACAGAACTTTGAGATGAATCTCAGATCTCTATATGATACAATATATAGTGGTACTCCATTCAACCTTAACACATATTAGATATATATCTGTGCAATTTGATCCAATGAGAAGTCCTTTATAATTACTATAAAGTTATCTATATTTGTAAGATGATCCACAATGACCCATATAACATTGTTTCCTATGGATTTAATTGGAATTCCTGTGACAATGTCCATGGTGATGTTCTCCCACTTCCATGTTGGTATGGGTTGTGGTTGCATCATCCCCTTATACTTTTTCCTTTCATCCTTCACTTGCTTACATACCAGACACTTTGATGTATACTCATTAATATCCTTCTTTATATTGTCCCACTAATAATTCTCCCATAGATCATGACATATCTTCATTCTCCCTTGGTGAATAGAGAAGGTTGATCTATGTGAATCATTAAGAAGATCCTTCTTTATCTCTGGATCAGATGGTACACATAATCATGACCCAAATATTATGAATCCAACCTTATAAGTCTTGAACTAAGAGGATTTCCCATTTCTGATAGTTTCCACCCCTTTCTAAATTTCCACATCATTTATTTGAGAATACTTCATGAGGGATGGTTGAGAAATCATTTGAGAAAGGATTGATGATTTTCCTCCCTTAATGATTCCCATTCCCATCCTCTAGAAATCTATGAATATTGTATCCTTTTAATTCTCATCATTGAAAAATATGTAGGATCCTTTCTACTTAGAGCATCTGTCACTTTATTTACCTTACAGGGATGGTATTGGATTGAGAATTCACATTCTTTGAAGAGATCTAACCATATTTGTTGGTTCATATTAATATCCTTCTATGTAAATATATATTTGAGATTCTTTTGATCAATATATATCCCACATTTCTCCCTATAAAGATAATTCCACCATATTGTCAATGTAAAGATCACAACCAAAAACTCTAGATCATGTGTGGGATAGTTTTTTCATGGATTTTTAGTTGAATTTAGGCATACGATATCACTTTATCATTTTTCATCAGCACACAACCTAAGACATTCTTTTAAGCATCAATATACACCATAAAGAGTTCTCCACTTATCTGGTGCGTGAGTACAGATGCAGTGATAAGCCTTTTTTTGAGCTCCTTAAATATTTCCTCACATTCTTGAGTCTAGGATAACTTCAATCCCTTCCATTTTATCATGGCTATTGGGTTTGAAAATCATGAGAAGTTATTCACAAATAATCAATAATACCTGGATAGACCTAGAATTATGTGGATCCCTATTACAAATGTTGGTCTAGGCCACTCTTCAATTTCATTTATCTTGGAAGGGTCCATAAATATTCCTTTTATAGTGATAACATGCCCCAATAATGATACTTCCTCCATCTAGAACTCATATTTATTGTACTTTGCATAAAGATTATCTCTTTTCAAAGTCATCAACATAGTATTCAAATGCTTCTCATGTTCTTCATTACTCTTAGAGTATATCATAATATCATTGATAAAGACTACCACAATTTTTTAGGAAATATCTAAATACTCTATTAATTAAATCCATGAATATTTCTAGATAATTAGTAAGTACAAAGGGAATAAATATGAACTCATAGTGTTCATACCTTGTTTTAAAGGTAGTTTTGGGAATATATTCCTTCCATGCCTTTAATTGGTGATATCTTGACTGAGGGTCCACCTTTGAGAAATAACTAGCCCCACGTAGCTGTTTAAACAAGTCATTTATCTGAGGTAGGGAGTACTTGTTATTTATCTTGATTTTATTGAGTTCATGATAATCAATGCGAAGGCACATTGATCTATCCTTATCCTTATCAAAGAGGACTAGTGCACCCCATAGTGAAGCACTCTGATGTATAAAACCTTTCTCCAGATTCTCTTGCAACCTCTTCTTCAGCTCTTCCATATCAACAATGTCCATTCTATAACGTGTCTTCGATATAGGTAGGGATCTAGGAATAAGATAAATTGAGAAGTAAACCTATTTATTAGGAGGAATACTAGACAGTTATTCTGGGAATACATTTGTGTAATCCCTCACGATGGGCATATTTTCGAGAAGTATCATCTCCTTTGTCTCAATAATTTGAGAAAGACATTCTTTCTTAAAATACAACATTATCCAAACTTAAGACAATTATTTTGAAAGAGATTCATATTCCTCCTTACACTTGTATAGGATTGGAGGATACTCTGGTATGTGAAGAGAGATCTGCCTTTCTTAAAAATTAATGTTGGCTTTGTATAAAGATAGCCAATACATGCCCACAATAGCATTGAACTCCACTAGAGGAAGCATTAAAATATTTATTCAGAGGTTTAGTACACAAAACTTTACTGGGGTGGGGGAGTTATAAACCTTGGATACAATAATTTCCCGATTTTCTATTCTCATAGATAACTCAACCTCCAATTTTTTTGGTGGTATTTTAATAGTTCTACTAAACTTGAAAGATATGCAATAATGCATAGAACTAGAATCAAATAGTATTTTATTTATTCTTGAATGAATAAATATATTACATATCACCACATCATTTTCTGAATCAACCTCAATAGTAGTGATAACATAAGCCCTTCATTCTTTCCTTAGAGGTTGTTATTTATTTCCACCAACAACCCTTGGCATAGGGAAATTTTTCTCATAATTCCCATGTTCCTTGTAGTTGTCACACTACACTGTAGAATAAGTATTTATCTAAAGCTTCCTTTCTTCTTCCACGTTAGTGGTATTACCTATATCCCTTTGGTAGTTTTTAGCCAATTGTCCAATTCTTGCACATTTGAAACAATTATTGGTTCACTTTAGACAGTTCCCAGGATGCTTCTTTCCATAATTCTAACACTTGGGATGTTATATCTTCTTTATATCATGGGATTTATTTTCTGAACCACCCATATCAGACTCCATTTTCAGATTTTTGTCACTAGGCCCACGAGACCAATGAGAGTTTCCAATCTCCATTTCAACCTTGAGGGAACAACATACAAACTCCACAGAAATTTTGAAGTCTCAAATCACCAAACAATTTCATATAATAAACATTAGTATACTAAAGAAGCAATCCACCTTTCTCTCGGTGTTCAGGAAAATGATGAAGGTGTATCTTTCAAGGCTTGTGATGTTTCCTTAATACGCCCTGATGAACTTATCTTCCTTCTACTCAAGTTCGAGGAACTCCCTTTCTATATTGAGATGTAGGGTTCAGGGAAAATATTTATTAAAGAACATTTTCTTGAATTCATCCCAATAAATGGAATCCATTTCCTCCCGGGACTTTGTAATCTTGATCAGTGTCCATCGCTGATTAGCTTCCCCATCAAAACGATAGACCGCCCACATGACTTTATCTTCTTCTGAGCACTGGAGGACATAGAATATATATTTCAATGGAGTTAATCCATTTTTCATGAGGAGGGGATATGAAGATCCCCAAATCATGGGAGTATTTTTCCATATAAAGTATTCAATTACAACTTTCTCTTTCCTTAGAGGAGGAGGGCGTTCAATACGATTCAAGTTATTATTCATAACTTGATCCAGTTGAGCAAGTATTTTCATAATATTTTGAGCATCCATTCCCATCATATTTGGCATATAATTATGGAAATATTCACATTACCTATCACATTTATTGTTGGAACATGTTCTTCTATTTCACTCCATTAACTAAGAAAATAAAATTCAGTTATGGGACTTGAAGACTTAGCTAATAAGCATAAAAGGAACGTTTTAACATAAATAAAATAAACTTGTAAAGGAAAAGTATATCCTAAATTGATTACCTAGGTTTAAATCAATGTTATAATTTATCTATTTAATAAGTTATAATCTTATGGTCTCATTTATTATTCTCTTAGTAATGGTTTTTAATGAGCTTATTAATTTACCAAAGCATATCCCTCAGGAGTTTCAAACCAGGAGTGCAGTAAGGCCCATTTTCGTGCACTAGTTCCCATTCAAGTCTATCTCAAGGAGGTTTTTTTTAGGTTTTAACCCTATATAAATATGTGTTATATCCATATCTATTTGTTCTTATCTAGAAAGGGTTGTATTTTCTTGATAAACCCCTTACTATATACTTACCAAAATTTAGGGATGTATTTTTATACTTGGTTTCCCCTAAAAGGTTCTTACTAAAGTGATATATTACTAATCTCAAAAAATAGCTATAAATTCATCTTATACCAAATATATATACCCTATAAATTTACACATACCATTACATGATTTTAATCATAATTAAACATCATATTACAAGCTAAGGATCATAAAGTCTAGTATCTTGGAAGGCAAGGTACATAAAATTGAAAACATGAGACTAGATAAAACAGTTGTTTATTTAATATTTATAAAGAGATACTAACATCCATTATTCTCATACTTCGTCAAAGGATAACCTGGGAATAACATGAAAAAATGAATGAGCTAAAAATCCCAGTAAGGGAATAAACATAAGAAGAAAGCTTTAGCACATGGGTTAGAAGGCATGCCATAATGATATTAAAAGGAATGAAACATATGGAATCATAACTTATAAACATGGAATCATATAAAAATGGATTCATAGTAATGTTTCATAAATATAATACATGACTTTCTCATGATTTAATTCATGTTTCACATAGATTAGCACAAGTCAAGGATAACCACCAAGACCATTTCACATGGGAGCACTAATCAAGGAAAACTGCCAGAAACTCAAATTTACCCAATTAATTAGAGAACTATCTATGAAAACCTATCATAAACTTTTTATTAATATGATTTCCACATATAGAATCATACATAATCAATCATACATAAACATAAGGGTTAACTATAGTAATAATTGGGTATCATAATCATGTCATAAAGCATAAAAAATTAAAGTATCATAAAAATGTACATGAAGGAATGGAATTAAATCACTCATGGAAAATAATAGGGTATAATAGGTTTATATCAAGATAATTTATGTCAATATGAACTAATAACTATAGAATGAGTACTTATGAAACTTTAAAATTAAAACATTTTAGTGTGGTTAAAAGAAAATATAAAAGGTCATTTAAAACAGAAATGTGAATAATATTTTATATAAAACCATAAGAGAAAAAAGAATGTGTTCATAATAAAAATAGTTTTTTTATAAAAATAATTTTTTCTTAAAAACAAATTATATAGTTTACCTAAAAATGGGTAAGAATTTAGGAAGTTCCCTTAAAACGGGTTTGCTTTTTGGGAAGTATCGAGGAGGGAACCATTTAAAAACATGTATAACCCCAAAAGAGAATGATGATTGGACCTCGATACATGATTTTGGATCATGTAAAATTCATTAAAATATTTACATAAAAATAATATATAACTTCATTTGGGTAAAAATAAAGATAGAGCAACCTAAAGGATAATGGAGGTTCGGGTAGAATCCCTTACATTAAGTCTGAAGGTGTCTTTAAATTGATATTAATGTCCTAGATAACCAAAATAAATTCATTAATTAATATTTAAATAACCTATTATACATGTAATTGATTTATTATAACCTTATTATATTCATTCATGGTCTTTTTGATGGGTTAATAGGTCCAATTTCATTGTTTGGGATTGTTTGTTTTCTTGGTTTTCATGATCGGTTTACTTATATATATCTATGGATAAATATATAATATGAGAGTGGTTATACATAATTTTTGTTATATTTTATTAGTTAAAATTAATAATATTATATGGTTATAAAATTAATTTGGTTATTTGGAGTGAAAATGAATCATAATATAAAACATTAATGACAACCATTTGGGTTAATTGGTCGTTTTTTGACCACAACAAACTTATTTTTATTTATAAATTAATATCATGGAAAAAAATATATTAAATAATATTAAATAAGACAAAATACATATATTATAGTTTGGTTAAATTATAAAAATGGTTTCATGACTATAATTGAAGATGGACATTGAAATTGAAAACCCATCATCCTTGATTGTGATAAATTAACAAATCTCAGATAGTGTTTTCATTTCTAGTATAAAATGAGGGGAATGAAGAGATGATAATGAAATATTACATCAGAATAAAAAAATTACATTATATTAAAGGTACTGATGTTTTCATACCTTTTGGATGAGTAGAGGTGGGGATAGAAGAGAAAATAAGGAAACTTGAAAGAAAATAAAAGAAACGAAAAGAGGAATTCACCTCTTGAATTTATCTTTCTTGAGATCCTATTTAGGGAAGATGTTTTAGTATTTGGTTAAAAGAAAATATAATGGTCTTGAGGGAGGGTTTGGGAAGATATTGGAGTAGATATTTGTCTAGGAAAACGGATTTAGAGGTGTGAGGAGAAGAGGTAAAGAGGGGTGGTATTTATAGTGGAGGAGAGGAGAGGTTTCCCATTATTTTAATTGTTAGTTTAATATTTTTACTCAATACTATGAATAATATTTATTCTTGTGACAAAAAATAGTAAAGAGAAAAAGTGAGTTCTAACCAATGAACATTTATATCATCCATGACTCAATCATGTTGTAGAAATTAATTTATTTACCATTTATCATAAATTATCATATTTTACTATTCAACAAAAATTCACGTGTTTTAAAAAATATCCAAAATTCACCCCAACCATTTTTAATTGTATATCATTCAAAAATGAACTCCATTTTATTAAAATAATTTTCTAAATATGTGAAAATTAATTTTTAATTAAAATAAAAATTTACTTGAAAAATATAAATTTTAAAATTAAAACTACTTTTCTAACACTATGAAAAATTAATTAAGGTCTCTTAAAATTATCTTATAATCATATTTCACAAAAATAATTATTTATGAATACATTTTATGAAAATAAATTTGCTTTTAAATTATTAAATTAATCATAAAATTGTAATTAAATATACACGACTAACAAAAATACCAACACTTATTTAATATTTTTTTAGAATATTTACTTACTTATAATTTGATATAATTATATCATATTTTCACTTATAATATGGAAAAACACTATTTATACTTTCATTAGTGAGGTCACTATTCAATTGGACGGTTTACTATTCATTAGGGTCACATTACTATTCCAAAGGTCAAGTTACTATTTCATCGGTATACATTCCTTAACTTCTAGTGATTCCTTTTATTTCATCCATTATTCATTTATAAGATTTTTATTGTGTTTATATGTAATATTATATAATTATAATATAAGAATTAATTATAAGAATGTAATTTCATTGATAAAACATTGGGTCGTTACAATATTCCTATATTAGCTCCCTCATTCTTTAATTTCAGATAGGGATTCTCATTTCACATTGAGGTTTTGGAAGAGGTTATAGAATGATTTGTGAACACATGTTTTTTTGAGTATAACAATATAGGTTTTGGAGAACATGCTTCAATCATGTGTCCTTGATTTTGGAGGTCACTTGGAGAAACATATATATATTATAGAGTTATCTTATAATAACATATTTTAAGAGACAATATAGATGGATCCCTATGAGGATTTATATGTTAGACCATGTCATTCACCTTTATACTGGTTAGAGGTAGGTGAGACAACCTTACTTGGACTTCGTCTCATTCAGGAGACTTTAGATCTGGTTCAGTTGATTAGGAAGTGGATGGTTATGAACCATTCTAGGAAGAATTCATATTCCAATAAACACTATCGACCAATAGAATTTGAGGTTGGATATCAGGTATTCTTACATGTTTCGTCTAAATCATGGCATTGACAGTTTAGACGATAATGGAAGCTTCACCTTGGGGCATGAATTGGGTGACCAAGTCATGTCTTATTTTTTCTTAAAAAACATGGTTTTTTGGACCTTTTGATTTTGTGGAGAGAGTCAGGACGACAAACTATTGGATGTAGTTAGCTCATAGGTATCGAGATATGCATGACGTATTCCATGTTTCAGAACTTCACTGGTATTATCCAGACCTGTCTCATATCTTTCACCATAACAGGGATGTGTTAGAGGTGGATGCGTCATTTGAGGTGCATACTATCTGTATTGGGGGCTAGATCATGAAAGTTCTCTGAGGATGGTCTATACCATTAGTATGGGTGATATGGAAGCATGAACACATACAATAAAATACTTGGGATAGGGAGGCCGACATAAGTTCTAATTGGTCGAAGTTATTATCAGATGTTGTTTTACCACAATTGGAAGTGCAACTTGGAGATGAGTTTCTATAAGGGGGAAGAATGTAAATAATCGACCTTTACTTGAGGTATGTAACCTTTTATTTCAAGTTAGTTTCGTAAATATTATCCTTATTAATGTTAATAATGTGGTTATGGAGGAAATGAGGGTGTCTGGGGCTTGGTCAGAACCCAGAGCCCCGATTTTTGGAAAAAACAACTAGGCCAAATAGTTAGTAGAATTTGTGCTGCCCAATCCAAACAATTAGGGTAAACCATGTGGTGCCTTTTAGGGAATATAATAGGGTCACATGTTTTGAATAAAATCATGCAATGGAGGTTTCGGCCATGTGGGGATTATATAGAGGGTGTTCATAATCTATGCATGATTTTTTCTAATTGTGTGATGCAAGCCTTGTGAGGTGTGCTCCATAGACAGTGGGGTGCATAGATTTGGTGTAAAATTTTTCCAGATGTGCATCCAAACTACGTGAATTTTAATTCTTTACTGATTTTACTATTTGAGCCTATTTTATTTTATAAACACTCCTCCATTTATTTCTCTCTCCAAGGGATAACAACCCTCCCCTCCTCCCTTTGATCTCTCCTCAAGCCTATCTTAGGATTCAATCTCATTTCTTTTTTGTACTCTGGTTTGATATCCAATTATTGTATTGGAACACCACTGGTAAGATATATATTCCTTAGGATCATTTCATAATTTTTATTCCTCTTGATTTATTTTTTTGGGTGTGATCTCATATGGCCTATTTTTAGGGAATTCATCTTTTTTGTTTCCTTCTAATATGAACAAAACTAGAGGTTGATACAAGATGAGTGTTCTACCACATGCTTAAGGTAGGTGGTCTATACCTTTTTTATAAAGGTTGTTTTGTCTATTTTTCTATTTTAATTGTTTTTCACACTATAACTTGTGGTCATTTATTTTTAAATTAAATAATAAGCCTTAAAATGATTATTTATTCTAATTTTGGTCACCCTTGTAGCACCTAATCATGGTTGGAGGTTTTCAACCTCAACCCAAGACACCCATGTGGTGAACTCCCTAATATTTTCTATGATTAACCAACCTTTTGGATGTTCCATATTACCATCCTTATAGTGGGGGCCTCTATGAGTTAAATGAGTTATTTGAAGATAATTATGCCTCTTTTTCATTATCTTTAAATGAAATTAAAATAATCAAATGGTTGCTTAAGTGTTAATTGTAAATGGATGTGGACACTAACATGGATATCATCCCTTATTATATTACTTTCTTGATGTTATTATATCTCGATATAACACAAAGTAATTATGAAGCTATGACACCTACAACGACTATGATTTTTCTTACATGACTATTACATCATTTTAAAGATAAACAACATAACAGTGCTACAAATCCAAGCAAAAAAGGATTAGTATCTTGGGAAAATTAGGACTATACATAGTTTTACATAACAAAATATAAAAATTTAATTAATTAATTCTTCTCTATATTTTTATTGGCCCTCGTGTTCTACTTAATACAAGTATTCACATGAAGATATATATCAAAAGAAGGGGTGATCTAAAAGCCCAGTAATATGATAGATAAGAACATGAATCAATATAACATGGGGTGAGCATAATAATAATAATCATCTTAACATAATCATAGTATTATCATCATAATCATGAGATTAAGCATTAGATAAAGGCATGGATTGTGTCAATACATAAAAATGAAACATCATTTCTCACTACAAATTATTTGACTTATACCAACAGAAATTTAGTAACAAAAAATTTATCTGTTGGTATAAATGATAAATTCCAACAGATATTGAGTTTTTCGGTATTAAATTCAAGTACCAACAATTATTTTTATCGACATATATATATGTGTTGTTATTAATTGTTTAGAACTAACATATGCTTTAACAACAATTGAATTTGTTGCATTATCATATTAATACCGACATTTTTTTACCAACAAATGAATCTATTGTTATAATTATTATTATAAATAGTTTTTTTCAACATAGAAATCCATTACTAGTATTTATTCACTATAAACAAATAATTAAAGATTTTCTTATCAGTATCATTTAAAAGTTTACTAAAAAAAATTATTGATATTAACAAAAAATAATAATTTATATTGATATCAACAAAACATGAAGATTATATTTGAATATGTTTTATTTGAAAGAAATTATTATAAGAGATTTTAAAAACCATTCAAAAAAACTAAAAATAAACAAGATGTTTCACATCTAAAAATCAGTCGTTTAAAAAAAATGTGAAAAATTAAAATAAAAAGAAAAATAAAAATAGTTTCTGGACACTTATGCACTTTCTCCTCGCCTCCACTCTTCCTCGGTCCCGATCTTCATCACTCGTACAAAGGTGATCTCCACCTGCGCCGAAACTCCTAGTTCATCACCGTCGATCACACCTATATCTACACCCTTAACTATATACTGTTTCTCATAGCTTCATCTACTAAGGTTCGATTGCATTTTCCCTCTATCAACTATACAAATGAGGTGTAGTGAGGGGCATGAAAAAAAACCCATTTCACATTCAATCGGTCGATGTTTGGGCCTCTTATCAGGTACTCACTTCTACTATTGACGTTTTAAGCTCTTAATATCACGTGTATCTGGTGTTTAAATTGAATTCCTGTTAGGGTTTCAGTGAAGTCCTGATGAAACAAGCCTTTTTATTCTTGTTCATGTTTTTTTGGGTGATTTTAGAATTCTAATAACATACTTCTCTCTGGAAAATCATTTTATCCCAACATTGAATCACGTTCCTATGGATAAGATTCTTCCACCTTCCAAAACCCCTTAAAGAATTATTCTCCCTTAAAAAACTCCTAAGATGAATCCTGGAAGAGTTGTTTCTGTTAGTCTTGGCCATCATGGAAAGGTAGTAAAGTTAATCCCTCTTAGTTTAAAGAAGGGTAAATTTCTCTATTTCATAATTATGGAGGGACTAAAGTTAATATAGACAATGATAATGTGCATCATCTCTATGATGACAAGATATACCTAGAACTATTCGCGATTGATCAAAAAAATAGAATTAAAGGTACACTTTTTGGTTACTTTTTGGGTTGCGCTCTCAAATGAATGTTAAATTGAGTTACTAAGATGATATATGGGGGATTTACTAGTTAATTTTTGGGATTTTCACTCAAATGAATTTTAAATTTAGTTATTTAGCTGATATATGTTGGCTTTTATAGATATGTGGAATAATCATTTAATTATTTCTATATGATATCATCCATGTTTTTTAATTCTAAGTCATGTTATTCGAGAATAATGTTTTATTTTTGGAAATATAATTCAAGTTTTGTCAACATGTTTCATGTTAGAATATTTTTCTTACAAGTTTTCAAATTTTAGTTAATCAATTAGGCCTAATTCTGTAAAACGATTAAAGGCGATCCATATTTTTTAGTAGTCCCATATTTTCAGATTTGGTTCCTTCACCATAAAGGTTTAACGCTTCCTTATTTATCATAATATTTCTCGTTGTTATTATTATAATTTCATGTGTAAAGGATTATGAGGATGAATTCTCCAATGAATTGAATGTTTTTTCAGGCAACCAACAATATCACTCACTATTTTTCTCCTAAAACTCCAATAACCAGAATTTTATCTGCATGATTTCGGATAGTATTCAAGTATTCATAATTTCTCAGTCAACCATCCTAAATTTTCTCTAGTGTATAAAACACATCAGAAAACATTTTATTATGAGTGTTATATGGTTTAGAGGGTCTCAATGAAGCTTTAGATTGAACTGGATTCGTTACATGAAATTTATCTAAAGAAGTTTATGGAGGATACTTGGTTATTGACACATCCCTTCTCTATTGATAATTTGGATCTTACATGAATCACTCATAAAAATATTTAAGTGTACCAAATAAGTTATGTTATTGGGCTCTGGAAATGGTCAACTTATTTGTTGTAACTGTACAAAGGATCTACTTTTCATTGATCACATACAATGCTTGCCAAAGATGTGCAATATTGAAATGATTTCATCTTTATTGTAATCAGGAAATATCTTATATCTTTTCCTCATAATGTAACCATATTATTTTTACATTTTATTCATATTATCTCTACAAATAGAATTATCATAGAACCAGTCCATTTTGTATTCACATTTGGTTGATATTTTATCTGATAGATCATCCCAATGTTTCTAAGTATATGAAATCATTATGTGGATAATAATAAATACAATAATTGTATTTTTCAGGCTGTTCTTACATTCCTCCATCAACCTATAAAAACATTCAATATCTTCCACCACCTTTTTGAACATTTCCAAAAAACATTCTGAAATAACTTGGCCAAGTGAATCATTTTAGAAAAATCTAGTTCTTGGAAACCCACAATCTTCATTCATTTAACATCTTCATTATAATTTTCAAATGTCTTAGATGAAGTTTTCTCTTGATCCTTGAAATAATTTTGAATATTTTTAAGAATATTACACACTCCATGAAAAACATTATGATAGTGAAGTAATAGCTCATGGCCAACATAACACTATTTTTTAATACCATCAATATCTGCATCTATATTTTTAACATCTCCATCATTATATAATTATTTTTTAGATACCACATCATGCTGTAGTTTTCTTAAATTTTCGCTAACATTTTTTTAAATTACTTGCACGCTGATCATGTTTCTTATTGACATCATACTAGAACTTCATCCAATCTACTATATATTCCAGAATATGTATACAATTGTTAGAATTGAGTTCCTATGTCTATACTTTTATGGATTCAACAATCAATTCCATTTTGAACTCTTGAAATTTATCAAAGCTTTAATATCAAATTCTAATTTAGATATTATTTAATTTAATAATGATAGAACTAAATTTGAATTTAAATCAACTAACTAATCCATAATTGACTTCACCTACACCATAACAGATTCAACAACACCAATGATAACTGGTTATTTTCCCTTTAGTAAATCTGATTGAGCTTTTAGAATAAATTTAAGCTCATTTTTAAATGCTTTATACATACCTGTATCATATGTTTACAACCTTTTAGAAATTCAGCTTCAACTATAATCAATTATTTCAACTCATCAAAGTCGACTTTGAATCCATTGATGATTTCAGCTCTTTAATTTATTCTTTGGAAACTGAAGTTTCATTCCACTTATTCATATCTTCATTTAAATCATTAAAACTTCCTTTCATGTCTGTGGTTGTTTTTTGTAAATGCTGGAAAGAATAAAATATTGTTGTGGAAAACTGTTTTCGATTTTCATCAAAATCTTGATCTTCATGTTCAGTAGTTGGTGATGGAATTTCATTCTCTATTACCACTTTTTATCTCCGTATAGTTGTACCTTCTACATTTTTATCAGCAACATCATCCTCTAAGTCTTCATTCCGATCACCCTTATCATTTTCTTCTTAAATTCCTTATCCAACTTTGATTTGTGTTTATTCAATAGTCCCATTCATCTCTTGTTTATTTGTTGAGTAGATTTCCCTACTAATTCAGCCTCTGCATTAGTATCCACTGAAAGTTTTTCATTTCCCTCAGTAGCCTTTTCTACATCCATTTGAGCCTCCACTACTTATTTAATATCTCTGTAGCCATACCAGTATTTGCTTCTTCATTAGCATCTTTAGTATTATCATCATTAATAGTTTTAGTTTCAATATTGAATATAATCTCTTCATTTTATTATTCAATTACATATTCTTGATCTGTTTCTTCCTCAACAAAAACTTCCTCAATAGCTGCAAGAAAAAAATTGTAGATTTTTTCTCAGGACAAGCTGGTACAATTAATCTTCAATAAATACTCTTGCCGGAGCCCCCTTATTTGTAGCAAGGATATCTACTTCAGTCCCTTTATCTTTTGATAAATATTCCTTAAAAGCAATTAGTTTTATCAAGGATTCACTCCATATATATCCAATCACCCTCAAAACACCATCTATCATAGAATTATAGTGATAACAGTTCATATTTAGATGACTATTCTCAGTAGTTTTAATGTTTATAATGTCTACTCATAATCTAGAATAATAACCACCACATATTACTTTGTTTTATGCATTATAGGTAGTCAGGAGGGGTTCAGATATGGATGAACAGGTTTGGTTCTTATTGAGCTCACTCAAACCACCATGTTCGCACTCCCCTCTTGTCGTCTCCCTTTTTTAGGCTATTCCTGGAAGGGGCTGCATTCAAGAATTCCATTCCAATTCTTTGATTTCCAAGTTAGGTGTGTAGCTTGACTCATTTTTAGGCCTGATTTCTTATTTGTACCATTTTATTTATCATCATATTTTTATAAGAAAAGTTGTATCCTCTCAGTTTAAGAATTTTTCTAAATATTCACACTTTGTAGTTCCTCTTCAGATATGGATATGTTTATTCTTGTTGTAGGATCATTTCAATTAATAAAGAAGTGAAATGTGCTGTAATCTGCCATACACACCAAGGGGAGGCAATTATTAAAGTTGTTTAATGTGTTAGACCCCTCCTGACATGTTATATGTATTTTTGATGATAACATAAATTAATGTGTTTGATGATACAAGTCATGCATTGAATGCAGAATCTTCTCATTGATAAACATTGGTGGTAAAATTCTCCATCCATAGAAGCTGGTGGCATTTATCATAGAGTTAGATAATGTTTCATTTTAGAGTATATATGGTTTTTATGTTACATTTAACACATTTTATTGGAATCAAGTGTTGTGTAAGCATAATATGGAATTGAAGGTTCATTTCAGGTGGGATGAGTACGGGTGTAGCAATTTGAACAGGGGAAGGCTGTGAGAAGAAAAGGGAGGATTTTTCTCACCCTATTCATTCATCCTCCTCTGGTCGCCAACATATAAACAGTAACAAGTCATCACTTATCATTCACATCACAGATCCCCCTCCCCTATCCAAGAAAAAAAAGTGAACTTATACATGATCTATAAATACTATCACAACAGAATACCCTAAATAACGATAAACCGAAACAACAGAAAATTCAACCAAATCGTTTTCGCAGCCACTTCATTCACATGATGTTTCAGCTCCCTGTGTTCTCGTTCCTGAATAATTGGTTATACCCATAGTTCGGGGGCAGCAGTGGCGGGTAGCCATAGGGATATCTGTAGGGGTTGGTGTAAGGCTGTGGGGCCAGGTAATTAGTGGCTAGCGGTGGTCGGGTGTACATCATGTGCTGAAAGTTTGAGTTCGCATTCCCATTCTTGTTCCTATTCACACATTGCTGGTTCACCATCACCGCCATCATTTGCTACTAATATTGGTGCGACATCATCGGTTGTTGTGCCAGTTTCGGGTGGTGTTGGTAAGGGTTTCCATAAATCATCTCTAGACTTGCGCCATTGTATCCGCCACCACCGGCGGGAAGACCTTGAACGACCGACATGTTCATATGATCCATGGGCATGCCACCGTCGGTGCCTCCCCCCATCTATCCCATGGGAATTCCTCCTATATAATCACCCATGAATCTATTCCCCATTCATCCAGGGGCAGATCCCATGTTCGAGAATCCATTCTGCATCGGCATACCCTTGATCCTGCCATTCCCACCGCCGTTGCTACCGCCAGTGCCGTTTTTCATTTTTCCATCTCCAGCAGGCCCACAAACGTCTTTGGCACCATTATTCTGACCCCCTTCATTCTGATTTCCACATCCTCCTTTACCCCCACCATTTCCATTCATCTAAATAAGGATTTAAATAATGCATTTCTTATTTCCACCAGCGTTGGTGTTGCCGTTCGGAGCGCCAGGACCCGGAAGCCCAAGCCCCTTCCCCACCGCTGTGGCATTCATCATCTGAGGATTTTGTCCGGGAATAATGCCATTATTTGGGCCATTACTAATGGGAAGATCATCAAATTAATCTTCAAACTCATTTTCTTCATCAAAATCATCGTCGAAATCTATTCTCCCTTCATCACCATCCGAAATTTCGAGTTTCCCGGCCCTGTCGTAGGGCGATTTCATCCGGGAAAATTTACCCTGACCCTACATATTATTCTTTAGTTTTTGCAGCTGCTGGATCTACTACGGGGTGAGATGTTGGAGCTACTGTTGGGTGGGCATCCCAGCCTTTTCCTGTGGCTGCTGGAGCTCTTTCTGATTGTTTCCACCCTTCTGAGGCTAACCATTGTTTTGTTTTTGTTTTTGTTGTCTTTGCTATTGTCAAGATGCATATTCTTCAACTGATTGTTGAGTTGATTTTGTTTGTTTGGGGAATTCGGGGCGACACACAGTTTAGTGTGCTTCCTGGATTTCAAAAGCTTCTTTATATGCATGGAGGCATCTATGTTCCTTGAAACCATCACCTTTCCATGCTCCACATCTATGACTATTTTGTAATCTCCATCAATCTTATGTAGGGTTTTCTTTACTTTTTTGCTTACATCCATCACATGTTCACTTTGAGAACACAGGTCTAGATCTTCACTAACTCCTCCATGATCATGTCTTCTAAACAACCAACCAAACCAACAGGGAATGAAGACACAATGAGGGGGGCAGTGCAGTGGATCTGTTAAAGACAGACAAAGCTCAGACTCCAGAGGAAGAAGACGAACCACAACCACACCCCTTCAATGTCCTCCAATCCGGTGAATGGATGAGACCACATAGGAATACGGCCATTGAACTTTAATGTTTGATCTATTTTGTATGTATAATATAACTTATTTTTTAGTATTTCCATTGAATTACATATTTATCAATTTTCATGCATTTATTTTTATTTATTTTAATGTTGTATATAATGGAATTTCAATTTTTTATTGCTGTTTACTTAAAATTCTGTGTGTATATCTGCACAAATAAATTTTTTACTTTTGATTAATTTAGCCATGTGACTTAATTGTCTTTTTTGAGTAATAAAAAAAGTATTCATTGCCTTCTAAAAAAAACGTTTCTCCTATTTATCTAAAAAATTTCTTAATTAAAATAGTTGTGAAAATGGTGGAAGCTTGGTCTATGCAGACGTGAAAAAGATTTCAAGCCAAAGATGCCCAAGTATATTCTAGCCTTTTATTTAAATAAAATTTTTATTTAGCTTCTGGAATGAGATTTTCAATAGGTTTAGTCTCATGTTATCACTTTTAGTATATTGATTTTCTTTTAAATTTGGTTGGAATTATTACATTCAGTGTATTTGAGTTTGCTTTGTGAGTTTCCTTAGAGAAATTTTTTCTTTATTCTAAAATATTTGATTATAATTTTTCTCTATATACATGTGTTTATTGGGTATTCCCCATTCATAACTGATAAGTAGACATCTTCACTTTTGAGTTATCAATATTTTGAACCCTCACCCCTATGTCAGGATTGAGTTTTCTGAAGGTGTTCAAGTTGTAAGGGATTGACATGTCGGTCTGAGTAGAATGATCCAAGGCAATCTTCATGTTTTCCTTCATTTGTTGTAATACTAAATCGAAAAATATAATTATTATAATTTTTATTTTATTTAATTTGGAAAGATTCTTATGAAACATAGATTGGTATACAGGTATGCCTGATGGTAATTTTTGAACCTTATTTGATCGATATAATTTTCATTTCCTATAATTCAGGCGGGCTTCTTCTATTTTTTATGACCATTTATGTTCCCCACAGGTTTTAGTGGTTGATGGAGGTTGAAAAGATAAATATACTAGTTTTAATAATGATTATTTCTCCTTAAAATATGCAGGAACCTCATCTTCCATCCTAGGGGAAGGTGGTGATGGGTTCCCCTCAGTAGGATTCTCCAATTTTTGGTCATCACACTAGCGAACTGGATGTGCAACTAAAAGCCAGGGATACTCAGATCCAAGATGGTGGATAAATCTATCCAAGAGGATAAACCACCTACATGGATCTCCCCTCCCCCATAATGAAATGATTTGATCTCTTCGGTATAGTGGTTAATGAGGATCAACCGGCTCGACAATTCCCTTATATCCAAATGCAGAAGATTAGTGGGCATGCTTAGGTTCAGATCAACTTTGCTTTCAAGGATTGGGTGAATACTTTTAACGGAGATCTCACTTACTCAGCAAGTGGCCGATTTTTGTATTGGGAGGATGACTGATTTTCATTCCAATGATCCTTCATTTTTTATGACTGACAATGCAACATTGTTTTGGTTGTATCTGGTTTGTAAGTGTGACTTCATTTAATAAATAAAAAGAGAGTTTATAGAAGATGTTTCATAGAGATTTATGTTATTTTGGAGTTTCATATAAGATAATTTTATAATTATTATATAATAAATATATTATGTATAATTATGTTAATAAACGGATTGCAAGAATGAGAGGGTATGACACCTGCCATCAGGACAAGCCTGTGAATGCACAAGAATGCCTTGCCGAACAACCATGCGAAGGTGGAGAGTTGATTTCACGATGAAGATGGTAGGGAGAAGATGTTCCAAGTAGTTAGTCTGGGTTGTATATAATGTTTTAATCTTACAGGAAAATGAATTCCTCTAAGGCCTATGGGCCATGTAATAATTATGCCTACGGGCCTTGTAAGGGTTCCACCTCACCCCTTGAAAGGTGGATTATCAAAATCAATAAAAAATGAAGTCCTTCAGGCCATTAGAGGTGGAGGTAATAATATTATCAATAGATAAATCTTTCGTATGAATCTATTGCTAAAAATTTTAACCAACATATATATTATCTATTAGTATTATTATAATTGCAACAGAACTATTTTATCTGTCGCAATAACATTTAGCGGCAGAGTTTTTACCAACAATTTAGTGACAAGATAATTTTTGTTGGTAAAATGTTTTACCAACAAAAAATGCACTTTTACTAACAGATTCACTCTTTTTGAAAAAAAGCTAATTATTTTGTAGTGTCTTAGTGGTAAAATTCCACACATAGTTTTGAACAAAGCCAACATCATGTTCATGCATATATAACTTTTTCTCTTGTGATACATTACATTACCCAATGTATTGGAGTGATAAAATTCTAGACGCACCTATCACATCACAACATTTATAAGTGCTATATAATTCTGAGCATAACCATTAAATCATAACATTTACATAATCATGCATGCCACAAATAACGTATAACAGTATTGAATATAAAATAATACATGGAAATGAACGAGTTTCAAATCAAAAAGTGTAAATTCATGAATTAACATAGGGGTTCCCAAATTAAATTGGGAATAACATACTTGGTATAATAATCACCAATCTTGAGTGAAGAAGAAAAAAAATCTCATGATAAATAAAAGATGTATTTTTGAAAAGAAGAGTTATTTCGAAAAAATCATTGCATTTTCCAAAAAACTAAATTGGAAACATGTATATCCCAGAGAAAAAAAGGAAATAAAAAATAAATAATTTTTAAGGAACATTAATAGAACATCCATACTGAAAATGGTGTTAAAGATGGAAAACCAAAAGAAAGAGAGAGTTGGGATCGAGAATCCCTTTAACTTATGTTTGAATGATTTCTTCACATTAATATCCCAGATAATAAAATTAAATTCATTAATTAACAAATAAATAACCTTTTATTTTATTCATTATATTTTAATTATGTCCATTTATTTTATTCTATATGAGTTATAGATTTTAATTTCAACGATCAAGAGTGTTCATTTTCTTGGTTTTCATGATTGGTTCGCTTGTATATAAGTATGGATGTTCATGTAAAATTTGAATAGTTATACAGAATTGAAATTATATATTATTAATTAAATTTTATAATATTTAATGATCTTATATATCATTTGGTTATATTCTATGAGGATTAATAATTATATAAATATTTAATTAAAATTATTTAACCTTTTTGGCGGATTTTAAGACCATCACAAAATCATATCATCTTATTTAATATCATATTTATATATTGATTCCAAAACATTATATAACTAATAATATGTTTAATAAAATATTATTTAACCATAATTATGGTTTTATTATCACCCTTTAAGGTGGTAGTAAGAAATGAAAACACATCATCAACGGTGGTGGTAAATTGATACACCACATGCGATATTTTCTTTTTTAGAATAAAAGAAAAAGGGAAGAGATTATAAGATGAGTTACTACATTAAAATAATAAAATTATATTATATAAAAGATACATTAGTTTTCATTTCTATTTGATAGGTTTGGGTGAGTAAAGGATAATAAGATAAATTAAATTGAGAAGAAAATAAAAGAAAAAGAAAGTGAATTTTACCTCATGAATCTCTACTCCTTGAGAACCTCCTTAGGTTAAATAGTTTGGTAATTTGATGATACCAAGGGCCCCTAGAAGTAAGGGTGGGTCTTGGGAAGATTATTATTCAGAAATTAGACAGTATTCAAGGCTCATAAGGTGTGAGTAGAAGAGGTGATAAGGGGTGGTATTTATTGGGGATGAGAGGGGTGTTTTCACATTATTTAATTCATTAGTTTATTATTTTGGATTAATAATATGGATTGTTTTTATTTACATGAATAAATATAGTAAAAGGAAAATTATAGTTATATATTATGGTCTTAAATCATCCATACATCATCTATGACTCAATAATTCCTGTATTTAGGTTTTATCATAAATTATCGAATTTTACTATTCAACAAAAATTAAAGTATTTTAGAAAAAATACTAAAAATTAAACCTTACAATTTTCAAATGTGTAGAATTAAATTTTTTTCTCTATTTTAAAAAAATAATTTTATAAATATGAGAAATTTAATTTTTAATTAAAATCATCATTTACTTGGAAAATACTGATTTTAACATTATAACCGACATTATAACACTTTGAGAAATTAATTATGGTAACATAAAATTATCTTATAATCATAAGAAGAAAATATTAATTTATGAATCTATTTTAGGAAAGTAAATTATATTTTAAATAATTATATTAATTATAAAATTATAAATAAACATTTATGTTTTATAAAAAAACCACACTTAATCCATAATTTTTAAAATATTAATTTACATATACCATGATATAACTATAACATATTTTAATTTATAAGATACCTACATTTTATTTAAAATTTCATATATGAGGTTACTATTATGTTTTCCAAATTACTATTCCTAATGGTCATGTTACTATTCCAAGTTTCAGGTTACTATTCCATCAGGACAAGTTCCTTAATTTCTGTAAATACCTATTATTTAATTCATTCATCATTTATAAAGTTTTTATTGTGTTATTAGAGTGATTTTATGTGGTTTATACTATATGAAATAATTATAAGAATGGAGTTTCCATTGATAAAATTTTGGTTCGTTAGAAAACCTATGATTATCAAGGTATGACACCTATAATTATTAAGGTATGAAACCTATTATTATTATGGTATGTAACCTATGATTAAGGCATGAAACCTGTATATTTATTTATGGAACCTATACATTTTGTTATGGAACTAACTAATTTCAATGGTATATCACTGATGATTTTATGATATTTCATCAACTAGGGTATCGAGGTATGGAACATACTAACCCAATATATGGTTATCATGGTATGACACTATTGAGGAGGATTTTGGTATGGAACCTATGTCTCCCGTATACATTCACATCTCTGGATATAGGTCACCCAAGTTTTACACCTTTGGACCTGGCCCATGCTGGTCTTTTAATCTTATCAATTATTTATTTTATTGAGCAGGTTATTAGCTCCTATTGATACTTATTAATATTGATGCTATTATGTTTATCATGTTTCTACTATATTTTATTCCATATAATGGTTATACTTTTTTTACATTACTGATTAATTGTTGTACCTACCCACAATTATAGTTCATTTTCATAGGCCAGAATTGTTGTAGACATAGTTAGTGGGGGCCTAATGAGATTATCTCACACCTTATTCGGGCTAATGATGGTACCTGGGTAGATTATATTGATACATATAGGGATAGGGGGAAGCACCCAATTGCTAATAATTTATTGATTATAACATGGGAGAGGGGGAGCACAAGACCGAGAAATGGCTCATAATGCTATTGGAGGTAACATTTTTGTTCTTTTTTTATTTTGATATATGTATTCTATTGGATGATTGCTACCAGGTTTTCCTATTTTCTTTGTCAGATACATGACATTACATCATTTTGTATATGATACAAGATGTTACTATTGATAGATTGTTTATTATTTTCATCTGAATGTTTACGTATTCTCTTCTTATTATAATCTATTATTATGTTTCCACTATTTTATTAGTTATGTATTACACCAATTTTTAACTATGATTATGAGGGTATAGTATCCCCACTATACTACCAGGGACCCCCACTACTAGTCTTTAGCCTCTATCATATAGGGAGGCACACTTGAGGCCTTCTGATCAACCAGCTCATGGCACCATTTAGTGGCTCCTGAGTGAGGACATTAAATATGTAGATCTCTTTGTAAGCTTTTATTTGATATGTGGTAGAGATCAAATGAACTCAAAAATCAAAATTTATGGTATTTTTAAGTTCAAATGATATTTTTAAGTAATCTTAGATCATTTATTCATTTATTGAATTTTTATGTCTTCTAATTGTTATTAAATTACTACTACTCAATAATAATGAGAATATTAATAAAAAATATATTTTTAAATTATTTAATAGAAAATTGTACACTAGATATCATATATATTTATTGTAAATGCATATTTAGACTTATCTAAATCATATTTAATAAAATATATTATATTTATATCAATAAAAATATATTATTTTTGAAGATAAATGTAAAGACCCATAAAATTCAAGAGAATTTTTTTCTTAATTTTCTTTAGAATTCTACAAGAATGCGGTTTCTGACGGCACCTGATTCCGAGGCCCGGAGTGCCTGGAATCATTTTCTGAAGTTTGGCTCGGGTACGTTCAGTGAACGAACGAGCGAGAATTTCTAACTTTTGATCCGGTGCTCGGAATTGAAATCCGAGAGCACCGATGAACTCGCAGCACCAATATTCGCTTAAAGAGACCTTTTCGGAAGTTGCGTTTGTTGCGGGTTGAAAGTTAGTTTTTGGGTTTTTAGTTTAAGTTAAATAAAATTTGTGAAGAACAAATTTTATTTTATCTTGATAAATCCTACCAAAGGGAGTTGGGAGTGGGACCCACATCCACTTAACCTCCCTTGGGAGGATTAAGTGTGGTGGGGCCCACACAAACCCCAACTCCTCAAATTATCTCAAAACCTCCCCTTTAACCCATTTCAATTAATGTTGACGACTTGGCTTAATTAATTGAAGAGGGTTAATTTAAATTTCAAACCTTTGAAATTCTAAGAGGAGGGTTGTGTAATAAAATAAGCTTAAGCTTATTTTATTTTGTTGGGTTGGTTTCCTTTGTTCTTGAGAGGATTTTGAGAGCTTCTCCTTCATCTTCAAGCCTTGACGAAGAACGCTCAAGTTCCGACGAAGAACGCCGCTCCGCTCTTCTTCGTCTTCCGTGTCAACGAGAGGGAACACCGCTTCTTCCTCGGACAACCTTCGTCGGCGTACAAGGTTTCGCCAACGACGTGCCTCTTCGGACGCACCTCTTCGTCATCGGATTTGACGAATGACTACCGCGACGCCCGACCTCCGCGACGTTGTCTTCCGCGGGACGTTGACAAATCTTCGATCTTATACCCAAGGTAGGGGTTGTTGATTATTGTTTAATTATTTTATTCTTGATCGTGGATCTCGCATGTCTAACGTGAGGCTTTTGAATATTTTAAGTTGTGTTATTATTTAACGTGAGGGGGCCGGACCACATGAACACGGCCGAACCCCCTCCATCGTTCTTGTTGAATTGCTTTGCGGGTGGAAACAAGGTGGCGTGGTGCCGTCGCACCACGCGGTTAATCGTGCGTTTATTTTACGCAACGCCGTCGCGCGCGCACCATGGAAGAAACATCTTGAACGCGACGCCGTCGCGCCGCGTTGAAAGAAATCAAGGCACAGAGGAGGGGCGCGGTGCCGTCGCACCGCGCCGGACGACGAACACCGCGGCCGGTTCTGGGCCGCGGCGGAAAGAGAAGACCGGCGGCCGAGCCGCCGGCGTCGGAAGCCGAAGAGGGGACCGGATTTTCCGGTCCCGTTGGAGAAAACCGGCCGGCCAGCTGGCCGGCCGGATGGCAATAAACCGGGGGAATTAATCCCCCGGCCAGCACACAAAACCCCCCTCTTTATGAGGGGGGGCGGTTCCTTGAAGCGGGGGGGGGGGGGGGGCAGGCGGCCCCCCGGTTCCGCACAAATAGGCCCCCCACGTGGGGGGGGGGGTTTAAAACAAGGGCGCGGCTATATGCCACGCCGCCGGCCGGCCGGCCGGGCCGGGTCAGACCCGGGTCGACCCGGGGGGGGGGGGGGGGGGAGGGGGGGTGGTCGGGCCGGGTCGGCCCGGACCCGGACCCCCCGTTTCGAATCGGTTTCGGTCTTTTGGCCATATCTTGAGCCACGGACCTCCGATCGACGAACCGTCTGCGGCAACGCGATCCTTGGATCGAGGTGGTCGTTTCGGTATATCGCACTCAAGGTTTCGGATTACTTTGTGTTCGGTCGGGTTGGTTCGTTCACGAAACAAACCGGGCCTTCGGAGCGGAAACGCTCATATCTTGAGCTACGGATGTCCGATTGACGTGCCGTCAGCTTTGTTGTGTTCCTCTTAGTGAGACGGATCTTTTGACATACTCCGCCCGAGGTTTGGACGCAGGTGGAGTACGGTCGGTTTGGTTTTGCCTTAAAAACCAACCGGGCCCCGGGGACGAAAATGCCAATAACTCTCAGACCGGGCGTCCGATCGATGCGCCGTCTGTTGCGTTGAGTTCCTGTTGTCGATACGGAACTTTTGGATACATCAACTCTGGACTTTGTGACAGTTGATGTATCAGCCTCTCGGCTCGTGGAGCGGACCCTCCTGTACGAGTTTGCTGTGTGCGGGAACCCTAGTGCTGGCTGCGACTGTTCTACTGCTACTACTGCTACTACTGCTACTGTGACTGCGACGACGACAGTACAGAGATCCTGTGTGGATTCGACGACGACGACTACAGCACTCAGCGATCCTACGTGGATCAGTGCTACAGGTCCTGTGTGGGCCTGATCCTGTGTGGGTCCGATCCTGTGTGGGTCCTTGCGCTCAGCGGTCCTGTGTGAACCAGCGCCTACAGGTCCTGTGTGGGCCCGATCCTGTGTGGGTCTTTGCGGGGGTTAGTTACCTATCGATCCTTCTTGGGTCTGACGACTTAGATGGATCAGAGGTCATCTTTATCGTCCTTGAAGAAGTATTCCTATGTGAGCTGAATCCTGTTGCTTTCCTGTGTGGATTGTGTTGTACAATCCTGTGTGGGTTACATTTTGCTTTCCTGTGTGGAATATGTTTACTTTCCTGTGTGGACTGAGTTGTACTTGGGCTCGGAGGTTGGAGCGTATTTGAAATTGATGACTTAGGTATATGTATGGGCATATACCTAAGCAGTGTCGGTCGTTACTTCGTGATTGTACCTTTCTTTGTGGTTTATCCTTTGTGGATTTGAGAGACCTTCAGGGGTCTCGGGGTCCCTACTGAGTAGCTTATACTGACCCCTGCACGGGCTTTGCCCGCACTACGTTGTGTTGGTTGCAGACGACGGACCGCGTTGACCTTAGCTGAGGCTTGCAGAGCGGGACGGTACCCGGAGGTGGACCACTGGGCGGGACGTGCACGGAGCGGACGGCGGGACCCGTGGAGCAGAGGAGCTATCTGTACCCACCCTTCAGGTGGGATTTCCAGTGGACAGCTCGGTGTAGCGGCTTTTACTTTTCAGTTGCTGTTTTCCCTTTCGAGTTGTACTTTACTTTCAGTTTGGGTTTGTATACTGGCCCATTTACTTTTCCGCACTTTCAGTTGTACTCTGCTTTTGTTTAGTGTTTACTTTCCGCTTGCTTACTCTGTGGTGTTTGTTTACTTTTCAAAGGCAATGCCTTCCCTTTTTACCGGGATTTACGCCTTGGTGCTAGTCGCCAGCCCCTGGCCTATGGAAGGCGGGCTTGGGGTAGTCACGACACGGACCCCGAGGGCGGGTCGTGACAAATTGGTATCAGAGCAGTTCGGTTCTACCGCGAACTCTGATCTTTTCTATGTGAAGCAATAATGTTTAGCGTATTGAGTGTGGTTATCAGTCCAGGGAGTCCAGTGTTGGTGCGGCGGCCGACGTATCCGTACACTAGGACCCTGACTTCTGATTTCCGACTTAATGCACGAAAACATTAATTGCGTGTGTGTTTCAAAGTTTTCTTTGTGATTACTTATATCAGCTCACCAGGTATACTGTTCTGACCGTGGCGCACCTATTTCCTTTTCAGGATGGCCCCACGACGGCAGCCAGCTAGGGTTTCGAGAGTCGAGCGTGACGACAGCCCACCGAGCGACGAGGCCTCGGTGCAGGGCCCTTTGTCAGCAGTGGCACCGACGGTAGCTCTACCCGCCGAGCCCCCGATGCTTCCAGCAGCAGCCGCTGACGATGCACGTCGCCTCAGCGCACTGCATGAGTTTCAGCGCCAGCGACCGCCCAGGTTTCGCGGGGAGACGGATCCCCAGGCAGTAGAGGACTGGCTGGAGGCAGTGGTACGAGTGTTTAGGCTAGTGAGGACACCAGCAGACCTCATGGTGATCCTCGCTGCGAGCCTACTACACGCAGCAGCAGGACGATGGTGGAGCTTGATGCTCCAGGTGCACGATGAGGCATCTCTACTTTGGATGGACTTTGAGAGCCTCTTCCGCTCGGAGTTCGTCCCAGCCACCCTTCGTGCGGTGCGTATCCAGGAGATTCTTCAGCTGCGGCATGGCAGCATGACAGTCGCTCAGTACTCGGCGAGATTTACCGATCTCTCACGCTACTCGACCGACATGGTACGGGACCCATTCTTCCGGGCCCGGACCTTCGAGCAGGGTTTGAGACACGAGATCAGGGCATCGCTGATCTCCCTCAGCATACCGACTCAGACAGGAGTACTGGAGCGGGCCCTTCTGATCGAGAGCTTCCTTGCTGAGTCTACACCAGCACAGAGACCCACCGCAGGGCGGCACGTGGCAGATTCATCTGCAGCAGGCAGTCGACGGATGACTCAGGGGTCCAAACAGACCAGACCTTCGGGCAGACGACCTCAGGACACTGGCTCAGCAGTGCGGGGCACACAGCGAGGAGCCAGTCTTTCGAGAGGCAGACAGTGCTACTCGTGCGGCGGGCAGGGCCACATGGCTCGTGACTGCCCGACCCGCCGTGCCGAGGAGCAGCAGACGGTTGAGGGACCACCGAGGCAGAGGCAGAGGGTCGACCGTGGCGGTCCGCAGGGAGGAGGCGGACGAGGCATAGGAGCTGGACGAGCAGCCGGTGGTGGGCGACGCTTTGAGGCTCTGCCACCACCACCACCAGGAGGTCCACCCCGACCACAGGGAGCTGGCGGGCAGAGACAGGCATAACTCCAGGCAGCGGAGGCCTACGACCACAGCGCACCCGAGATGATTCGAGGTACTATCTGTGTCTACTCCACCCTTGCTGCAGTTCTTATAGACGCAGGAGCGAGTCACTCTTTCATAGCCGCTGCCCTTGTTCGGAGCTCGGAGATTCCGACAGAGCCGTTGGCTCGATCCTTACGGCTAGAGACTCCTACGGGAGCAGACTCAACGATTACGCACTGGTGCCGGCAGTGTGAGCTTACTCTAGGAGGCGAGAGCTTCGGCTGGGATCTTCTTGTAGCAGCGTCGAGGGCTTATGACGTCATCTTGGGCATGGATTGTCTATCTATGGTCCATGCACAGATTGATTGTTTTAGGCGCAAGGTGCGATGTGTACGCACCGACGGGAGCAGGTTCACCTTCACCGGCGAGAAGGGAGCCTTAGCAGCACAGGATGGACTTCCGCGGAGGAGAGGACAGCCCATCACTCATCAGTTGGCTAGCCTTATCCTTGGAGCAGTTGACGTGCGGAGTCCTGGTTTTCCTGCAGTGGTGGATCAGTTTGCGGACGTTTTTCCCGATGACGTTCCAGGGCTACCTCCTCGTAGAGAGGTAGACTTTTATATTTACTTGTACCCCGGGACAGCCCTGATATCCACTCCAGCATATCGGATGGCCCCCGCTGAGCTTCGAGAGCTACGAGTACAGTTGGAGGACTTGCAGGGCAAGGGGTTCATCCGACCTAGTGTTTCACCCTGGGCTTCCCCGATTTTGGTCTCCAAGAAGGCAGGCGGGAGCTTGCGACTTTGTGTTGACTATCGTCGCCTGAACCAGGTGACAGTGAGGAACAAGTATCTGCTACCGAGGATTGACGACCTCTTCGATCAGCTCAAGGGAGCACGGTGGTTCTCGAAGATAGACCTCAGGTCAGGCTATCCTCACCTCAGAGTCAGAGACGAGGATGTGCAGAAGACGTCCTTCAGATGTCGGTATGGCCACTATGAGTTCTTGGTTATGCCTTTCGGTGTAACCAATGCTCCAGCAGTGTTCATGGCTCTCATGAACAAGATCTTTCAGCCATACCTCGATCGGTTTGTCGTGGTTTTCATCGACGACATTCTGATTTACTCTACGACAGAGGAGGAGCACGCCTATCACTTGTGAGTTGTACTAGACACACTCCGAGAGCACCAGCTTTATGGTAAGCTCTCGAAGTTCTAGTTCTGGATACGTGAGGTCCACTTCTTGGGACACGTTATCTCTGAGGTGGGAGTTGCAGTGGATCCCGCGAAGATTGAGGCTGTGTTAGCTTGGGAGCCACCCAGGAGCGTGACTGAGGTTCGGAGTTTCTTGGGACTAGCTGGATACTATCGGAGATTCGTGCCAGACTTCTCTAGAGTTGCAGCACCACTCACAGCTTTGAAGAAGAAGGGGAAACCCTTCGTGTGGTCAGACAGATGTCAGCAGAGCTTCCAGGAGCTGAGACAGAGATTGACTAGCGCACCTCTCTTGAGGTTGCCTGAGGAGGGAGTAGGGTACGTAGTCTACTGTGATGCATCAGGGACCGGACTCGGATGTGTTCTGATGCAGGAGTGGGAAGTGATCGCCTATGAATCACGTCAGTTGAGGCCGCATGAGCAGAACTACGCTACCCATGACCTGGAGTTAGCAGCAGTGGTCTTCGCTCTGAATACATGGCGACACTACCTGATGGGAGAGCGCTTTACAGTCTTTTCCGATCAACAGAGTCTCAGGTATATCTTCTCTCAGAAGGACCTGAACCTGAGACAGCGGCGATGGCTCGAGTTCCTCCAGGACTATGACTTTGAGATAGTCTATACTCCTGGGAAGGGGAACGTAGTAGCCGATGCCCTCAGCAGGAGGACGGGCATTCAGTTACTTGAGGAGGCGACGGAGCAGCTAGCCTCTTTGCAGATATCCTTCGTGGATAGAGATGGAGCAGCCTTCCTTCAGTCTCTCACAATCACTCCTCCACTACTGCAGTGAGTCAGGGAGGCACAGCGTGAGGACGCTGACTGTGAGACACTGCGTGCACAGATATCCTCAGGACAGGCACCTGATGGTTTCTCCCTTGGAGAAGAGCACGACATCCTTTTCAGAGGACGTACCATGGTACCAGTCGCTTTGCGAGAGGAAGTGCTGAGAGAGTTTCACACTTCTCCTTTGGCGGTACATCCTGGAGTGGCGAAGATGTACCAGGACCTCAGACGACAGCACTGGTGGCCGGGCATGAAGAAGGCAGTAGTAGAGTTCCTTTCTCGATGCCTTACCTACCAGCAGGTGAAGGCAGAGCATCAGGTACCAGTAGGCTTGGTACAACCCTTGGAGGTTCCGGAGTGGAAGTGGGACGACATATCTATGGACTTCGTGACTGGACTTCCACGCACTTCCAGAGGTCACGACTCCATCTGGGTGATTGTTGACCGACTCACCAAGTCGGAACACTTCTTACCCATCAGAGAGCAGGGCTTAGTAGAGAGCTTGGGACGTCTCTACGTTCAGGAGATTGTGCGGCTCCACGGCGTGCCATCATATATCGTCTCTGATCGAGATGCCCGCTTTACTTCTCGGCTTTGGAAGGGGTTACAGGAGGCGTTCGGGACGCAGCTACGTCTGAGCACAGCCTTTCACCCTCAGACGGATGGTCAGACGGAGAGGACCATTCAGACTCTCGAGGACATGCTCCGCGCATGTGTCCTCGACTTTGGTCGTAGCTGGGAGGACCACCTACCCTTAGTGGAGTTCGCGTACAACAACAGCTACCACTCCACTATCAGGATGGCACCGTACGAGGCGTTGTACGACCGACCTTGTAGATCTCCTTTGTGCTGGACAGACCCTGGGGAGTCAGCACTAGTGGGACCGGAGATGGTCCAGGCCATGACAGATAAGGTCCAGGTCATCCAGGAGCGGATGAGGACAGCTCAGAGCCGGCAGAAGTCATACGCTGACAGGAGGCGGAGGCCACTGGAGTTCGAGGATGGAGACCACGTCTTCTTGCGGGTCTCACCTCGACGTGGTATTCGGAGATTTGGCCGAGGCGGCAAGTTATCTCCGCGCTTCATTGGACCCTTCCAGATTCTCAGCAGGATTGGTGAGGTGGCTTATCGCCTGGCTCTACCACCTCAGTTGCACCGAGTGCACGACGTTTTCCACGTGTCTCAGCTGAGGAGATACGTGCACGACCCGACACACATCATTGATCATGGGGAGCTTGACGTTGACGATGGGGCGACTTTTATGGAGGTTCCGGTGGAGATAGAGGATCGACAGGAGCGGGTCCTGCGTGGGTGATCGATTCCTCTTGTGCGCATCAGATGGCAGCACGGGAATCTCCAGGAGAGCACATGGGAGCGGGAGGCTCAGATGCGTGCTCAGTACCCTCATTTGTTTCCCTAGTTTTTGATGTATCTTTACGGGGACGTAAAGCCCTGAGGTGGGAGTAATGTAAAGACCCGTAAAATTCAAGAGAATTTTTTTCTTAATTTTCTTTAGAATTCTACAAGAATGCGGTTTCTGACGGCACCTAATTCCGAGGCCCGGAGTGCCCGGAATCATTTTACGAAGTTTGGCTCGGGTACGTTCAGTGAACGAACGAGCGGGAATTTCTAACTTTTGATCCGGTGCTCGGAATTGAAATCCGAGAGCACCGATGAACTCGCAGCACCGATATTCGCTTAAAGAGACCTTTTCGGAAGTTGCGTTTGTTGCGGGTTGAAAGTTAGTTTTTGGGTTTTTAGTTTAAGTTAAATAAAATTTGTGAAGAACAAATTTTATTTTATCTTGATAAATCCTACCAAAGGGAGTTGGGAGTGGGACCCACATCCACTTAACCTCCCTTGGGAGGATTAAGTGTGGTGGGGCCCACACAAACCCCAACTCCTCAAATTATCTCAAAACCTCCCCTTTAACCCATTTCAATTAATGTTGACGACTTGGCTTAATTAATTGAAGAGGGTTAATTTAAATTTCAAACCTTTGAAATTCTAAGAGGAGGGTTGTGTAATAAAATAAGCTTAAGCTTATTTTATTTTGTTGGGTTGGTTTCCTTTGTTCTTGAGAGGATTTTGAGAGCTTCTCCTTCATCTTCAAGCCTTGACGAAGAACGCTCAAGTTCCGACGAAGAACGCCGCTCCGCTCTTCTTCGTCATCCGTGTCAACGAGAGGGAACACCGCTTCTTCCTCGGACAACCTTCGTCGGCATACAAGGTTTCGCCAACGACGTGCCTCTTCGGACGCACCTCTTCGTCCTCGGATTTGACGAACGACTACCGCGACGCCCGAACTCCGCGACGTTGTCTTCCGCGGGACGTTGACAAATCTTCGATCTTATACCCAAGGTAGGGGTTGTTGATTATTGTTTAATTATTTTATTCTTGATCGTGGATCTCGCATGTCTAACGTGAGGCTTTTCAATATTTTAAGTTGTGTTATTATTTAACGTGAGGGGGCCGGACCGCATGAACACGGCCGAACCCCCTCCATCGTTCTTGTTGAATTGCTTTGCGGGTGGAAAAAAGGTGGCGTGTTGCCGTCGCACCACGTGGTTAATCGTGCGTTTATTTTACGCAACGCCGTCGCGCGCGCACCATGGAAGAAACATCTTGAACCCGACGCCATCGCGCCGCGTTGAAAGAAATCAAGGCACGACGGAGGGGCGCGGTGCCGTCCCACCGCGCCGGACGACGAACACCGCGGCCGGTTCCGGGCCGCGGCGGAAAGAGAAGATCGGCGGCCGAGCCGCCGGCGTCGGAAGCCGAAGAGGGGACCGGATTTTCCGGTCCCGTTGGAGAAAACCGGCCGGCCAGCTGGCCGGCCGGATGGCAATAAACCGGGGGAATTAATCCCCCGGCCAGCACACAAAACCCCCCATCTTTATGAGGGGGGGCGGTTCCTTGAAGGGGGGGGGGGGGGGGGGCAGGCGGCCCCCCGGTTCTGCACAAACAGGCCCCCCACGTGGGGGGGGGGGGGGGCGTTTTTAAAACAAGGGCACGGCTATATGTCGCGCCGCCCCTTTCAATCCGCGGGGGATTGATTCCCCCCGCGCTGCCTCCGTGCGGCGCCAGGCCGCCGCGGCCGCCGCGCCGCCGGCCGGCCGGCCGGCCGGGCCGGGTCGGACCCGGGTCGGGTCGACCCGGTTCAGGTCGACCCGGTTCGGGCCGACCCGGGGGGGGGGGGGGGGGGGGTCGGGCCGGGTCGGCCCGGACCCGGACCCCCCGTTTCGAATCAGTTTCGGTCATTTGGCCATATCTTGAGCCACAGACCTCCGATCGACGAACCGTCTGCGGAAACGCGATCCTTGGATCGAGGCAGTCGTTTCGGTATATCGCACTCAAGGTTTCAGATTACTTTGAGTTCGGCCGGGTTGGTTCGTTCACGAAACCAACCGGGCCTTCGGAGCGGAAACACTCATATCTTGAGCTACGGACGTCCGATTGATGTGCCGTCAGCTTTTTTGTGTTCCTCTTAGTGAGACGGATCTTTTGGAATACTCCGCCCGAGGTTTGGACGCAGGTGGAGTACGGTCGGGTTGGTTTTTCCTTAAAAACCAACCGGGCCCCGGGGACGAAAATGCCAATAACTCTCAGACCGGGCGTCCGATCGACGCGCCGTCTGTTGCGTTGAGTTCCTGTTGTCGATACGGAACTTTTGGATACATCAACTCTGGACTTTGTGACAGTTGATGTATCAGCCTCTCGGCTCGTGGAGCGGACCCTCCTGTACGAGTTTGCTGTGTGCGGGAACCCTAGTGCTGGCTGCGACTGTTCTACTGCTACTACTGCTACTACTGCTACTGTGACTGCGACGACGATAGTACAGAGATCCTGTGTGGATTCGACGACGATGAATACAGCACTCAGCGATCCTACGTGGATCAGTGCTACAGGTCCTGTGTGGGCCCGATCCTGTGTGGGTCCGATCCAGTGTGGGTCCTTGCGCTCAGCGGTCCTGTGTGAACCAGCGCCTACAGGTCCTGTGTGGGCCCGATCCTGTGTGGGTCTTTGCGGGGGTTAGTTACCTATCGATCCTTTGTGGGTCCGACGACTTAGATGGATCAGAGATCATCTTTATCGTCCTTGAAGAAGTATTCCTGTGTGAGCTGAATCCTGTTGCTTTCCTGTGTGGATTGTGTTGTGCAATCCTGTGTGGGTTACATTTTGCTTTCCTGTGTGGAATACGTTTACTTTCCTGTGTGGACTGAGTTGTACTTGGGCTCGGAGGTTGGAGCGTATTTGAAATTGATGACTTAGGTATATGTATGGGCATATACCTAAGCAGTGTCGGTTGTTACTTCGTGATTGTACCTTTCTTCGTGGTTTATCCTTTGTGGATTTGAGAGACCTTCAGGGGTCTCGGGGTCCCGACTGAGTAGCTTATACTCACCCCTGCACGGGCTTTGCCCGCACTACGTTGTGTTGGTTGCAGACGACGTACAACGTTGACCTTAGCTGAGGCTTGCAGAGCAGGACAGTACCCGGAGGTGGACCACTGGGCGGGACGTGCACGGAGCGGACGGCGGGACCCGTGGAGCAGAGGAGCTATCTGTACCCACCCTTCAGGTGGGATTTCCAGTGGACAGCTCGGTGTAGCGGCTTTTACTTTTCAGTTGCTGTTTTCCCTTTCGAGTTGTACTTTACTTTCAGTTTGGGTTTGTATACTGGCCCATTTACTTTTCCGCACTTTCAGTTGTACTGTGCTTTTGTTTAGTGTTTACTTTCCGCTTACTTACTCTGTGGTGTTTGTTTACTTTTCAAAGGCAATGCCTTCCCTTTTTACCGGGATTTACACCTTGGTGCTAGTTGCCAGCCCCTGGCCTATGGAAGGCGGGCTTGGGGTAGTCACGGCATGGACCCCGAGGGCGGGTCGTGACAATATACAATTTTTTATGAAATATACCTTTTATTAGTGCTAGAAAAAAGCGTTGATAAAGGCGAGATTTTATCAGCACTAAAATGAAAGCTCTGATAAAGGGTAGTCTTTATCAGTGCTAAACAAGTACTAATATAGGGGGGGAGGGATTTATCAACACTAAAAAAAAGTGATCATAAATTCCCTCCTTTATCAGTGCTTTTTCCTAGTGTTGATAAATACCCCCATTTATCAGTGCGGTTTACTAGTGATGATAAAGGTGACCATTTTACTTTGTCTGATCTATAGTAGAGTACATATATTCGAGATAAAACATTCAATAAAATACCTTATAGACTTGATTATGATAACAAAATTGAAACATACATTCAAATTGTGTGTTTCAAGTAGAAATAGTTAATGAAATTTATTACAAATTTATAAAATAAGATTGCATGTGTTTGAAAAAACAATTTGTATATTAAGTAAATTAACTTGCATTCATATTGAATATAAACTCTACTTTCAGTATATGGTAATGCATAGAGATGGAAGTTAACTTCAACATAGGACACAACATGTATATTAATATAAACTAAATTATATACTACTATGTGAACAACAAAGTATCTTCTATTTTTGTACATGATAATGAAATGGGAACTTCAATATAAACTATAATAAATATTTTTATTTAAATGGAGATATATACAGAAATGTAAACTAAAATTTAAGTATAGTATAAAATATAAT
Source organism: Viscum album (assembly GCA_963277665.1). NCBI lineage: Eukaryota > Viridiplantae > Streptophyta > Magnoliopsida > Santalales > Viscaceae > Viscum > Viscum album. The sequence continues at coordinate 737,644,802 of OY728146.1, read as the reverse complement.
ATTAATTAAAATATAATATGCAATATAAACTATAATATAAACAACAATATAAATAGAAATTTATGTTCTTGATAAATCATACACAAGGAAAATGTTTTTTAACACCATGAAATGAAATGTATATTTATATAATCTTCAATATAACTGACATTTACATCATGAAGTTAATGAAAATGCTGAAATGACGCATATATTAATCATTTTAAATTTAATTCATAATGATTATAAACTAAAAATTCTTGTAGAAACTGTATTTATATAAATAATAAAATGGAAATTAAAATAATATCACTTATTATCAAGTTAAAAATTAAATAATAATATTAATTATAATAGAAGAATAAATTAAGAAATGATTATTAATGTAATATCACAAAATAAATCAGATATATGACCACTTTAAAATAAAATTGTAATGACCATTAAAAATTAAGTTATCATTTAAGAATACAATATCTTATCCCCCTAATTCATAGAAAAAAATATGGAATATAATTTCTCATTTTAAACATATATAATGGAGATATTAATTGTTTGGGAAGGTAATAAGGGGGTTAGTAGGTATAGAAATTTGGATACTCTCTTGAAATGAATGTCAAAGTCAAATTAGTGGAGTCATACCTATAGCAAGGAAGACTTGAAAGTCAGTGTTATAAGTTCATGTAATATAAACCTAGTAATAAATGATTCCAATTTCAGTTAGGGTCATCTCATCCACCCATTGAAATTTAATCCAACTGGTGCCCATAATGTACATGGATAGATCAATTGTGGCCTATAGGTGGCACTACGCTCATTCTGGATCCACTTTATTGATTATTAAACATGTAATAGAACCTCATAAGTAGGTTCCATTATTTAATGGATTTTAAAGGTGATAAATTTCATGTTTTTATAGGATCCAATGAATGTGAAGGGGTTGATAAGGGACACCGTGTTGGGGATGGAGAGAAAAAAATCATCGGAGGGCTAGGATTATTTGTTCTATGAGGCAACTAATGCCTATCCAAGGGTATTATAATTCATGTTAGGAAACAATTTTACCAACTAAGGTAATATATGAAGATACATGGGAGTTTTTAGTTCATCCATTGATGTCCAAACTGAAAAAACTCTAAGTAAATTTCAAAAGAAAAGAAAAATAAAACCAACTAGAGAATATATTTACACTTATATGGTATGAATTATTCAATAAAATCACACCCATGTAGTTTTATGTTTCTCATGAAGATGAAAAATTAAGTTTTTTATAGTCTAAGTAAGAAAAATTAGTCAAATCTATAATTAATGGGTAAATGGAAATCATGTACTACATCTCTAGTTAAAACCTATATATAACAATGATCACATTCATATATTGATGACTCATTCTCATTTTTTACTTGAGAAACAATTATTCATTATGTGATGATTGGACATATGATCTTGTATAAAAAATATGTATAAAAAAACCAAGACCACATAATAGGAAAGAAATAAAGTTTCAACTGCTGATACCTTGCATGGTTTGGAGAAACATATCACAGGATCAAGATGAAAAGATGTTGAATATGATTTTTCAGATGAATAAAATTATATATGGGAAAATGTGGAATTTCCTTGTTAAATGAGTAAAAAATTAAGTTCATAGGTTTCTATAAATAATAACCAAGCTTGAATGATCAATAATATATTAGAGAAAAAAATTTGAAAACAATATTGTTGGGTATCTTCTTATTACTTTGTGAAATTACTATCTTTGGAATTGTTTTAATACTAAAACTATCTTATTGTTATTTTGTACACTATCTTGATAATGATTTTATTATAAAGTTTAATGTCATCAAAACCATGTGGGTGTGGAACTAATGTGGCTAGGTCATTTAAAAATATTTATGTAGATTGTTCCACTACATGTCTATGCATATTAGAAGATGGGATAATATCACAACATAGGAAAGAGGACACAATAACTGAGGATATAAAATCCAAGTCCAATATTTCAAGTTGGAAATCCATGTATTCTGAATAAAAAATATTATTTTTTAGTCCATGAAACTAAAAAATCTAATATTATGAATTTGGTAACAAATTTGTGAAGGAAATTTTACTAAAAAGAATTATCATGTTAGTGAAAATACCAACAAAAAAAATGATAATGATACTATAAATCAAATGATTTAGAAAATATATGTTGCTAAAAAAATTAATTTTATTTTGGGTTGAGTTTAAACGATGGGTTGGGTGGATTAATTTACAGAATGTTCTATGAGAACTAATAAAATATTATGCTTTTCATTCAAAATAACTCCCTTAAAAATAGATTTTTGCACTTGTTTTTGTGAGAAAAGGAAAATTGAAAACACATCATATTAGGAAATAAGTTTGGATAATTGAACAAACATTAATCATAAATAAAAAAGTACAACCATTCATAAAATAAAAGGAAAAATAGTCCTAAATGATAAACAACTAAAATATATGTTAAAAAGGTTCGTACCAATAATTTGAAAGAAAACGGTCCACATAGAAGTATGAAACATTGAATATCTATTAGAATAATAAATATTATCACCACCAAATATTAAAGAGAAGAAGAATAAAAATTTTCTAGAAACACTTTTCCAAAAGAATGAATGTTAATGTTAAAAAAAGTATCAAAGAGGAAAAAACTGAAAATTAATTGTTATACAAAAACAAATATAGGGACTATTTAGAATAAAATAATTTTTTAAAATAGTAACCAAACTAACGAGATTCCAGGTTATGAAAATACAAAAATACTATTATGGAATTAAAAATATTACTACAAACATATATATTTGAAAACTAAACATACTTAATTTAAAGAGTAAAGAAACAATGGAGAAATGTTATTCTTAAAATCATAAACATGGGAAACGCATGAAAAATGGAATGGGATTAATAGACTAAATATTAAATCATATACTTCATTTTGTTATCAATTTTAATGTAAATATAACATATACGACAAATATCTCAAAATAGAATAGTTAATGATGATGTATACTCATAAAAAATGAAAATAGATAGTAAAATAAGTTATTAGTTTACCAAACTATCAAACATGTATTACTAAAAATGATAAATCTTTCAAAAAACACATCTAAAATTCCAATTGTGAGAATTGATAAATGTAAAATGTTATAGTAAATAATGTTAACATGTAATGTGGATAGATAATTCTTGGAAATTAGTTTTCACTCATTGAATTGGAACACAATACAACATACTAAAATTATATATGTTGTGTTATATTACAATGCACTAACAGTATACTAATAGTATACTAAAATTGTTTATAATATTTTTCATATATGAGTGTACTAATGATATCAATAAGATTGGTCATACAATAACATAGTGGCACTGTAAAAACAATATGAACGTAGTGAATGAAAACAAACATACAATATAATAATATTTATTAATATAATATATATAAGATATATCATATATAGTTTTATGCAATCAGTAAACTGAATGTGTGTATAAAATGAATGTATATATAGGATGAATGTGTCTAAATTGTATGTGAAGATTTTTTGTAAACTAAAGAAAGTGTTTGAACTATATGTGTATAAACTGAATGTGTATAAACCAAATATGAATGATGTTTATAAGCTAAGTAATGTCTATAAATTTAATATGTGTACATAATAAATGTATATTTGTAATAAATGTGAATATAAAGTAAATGTGTGTATAAAATGATTTTTTGTATAAAAAATTTACAAAACTTTCTACTAGGAGCCACCTTATGGACATCAACTACTAACCAAACTATCTATTTATCTCTTTATAGAATTCCATCCACTACTCACCCATAAAAACCAAATCGTATATAATTATAAAAAATATGTATAGATTTTGAAAAATATATATTTTTTGGATTCAATAAGTATATATTTTGATTAATAGATTGCCACAATGTATGAAAGAATTACAAATTTTATATAAGTATATATGCAAAGAAAAATTTAGTCAATATAGTCAATATATTGTTTTTGGAAATTACAATATACATATAGAAAAAAATATAAATTCTAAAACTAATATTATAAGGTAATATATAGAACCAATGTGGATTCTGAGAAATTTTGAAAAAAATAATAAACAAAACTAACATTGATAGTGAAAAATATTTGCGTAACTAAAAAGTTATGTGAAAAAAACATAGATTATTAAAATAGGTAATATGTAGAATTATAAAGAATTATTTAAAAATATATGGATTAAAAAAACATGAGAAATTAATGTTCATAACTAATATGAAGTCTTAAGAAAATATATATAGAACTAATACACAAACTAATTTATATTTTAAAAATAGGTAATATGTATAACTATGAATTTAGTAAGAAAAATATGGATTCGATATTTAAATTATAATTATAGTATTTTAACGAGTACAATATAATCAGGATGTTTTAAAATGGTAACATATGATCTATTATAAGAAAAACAAAGTTGTCTAACTAAATTAATGTAATGAATAGTAATATAAGGTACAAAAAAATTGTATGGTTTTAATCAAAATGATAATAGAATATTATTGAAAATACATATAGTGGAAACTAGAGGAACTAAAAATGAAGTTAATACATAGGTACGTGAAATAAAATACTGTATGTATAGTGTACATTTGTAAAATTAAGGTAACAGTATTATGGGAATCAAAATGACCTATTGGTGGATAAGAAAAAATGAGAATAAGACGATCAAAAACAAGGTTCATTTTCCCTGGAAGATGACCTAATAAATCCTTGAAAAAGAGGAAAATTAAATTAAGGTAATATAGTGGTTCTCATGTGTTGTGTAAGGAATGAAAAGAAGAGAACCAACCTGAATCTTGTGGATTGATAATGATGAGTTTCCATGGAGTGTTGACTACTAAGTCATGTTGAAATGAATAAAAGGAGTGTTGGCTATAGAGTCAGAAAATTTAGATCATAATCATGAAATATGGAAATGGGGGTTTGGAGGCGATGGAGGGGAGGGGAATTTGGGAAGGTATGGAGAAAGGGAATATAGAAATAAATAGTCAAGGTAGAAAATAGAAAATTAAATTAGGTTTTCAAATTAACTATTCTGATACCATCAAAAATAAAATGGATACTGAACAGGGACATATGGGGATCAATGAATAATACACAAGGATGTGTCAGGGAGGTGGAGAATCTCAGGTGGAGGTAGGGAGATAGAGTAGCTGATGTAGAAGAAGAGGTAGAGATAGAGGTTGGGAGGTGAAGGTTGGTAGATGGGGAGAGGGGATGGGGAGGCCAAGTCCAGTAGATGGGGAGGTAGGAAATAACAAATTTTTAAGTGAGAAGTGGCCGGATTGGGGAGTAATGTAGAGGAGATGGGGACATAGGGATATCGTGGTGTGAGGGGAGGAAATGATATTTTATTTAGATGGGTGAGTGGAGAGTCAGATATTTCAATGGGATGACAATTTTGTAGGGAAAACCCGTGATAAGGGATTGACACATGTAGAAGTAAATTCCAAAAATAATAATATATAGATGTAAAATGGAACCAATGGATACATAATAAAAACTACAATTTATATTAAAAATCGATCCATGCATCAAGGTAGAGAACCTATGGGATTTGGATAGGGTGACCTAACATGTTCGTACTAATAAATCCATATCCATAATCCCAATCATCACCATCAAATCCATTCTCACATCCAAATATACAATCGTATCATTAACATATCCAACTATTCATAGGATGCTTGTTAGAGTAGTATCCTATATTTGTAGAAAGTATTTTATCGCCAAAGATGAATCCTAAACTAGCTATGACAAGATAGGGAGAGTTTCCCTTATAGCCTAATTTTTTTAATTGTCGTAGGGACCCTCCCGAGTAATGAAGGTTTCTCATAATGCCTTACCAAAATCAAGGGATTTAATTGTTCAAAATATAATTATGGGGCCATGCTTTTTCTAAAAACCCATCATGTTTTATCAAAAAAATCATATAAGAACATTACATAATTTATAGTGAAAAAATTATATAATTAAATCACATTTGTAAGAAATTATTTTATTAAAATTATAATAAAATCAGTATTGAAAGTCAATTATTGATAGTTGTTATTAATTAAATTGTAGTTTTTATAAGTTTCATTCTAATACATTACACGATGGTTATTGATTCATTTAGCAGCAATATATACAAAAAAAAGTTTTAATTTGTTTCGCTGTGATTTAACAAAATTTATATTAAAAAAGTAACATATATATATTTATATAAGTAAAATGAAATTATATTGAAAAAAATAATATAATATAGTAGATGTTTCATTTATCCACCACTAAAGGGGAAAAATAAAAATATATATAATGTAAATATTTAATATATATATATACACATATATAAAATACATAAAAAAACATATACATAACCACCATTCAAATAAATATTATCAGATTATAAAATAGAAACACATTTAGAACATGAATATATACAACAAAAATATATACATTAAAATATTTTAGCAACCATCAATCATAAACATAGTTATCATATCAAAAATATATATAATTTCAATAAGTATTCACCCTCAATCCATTAACGTCATTGCTCCACCACATCCACTACATCCAACCACCTTTGTTACAGTATCTACACTCATCATACATGAAACCCACCACATCACATTCCTTTCGACTAATAAAATACAAAAATAAAAAAAAATGAATAAAATATACATTAGTTACAATATAATCAATGATAATTTTTAACCATACTAGAATAATAGTCGTACACAATGAATTTCTTCCGAAGAGTTTTTTGGATCATAATTCTCAACCTCTTTTCCTATCAATGATATCTATAACCTGTAATACAAAATTATAAAATTTAAGAAAAGGAAAATGAAACTTAATAGGAACATAACACATTCATACCAAACATGGTTTAATGAAACAAACACACTTAAAATAAAGAAAACTATTTTAGATTAAATGAGAAAGGTTTAAATCAGTTAAGTTACCCATCAAATTAAAATATTTCAACAGAAATACTACACATAACCTTATCCAAATAAACAAATCACAATTCAATAAAACTTCTTTAAACCAATTTGAAAAGAAAATACCAAACAAATACAACCACTACAAAACACATAGAATCATTTCTTCACAACCGCTAAAGATAACATGCCCTGAAAAACTAAAAAAACATATTCCAAATTTAGAAATAAAATTATCATATATAGTAATTTCAATATAAGTACATAATTTCCTGATTTAAATTTATTCTAATAAAAGATAAAAAAATAATTACTTGTTTTCAAAATACACAAAAAAGAACACTTTTACTAGACAAAATCACATTTAATTAAATATAAAACATACCCAATGTAATAACATGTGATCCATTGATATTAATTAATGAATTTTAAGGGATTACATTTTCAATATAATTGTAAAAACATGGGATGATTTGAAATTTTGGATCTAGAGTTGTGGTTGCCTTTTATTTCTAGATTTGGTTATGAATTTGGTTGTCCATGGATGAAATTTTATCTATTTTTACACATGGTTTGAGGGTTTTTAGAGGTATTGGTAGTTTATGTTTCCTAGCATATATTATCACCAATAGTTTAAAGCTACCTTTCTCACCAGGTACCCAAGGGGAGGTACCAAGAACCTGGTGAGATAGGTAGTGATGGGGGTGAATAAGAGGTTCATTTGGTACCCAGTGGCCCCATATCAAGTACTCAATTGATAGGTTTAGACATTTATTTAAAAATGGGAAAATTTGATATTTTATCCTCAACTTATTTTTTCACGACTAAGATCAGTGCAACCATATTGGGAAGGGGGGTAATTAGTGTGATTGATGGTTTAAAGATTAAAATCCTTTCCCCTATTTAACTTAGTACTTATTTGGTGAATGGATATCTAACAAGAAATGATCCACCAAGCCACCACCTAGGACAACTGTGAGATGAGAGTTCCACCCCAATCTCACCTCTAGTAGACTTGAGGTTGGCGGACAACACTGAGTAGGAATAAGACACATTATGGGAGACCTTATCATAATTCCCCTATATATAACATGCATCTCCAAAAATGATATAATCAAGAAGGTATGAAAAGTAAAAGTAAATGCAGTATATATAATTCATGTTTAAAACACTATGATTCAGAAAGGTAATACTAGTCATAATCCATAAAGAAGAAGGGTCCAAATTTACACCAAATAGTTAATAGGGGAATCGACCTAAGAATTGAAATAAATTGTTCCTCATAAAAATATGGATCAAGACATGAGATTCACCCACTATATTTATTTTATGAAAACACCAAACCCAAACAAAAATGAATCCATTAAGCTATCCACTAAGAATCAGCTCTAAAAAATCCACACCATCTCTATGTCCCTCAAGACTATTTATGACCAATAAATCGACTGCATAGACACAACATGTGTGGGAAAAAATCCCCTACAAGTGTGAGTATAAAAAAATCCAATAAGAAACCCCAAAAAACAAATGAAATAAAAAGTAATAAGTAATATTAAAATATAGGTGTGAGAGGTGACCTGCATGAAATCAAAGGGGGAAATCTAGAGTAATCAATTCCTCTTGAGATCCAAATACAAAAATGAAATTATTTTGAATTCAAGGAAAAAACTCATCTATCTTTGGTATAGGAAATCAACTTAATGAATTCAAGATTAATCCATATTTAAACTAAAACCACATGTCACAGGTACATAGTAGAGTCCCAATAATCATAGTTCCAATTCATGAAGGTTCATCCTATTTATCAAAGATTTAATCCTAATAGTTTATTATCACTAGAACAAGGAGGAATGTATAAAGCACTAAAAATTCCCATATAGATAATATAATGTAATTCAACTATACATTACATATCAAGAGAAATATATTTGATTCTTGAGGAATCATATGTCCGAATGAATCTGATCTGATTAACATTCCTTTCATAAAACCACTAGAAACCTCTAAGGGAGAACCAAACCTCATAGAAGAAAAAATGTATATCAAGGGGAATACCACACCCTGTTATCTTTTAACCTTAATATCACTGATGTTCTAGAACCCTTTCACAAACTACACTTAACCATTGTCATAATTTTATTTAGTGAATGCTTTTTGGATCATAATGTATATAAATATGAAAAACTACAAGAGGGGGGGATTGTAAGTTTAAAAACAATAATTTTTAAATTTAACATAATTTATTTTAACATGGATAAACAAATCATATTCAAAAAACCTTTTATTTAATTGAATGTTAATCTGACATGGACCTTGGGTTTATTAAAAAAAGTATCATAATCAAGTAGATTTTGATATGTATGTCCACAGATCGTAACAAGAGTTTTATTTTAATAGCGTATAGAATCATAATTAATAAGCAGTGGTAACATAATAAATGGTTAATCATATTCATAGAACATAATGATTTAATCTGATTATGAAAAAAATTATTTTAATTTTGATAGTTATGTTATATTAGAGTAATAAAAAAAGTAGTGATTCTATCTTAAAGCACATAAAGTCATACTTTGATTAAATCAATTATATCATAATGAAAGCTATTATGATAAAAAAGATACAAATAGAAAAATGAATATAAAAGTATCACTTTCTATTAAATTCAGTAAAAAATAAAATACTTATAATAAAATAATCAATACAAATGAATACATTTATTTTAACCCAAAGAGAAGGGTGTCCAATAACCTAGGATAAAGGTTATTTTTTTATACTTAAAAAGAAAGTATATCTTTACTTTAACTGGGAAAGACCTTGACATGATCAACTTCTCTATATGCTTATCCTTAGTTTCCCTCAATATGATGGATCAGATTCTATCATGCTATCCCTGCAATCCCTCAATCAAGTAGATCATATCTCTATCTTCCTAGGCTCATAATCCCACAATTGTATTCACCCAATCGAACATGAAAATTAAAAAACAAAATATTCTAAATGATTAAAAGGACTAAGAATAAGATTTTCACACTTACAATATTCATAGATATCACGAAATAAAAAATTTCAAATGAAATCTATATGTAACACTCTCTATATGCGCTTCAAATTACTAGATATTTATAGGAAAAATCCCAGTGATCATATTTTCATCCCAATTGTCATATTTTTATGATTTTGTTTCAATAACTTGGATATTTTTCACTCTAATAGCTATATCAAAACTGAAAGTCCAACATCATTTTGATTTATATATTTTCTATGTAAAAGGTATTCCAATACAATATAAATAAGTTTTCTATAGTCAGAATTTAAACTTTAGTCAATATGATGGATTTTTTTTAAAATTTCAATATGATAAATTCTATGAATGTGAATTTGATATTTATCTATTTTTTATCAAATTAGATTATGAAGATTCTGTCAGCAGAAAATACAAGGCATAATGTCTTATAACAGACCTAATAAATTGAATCTTATTTGTACCAATTCTATACTCATTACTATAAACATAATGAAGAAAGTTAGTATAAATTCATGAATAATTTTGAACTATTTCTAATTATGGTAAAAGAATATGTTTTCTACAAATTAATATAAACACTTTCTACATAAAAGATTTAGTAATAAAATTTTTAAGAAGGAGTTTTTGATTTCCAAAATAGAAGGAATGAAAAAGTCACAAAGAAACTTTTGACTCAATAATCTCCAAATTTTTGGAAAGAACAAATGATAGAGTTTAATGGACAATAACTTTGAAAAACTTAAGTCCATTGTTATTTTAAGAACATTTTATTCAAAATTAATTCTTATCTTTCCCTGATTTTATAACTATTCTAATTAAATTTATGAATATGACTAACTTCCCCTTAGGATAAGAACACCCCATAAGGATTGTATTATATTCTTTAAAAAATATTTATTCCCCTTACTAAAAAATATCTCCCCTTTCTACAACATTCTTCCCTTTTTTATTTTCAAAAATTAATGGAGAAATGTCTTTGAATACCTAAAAAGGGTTAGATAAACACATGTATGAAAGAATATAATGAAATAAATGATCATCTAAAAAAAATTAAAGAACATCTAACCAATATGAATTGGGATACATTCAAATTATTAATAATGAGATAAAAAGGTTCTTTATTGATGAAATGTTTTACATAAAGAGTGATTAAAATAAGAGTTCAGAGAAAAAAATCTTTCTTTAGCATCAAGGATCTCATGATGAAATTCATAATTTTGAACTCTTTTATTTATTATAGAAGAGTTTCAATCATTTAAGATTCTGATTTTATTTTCTATTCATGGATCCAAAGTCTTTCTCCCAAATATTCATTCGGATTATTCAAAAGGTTGATTTCATCTTTGTAAGATCTGAGTCTAAAAATATCAAATTTAATGTAATTAAAATTTACTTTAAATTCTTTGACATATTTAGTCTTATTTTCAATTGTGTTTTTGAATTATTTCACAAACATCACTCTTTCTACCATATTTTTTGATAAGACATTGAAGGCTTCATCCTATTCATAAATGTACTTTAATTCTTTAATTGATTGATCTCACACCTTGGTATCTGCATCAATAGTATGGGACTATTTGAAAAATTTCTTAAATTATTTCTTGTTGGCTTGAAAACTTTCCTGAATGATTTTTAGTTAAAGATCATTCTGAATAATTATGTTAGATAAAATATTAACTGACTTCGTTTTCTGAATTTGATTTTTATGGAACAAATCAATCTTTGCTTCTAGCATGGTAGAGAAAGTAATTGTTTCTTCAAGTCTCTATAAATCTTAAGCAATATAGTGAACTCATTGAATTTTTATTATATCCTCTGAATTATAAATTTCAATATCATGTAAATTAGGACTAGTTATTCGAACTTCCACTTGTTTTATTTTTCCATTGTCAACTTTTTTAACACAGATTTTTCAATTATTTGTCCAAGCTGCTGGATATTATCATAAAAATAAAAACCTTTTCTACCTTATGATTTAGGTTTATGATATGTTTCATCCTCATTGAATGAATATTTAACTTCTTGAATTTATGGGGAATTTTGTTTCTCTAGATTTATAGATTTATCTTTATTGTTTCCCAAGGAAGAAAAATATTTTGAGTAAGATTTTGATGTCATAAAAGAGAGGTTATTGAATAGGATATATTATTTATCAACATTTTTATTTTCTTCCTCTTCCTCCCCCTCATATTCTTCTTCTTCAAAAATTTTACATTCATTACCTTCACCTTTATTCTCATCATTCTCATCTTCATTGTATTCACTTCCTTCATCTTTTTCTTCCTGATTGATTTCTTCTATGTGATTGACTTCTTGTACCTATTCCACATCAAAAATGGATTCTATTGTTTTTTATTTATCTAAATAGATGGATAAATGGCATAAAATTATGTGGTTTCTTTGAAAGATAAACTAGAATTAGGAAAAAATTGTTCTGATGAAAGAATGACATTGGATGAGGTAGCATCCACTCATTTCATCAAAGAATCTATAACTCTTGCACCTTGAGATTTATTTTTCCGTTTCTTATATTTTACTTAATTTTCCTCGATTTTAGAACTATGTATTTTTACAGATAAATATTTGGTAACTTCTAGGACGAATTTAGGATCTCTAGATTTCTTTTGGTCTTGTTTCTTCCTCCATTATTTGGTTACTTAATCCAAAAATTTGTTTTTTTTATTTTCTTTTGAAGAAATAGATTCAACCATTCTATTTTTCTCGACCTTCTCAGATTTATTTAAAGATAATTTTTCATATGATGTAGAATCCTGGGTATACTTTACAAACTTATTTGATTCATTATCAAAGACATACATCATACGTTTCATTGTTCCATCACAAATAAACACAATATTTTTCTTATGACCTTGGATTTGTTTTCTATATTGAAATGTTTCATACTTTCTTTAATAAATGTGCCGGTCAAAGCTAGAAACATGATTATATAAGACTTTATTGTTTTGGAATTAAAATTCATAAATATTAAGAGAAAAAAAACCAACCAAATTAATCTTCCTCATGTTAACCAAGTAATTAAAAATAAAGATATCAAATACATTCAATGTATCTCTATCTTTTCTTTTAGGAATTAGTAACCCTTTCACCCAAAGGGATATTACTATATGATCCAGAAAGAGATGAGTAAATTTTTTTGGTTCATTATCTAATACATTTTAAACAATTAATTTTCATCTCTTTATTTGTTAAACATACCCTTGGAATCAAGTTGTTTATGTGATGAAAAAAAGAATCTACTTCTTCTGAAATACCTAGGAAGACCGTGGATTACCTATATGCCATCTTATAGCTTTTATCATAGATTTTGAATGAAAATATATATTTTCTATCTTATTCAAAAAAATTCAGTGGCATAAAAATATATAACAAAATACAAGTAAAACAAATTATAATATAGATTTTTTTTTCAACACATAATGATTGCCAACCTTGTAAATATATTAACCTACTTAGAGAAAAATCATAATGTTCATAAAAATATTTCACTACCATCTTTTCCCTAAAAACATACTAGTTGTTGTAATCTTTCATAGGCACCATCGTATTGGGGCTTGATACTGAGGGATCAAACATGAAAAATAAATCAGACATAGAGACTTAAACGAGGTAGCAATTCGAAGAAAAATACTTGATATAACCGATGTGTGACACATGGGGGGGGGGGTCCCTTTATATAGGTGACAGAGAGTGAAATTTCAAATTAAATATTTGAGATTAAAACTTTTGATATGAGGGTTTTGAATATCTGAAGAAGTTGAAAATATCAAAATAAACTCTAGAGGTTTTAAAAAATTTATCGTATTGGGAGTAAATACGATTATATGTTTTGGAAAAATAAAACAAAGTTTTGATGAAATATAAAAATAAATAAAACAAAAAAAAATATAATGAATGAATGTAGGGGAATAATTTAAAATCATAAAAAAATAGAAGTATACCTTTTAAAGTTAGGTATTGTCATTGGTATTGAAAATATTTTCTTCTTGAATTTTGAAAACTATTTAGATTACGATAATTACTAATTACAATAGTTTTATTATTATGATGAATTTTATAAATCCAAAAATTTTAAAACAAGATTCCAGAAAAAATTTGTAATGTTTTTTAAATCTGATGATTCAATTAGAAATAAAAACATTGAAAATAATTAAAATAAAATATGAATTTGGAAAAATAAATATGATAAAATTTTTAGGAAAATATTTTTTTTGAAAAACTATTTTTTTTGAAAAACCAAAATCATATGACCCCCACCTATGAAGAAAAGTAACTTAATGTAAGAGGATTGGGAAACAATAAGTATATATAAATGATTAATTTATGTTTATCATTCCTAGATTCTGCTTAATGTATTCAAATATATAAGAAGATAATGGTTTTGGAAAAATATCTGCAAGTTGTTCTTGCATTTTGATGAAGTGTAAAATGATATCTATTTTAAGTGTGTGATCTCTAAGAAAGTGATGCCCAATATATATGTGTTTTTTATGGTAGTGATGTGAAGGATTTTTACTTAAAGATATAGAACTTATGTTATCAGATAGTATTTGAGATTTAGTAAAACTCATGCCATAATCAGTGAGTGTGTGTTGCATCAACAACACATGATCACAATAACTTCTAGATGCCACATATTCAGATTCATTAGTGTAAAGTGCTACTAAGTGTTATTTCTTAATGGTCCAAAAAATTAATGAATATACTAAGAAATTAAAAGTTCTGAAATTAATTTTCCTATCTATTGTAAAACCACCAAAGTTATCATTTGAAAAACTTTTTAATTAAAAATAATTTCTAGAAGAATTGAAAAGTCCTAAATCCATGGTTCCCTTTAAATAAAAAAATAATAATTTCACTGCTTTTAAATGGGATTACTTTGGATTATCTTGATATCTTTCACATAATCTTATAGAAAACATTAACTATGGTCAACTAGTAATTAAGTATAGTAATCTTCTTATCATACATCTAAAAATTATGTGATAAATTGGTTTCCAAACTTCATCAAGATCTAGTGTATTTGAGGTAATGATGGGAGTACTGATACTTTTGGTATTGTTGTATCTAAAATTTTTAAGAATATATTTTATATACTTATGTTGATATATATAATTAACTTCTGGTTTTTTAGAAATTTGAAAACCAAGAAAAAAGTTCAACTCACCCATCATACTCATCTCAAACTAAAATTTCACAAGATTCACAAATAAATATACTAAATATTATTGAGTTGATCTGAATATAATGTCATCAATATATATTTTTACAATAATAATGTTTCTTATTAACCATCTTTATAAGAATTGTTGGATCATCGGTTCCCTTAATATAATTATTTTATAACAAAAATACTATTAACCTATCGTACTAGGATCTAGTTTATTTTTAAGGCCATATAAATCATTGGTATGTTTATAAACATATTCCGGTTTCTTTGTGTTTTCAAAACCAGTAGGTTGTCCAACAAAAACTTCCTATAGTACATAATTGTTATGGGAATAACACTTCATATCTATCTGAAAAATCTTTAAATTAAAGTATTCTACAAACAATAGTAGGATGCTAATGGATTTTAGACCATCTAATGATCCACAGGTTTCTTCATAGTCTATGACTTCTTGTTTATTGTAACATTTTTTAAAAATTCTTGCATTATTTGTAATCATTATACAATTTTCATAACATTTGTTTTTGAATACCCATTTTACTCTAATTATGGATGTTTTTTTGGACTTTCAACCAATGTACAGACTTTGTTTTTTTTGAACTCATTTAGATGATATTGAATAGCCTTAATACAATCCTCATCACCTAAAGACTCATCATAATTTGTAGGTTCAAATTAGAAAATAAAAGAAAGATGTTCTACTTCATTTCATAAGGAACTTCTAGTCCTATATGGTTGATTCACATCACCATTGATACTACCACTAGGATGATTTATAATAAATAACTGACTTGGGTGTTTTAAAAACTATTCATGAAAATAATATAGAAAATATTCCTAAGTAAATACTTAAGAAACTATTTGTTGATTATTTTCCTTATAAGAATAATTTTCAAACAAAGATTGAGAATCCGTTTTAGAAAACACATCTGAGGATGTGGGCTGGGTTTGTTTGAATCAAAAGGTTTGGTTTCATCAAATTTAACATGTATTGTTTCTTTAATAGTATAATAATTTTTATTAAAAACTTTATATGACTTAGAAGTATTGTAATAACATAAAAATATACCTTCATCAGATTTGGGTGTAAATTTGTGTAAATTATCTTTCGTATTGAGGATGAGTAATTTAATCCAAATACACTTAAGTAATTTTTTTCGGTTTTTGTCCCATATATAACTCATAAGGAGTTTTATTAATTAAAGGATGAATGAAAACTTGATTTATAGTATAACAAGCAGTACTAACTACTTCATCCAAAAAGTATTTAGCAATTGAGTATTCAATCAACATGGTTCTTGTAATTTTTTTAAGAATACAATTTATTATTTTAACTACACCATTTTTCTGGGGAGTTAGAGATTAAAAGTTATGTTTATTGAATTTTTTACTATAAAAAGTTTCAAAATCAGTATTTAAAAATTCTCCAACTTGATCACTATGAATAGTTATCAATGGAATTTTTTTCTCATTTTTAACAATGGATGTGTAATGGCCCGGAACTCTCCGATCCATTCCTTTTTTAAACTGCAGTACTGGAGGTGTTCCGGGAAGTCAAGGTGACTTGGGGGTGCGTTTGGGTGGAATTTTGAGGAAAGTTAAAGGGTAATAGCTTTCGCACGTTTGGCACACAGTTTGCCTAAAACGTGCGGCCAAAACGTGCAAGGCTGGTCTTGAGGGTAGTGGCTAATGCACGGTTAGCGCAAGGTTTGAATAACTGTGCGGACTAATCGTGCGATGAGGGGTTTTTGAGGCAGAAGCTAACACATGGTTAGCGCACGGTTTGTTAAACCGTGCGAACTAACCATGCGAGCACTTAAAGTTAGATCCTAAAATTGTGGACCTAACTCGTTTTGCCTTTAATCACCTCATTTAAGCCCCTAAGCGGCCATAACTCGAGATTAGCCTTCCTTGGAGGTGGAAGAACCTCTCCCAAGCATTTTGGAGGCGATCCGGAGGCTTCTCTTCCCGAATCGAAGGCGGTTTCTCAAGGTAAGTGATCCTTTTTGTTTGGTTTCTTAGATCTTCCTAGATCTACTCCTCCTTTTCTCTCGAGATCTTAGATCTAAGCCTGTTATGGGTAGATCTAAGTACGTGGATGATGTTTGTGATGATCTTTGGTCTTGGTTGTGTTAGGAGAGGAGATATAGGGAGGATCCTTGGTGAATCAACCCGGTCTCCATGGGCGTTCTTTGACTGTTGTGGGTTTCCTAGAAAACCTTTAAGGTAGGGGATTCGTGGCTTCTCTAATTGTTTATGTGAAATCGTAGAGTTAGTATGATTTATACCTTTAGATCACAAGGAAATTGACCTAATTAAATACTTGAACCAGATTAAAAAAATTGGTTTGATCGCTTGTAGTTGTTTCTTTGTACCGTGATAACAGTTTTCCTCATGTTTTTTTAGATAGAGTGATATCTATGCTTGCTTTGTTCAGTTATTAGTTCATGATGGAAATTGATAAAGAATGTAAAGATGGAATTAATTGATAATCAATTAGCTAAAGATAATGAGGCATGTAATTGAATCCGGTTGTTTTCATTGTTGTAGTTGTTCTAAATTGATGTTAATCAAATTGTCATAAAAAGCATGTTAAATCTTTTATGATTTCTTACTGATTAGGTTTCATGGAATTAGAACCTACGAATTGAATCTATTAATTCAAGAGGGATTAAAGAACTGGTTGGTGGATAAAAGATAACGCCTGATAGGGTTCTTAGTTACCCTTTTGTTCGTAAGGCTGAGTGCCTTGTGCTTTAGAGACATGGGTGATCATTACGTATGAAGGTTGGATGCCTTGTTAAAGGGCCAAGAGCCTATTTGATGTGATGTTTGATTTCCTGTTGCTTGTTCTGTTATGTTACCCTTGAGGGGTGTTGTGGTATGTGGAGGCAAAGAGGTCTTGTAGTTGTGATAGTGGATGACGCCTAGAGTGGAGAGATGCATCAGTTTATGCATGTGGGTGTCAGGGAGGACACAAGTGATGATGGAATGGGATGGATGTGTTTGTTGGATGCATGGTGACTTTGATTGAATGTTTATCTACTTTAATTTTTCCCACTTCTCAAGGCAGATGGTCTTGCTAACCCATCTTCCGAAGGAGGCGAAGACATGCGGGGTATGCCACGTGCTTTCCATGTCTAGCTTCTCGTGGGAGGATGGGTCTACACTCTTGCTATAGGCGGCAAAGACTCGACGGGTAGTGCATCTACTCACTGTGTTGAGCCCCCTTGTGTTTAGTAGCATAGGTTTCTTTTCTAGAATGCCTGGGAATATGGGAAAGTAATTTCTATAATGAAAGATTTATTAAATGGTGATGATCCATGGGGATGGAGATGCTGGAATTTAAAGGTAATGTTGAATATTTAAAAGAACAATTGTTTTTGAATGCGATGCCAATGAAGTTTAATGTGGTTGTGTTCATGGTTAATTAATGTGCAAATAATTAATTAATGTAAATTAGAACTGATGAAAAAGGGAATGAAGTAACCTTATGAAGTTATTTAATTGGTTGTGTGCTTATAGGATACCTAGTCTTAGAAATAGCAGCCTAGAGTCCGAGAGATGTTAACTGCAGTTGAGACTAAGACTAGGTTATGCCCATAATGTGATTGTGAGTTATATATTCTGTAATTTTTGTGTTTCTATATTCTAATCCACCCTATTAGTAAGAGAAACTGGCACCTTGGGGATTCTGAGCCCCAGGGGGGTGTTTTCCCCAACATTCCGATGGGAGGATGAATGGATGACTACCCCCTTTGACCCCGCTCTCTTCTCTTGGTAGATAATAGTTTCATTGGGCACAACGATTAGTTTTCCCCATATATATGTGTAAAGGGATATAATGGATTGTGGTTATTCACACACATATATTCTGTATATAGTATCCCATGGACTACTATAGGTGTAACGTGTATAGGCTGTGATGGCTTTAGGATCCTTACTCAGTGTATGGGCTATAATGGGTTGAGGTATAATACCGGACGTATGATACACATTATTCGAGCTGTGGTGGATCCCGGAAACTACCTGGTTACTTTTGGTTGTGAGGATTGTCTGGAGCTTCACCTCGGTGTCTGCGGGAAAGCCTTTGTGGTGAACGTGGTGCAGATTGTGGAGCTTAGCCTAGGTGTATACAGGCAATCTTTTGGAGAGAGATGTACATGACGTATGTTGTTGTGGAAAAGCGGAAAACCAGCGGGGAAGTAGTATTGGGGTACCCTTGATATCCTTTTTCTCTATGATATATTCTTTTATGCATTACATAGTGATAATAGACATGGTGAGGTTGGGAACATATTATACCTGCTTAGGGGACGAGTTAGTTTCACTATTGTTCACTGTGCTTTATCATGCTTTCTTTAATTTTTCACAAGCGTCTTTGGGGAGGATCCTACAGAGTATATTGTTATACTCACCCTATACATATATAAACTATTTTTCAGGTCACCTGGAGCAGGTTCGAGATTGAGTTGGTTACTACTAGCTTGTGGTTGTAGGAGCTATTCGGGCTTGCGGTCGCTGCCGTTTTACTTTCTTTTGGGTAATTGTAGTTTTCCCTTTCAGTTGTAGTACTTTTTCATGACATTTCATATATGTACATGGGTTTCTTTAATAATTCAGTTCTGAGTTGGAGTTGGTTGGTATCTATCTTATCTCTCTCTTCCGCATGTGTTCTCTTAGAGGGTAATGCATCCCATATGTGTGTTTATTATACCCTCGGTGCTAGTCGCCAACCCGGGGCCTACTGGAGGTGGGACTCAGGGGTTATTATCTCCCTTTTCACATTTCCGGCCTAGGAGGGGTACCCTTTCTGGGGAGGGGGTCGTTATAGGATGAAAATTTTTTGAAATTAAAAAAACATTAGATTTCTTTTATAGAAAATAAACCCATGTGTATCTAGTGTAATTATAAACTAAGACAAGTACATCGTATTTTCCCCCAATAATCCAAGTTTTTTATGTACCAAATAAATTCATGTGCACTAGATTTAAATCATTAGAAATTGAAACTTCACTAATATATTTAAATCTTAACTTACGCTTCGTTCCATATTTACAAGGGTCAAAAAATTTTGAAGAATAAAATATAAGATCTGGTAGATCCTTAAAAAGTATTTTCTTAACGAAATCACATAAGTTTTTAAGGATACAATATCAGAACCTTTTTTTCCAAAACCAAGATAGATATTTCATTGCACTTAGTCAAGTAAAGTCATGACTCTTAAGGTCTTTTATGTTTAATGTGTATAAATTATCATACCAATGGGTAGAAAGAATGATTTCCTCCCTGGAATTTTGTACTAAAAATTTATCATTCCTAAAATTCACAATGTAACCTTCATAACATAATTGAATTATTCTTATAAGGATTTGCTTAATACCTTTAACAAATAAAAAATTTAAAATTAAATCATTTTTGAAAAGAAAAATATTACCTATACCAATAATCTCTCCTTGAAGATTATCTCCGAAGGTAACTTTTCCAACTTTCATCTTAATAATATTTTCAAAGAATTATTTTTTACCCTTTATATATTGGGAAAAACCACTGTCCATGTACCAAGTATTATTTTTATTGGTACATTCTTTGTTTTCATGAAAACTAAACAATTATAATTTTAGAACCCAAACCTTCTTGGGTTCAGAAATATTATAAAACAAAACATTATAAATCCATATGTGTTTGGAAAAATAGTATTTATGGAACCTTATGGATTGAATTTTATTGAGTGAATAATATTAATTCCAATGATAATCACTTTGGAAATTTTTACCAAAGGGTTCACTTTTTAGAACAAAGTAATTATTACTGAAAACTATTTTTTTATAAGTATACCCTATTCCAGATTTAGTACCGTGAGGATGGATTTTTTTATACATTTTATGAAATTATTATATAAAAGAAGTAATTTGGAAAAAAGTTTTTTGAAATAAGAAATTTTAGACTTTAGTTTAACAACTAAATTCTTATCCTCATGAGTAATGGTTTCATAATTGAGTTTTTCAAAACTGGTTTGAAAACAATTATTTTCAAAAATAAAATCATCTAAATATTTAAAGATAGTATATTTTTTGAAAATATTCTTATCAAAATATTTAGAAATATTCCATACTTATTTTTTTAAAACACGTATCCTTTAATTTTCTTTATCAAATTTTTTACAAACTATTCAATTTTCATTTTCAAAGAGTTTTACAAAATGAGAAATCTCTTCATGTGAAGGAAGATTATTATCTTATGATGAGGAAAATTATTCATCCAAAGATTTATAATTTTTATTATTATCATATTTAGGATAATTTTCACTTATAGATATATTTTTATGTTTTTAGTGGTGCATTACTTATCCATTAACCAAAGATTTTCATTGGGTAATTTTGAAATAAGACCAATATTCCTATATCCAGAACTATTATTATCATAAGAATTGTATGAAGAATATCCTACACTAGCACTTGAAGAATCATTATCTTTCAGGTATTTTCTTCCTTTTTGATTATAAACATTCTCTAATTCCTTTTAGAATTATCATCCTTTATTCCTTTTCTTTTTAGCCTTAGAAAATCTGGTCTAATATGTCAAGCTCGTTTACACTCATAAAAAGTAACTTCAAAATCATTATTTTCATTACTATCCTTGATATATTTCTTATATATATATATTAGAAAGTATTTCTTACCAATTATCTTATTCAACCTTTGATAAATATTAACTTGTTCGTGTTCGGATTACTCAGAATTACTTGAATAATATTGAATAATAATCTTTTTCTATCTGGATTACTTAACAACCTTTTCTGGTGTTGGAGAATTATTAGAAACTATAGTAGTATTGAAAGAAAATCCCCCATTCTTGTTTTCATATTTTTCATCATGTCTTTTTAATCTGCCCTTATATTGAAATAGAGTTTCAAATAAGTCATTAAGGGTAAGATTTTTTCTCTTCCTTAATTATTCAACATCTATTATTTTACTTTTCCTCTCATTGGGAAGGAAATAAATTATCTTTTATATAAGAATATCATCATCTAATCCTTTACCTCACATATATTGTAAACTATTTTCAATTTTCATAAAGATTTGATGAATCTTTGCAAAGATTTTATAGGTAGAAATTCAAATTCCTAATAGTCATCTCTAAGAATTACTATTTTGGTTTCAACAACCTTTGAAGTCCTAAAATGAGTAACTTATAATTTCTTCCAAATAATATTAGCTGCATCACGAGAAGGAATTTTTCTATTTATATTTCTTGTTATAGAACATAATTAAGCATTCCTTACCTTTTAATTCAACTGATATTCTAACTTTTCTTGATTGGTAAAAGTTATGAATTTTTTTACGGTAATTTTATAATATCTAGTGAGAATTAAAAAATTGTCTTCTCTTATGTTGATTACAAAAGCTTTCATTTTATCCCTCCAGTATTCATAATCAGCACCACCAAAAATTGGTGTCCTGTTGGGTTGATATTATCTATGGATCATACATTTAGTCCTTCCATATTTAAAAAAAGATAGAAAATTTATTTTTCCCCAAAAAACATTAGTGTAAAAAATATTTATAAAAAAATATTTATAAAAAAATATTTATAACAAAATTTGAACATTCTTACAGAGGTAAAGAAGATAAGGGTTAACAAGTATTTCTTCAGTGGTATCCTTATTTGATTCTAATTATTCATATCAATGTTATAGATACATGGCTCTGATACCAATTTTTGTATTGTAATGTATATGAAGATGAAAAAATAAAATAGGGTGGGTGAATTGTAAGTGTAAAAGAATTCATTTTTAACCTTAAAATAAATTTAGTTTAACAAGGTTAAAAAATCATATTCACAAAACCTCTTAAGTAATTGATTAGTAATAAGAATTGGCCCTTAGGTCTGATAAACAAAGTATCGTAATCAAGTAGATTCTGATATGTCATTACACAAGCCGTAACATGATTCTATCTTAACAACATATAGAATCAGAATCAGTAAGAGGTGGTAAAATAATCAGTGTTTAATCATATTCATAGAAGAAAAACATTAAATCAGAGTAGCCACAAAATTATCATAATCATGCGAGTTATGATATATCATAGTAATACAAAAATTATTGATCATATATTAATGCATATAGAATTGTAATCAGAGTAAATCAATTGTATCGTAATAAAATCTATTAGGATAAACAAGATACAAATAGAAAGATGAATATAAAAGTATCAGTTTCTATTAAATTTAGTGGAAATAAAATACTTGTAATTTAAATATAAATATAAATTAATACACTTGTTTTAAACCAAAGATAAGGGTATCCAATAACCTAGAAAAAAATTACCTTGTTTTATAATTAAAATAATGTATATCTTTCACTTACCACGGAAATACCTCAATACAATTATCGGCCTCTCTGTCTGCCTATCATCAACTGCCCTCGATCCTATCGATCAGATTCTTTCTTTCTATCCCCACAATACCTCGATCAAGTAGATAAAATATCTATCTTTCCAGCCTCATAATCCCTTGATCGTATTTTCGAAGTCATACATGAAAATTAAAAAAAGACTCAAACTGATTACAATGACTAAGAAAAATATGTTCACACTTGAAATCTTTAGAGCTCTCACAAAAGATAAATTTTCAAATGAAATATGTTTGCAAAACTATCTCTACACACCCTTCAAGTGATAGGGTATTTATAGGAATAACCCCAATAGTCATATTTTTTGGAGTTTGTTGAAAAACCTTATACATCTAGAAATCCAAAGGATATATCCAAATAGAATGACTAAAATCATTTTTATTTACACATTTTCTATGTAAAATGTATTCCAATATGATAGAAAATAGTTTTCTGTATTCAGAATTTAAACTTTTGTCAATCTGATTGAATTTCTTAAAATGTCGTTATGATAAATTCTAAGAATGTGAATTTGATTTTTGTCGGTTCTGATATCGAATCTGATTATGAACATTCTTTCAGTATGAGGCATAATATCTTATAATAGAACTGATAAGGTGAATCTAATTGTTATCAGTTCCATACTCATTAGGATAATCATAATGAATAATGTTGGTATAAATTCATGAATACCATAAAACTATTTCTAAGTATGTTAAAAGAAACAGTTTTCTAAAAAAACATTCTGAAATCATATAAAAGAGTTAGTAATCAAACATTTAATAATGATTTTATAATTTCCAAAATAAAAGGAATAAAAAATTCATAAATAAATTTTTGACTAAATAATTCTAACTCTAAAAATAATAAAAACCTAAGTTATGAAAATTTTCCACCATATCCCTAATAAAAGTGAAATAATCAATGTAAATTTCATTCCTTTTAATACATCATGTCTATATAGGCATTTGGAATTAAAAATAAATTTAACATTTTCAAGTTAGTGGTTGGATCAATTTTTGTTTCAAGAATCATAATCATTTTTAAGGCTTAGGACACATCAGGTGATGTGTTTTAATGATTTTTGGAGTCTAAATAGTCATCATGGGTTCTTGAAGAATCCTTGGAAGAGGTCGGGTGGCTTCTACAACCAAAGATGCAGCAGAACCACCCACTAGTTTGTGGTGTCTATCAGATGTAGTATCGACAACCAGTGGCCACTGACCAGTCAGTAGCCTCCATTGACTGGATGATGGTATTTAAAGGGGAATCATTTATCTCCCCCAATAGAGTATTTATAGGGGGTATCCCCTTACCCCCCCTCTTTCTCTTGTGCACATGTCCAGGGGACTCTCCCCTTTTGCTCTCCCTTAAACCCGTCTTGTTTGTGGTGTGATTCTTGTGAATTTTTAGTGATGACACAAGGTGTGGGATCCTATAACTCCTTTCATCTCTTCTCCTTATCTTTTTTATTTAATTAATTTGTTTTAAATTTTAGGTATGAAGTAGATATTTACTCATATAATGGAGACATTTTCTAATTTTTAAGGAGATTCCATGAAGCTTTAGAAGATGACATCCCATGATTCTATCTTCATGTTGTCGTGTTCCATTTCAATGAGGTATGTTTTCATGGTGTTTTTATAAGATTTTTTAACTTAAATTAAGTTAATTTGGAAATTGATTCATCATCATGTAATATGATTTACTCTCGAGTTGAAGATGAAGGTATGCCATGGGCTGTTAGTAAGGATTTGGTCACAATTTTAGTGTGGAATAATGACCCAAATCATAGGTCACAGAGAAAAGAGTGTTTGATCAAGGATATGACTGGATAGGCTTGGATGGGCCTTGATAGATACTACCATCCCATGGATGTAAATGGAAGAATCTACTGATGAGGTAGGTGGTATTTCATACTACCCCTATGACTTATGTTCTTTCTTTGCATTGCATTTGGTTGCATGGGCATGAACCTAAGTGCAATTCACATGGGTAATTTAATTTAATTGAATTTTTTTAATTAAAATATTATTTTTACTTAAAATTGATGAGTTATATAGGTCCCAAACAACCCTTGGGAGCTAACTTCTTTCCTTGATTACCGATAGTAGAGGCTGGGAATGTTAGGAAATAAATTGGCTTATAAATCTTCTAATAGGTGAGGCTAGACCTGATAATACTAATGGATCATGCTTGGGGGTTTGAGAAACCTCCACTCTAGGGGATAGTATGGGATTATATGACCTCTACTGAGTAATTCATAGGAATCCCTTTTGGACTTAGATCAGTTCAGACTATTTGAGAAGAGGGAAGAATGAGCGATACTCACCTATTTGATATAACTTCTATTGGGCAGATGGTTAGGTGGATCAAGATCAGGTTGGGCGAGAAAACTAAACCAGAGTGACCTTGAGGATTGAGGCAAGTTATGGTCTATCTTCATTGTGACCATTGTGGAAGGTATTGGGTAGCTGATAGGGTCGTGATTCCCCATTGATGATGTCTAAGTATGTAACATCCTTAGAGAATTAGGTGTTGACCCAAGAAAGTTTTTGAGACTGATTAATCCAAGTGGTGTGCCTCCATTTGGTTTTACTATAGGTACCGTAGTGGGTACCCATTTATAGACCAAGAATGAGTGTGTATGAATGGTTGTTGGTGTTTATGTTTTTGGGTGTCTCCTAGAACCCGAAATGACATGTTGGCTCGATGGGGGAAGGGAAGATGGTTTTGGGAATGGTACTTAAGACACTCCTTGTGATTATTTTAATATTTATAGGTTATGGAATGTTCCCTTAGGGTAGGTTTGACAAGGTTTGTATTCCATGGATATTGAGCCAAGTATGTGTTTCGACTTCCATTGTTTGGATTCAGTTGTGGATATGATATTTAATGAAGTTGGATCTTGGTATTAGAGATTCCATGGATTTGGAGCTCAGATACATGTTATGGTTGATATGGAATTGGAGTCAGATGTAAAAACTACCATAGTATGGGTCTCTAGATATTTTAGTTGTATCTTATTGATTCTATAGATTTGGAGCCGAACATATGTAATTTCATGATATGGTTCTTGAAGCCATAGTATTTTTATGGATTCCTCGGATTTGGAGCCAAATGTATGAAATACTACATAATGGGTCCCTAGAGCCATCCGATATATTTTGTCTTCTATATATTTGGAGATGAACACATGAACTACCATGATTTGGGTCCCTAGAGTTTTCAGACACACATATTGGGCTACCCTGGATTTGGAGCTCAAATATAGTATTGTTATGAGAAAGGACCCTAAATTCCTGAGTTTCAGTTGTGGAAACCATGGATTTGGATACCACATGTGATTTGGGAGGCATGGTCTTCAATACATTCTTAGAGACACCCCTACACTAGATAAGGTAGACATGATCGATTGGGGTCACCGACCTCCATATTTATAGTGGTTTTAACTATTTATTTGTTGTAGTTACCCTTTTATTTCAGCTGAGCATATCACATGCACATATCACAACATATGATGGAAAGTAAGGGACTATGTTGTTATTTACCTACTGAGTTATGAACTCACACATACTCAGGTTTCCAATGCCCTTTGTTACCTAAGTAGACTCTCACTTGGTTTCATGCAGAGGTTGGGATGAGGCCCAGGGTTGATCGTGAGGGATGGATCAGGATAGTACATTGATAATAAATGATGAATGGAATAGGTTTTTCATGGATCAAGCATCTTCATTTTTTTATTATGGTTTGTACATGTAACTGGCCTAGTGGGAGGTCTTCTAAATGTATATCATGGCTGTTAGTCACTTTAATTTATTATCAATCATGTTTATATTTATTTATTTATCATTTTTTATTTTTGATGCATGTTTTAAGTTATTTTATCTATTATGTCACAAACTAATACTAGTAGTATAGTTTCCATCAATACCATCTTAGACCCCACCATTTCTAGTTCGTAGCCTCTGACATATGGTCAGATCCACCTGAGGTCACATGGAGAACTGGCCTGATTAATATCCGTATAGTGAGTCGGGCTAGGATGCTACATACCCTGGGGGATGGTACATGCCTTGAGAATTACTTGATAAATGGGAGAAATATATGATGTCATATATAGATTACATGCACCCTATGTAACACACAACAAGTACATAGAGTATGGGGATATCATATACCAAGTTGTAGGAAGATAATCTAAATCTTCTAGTGAAATAAGGGATCCATGCTTCACCCAACTGTACAAAATAAATAAGGGGGACTACCCGAAACCATTAATTTATGATCATCATACTCAAACCCCACTATAAACCCAAAGAAGTAATTCTTAATTTATTCTTATCAAACCTCTTAAATAACCCAGGTTGGTCAGAATATTTACACCCTCATGACCTATGTGAAAAAACACTCTGGATAGGTTATTTATCTCTATGAAAAAACAACCAGTAAAAAAATATGAATTTCACCATAACACACATGAAAAGTGTTTTGTGATGCGACATTAGGCTTATTTTGTGATTCAGAATTATTTATCATGTATTGGTGTTGAATCTACCATATCAATACATGAATCATGATACCATAGACAAATCATGAATTTGATTTCTTATTGTAAAGTTATAATAGAAAAAAGGTTTTGAAAATATGAAAAATATATATATAACATATACAAGTGAAGAATTCATGTATGATCTATCCTTAATTCTATAACAACAATTTCAAGCATGTATCACACAAGAAGACACATGATATTCATTAAATACATAAAAATAATACTAATGATAATATTAATATTATTTACATTGTAAAAATTCTAATTATTACATTGAAGGGGTGGTTATTTAACACCAAAAGAGTTTTTCAACCTTCTAAGCCTCCAGTGAGCACAATATAATTCTCCTGCCACCTTGAACAACAACTTGTGTTGTCCATTGTCATTAAAGTTAACTTTTGTTTGTATCTATGCTCACCCTAACCCTTAGTGATAACCTCTATAGTATAGACCTCCTTTGTTAATGTATGAAACCCAAATTCCATTTGTAAGTGCCCTAATCCCTATGGGGAACATGGACTCAAGAACATATCCCCAAACACCAAAGGCTTCCGACTTGTAGTAAGGGCCTACGGTGTGTCCATGGAGAGACTATTACCTTATTTCTAGAGTGCATCACATCAGATAGAATATAATAACATATAATTAGAATAATCAATATAAGTAAATAAAATCTATAGTAGAAATATATAGAAGTAAAAAATAATAACCGAAACATTAGAAATAACTAATGATAATATAAACAACTGATGATGATATATGTCATGTCATTAGAATTTTAGAAAACATGGATATAAATCAGAAGACAATCATTCTAAGATAAAGTAGCAAAAGCAAACCAAAAACTATTCCCAAACACCCAGAGCTCTAGATCAGTCATCTGCTACTTTATTCATCCTATAACAGTAAGAAATCAAGTTTCTATAGCCTTACGATTGCCTTTATCAACACCTATATACATATAGTATACTTGGGTACCAATGGATTCTAGATAGGGTGTGATATAAATTTCAACAAGCCATCCCGAATAGTGTTTTTAACATCTTGTCGATGTTATATAAACTGAAAGTGTGAAAGCATGCATAATCATAAATGCAATGTATTACAGTAATGTAAATAAATAAGTTCTTACTTTAGCCCTTGGACGGTGTTTCAACATATAACCATTTAATTATTTAATTAATTCCCATTATATATATATAATTCATGTGAGGCATATCCATCACTGACATCACCTTGTGATAGAACTAGTAAAGTTTCCAAGATGTAACATGGAAACCTAAAATGATAATAATAATGAAAGGGTTTCCAGGTAATGACCCAAGAAACAGAGATATCAAGGGTCACCAACTCATTAGTAACTCCATCCTAGATAAAGGGTAAGAGTGTAATCCAAGGAGCATCATCCAAGTAATTCCATAATAATGTGATCAAAATGGGTCCAATGAATACATCCAAGGTAAAATGGGATAATCTAAGGCCAGGTCCAAGAATATAACCAAGGAACCTCGTGTTCATAAAATCCATGATGAATCCAAGGAGTGTATCCAAGCCATCTTGAAGAGTATAGAGAGGGATTCTATTGTGTCATACGAGGAATCCACTGATAGAAGAGGATAAGGTTCCAAGGTAGGTATCACCTAAGGAAACCAAAATCCTTGAATCATAATGGCGTCCCTGAGTGATCATATAATTATCTCATGAATCCAAATGATAACTCAAGCCAGTCCCTTCCTATGAGTATGTCAAGGTCCATGAGAAATTAGGAACCTTATATTTAATTCATTTTAATCAATTAGTCCATTTAGTAATTATTCCATTTAACAAGTCAAAGGTTTATTCCATGCCTTTCATATAAGTGACAAGGCATCTCAAGACATGAAACCATTTAGTAATTCATTTAAATAATAGTTATTTAATTAAATTCATTGGGTTCAATAAATGCATTTAATTAGTGTAACAAGGACAAAGGTAACATGAAACCATTTTATTACTTAATTTAAGTGATTAATACATACCATTTAAATAGATAATGTTCATGCCATTACCTTTCATTAGTTTGAAAAGTCCAATTGGTAATGAAACTGTTTAAGTCATTTCACATTTAAATACTTGGTTCTCTCTTTCAATTTTCAATACATTTCAAGGATGTTCTAAGGATGAGAAACCACAAGAAAACCATTGGTTATAACTAGTCCAAGTCATATTCATACGATATACTTGACAGTAACATTTAAATTTTATTAAACACGTTCAATTAAGGCACCTACCTTATATTGGTTAAGTGGAAAGGGACTATGACTCTAGGCATTTAACAATTCAGTATCCATTTACTATGATAAGGCTTTCCACAAGAATGGTAAAACTCAAGAACATCCGAAAAAAGGCACAAAAGTGTCAAAACACTAAAAACCCAAATATGGCATATCAATCTACATGAGGTAGTTTGGGTTGTGGACGTAACCACCAAAAAAATTACATATATGAAAAGGGTCATGGTACACAATCTCAATAAATGAAAGCATGAAATATTAATTCAATTAATGATGCCCAATGAAATTGGTGTGATGACATGAAAATTTCAAAAATGATGAAAATTGATTAATGAGTTATAGACCATCCATCTAAATTAGGACCATATGACTCCCCTTATATAGCACGAGGACTTAGTTTGGCCTGAACTAATGTTTATGTGAAGAATGAATCATTTTCCAGAAATTGGGACATATAAGGCTAAAAAAATATCATCATTGAAAGATATAAGAATGACATATGTTTAAAAAGAAATCAATAATGTATTATGGCAGATCCAAGGAGATGAACAGAACTTTTATTGGACTCTATATGGATAGTGGATCTCAATTACTCTAATAGCGAATATTTAGGCTTTAAAATGTGGAGTTAGGGGCGGGGCTATCCACTGAGGAAACAAAACCAAAAGAGGGTTTAAGAAGTAGATATTTTGAGGGAAAAATGTGATTTTAACCAAAATTTATACTAAAATTTGTTTGGACACAAGTTTTTTCCAAACCAGCCACAAATCATGCACAAGTCTCTTTAGGAAGGGGCATAACGTATGGTTAGGTTGCAAAGTTAGGGAAACTATGTGCTGACCATGAAAAACACTTATGTGAAAATTTTAGAAATTATTTCACAACTACATATCCCAACTCACATGGTTAGATCAAACCATGCACCCTCTTCCAGACCACTGCCTAGACTTAAAAAATTTAAACAAACTATCTGTCCTTCCTCTCATGGTTTAAACTAGCCATGTGACATTCCATTTCCTACCAAAATACTGATTTTTGAGCTCTTAACATGCCCTATACTCCCATAGGACCTCTAATAACTCATTTGGCCTCCATATTAGGTCCATAAAAGAGAATTAGACCGAAATTTAAAGGATACATACCTGAGTGAAATGGAAAGGTCTTAGAGTATTCTCCTCCTTAAAGGAACTCATCCCCAATTTCATGTTCCATGGGCGGTGAAACACTGTCTGAGAAAAAATATGGCCACTGGGAACATACATATGACTATTGCTCCCATGTATCACCCTATACATGACCATGATTCCATAACACCCACAGTAGAGGGATATACCGGCCTTGAAGAGACTTCATGATACAGTTAATGATGCATATGGGATACTCCTCAAATGATGCATCAACAACTTGCTCAACTTCCTTATGATCCAAAGTTTGAGACTGGTTAGATGATAATGGAGAATATATGAAATGTGGAAGATTTCATTCTTGGATGGTACCTCTGAGGTAGTAAATAATGATAGGATACCAATCCAACTCTCTCCAAAATCCCAAACGACACTAAAAAGTGTGATGGAATATTCCCTTGCCTCTATATCTGTCTATGCACTAACCTGGGTGATACTCACAGGAAAAATGAATCCCTGACCTTGCAATCCAGAGTTCATCTACAAGAATAGATATAAGATTTCTATCTGGACTGAGAAGTAGAGATATGCTTCTTGATCATCTGAACCTACTTTGAAGTCTCCTACATGAGTTGAGGACATAGTAGGGCTGCCTCACCTACCTTTAGCCAACACAGGGGTGTACGATATGGCCTACCATTCAAGGTATCAAAAGGATTAATATGAATTGTATTCTGAAACCTATTATTATAGGAGAACTCGAAAAGGGAGATATTATTCTACCAAGAACTTTCCAAATCAAGGACGCAATCTCTAAGAATGTCATATAGAATCTGTATCATCTGTTCTGACTATTTTTTGGTCTGAGGGTGAAAGGATGTGCTCAGAATCACATGTGTACCCATATCCTTCTACAACCCCTTCTAGAACTATGATGTGAAACAATAATCCTTATCTGAAATGATAGTACAAGGGACCCCGTGAAGTTATATAATCTCATGGATATACAACATTCTTTGATATTTAACATAGAAAGTCTCCCAAATAGGAATAAATTGGGAAACATTTAGCATCCAGTCAATAACTACCCATACAACATCACTAACTCTATGTGACATTGGTAATAAAACTATGAAGTCCATAGTAAAATCTTCCCATTTCCATAATTGGACTGGAAGAGGATATAGAAAACCTGTAGGTCTTTGGTGCTCTACCTTCACCTGCTGATAGGTGGAACACATAGTAATAAATTCTACTATCTAAAGTTTCAACCCAGGCCTCCAATATTAGCATCACATGTCTTGATACATCTTGAAGATGCCTGGATGAACCGCTCACTATGAAGTGTGGGACTCTCATATCAACTCCTCTCTCATATCAGAAGGAACCCATACACTTCCATGTATATACATGATGTCATCTCTATCCACAAACCAATCCGAAGGTAGGTTAGCTCCTGAAATACTCTCATGGAGAAGCAAGACCTTAGGATCTAAAAATTGTCTTCCCTCACCTTCTCTAGGAGGGAACATGTAACTATCCATGATGAGAGGAAATAAAACTCGTGACTATTGTGAAACTCCAGATGCATCTCATATAATAAGTACATTAATTTCATTCATCATTGTCTTCCCATACGACCTATGCCTGAGTTTTTTAGATCAACACATCAGTAACTATATTTCCCTTCCCAAGAGTATAAGAAATATCAAAATTAGAGGAATGAAGATATTTGACCCATATTCACTATTTGAGATTCAATTCATGCAGTATAAAGATATACTTGAGGCTCTTGTGGTCTATATGCACCACAAAGTGTTCACCCAATAGATAGTGTATCTAGAAACATAAGGTATGGAAAACAATAGCTAGTTCAAGGTCATGCGTTGGGTAATTTCTCTCATGAGGCCTAAACTACTGAGATCCATATGAAATGACTATATCCTCCTATATCTGCACTACTCCTAGGATAATTCATAACGCATCACAAAAGATAGTATAACCTTTTCGAGGATATGGAAGATTCAAAAATAGGTGTGGAGACAAGCCTCTGTTTCATATCCTAGAAGGCTTTCTCATACTCTTCTGAACACAGGAACTTAACAAAATTCTTTTTAATACGAGTAAAAGGTGAAGCAAGGTGTGAGATTTCCTTTAGAAAATTTTTCTAATAACCAAAAAACCCCAAGAGACTATTTATTTCAAAAATGTTACTAGGATTATCCTAAGAAACCACAATACTCGCCTTTTATGGGTCAATAGAGACTCTTGATTCTGAGATAACATGATCGAAGAAGTGAACTTTTTAGAACTAGAAGTGGAACTTAGAAATCTTGGAATAAATCTGATTATCTCTTAGTATACTCAAAATTATATCAAGGTTCATAACATGGTTTATATGTCTGTGGGAATACACCAAGAATGTTTCTATAAATACCATGATAAAAGAATCCAGATAGGGGTGGAACATCCTATTCATCAAATCCATAAAAACAACGAGCATATTCGTGAGATTGAACAGAATAACAAGGTAATCATAAAGACCATACTTGCTATAGAAAGTCATTAAAGGTATGTCAAATGAACTGACTTCTAGCTGATGATAGCCAAATCTCTGGACGATCTTAGAGAAGACCCCAACTCCTCGAAGATGGTAAAATAGATCATCTATACAAGGCAATGAATATTGGTTCTTGATCATAAGCTGGTTCAATCATTTATAATCCATGCATAGATGAAGTGTCCTATCCTATCTCTTGGAAAAAATAGTAGATGAACCCTATAGAGACCCGAAGCTTGACGTACATGGACAATACATTACTTTTGTGGAATACTTAATACATAACAAAAACAGACACCCAAGGACCGTAGTAGTTTAGTGTCTTTGGAAACTTGGAACGTAATCCTCTAATCGTGGTGAAAGATCTTCAACATCTCCCATAAATATCTTACCCTTTTTTTCTTAACTAAAACCTTTCTTTATATCCTAGGAAAAGAAAACATAAAAAGGGTGAGCTCAAATTCTCAGTAAGGGTAGGCATGGATAAAAAAAACATACCATATACATTTGAACTTAAAAACATGAACATAATGTTTAAACATCAAAAGATTGAGAAATGACATAAAACATGGAAGTACGTAATGTATAGATCATAAAGAAACATTAAGACTGATAAAATAGCTTGCGAATAAAACATGTAATTGTGGCAACCATTAATCACATTATATGATTTCCATAGTAGCCAAGGCATTGCTGCCAAGACCATCTTAGTGGACAAAGTCCCTTTCTAAATCTAGTTCACTCCTCGTTCCAGTCCTGTATTACTGAACCAGTTTAACTTGCCGTTCCAGCCATGTCTATCACATTAAATATAAATCTTTACCCAATGCATTGGAGGGAGATATAGGTCCCACCCATCTCATATTGAAATCATTCTTACTTGTGCCACAGGATAAACTTAAAACATTCACCATAACCCAAAGAATAAAATGGGTTTCATAAACATCATCCCATCATTTCATAATCCATATAAAACAAATGGAAATTTCATCATAAGAAAAGTGAAACCATGTAAATCATAGAGACATTAAACTTGAATCATACACAGATGAAATAATTTTAATCTTAGATGGAAAATGGTTTTGATCGAACATTTGAAATGAATTATTGAGAAAAATATCCTTTCTTCTTCAAAATAAAATTATTTTCAAAAAATGACATTCAATTTTAAAAGAAAATGATTTTATAGACATGAAATATTTTGGATGATGCTTTAAAAAAATAAGACTTTATAAAACCATAAAAATCCTTTCATGCCGTATAAGTAAAAAAAACATTCTTCTCGTACTTTTGCCGGAAAAGTCAAAAAATTACCTTATAACATAAACAAAAGAAAGATTCCTTACATACCATATAGTAAAAGTAAAAAATGGGTAAAAAGGAATTTAAACATACATGAAAACACTTTTATAAAACATGGACATGGATGATAGCAATAACCCCAGTAAATACATACGAATAAGCAATCTCAGATAAAAATGAGATTTTCCAAATTTTCCATTACCTTTGGTCCGATATGCTTCGTACGTATCCAAAACTATTGTATAATGATTTAAATAATGTTATTTACTTATTACAGAATCATATTAATTTTTATGATATCATATATGGTTCACTTATGAATTTATATTACCCGTTCTTTTGTAAATTCCATGTTAAAGAGCGTTTTTGGTAAAATCGTATCATTTGTCGTCTGTGTTTTGACTTGTAATTATTCATATGATCACTTAGATCATGATTACTTACTCCAGAATGTAAAAAATGATTTATATATAATATATATTCAGAATATACATATATATAATAGATTGATAAATGGAAAGATATACACCGTTCATGGAGACGGTAGGCCGTACGTACGCATGAACGTTGTTTTCGTTTCCTCATTGAATTGAATGGAATTAATTAGATGAAATACATATATATATATATATACATAAAGATAGTATCATTTTTATGTCTTATATTTAATTATTACTTATTATATATACTTTATTATCATTTATAAATGGTTAATCCTTGAGAATGAATCTCATCGCGTCGTGGAGATGGTATTCCGTACATTCGCACGAGCGATGATATCGTTCCAATGATCGTGGAATTTTATTGGAGTGTATGTATACTATTATAGAATAAATATCACTTTAAAATAATCATATATATTTATTATTTAAACCATTATACCCCTCCAAGTAAGGTGGTGGTGGAAAATAGATTACACCATGGCGTGGAGACGGTATTCCGTACGTACGCACACACGGTGATTTCGTTTTCCGTAGGATGGATAGACGGTGAAATAGGGTTTTATTCATACTTATAATAACATATCAGTATATGAGTGATACTTATGTTATTACTTCCTAATGAAACAACTAAATAAGAAGAAGTAGAAGAATAAATAAAGTTGAAAGAATCGGTAACGAACATTACCTCTTCTTTGAAGCGCCTCTTTGAGAACTCCTCTTAGGGCACTAAAATTAGTCTTTGAAGAAGACCAGGACCTCTAGGATGTTTTTATGGAAGTGGAGAAGAGAATTGGTCTGGTTTTGGCCGAGATTGAAGGCTCAATGTGGTGTGTGGAAGATAGGGAGGAGGTTCCCTTTTATAAGGGAGGAGAGGGGCGCCTTTGGAATTCTTAAAAATATAAATTTATAATAAATCTAAACTCACTTAAAAACCACCAAAAATGACTCATATTCGAATATTAGATGATATAGGGTTGTAATATCATCAAAAAATAAAATTTAGACATGTTTGGATCTTATTTTAAACCTTATCATTTTGATTTATCCTTATTTAATCTATTTAAGTTTATTTGTGGTAATAAAATTATAAATTTTTAATTATAACAAATAATTACTTATTTGTTGTGAATTTTCCATAATTGTTTACTTTATAACATTATAGACCATATAAATTTAAATTTATAATTTTTAAGTATTTTTGTGATTTTTAAACGATTTTATAATATGTTATTTTTATAAAATAACAATAGTGTCAATTTTGACACTATTCATTTATTTGAATTTAAATAAAATATATACAGAAGATATATTCGAACTAAAAGCTTTAATAGATTCATAAAAGGTCATATGTGTCTATAAAACTAGTGGATTACATTAAATAGTTCATATAATATTTATTTTATTATTTTTAAAACCATTTATTTGGTTTATCTTTTAATAAAATAATTACTACAACATTATTGTATAATTATTTAATATACTGATTTGTTGAATAAAAATTAATAATAAAATCCTATGATGAATATAAATCTATTACCTTTCAGAATAATAATTTTACACGAATTTATAATATTAAAATAACAATTATATTTATTAAATTATGAAGGTGACAACTTTGGCATCATTTAAAATAAAAAAATATAAGTGTCATAATCACTTTTATAAGACTCCAAACGGTTATATATTAGGTAATTAGATTCTTATGGTATATATATATACACTAAAAATAAGTTTTGGTCAGGTTTTTGGGCCTTTTAATGGGTATTATTATTTCAATGAAAACTATATTACTTATTTTCCACTTAATAAATAATTTCTGTATCATTAATGTATCACCATTAATGACAATTATTTAATACCAAAAAATTCTAAATAAATTATCATGATTTCGATAATTTTATTAGATTTCTGGAGACTATTCATGTTTGAATTTTTATGATGTTTATCACTAATGTAAAATTATTATACTTATAATATTTAAGAGAGTGACATGTTGTCACTTTCTTTGGTTTTAATAATAATTAACTTATTTTCATGGTCAAAATTCCATAAAATGAATCTAATCAGACCCTTAGGTTATATGGGTCTACTTTTAGCCATCCAATAGAATTTTGGCATGTGTTAGGGTAATTTTATAATATTATATTTACCCTTAATTACTCGATTTACCTTTAACTATGGTACATAAAATTTACCGTAGTTACTATTCATAATTCCCAAAAATAAAAAGTAGCTTATTAACATAATTTGGACCCACTGATTCCAAATATGGAATCCATTTTTCCAAATTCAATACACAAAAGTTGCATAAATTAAATTAAAATTTATCCCGTTGTCGAAAGAAAACAGGTTATTCTTTAAAACATTGCAAAAGATTGAATTGATATAACCTACGAATTTAATGTAAAATCAATGCTAATGACATAAATTATATTAAATGGTAAAAATATATTCTATATATACTTTAAAATCATTAAATATTATTATTTAACCATATAAATTATTGCAATGAAAAAAAGTTGTTTTTAATTAAAATATAACGTGTTTTTACTATTCATCAAAATATGAAAGTTACCAGAATAAGATGAAAAATTTATCCAAAGTAAATTTTTATTTCTTTATTCCAAAGAAGAATTTTATTTTGTCAAATTGAACTTATAAACATGTCAGAAACTATATTTAAAGTGGGTACGCCATCAAAAGGCGGGAAGACTGCATTTTTGAAAAACTCTTATTTTACCCGAAAATTTTATTTTGTTCTTATACCATGTTCTAGAAAATGTGTAAGATGAATAATAATGTTATAAAATTCAAAATTTAGTTAATACTATTCAAAACGGCTAGTTCATAATAATATTATAATAATATATCATTGTTTAGTGAAACCCAGTATTGCGTACAACACACACAATCGAGGAAGGTCGCGATTGCGTGTAATGAAAGCCAAGTCAGGGTTGCGTGTTGTGCAAGAATCCTTTATTGTTTCGTATAACAAAATCCAACCATATTTCATTTATACATTGAATATATATATATATACTCAATGTTGCGTAGAATAACTATTATCAAAATTGTGTGTAACACGATCCAAGAATAGTGTTGCGTATACTGCAAGCTAATACGGTGTTGCGTATAGTGCAAGGTAATCTTGGTGTAGCATAAGAAATTAATGAAATTAAAAGAATATTTTTCAAAAAATCTCGGGGTGTTACATTATACCCCCCTTAAAATGAATTTCGCCCTCAAAATTTGTCGGGCTTATAAATGGTTTACTACTCGAAAGTTTGTTTAATAGAAACCCACATCGTACAAAGGAATACCAAAACACGGCTTTAAAAACTAAAGTATGAAATGTAACCGTTACCCAAATTAAATCATCACTGGGTTTCCACGTAGGAGAACATAGGTGAAAATATGGATATGGAAGAAATATATAACCATCAAGTTCTGATGGAGAGTGGTAGAGAACATGGCTATGAAAAAGCCAAAAATCACAAAGCTATAGATTTGTGATGATCTAAGGTAACATATGATTCATCGGATATAAGGGAACTAGGAAAACATTTTTGGTTTTCAAGATCATTTCCCTAAAGTTGACGAATTAAAAGAAATACTTACATGATTTTAGTACAATCTCACTGTTGTTCGTGAATTGAACAATTTCCACTTCATCCCTTAAAGAAATGAAGTTGAATTTTTTATTCGTGATGTGTTATCAGATCATGTGATAGAATGATGGGTCATTCCATCTCTTTCAAACCAAAGGTTATCAAAAGTTATAAGTCCATCTTATGGTTAGATTAATCGTATATGGTTCCAAAAATGAACTTATACTTCATATATCATACCGCTTAATAAAATAAAACTAGTTTCTACTAACCAGGGACTTCCTGTAGGCCAGTGGTAGGCGATAAAGGCGAGTCACACTTCGTTTGTGGGTTCGATTCCCACAGCCTTTTCCGACGCGATGGGCTGTCGCCCGTCCTGTAGGTTTTCCTTTTTCTAAAACTACATTACTATAACATCCCATAAATATTATCGAAAAAACTTCTATCCTTAAACAATACTAACTTATGTCCAACATAATCGATTCCAATCTTTAGGCTTATCCATAATACTGCATTCCACTCTCATAATATAGTGAAAACGATTACCCGAGATTTAATACCATCGTTGATCCCTATATATCATAAGATATGTCTTGTTGGTCACATTCTAAACATTCGAAGGCCTTAATCATGTAGTCTCTTGAAAAATGATTACCCATTGAACCTTAGTGAAAAAATGAATGCAGTTAAAAGTTAACACTTTCCACATATCAAAATCCTCAAAATTCTATATACTCAAACCATGATATCACTTAGTCCTTATATCAATCATGAGTTGATGAATACAATCAAACATCTCATTATGTTCTTATTCCTTCATTATGCACATATCATCTAGTTTACAAAAATATCTGAATAACCTTCCATGGTTACTGGTACCATTCAACATATACTCTCAAATAATTTTAGGAAAAACAATAGTGTAACAATCCTTAGATGACTCTTTATTCCATATTACCATTAACTATACAACATAACTCTCGATAAACATACAATCATTCCACTACCTTCTAAAACAACTGACTGAGCTTCAACACTTCTTTCAGATCATATATCATTTGTAGTCTCCTCATCATTGTCCACATAAATACTACCCATATGACTATTCTGATTCTCTTCATGAGATTTTCCATTAGGGAATTGGTTTGCATAATGCCCGTACATTCCACATTTAAAACATCTAATCATTGTTGATGTCGTAGCAATACCATTAACCTTGTCCATGGTGTTAACTGAACATTTTCCTTTTCACTTACTAGCTTTGTGTCCTTCTTTTCCACACCCAAAGCATCTTCCAGTTTCTTTGAAACAATCTCCCTGATGCCTCTTCCCACATGATTTACATGAGGGAAATTGAACTTTCTTTCCTCTATGATCATCATGAAACTCCATCTTTCTCTTATTATCTGAGTCATGGAACTTACCATAGTTGAGATTATTGATCATATTATGAGATTGATGATTAGGCATAATAACGATGTTTGGACTTCCAGATCCCGTTTCATTTGGTTTCTCATGAAGAAAATCATTTCATTGTCTATCATATCCTCTATTATCGTGAATCTTCTTGTTTCCAGCCATTTTCTAAAACCCAAAAAGAATAGTGTGAGAGGCAAAAATCATGCTAGGGAAAACAACATAGTAAAGGGGGAGTATCCTCAAAATCTAACATCTTAGGCTAAATTCTATGATTGTTACCGTAGTTCTAGGACTATATCATATACGTATACTTATCTTTAGGTACATCTCTAGACATACCTTAGAAATATCTCTAGGGATCTCACTAACGTTTTCGCATCGTAGTTTCCAAAGGTTGACTAACCCTTTCCCCTGATACCAACTGTAGAGACCCGAATCTTGACGTACATGGACAATACATTACTTTTGCGGAATACTTAATACATAATAAAAACAGACACCCAAGGACCGTAATAGTTTAGTGTCTTTGGAAACTTGGAACGTAATCCTCTAATCGTGGTGAAAGATCTTCAACATCTCCCATAAAGATCTTCCCCCTTTTTTTCTTACCTAAAACCTTTCTTTATATCATGGGAAAAGAAAACATAAAAAGGGTGAGCTAAAATGTACATTAAGGGTAATCATGGATAAAATAAAACATACCATATAAATTTGAACTTAAAAACATGAACATAATGTTTAAACATCAAAAGCTTGAGAAATGACATAAAACATGGAAGTACGTAAGACATAGATCATAAAGAAACATTAAGAATGATAAAATAGCATGGTAATAAAACATGTAATTGTGGAAACCATTAATCACATGATATGATTTCCATAGTAGCCAAGGAATTGCTACCAAGACCATCTTAGTGGACAAAGTCCCTTTCTGAATCGAGTTCACTCCTCGTTCCAGTCCTGCATTACTGAACCAGTTTAACTTGCCGTTCCAGCCATGTCTATATCATGAAATATAAATCTTTACCCAATGCACTGGAGGGAGATATAGGTCCCACCCATCTCATATTGAAATCATTCTTACTTGTGCCACAGGATAAACTTAAAACATTCACCATAACCCAAAGAATAAAATGGGTTTCATAAACATCATCCCATCATTTCATAATCCATATAAAACAAATGGACATTTCATCATAAGAAAAGTGAAACCATGTAAATCATAGAGACATTAAACTTGAATTATACAAATATGAAATAATTTCATCTTAGATGGAAAATGGTTTTGATAAAACATTTGAAATGAATTCTTGAGGAAAATATCCTTTCTTCCTCAAAATAATTTTTTTTCACAAAATGTCATTCAATTTTAAAAGAAAATGATTTTATAGAAATAAAATATTTTGGATTAATCTTTACAAAAATAAGACTTTATAAAACCATAAAAATCCTTTCATGCCGTATAAGTAAAAAAACATTCTTCTCGTACTTTTGCCGGAAAAGTCAAAAAAGTACCTCATAACATAAAAAAATAAAGATTCCTTACATACCATATTGTAAAAGTCAAAAATGGGTAAAAAGGAATTTAAACATACATTAAAACACTTTTATAAAACATGGACATGGATGATAGCAATAACCCCAATAAATAGATACGAATAAACAATCTCGGATAAAAATGAGATTTGCCAAATTTTCCCTTACCTTAGGTCCGATTTGCTTCGTACGTATCCGAACCTCCTGTATAATGATTTAAATAATGTTATTTAATTATTAATGAATAATATCAATTTTTATGATATCATATATGGTTCAATTATGATTTTATATTACCCGTTCTTTTGTAAATTCCATGTTAAAGAGCGTTTTGGGTAAAATCGTTTCATTTGTCATCCGTGTTTTGACTTGTAATTATTCATATGATTACTTAGATCATGATTAATTACATAAATAATGTAAAAAATGATTTATATATAATATATATTCATAATATACATATATATAATAGATTGATAAATGGAAAGAAATACACCGCTCATGGAGACGGTAGGCCGTACGTACGCATGAACGTTGTTTTCGTTTCCTCATTGAATTGAATGGAATTAATTGGATGACATGAATATATATATATATAACTAAATCCAGTATCATTATTATGTCATATATTTCATGATTACTTATTATATATACTTTATAATAATTTATAAATGGTTAATCATTGAGAATGAATCTCATCGCATTGTGGAGACGGTATTCCGTACGTTCGCACGAGCGATGATATCATTCCCATGATCGTGGAATTTTATTAGAGTGTATGTATACTATTACAGAATCAATATCACTTTAAAATAATCATATATATTTATTATTTACACCATTATACCGATCCAAGTAAGGTGGTGGTGGAAAATAGATTACACCACGGCGTGGAGACGGTATTCCGTACGTATGCACGCGCGGTGATTTCGTTTTCCATACGATGGATAGATGGTGAAATAGGGTTGTTTCATACTTATAATTACATATCATTATATGATTGATACTGATGTTATTACTTCATAATGAAAAATCTAAAGAAGAATAAGTAGAAGAAGAAATAAAGTTGAAAGAATCGGTAACGAACATTACCTCTTCTTTGAAGCACCTCTTTGAGACCTCCTCTTAGGGCACTCAAATTGGTCTTTGAAGAAGACCAGGACCTCTAGGTTGATTCTAGGGAAGTGGAGAAGAGAATTCGGCAGGGTTTGGCCGAGATTGAAGGCTAAAAGTGTTGTGTGGAAGAGAGGGAGGTGGTGCCCTTTTATAAGGGAGGAGACGGGGAGCTTTGGAATTCTTAAAAATATTAATTTATAATAAATCTAACCCCACTTAAAAACCTCCAATAAAGAAACATATTCGAATATTAGAAGATATAGGGTTGTAATCTAATCAACAAATCAAATTTAGACATGTTTGGATCTTATTTTAAACCTTATCATTTTGATTTATCCTTATTTAATCTATTTAAGTTTATTTGTGGTAATAAAATTCTAAATTTTAAATTATAACAAATAATTAATTATTTGTTGTGAATTTTCCATAATTGTTTACTTTATAAAATTATAGACCTTATAAATTTAAATTTATAATTTTTAAATATTTTTGTGATTTTTAAACAATTTTATAATATGATATTTTTATAAAATAACAATAGTGTCAATTTTGACACTATTCATTTATTTGAATTTAAATAAAATATATACAGAAGATATGTTCGAAATAAAAGCTTTAATAGATTCATAAAAGGTAATATGTATCTATAAAATTAGTGTATCACATTAAATAGTTCATATAATATTTATTTTTTTATTTTTAAAACCATTTATTTGGTTTATCTCTTAATAAAATAATTACTACAACATTTTTGTATAATTTTTTAATATACTGATTTGTTGCATAAAAATTAATAATAAAATCCTATGATTAATATAAATCTATTAACTTTCAGAATAATACTTTTACTAGAATTTATCATCTTAAAATCACAATATTTAAATTGTTATATTTATTAAATTATGAAGGTGACAACTTTGGCATCATTTAAAATAAAATAATATAAGTGTCATAATCACTTTTATAAGACTCCAAACGGTTATATATTAGGTAATTAGATGATTATGGTATATATATACACTAAAAATAAGTTTTTGTAAGGTTTTTGGGCCTTTTAATGGGTATTAGTATTTTGATGAAAACTATATTACTTATTTTCCA
Organism: Viscum album; assembly: GCA_963277665.1. NCBI lineage: Eukaryota > Viridiplantae > Streptophyta > Magnoliopsida > Santalales > Viscaceae > Viscum > Viscum album. The sequence continues at coordinate 737,600,172 of OY728146.1, read as the reverse complement.
CTTAATACATAATTTCTGTATCATTAATGTATCACCATTAATGACAATTATTTAATCACTAAAAATTCTAAATAAATTATCATGATGTATATAATTTTATTATCATTCTGGAGACTATTCTTGTTCGAAGTGTTATGATGTATATCACTAAATTAAAATTATTATACTTATAAGATTTAAGAGAGTGACATGTTGTCACTTTCTTTGGTTTTGATAATAATAAACTTATTTTCTTGGTCAAAAGTCCATAAAATGAATCTAATCTTACCCTTAGGTTATATGGTTATACTTTAAGCCATACAATAGAATTTTGGCATGTGTTAGGGTAATTTTATAATATTATATTTACCCTTAATTACCCGATTTACCTTTAACTATGGTAAAACAAATTTACCGTAGTTACTATTCATAATTCCCAAAAATAAAAAGAAGATTATTAACATAATTTGGACCCACTGATTCCAAATATGGAATCAAGTTTTCCAAATTCAATACACAAAATTTGCATAAATTAAATTAAAATTAATCTTGTTGTCGAAAGAAAACGGTTTTTCTTTAAAACATTGCAAAAGATTGAATTGATTTAACCTACGAATTTAATGTAAAATAAATGCTAATGAAATAAATTATATTAAATGGTAAAAATATATTCTATTTAAACTTTAAAACCATTCAATATTATAATTTAACCATATAAATTATTGCGATGAAAAAAAGTTGTTTTTAATTAAAATATAGCGTGTTTTTACTATTCATCAAAATATGAAAGTTACCAGAATAATATGAAAAATTTATCCAAAGTAAATTTTTATTTATTGATTCCAAATAATAATTTTATTTTGTCAAATTAAACTTATAAAAATGTCAAAAACTATATTTAATGTGGGTGCGCCATCAAAAGGCAGCAAAACTGCATTTTTGAAAAATACTTATTTTACTCAAAAAATTTATTTTATTCTTATACCATGTTCTAGATAATGTGTAAGATGAATAATAATGTTATAAAATTAAAAATTTAGTTAATACTGTTCATAACGGCTAGTTCATAATAATATTATAACAATATATCATTGTTTAGTAAAACCCAGTATTGCGTACAACACACGCTATCGAGGAAGGTCGCGATTGCGTGTAATGCAAGCCATGTCAGGGTTGCGTGTTGTGAAAGAATCCTTTGTTGTTTCGCATAACAGAATCCAACATATTTCTTTTATACATTGAATATATAAATATATATATATACTAAATGTTGCGTAGAATAACTATTATCAAAATTGTGTGTAACACGATCCAAGAATAGTGTTGCGTATACTGCAAGCTAATATGGTGTTGCGTATAGTGCGAGGTAATCTTGGTGTAGTACAAGACATTAATGAAATTAAAAGAATATTTTTCATAAAATCTCGGGGTGTTACATTCTACCCCCCTTAAAATGAATTTCGCCTTTGAAATTCGTCGGGGTTATAAATGGTTTACTACTCGAAAGTTTGTTTAATAGAAACCCACATCGTAAAAAGGAATACCAAAACATGGCTTTAAAAACTAAAGTATGAAATGTAACCATTACCCAAATTAACTCATCACTGGGTTTCCACGTAGGAGAACATAGGTGAAAATATGGATATGGAAGAAAAATCTAACCATCAAATTCTGATGGAGAGTGGTAGAGAACATGGCTATGAAAAAGCCAAAAATAAAAAAGCTATAGATTTGTGATGATCTAAGGTACCATCTGATTCATCAGATATAAGAGAACTAGGACAACAATTTTGGTTTTCAAGATCATTTCCCTAAAGTTGATGAATTAAATGAAATACTTACATGATTTTGGTACAATCTCACTGTTGTTCGTGAATTGAACAATTTACACTTCATCCCTTAAAGAAATGTAGTTGAATTTGTTATTCGTGATGTGTTATCAGATCATGTGATAGAATGATGGGTCATTCCATCTCTTTCAAACAAAAGGTTAGCAAAAGTTATAAGTCCATCTTATGGTTAGATTAATCGTATATGGTTCCAAAAATGAACTTATACTTCATATATCATACCGCTTAATAAAATAAAACTAGTTTCTACTAACCAGGGACTTCCTGTAGGCCAGTGGTAGGCGATAAAGGCCAGTCGCACTTCGTTTGTGGGTTCGATTCCCACAGCCTTGTCCGACATGATGGGATGTCTCCCGTTATACAGGTTGTCCTTTTTCTAAAACTACATTACTATAACATCCCATCAATAATATCGAAAAAACTTCTATCCTTAAACAATACTAACTTATGTCCAACATAATCCATTCCAATCTTTAGGCTTATCCATAATACTGGAGTCCACTCTCATAATATAGTGAAAACGATTAACAGAGATTTAATAGCATTGTTGATCCCTATATATCATAAGATATGTCTTGTTGGTCACATTCCAAACATTCGAAGGCCTTAATCATGTATTCTCTTGAAAAATGAATACCCATTGAACCTTAGTGAAAAAATGAATGCAGTTAAAAGTTAACACTTTCCACATACCGAAATCCTCAAAATTCTATATACTCAAACCATGATATCACTTAGTCCTTATATAAATAATCAGATCATTAATACAATCAAACATCTCATTATCTTCTTATTCCTTCATTATGCGCATATCATCTACTTTACAAAAATATCTGAATAACCTTCCATGGTTACTGGTACCATTCAACATATAAATTCAAATACTTTTAGGAAAAACAATAGTGTAACAATCCTTAGATGATTCTTTATTACATAGTACCATTAACTATACAACATAACTCTCGATAAACATACAATCATTCCACTACCTTCTAAAACAACTGACTGAGCTTCAACACTTCTTTCAGCTCATATATCATTTGTAGTCTCCTCATCATTATCCACATAAATACTACCCATATGACCATACTGATTCTCTTCATGAGATTTTCTATTATGGCATTGGTTTGCATAATGCCCGTACATTCCACATTTAAAATATCTAATCATTGTTGATGTCATAGAAATACCATTATCCTTGTCCATGGTGTTAACTGAACCTTTTCCTTTACACTTACTGGCTTTGTGTCCTTCTTTTCCACACCCAAAGCATATTCCAGTTCCTTTGAAACAATCTCCCTGATGCCTCTTCCCACATGATTTACATGAGTGAAATTGAACTTTCTTTCCTCTATGATCATCACGAAACTCCGTATTTCTCTTATTATCTGAGTCGGGAAACTTACCAAAGTTGAGATTATTGATCATATTATGAGATTTCTGATTAGGCATAATAACGATGTTTGGAATTCCAGATCCCGTTTCATTTGGTTTCTCATGAAGAAAATCATTCCATTGTCTATCATATCCTCCATTATCGTGAATCTTCCTGTTTCCATCCATTTTCTAAAACCCAAAAAGAATAGTGTGAGAGGAAAAAATCATGTTAGGGAAAACAACATAGTAAAGGGGGAGTATCCTCAATATCTAACATCTTAGGTTAAATTCTATGATCGTTATCGTAGTTCTAGGTCTATATCCTATACGTATACTTATCCTTAGGGACATCTCTAGACATACCTTAGAAATATCTCTAGGGACCTCACTAACGTTTTCGCGTCGTAGTTTCCAGAGGTTGACTAAACCATTTCTCTGATACCAACTGTAGAGACCCGAAGCTTGACGTACATGGACAATACATTACTTTTACGGAATACTTAATACATAAAAAAATAGACACCCAAGGACCGTAATAGTTTAGTGTCTTTAGAAACTTGGAACGTAATCCTCTAATCGTGGTGAAAGATCTTCAACATGTCCCATAAAGATCTTCCCCTTTTTTTCTTACCTAAAACCTTTTTTTATATCCTGGGAAAAGAAAACATAAAAAGGGTGAGCTCAAATGCTCAGTAAGGGTAATCATGGATAAACTAAAACATACCATATACATTTGAACTTAAAAACATGAACATAATGTTTAAACATCAAAAGCTTGATAAATGACATAAAACATGGAAGTACGTAAGGAATAGATCATAAAGAAACATTAATAATGATAAAATAGCATGGGAATAAAACATGTAATTATGGCAACCATTAATCACATGATATGATTTCCATAGTATCCAAGGAATTGCTGCCAAGACCATCTTAGTGGACAAAGTCCCTTTCTGAATCGAGTTCACTCCTCGTTCCAGTCCTGTATTACTCAACCGGTTTAACTTGCCATTCCATCCATGTCTATATATTGAAATATAAATCTCTACCCAATGCATTGGAGGGAGATATTGGTCCCACCCATCTCATATTGAAATAATTCTTACTTGTGCCACAGAATAAACTTAAAACATTCACCATAACACAAAGAATAAAATGGGTTTCATAAACATCATCCCATCATTTAATAATCCATATAAAAAAATGGACATTTCATCATAAGAAAAGTGAAACCATGTAAATCATAGAGACATTAAACTTGAATCATACACAGATGAAATAATTTCATCTTTGATGGAAAATGGTTTTGATAAAACATTTGAAATGAAATCTTGAGGAAAATATCCTTTCTTCTTCAAAATAAATTTCTTTTCACAAAACATCATTCAATTTTAAAAGAAAAGGATTTTATAGACATGAAATATTTTGGATGAATCTTTACAAAAATAAGACTTTATGAAACCGTAAAAATCCTTTCATGCCGTATAAGTAAAAAAAACATTCTTATCATACTATTGCTGGAAAAGTCAAAAAAGTACCTCATAACGTAAACAAAAGAAAGATTCCTTACATACCATATAGTAAAAGTCAAAAATGTGTAAAAATTAATTTAAACGTATATGAAAACACTTTTATAAAACATGGACATGGATGATAGAAATAACCCCAGTAAATATATATGAATAAGCAATCTCGGATAAAAATGAGATTTGCCAAATTTTCCCTTACCTTAGGACCGATATGCTTCGTACGTATCCGAACCTCCTGTATAATGATTTAAATAATGTTATTTAATTATTATAGAATCATATTAATTTTTATGATATCATATATGGTTCACTTATGTGTTTATATTACCCGTTCTTTCGTAAATTCCATGTTAAATAGCGTTTTGGGTAAAATCGTTTCATTTGTCGTCCGTGTTTTGACTTGTAATTATTAATATGATTACTTAGATCATGATTACTTACATCCAGAATGTAAAATATGATTTATATATAATATATATATTGATAATATACATATATATAATATATTGATAAATGGAAAGAAATACACCGTTCATGGAGACGGTAGGCCGTACGTACGCATGAACGTTGTTTTCGTTTACTCATTGAATTGAATGGAATTAATTGGATGACATACATATATATATATATACATAAATAAAATATCATTATTATGTCATATATTTCATGATTACTTATTATATATACTTTATAATCATTTATGAATGGTTAATCATTGAGAATGAATCTCATCACGTCGTGGAGACGGTATTCCGTACGTTCGCACGAGCGATTATATCGTTCCCATGATCGTGGAATTTTATTGGAGTGTATGTATACTATTAAAGAATCAATATCACTTTAAAATAATCATATATATTTATTATTTACACCATTATACCCATCCAAGTAAGGTGGTGGTGGAAAATAGATTACACCACGACGTGGAGACGGTATTCCGTACGTACGCACACGCGACGATTTCATTTTCCGTAGGATGGATAGATGGTGAAATAGGGTTGTTTCATACTTATAATAACATATCCGTATATGAGTGATACTGATGTTATTACTTCATAATGAAACAACTAAATAAGAAGAAGTAGAAGAAGAAATAAATTTGAAAGAATCGATAACGAACATTATCTCTTCTTTGAAGCGCCTCTTTGAGACCTCCTCTTAGGGCACTCAAATTGGTCTTTGAAGAATACCAGGACCTCTAGTATGTTTCTAGGGAAGTGGAGAAGAGAATTGGGCAGGGTTTGGAAGAGATTGAAGGCTCAAAGTGGTGTGTGTAAGAGAGGGAGGAGGTGCCATTTTATAAGGGAGGACAGGGGCACCTTTGGAATTCTTAAAAATATTAATTTATAATAAATCTAACCCCACTTAAAAACCTCCAAAAATGACTCATATTAAAATATTAGATAATATAGGGTTGTAATATCATCATCCAATTAAATTTAGACATGTTTGGATCTTATTTTAAACCTTATCATTTTGATTTATCCTTATTTAATCTATTTTAGTTTATTTGTGGTAATAAAATTTTAAATTTTAAATTATAACAAATTATTACTTATTTGTTGTGAATTTTACATAATTGTTTACTTTATAAAATTATAGTCCATATAAATTTAAATTTATAATTTTTAAATATTTTTGTGATTTTTAAACAATTTTATAATATGTTATTTTTATAAAATAACAATAGTGTCAATTTTGAAACTATTCATTTATTTGAATTTAAATAAAATATATTCAGAAGATATGTTCGAACTAAAAGATTTAATAGATTCATAAAATGTCATATGTATCTATAAAATTAGTGTATCACATTAAATAGTTCATATATTATTGATTTTATTATATTTAAAACCATTTATTTGGTTTATCTTTTAATAAAATAATTACTACAACATCTTTGTATAATTATTTAATATACTGATTTGTTGCATAAAAATTAAAAATAAAATACTATGATGAATATAAATCTATTAACCTTAACAATAATACTTTTAATCGAATTTATCATCTTAAAATTCCAATATTTAAATTGTTATATTTATTAAATTATGAAGGTGACAACTTTGGCATCATTTAAAATAAAATAATATAAGTGTCATAATCACTTTTATAAGACTCCAAACGGTTATATATTAGGTAATTAGATGATTAGGATATAGATATACACTTAATATAAGTTTTGTTCAGGTTTGAGGGCCTTTTAATGTGTATTATTATTTCAATAAAAACTATATTACTTATTTTCCACTTAATAAATAATTTCTGTATCATTAATGTATCACCATTAATGACAATTATTTAATCCCTAAAAATTATAAATAAATTATCATGGTGTAGATAATTTTATTAGATTTCTGGAGACTATTCATGTTCGAAGTTTTATGATGTTTATCACTAAATTGAAATTATTATACTTATAAGATTTAAGAGAGTGACATGTTGTCACTTTCTTTGGTTTTAATAATAATTAACTTATTTTCATGGTCAAAAGTCTATAAAATGAATATAATCCGACCCTTAGGTTATATGGGTCTACTTTTATCCATCCAATAGAATTTTGGCATGTGTTAGGGTAATTTTATAATATTATATTTACCCTTAATTACCCGATTTACCTTTAACTATGGTAAATAAAATTTACTGTAGTTACTATTCATAATTCCCAAAAATAAAACGTAGCTTATTAACATAATTTGGACCCACTTATTCCAAATATGGAATCCATTTTTCCAAATTCAATACACAAAAGTTTTAGAAATTAAATTAAAATTAATCCTGTTGACGAATTAAAAGGGGTTTTTCTTTAAAACATTGCAAAATATTGAATTGATTTAACCTATGAATTTAATGTAAAATCAATGATAATGAAATAAATTATATGAAATGGTAAAAATATATTCTATTTATACTTTAAAACCATTAAATATTATAATTAAACCATATAAATTATTGCGATTAAAAAAAGTTGTTTTTAATTAAAATATAGCGTGTTTTTACTATTCATCAAAATATGAAAGTTACCAGAATAAGATGAAAAATTTATCCAAAGTAAATTTTTATTTCTTGATTCAAAATAATAATTTTATTTTGTCAAATTGAACTTATAAACATGTCAAAAACTAGATTTAATGTGGGTGCACCATCAAAAGGTGGCAAAACTGCATTTTTGAAAAATACTTATTTTACCCGAAAAATTTATTTTGTTCTTATACCATGTTCTAGAAAACGTGTAAGATGAATAATAATGTTATAAAATTAAAAAGTTAGTTAATAATATTCATAACGTCTAGTTCATAATAATAATATAATAATATATCATTGTTTAGTAAAACCCAGTATTGCGTACAACACACGCTATCGAGGAAGGTCGCGATTACGTGTAATACAAGCCAAGTCAGGGTTGCGTGTTGTGAAATAATCCTTCGTTGTTTTTTATAATAGAATCCAACCATATTTAATTTATACATTGAATATATATAATATATACTCATTGTTGCGTAGAATAACTATTATCAAAATTGTGTGTAACACGATCCAAGAATAGTGTTGCGTATATTGCAAGCTAATACGGTGTTGCATATAGCGCAAGGTAATATTGGTGTAGCACAATACATTAATGAAATTAAAATAATATTTTTCATAAAATCTCAGGGTGTTACAGACCCTAAGAGGAAATAGTTGGTTGAATAGAACCTTTGGTCTCTTGATTATATAACTACCACTTGAGCTCATAGAGATGAGTAGTTTCCATTCTTTATAGAGTAATGGACACTAGAGATACTCCATGAATGAGTTCAATTGTAAACTATACCTCTATGTCAATAGGTAATCCATAAAAATTGTTGGTAAAGATGTAACACCCCATGCATCCACGATACGCTTCTCTTTGAATAATGAAATAGCTTGCACTGTACTCAACTTCACGTTCTAGCACACCACGACTAATCAGACTAGCAGTTTTGAATAGTAATACCCACTTTTTGAAATTTATAAATTTTAGTCTTTAAAATGGACTTTATTTTTGGATTTGGAATATCAAAATTATCTTAGGGTGAATTTTTGGTATTTTTCTGAAAACTTTTAATTTTTGATGAATAATGAAAAACACTACGTTATTGTTTAAAACTACCTTTTATTGAAATAATTATTTATTTTATTTCAATTTATATTAAGTCAAAATAGATACATAATACCTATATTAGTTCAATTTAATTAATTGGAGTAATTTTATAATAAAATTAGATGTATAAAATTTTATTGAACCTTTTAACGTCTTCTAGGCACGTTAGCAAATTTGCATAAAACGTAATTTTACCTATTCTGTAAATTGAATTTCAAAAACCTGAGAGGCACAATTTAAATCAGTAATTAAAAAGTGGTTAAATATTATAAACTAACTTTTGGTGAATAGTAACTTTTGAATTTTATTTACCATGGTTAAGAGTAAATAGGGTAATTAAAGGTAAAAATGATATTATAATTACCCTAACACATGTTATAATTCTACAGGACAAGTGTATTTAGACCAAAATAAACTGTAGGAATAAAATATGATCTCTTTGGTCCACTTGTATTAGATTAAGACATTTATTATTATTTTATTTAAAGAAGAGTTAAAAGTTTTAAATTCAATGTTTAATAACTAAACCATTTTTAATATAGGGTTCTTCATAAGATAAATTAGACTTTAAATATTAATTATAAAGAAAAAAATAATTGCAGCATAATGATATTATATTTATAATTTTTAGATGTTAAATAATTAAATTTATTTTTAACACAATGATGATGCAGTTATTACCTTATTATTGAATGATTACAAACATTGATATTATAAATATTAATATAATTGTAAATTGAGACTTTTGATGTATTTCATAAATTTTGTAGGTTAATATTTTATGTCAGGGTGGATAAAATTTTTCATTTGAAGTGATAAAGTTTTTAGGACTTTCAAAAAAACAAAATACCAAATAGTGTCAAAATTGACATAAATGACTTTTTAAAACAAATACTATATTATTAAATGATATAATATTCCTAAAAATCTAAAGTTCAGCCAAAGGACTTAGATAAGGTTAGATATGTCAATACTAAAGCACTCGGGGTTTTCTTGGATTTTTATAGTAAGTTTATTAACCATTTATTATAATAATACAAGAATACATGGTAAAAGTTAAACTATTTAACTAAGAGTTAAATCTAAAAGATAAGGTTAATATGGTGACCTAAACCTGTCTAAAAACTATTGGTTGAGAGGTTTTTGACCCTGCCCCACCTTATCCTCGAAATAAATCCATTTGGGGCCATTATAAACCCGAAATGATTTTATAATAAAATAATATTTCAAGATTTTCCTAATAATATTTCAACCTAGATGCCTTACTTTGATCAGAAGACAACCTAAGGAACCCTTTTGATAAAATCAAAAGGTAGAACCTGAAGAAGAGGTAATAATTTCATCAACTCTTTCAAAGTTCTTTCTTCTTCCACTTCCTCTTTCATTGTTGTTTCTATACCAAAATAATAACTCCATTACCTTATACATACAGTGATGTTATTATAAATATGGTACAACCATATTCAATATTCTATCCTTTTTATGAATGACAAAGTCACCATATGTGCATACATACAACTTACTTTCTCCACGTCATGGTGTAGTTTGTTATTCAAGAATTAATTATTTAGATGGGTATAATAATGAGTATAATTGATTTAAATAATAAATATAACATGTTAATGGTTCTATATATATGATATACCATCCAATTACATACTATTTCACCATCAATAGAAAGATATTGTCACTCGTGTTTACGTATGAATTACCTTCTCCACGAACGAGATGAGATTCATTTCCCATCATAACCATTCAAGAATAATTTTCATTTTATGATTAAAAATAATATTTAAGAACTTAATATCATTCTAGATATGAATGAAGTACATCCTATCCATAACAAACATGTCTTATGTAACAAAGCATATAAAGGAAAATGAATTAGTTAACAACCAAAACAGTGATACTACTGAAATATTATTAACAAATAAATATTAAAAGATCATATATGATATCATATTTATGAATGTTGTTATTGTATAATTTAATTACAATTATTTAACTATTATACAGGATGTTAACATACCCTCGACCAAGGAAAATTACATGGTTAGCGTTAATTCTATAATCTCTTCATTATCTGAGGTTGTTTATACGTGAGTATCTACTGGGACCTCTTTACAATCCACATCCGTGTTTCATAAAAATGTATTTTACAACATTTTCACTATTTACTAGACTATGGTTTAGTGTCATTTATACCATCATTTGAATTTTTATAAATTGGTTTGAAAAGAATCTTTCCATCATTTTCCAAACAAGGTACTTTATGACCTTTTTGAAAAATTAAGGTAAGAATGTTTTTTAAGTTATAGGATGGGTGTGGATATTTTTCACCATTATAACACCTTCGAAGCTTCCGTTAAAATATTATAAGAATATTTTCAAAATAAATATTTTCTTTTATAATTACATTACTTTTAAATGATTTCAAAATAGAAATAGATATTCCTATCAAATAGTTTTGATTTCATCTATGTCAACATCCTTTGATGGATTTTACACTTGTTTAAAGTTGATTTATTATGATACACTATTCTATGTTGTATTTAAGGTTTTGTGATATGTTTGAATGTGGATGTGTTATTTTTATACCATTCATGGTTTATGGTTAAAGTAATAACATTTCTTATGATAGTTTTAAAATGAATGTTAATGTTATGCTTCAATCTTTTCATATGAGGAGAGTATTGGAATTATTATGTGATGGGCGGAGACTGCTATAGCTCCTCAATGCATTGGTAGGTCCCATGAGATGAACTAGTGTCTTGGAACAAGGCCTTGAAAAAATCTTTATTTGTAGTCTTGGCCTGAGTCCTTCACTATGTGGTTATGATGTCAAACATTATGCTTTCCATCATTATGAAATTATCTATTGATATTACGTGTGATTATTCTAATATTAGAATATCCATGTGAATAAGTAAATGGAATTATTTGATTTACATTTTCCATATTTTTTTGAAGTTTAATTTTAAAAGGCTTGTGTTTTAGTCTTATACATTGCCTTCAATGTTTATGATTATTTATGAATTTTTATGCTATATTTTTATCCTTACTGAGCATATGAGCTCACTCATTTCTTAGGTTTTTTCCCTATGATGTGAAAAAGTATATTATGACTGACTTGCAGTGATAAGCTATGGGATATGAGTGTATTTTATAGAGACACAATGTTTCTTTTTCATTTCATCGTGTAATTTAAAACTTATGTTCGTATCTAGTACTTCCAAGGCTACTAAACTGTTTGGTCTTTCGGGAAAAGATTCCTTGTATCATGCCAATGTTATGTAATAATGCACCATCTCTGGGTAACTAGGGTATGGGGATTATAGTTGGTATCATAGGAAGTTTAGTAAAAACCTTGAAAGCTAGTTTTAGAAAAACTATTATTAGAGAAATTTACCCTAAGATAGACATTGAGGGTTAGTATAGAATAACATCCAAGAATTTTGGTAATGTAGAGATTTTGTGTATATTCCAAGCAATACATCCATATCTGGATACGATTAGGTAGAGGTAGCTCTGGAACAAATATACTTAGGAGTGAAAAGTCTGACAAGGAGTTTCGGGCTTGACCTGGGGTATCCTGGTACACAACAACAGGCCTTACTACACTCTTGGTTATGAAAATCCTGGGGGATATGCCTAGGATAATTAAAATTTTCTTTAAAAACAATTATGACTGATTTATGAGTAAATAATTCCTCAAATAAAACATTTTTTATGATTATAGATTATATTAATAAACTGTTCAATTTATGTTAGGTATTTTACTAGTTTGAAATTATGTATTGTGATTCATAAACTAATATAGTGTATTCCAATATTTAGAAATGGAGCCTAGTGGAAGGAATGGAAAACATATCAATGAACATAATCTATGTAGGGATTTAAATCCTACTCAAGATAATTATAGTGGAGCTGGTGATGCAACTCATGTTGAACAACCTATAACCATACTGAGACAACTCACTCAAGTTATAAATAATAACCTTACCCGTATAGAGCATCCTCATCCACAATGTAGAGGATCAATGATAGAACACTTCATGAGGAAACAACAAACAACATTAAATGGGACTAAAAATCCATTTTTAGCTGAACAATGAATAAGTTCCTTAGAGAAAATATATCATGCTTTGGGGAGTAGCGAAAGGGAAAAAGTTGTCATGACAGTTTATCGCCTCACGGGAGAAGCAGATCAATGGTGGTAATTAATTTAAAACACAAAGGAGGAAAAAGAAGTATCAAATATGGAATCGAGGGAGATCAATGAGCTTTTCTTAGAAAAATACTTTCCTTGTGACCATCGAGCGGATATGGAAAGACAATTTATGAGTCTAAGGAAAATGGAAGATAATAATTTCACAAAGTATGACGCTTACTTTACAAGGTTTTCAAGGCATGTAGTAAATTATATATGAAACACAAGGAGTAAGATTGATCGATTCTTTTATGGGTTAAAACCATTTCTCTATCGAGATTTAGACTCAGAATATTTCTCATCGTATGAAGATATTTTCTCAGGTTCTATCAAGACAGAAAAGGAATTCTCTAAGTCTTATGACTTTAAAGAAAAGAAAGAGAAGAAGATATCTACTGAACACTTTGGAAATAGAAATAAGGGGAAGAAAGGAATAGTTTAATTTACGTCCTATAGTAAATTTGGGAAGAAACACCATGGTACTTTTTTATAGGGAATAAGAGTATTTTACAAGTGTGGTGAAAAAGGCCACCAAGCTCGTGATTGCAAGGGAAAGAAACAAAATGTCAATGTTGAATGCTACAATTGTAGAGAAATGGGGCATTATGAAAATTAATTTCATAGGCACCAAGGAAACATACATCAAAAAAGGAAATGGGGTCAAGGATAAGCTTATACGATCACTAATACTAAGGTTGAATCTCCAAATGATGCAGTGGCCAGTAATTTAATGGTTTCATCAAATTTATTTAATGCATTATTGTATTCTAGATCATCACATTATTTCATATCTTCCCAGTTTTATAAAAAAATTAGATATTTCCAATTTGATTTAACAAGGGAGTTGTCTGTGAAAACTCTTAAGGGAAGTATCATTGCAACAAAGTTTTGTGAATCAGCTCCCATTAGGGAATATACACGGTATTTATCTGCTGATCTCATCGGCATACCGATGATTGAATTTGATACAATCCTCGTTATGGATTGTCTTTCAGATCATGATGTGAAAATTTATTGTAAGTAGGAGGTTAAAATTTTCAATGATGATAAGGAGTACCATATATTTGGTGTTGAAATGTCCCCATATGATTCTTATCTAGATCCACCCCCAATAGCTCTACTAAATTCAATTATTGGGGAGGAATAGGGTAAAATAACTATGGGAGAGGAAAGGAATGTTCAAATAAACAACACACCTATTGTTCAAGAATATGTTGATTCATTTCCAGATGATTTACCTAGACATCCTCTAGAATGAGAAATTGAGTTTTCCATTGATTTAATTCCAGGTTCAAGACCCATTTCGAAAACCACTTATAGAATGGCCACTGTGCAATTAGTAGAACTAAAGAAAAATATAGAGGAATTGAGTAATAAATAATTTATTCACCCTAGTGTTTCTCCTTGGGGATCCCCTGTTCTTTTTGTTATTAAAAAATATGGATCTATGAGGTTTTGTATTGACTATAGGGAGATCAATGCTATAACAACAAAGAACAAGTATTCCCTACCTCACATTGATAATTTATTTGATCAACTTAATGGAGCTAAATATTTTTCAATGATTGAACTTCGATCTAGATATCATCAGTTGTGTGTGAAGAAGGGAGACATTTCGAAGAAAATATTTCATACCAGGTATGGGAATTATGAGTTTACAGTAATGCCTTTTGGACTGACTAATGCACCCTATACCATCATGGATCTAATGAATAGAGTTTTCAAGGAATATATTGATGACTTTGTAGTGGTATTTATTGATGATATCTTGGTTTAATAAAAAATATAGGAAGATCATGAAAATCACTGGCGCACTATTTTAAATACTCTTATAAGAAATGAATTATATGGGATGTTTAGCAAGTGTGAATTCTGGATTCAGGAGATTTTTTTTCTTGGACATATTGTCTCTAAAGACGGAATCTCTATTCATCCTTCTAAGATAAGAGCAATACAAGAACATACAACACTATCAATTATAACTGATATATGTAGTTTTATTGGTTTAGCAGGTTATTATAAGTGTTTTTCCAAGATTTTTCCCGATTAGCTAACCCATTAACCAAGATCACACGTAAAGAGGTTAAATTTGTCTGAAAAAAAGTGTGTGAAGAATATTTTGAAGAACTGAAGTGAAGATTATTCAATGATCCTATCTTGAATCTACCATCGTGGAATGATGTGTTTGTTACTTATAGCGATGCTTCAAAGAAAGGAATTGGTTGTTTCCTTATGCAGAATGATAGAGTTATTTCCTATGCCTCATGATAGCTAAAAATTCATGAACAATACTATCCCACTCATGATCTTGAGTTAGCAACTGTAATATTTTTCTTTCAGATACAAAGACACTATCTCTATGGTGAAAGATGTGAGATATATAGTGATCACAAGAGTTTGAAGTATATTTTCTCACATAAAGAACTCAGCATGAGGCAAAGACGATGGATTGAACTACTCAAGAATTATGATTTCACCATACACTACCACCCAGGGAAGGAAAATAATGTGGAAGATGCTTTGAGTAGAAAAAATCATGGAGTTTTGAACAAGATGAGAGTTTAAAGGGATTCTATTATCATGGATCTAGTAATGATAGATATGGGAATAATCATGAATGTTGAAACATCAATACATATTCAAATGGTCGCCAAACCATCTTTACTAGAAAGGATAAAAACTTCTCTGACTAATGATGAGGTGTTTCAAAAGAAAATTAAAGCTATGAATGACGAGAGATTGATTGAATTCGTATATGAAGATGGGAATTTGAAATTTGGGAAGAGAATTTGGGTTCATGACATAACTGATCTAAAAATGGAATTTTTGGATGATTCTCATAGCTCCAATTTCTCTATACACCCTGGTAGCACTAAGATGTATAGAGATTTGAAGGAAAATTTTTGGTGGGACAACACAAAGTGGGAGATTTCTAATTATGTGTCAAGATGTATGGTTTGAAAATTGGTGAAGCCTAAAAGACAACATCCTAGAGAATTCATGAAACCTATTCCCATACCTAAGTGGAAATGGGTTGATATTGTGACGAACTTTGTTATGGGGCTACCAAAGACTCCTGGAAAGAATGATGCAATATGGGTCATTGTTGATCGTCTTACCAAGTAAGCCCATTTTATTTATATAAGATAAGATTTACCACTTGAACTTTTATCAAGAATATATATTAATGAAGTTAAGACTTCATGGAGTACCCCTATCGATTGTTTTTGATTGTGATTCCTGTTTTACATATTGATTCTTGAAAAGTCTTTTGAAGGCCCTTGATACTGAACTTCATTTGAGCACTTCCTACCTCCCTCAAACAGACGGAAAATCAGAACAGACTATTCAAACCTTAGAAGACATGTTTAGATCTTTCTCACTTGTCTTTAAAGGTATGTGGGATCAATATTTACCTCTGGTAGAATTTTCCTATAACAATAGCTTCAATTAAATTATTCAGATGGAACCATATGAAGCATTATATGGAAAGAGATTTAGCACACCAACTTGTTGGGATGATGTTGGTGAAAGAAAACTTGTAGGCCCAGAACATGTTGAGGAAACAATGGAAAAGGTGAATATTATCCAAATCCACATAAAAGAAGTTCAAATTAGAAAAAAGAGTTATGTAGATAACCGAAGGAAGGATTTGAAATTTCAAGTATGAGATCATGTTTTCTTTAATGTATCTCTGTGGAAGAGTGTTTCATGATTTAATAATAAGGGTAATTTAAGTCCCAGGTACATCCGACCTTTTGAAATTCTAGAACGAATTGGAGTTGTAGCTTACCATTTGGCAATTCCTACAAGTCACTCCAAAGTTCATGATGTATTCCACACATCACTACTAAGAAAATACATGCCTAACCCAACACATGTACTCACATATGAAAAAATAGAACAAGAACCCAATCTATCTTATTGTGAAGAGCCTATCAATATTCTTAATACTAGATAAAAAGTTCTAGGAAATTGGACGACTCGTCTGGTAAATGTTCTATGGAGAAACCAAAAGATGGAAGAGGCCAAATGGGAACCCAAGGAACTTATGATGAATAGCCATTAAAATATGTTTATGTAGTAATGTTCTAGAAATTTCAAGGATGAAATTATTTGATGGAGGTAAGATTGTAACAACCCAAGCGTCCACAATACACTTCTCTTTGAATAATGAAATAGCTTGTGATGTATGCAACTTCGAGTTCTAGCATACTAGGACCAATCAAACTACCTTTTATGAATATTAATACCAAATTTTTGAAATTTTATAAATTATATTTTTTAAAATGGACTTCATTTTTGGATTCAGAATATCAAAATTATCTTAGGGTGAATTTTTGACATTTTTCTAAAAACTTTCAATTATTGATGAATAGTGAAAAACACTATGTTTTTATTTAAAACCAATTTTTTTTATATAATTATTTATTTTGTTTAAATTTTTTTAAGTCAAAATAGATATATAATACCTATATTAGTTCAATTTAATTCATTGGAGTCATTTTATAATAAGATTAGATGTATAAAATTTTATCGAACTTTTTAACGTCTTCTAGGAACGTTAGAATTTTTTTATAAAACCTAATTTTACTACTTCGATGAATTGAATTTAAAAATTCAAGAGACACGATTGAAATTAGTAATTAAAATGTCGTTCAATATAATGAAAATAATTTTTTTTGAATTGCAACTTTTGAATTTTATTTACCACGGTTAAAATTAAATAGGGTAATGAAAGGTAAAAATGATATTATAATTACCCTAACACATGTTCTAATTCTATTGGATAAGTGTATTTAGACCATAATAAACCTTAATAATAAAATATGATCCTTTTGGTCTACTTGGATTATATTAGGACATTTATTATTATTTTATTCAAATAAGAGTTAAAAGTGTTAAATTCAAAGTTTAATAACTAAACCATTTTTACTATAGGGTTATAAATAAGATAAATTAGACTATAAATATTCATTAGAAAGATAAAAATAATTCCTATATAATGGTATTTTATTTATAATTTTTATACATTAAATAATTAAATTTATTTGTGACACAATGATGATAAAATAATTAGCTTATTATTGAAAGATTAAAAACATTGATATTTTAAATATTAATATAATTGTAAATTGAGACTTTTTATATATTCCAAGAATTTTCTAGGTTAATATGACATGTTAGGGTTGATTAAATAATTTTTTTTATGTGATAAAGGTGTTATGACTTTCACAAAAAAATACCAAATAGTGTCAAAATTGACATAAATGAGTTTTTTAAACAAATACTATATTATTAAATGATTTAATATTATGAAAAATCAAAGAGAAGAGAAAATAACATAGATAAGGTTATATATGTAAATAATGAACTAATTTGGGTTCTCTTGGATTTTTATAGTTAATCTATTAACCATTTATTATAATAATACAATAATATATGGTAAAAGTTAAACTATTTAACTAATAGTTAAATCCAATAGATAAGGTTAATATGGTGAACTAAACCTATATAAAACCTATAGGTTGAGTGGTTTTCAACCTATACCCACCTTATCCTCAAAATAAATATTTTTAGATCCATTAAAAACCAAAAATTATTTTATAATAAAATAATATTTCAAGCTTTTCCTAAAGTGACCCTCACCTCCCTTATAAAAGGGTACTTCCCCTTCTCTCAAAATCATACCTCCAAATCCATTTCTCGGCCACACCCTGATCCAATATCATCCAAACTACCATCAATTTAACATATATTCCTTACTTTGATCGAAATCCAACCTAAGGATTCCTTTTGATCAAATCAAAAGGAAGCACCTAAAGAAGAGGTAATAATTTCATCACCTCTTTCAATGTTCATTCTTCTTCCACTTCCTCTTTCTTTATTGTTTCCATACCAAAAACAATAAATCAAGTACCTTATACATACTTTTGTGTTTTTATAATTATGGTACAACCATATTCATTATTCTATCCATCTTATGAATGACAAAGTCTCCATACATGTGTATATACGGCCTTCCATCTCCATGTCATGGTGTAGTTTGTTATTCAACATTTAATTATTTGGATGAGTATAATAATTAGTATAATTGATGTAAATAATAAATATACCATTTTAATAATTATTTATACTTGATATACCATCCAATTAAATATTATTTCACTGTCAATAGAATGATATTTTCGCTTGTGTGTACGTACGGATTACCATCTCCACGAACGCAATGAGATTCTATACCCATCATAAAAATTCAAGAATAATTTTCATTTTATGATTAAAAATAACATTTAATAACTTAGTATCATTTTATATATGAATTAAATACATCCTATCCATAAAATACATGGCTTACGTAAAAAATAATATAAAGGAAAACAAATTAGTTAACACCCGAAACAATGATACTACAAAAATATTATTAATAAAGTAATATTAGATGATCATACATGATATCATATTTATGTATGTGGTTCCTGTATAATTTAATAACCATGGTTTAACTATTATACAAGAGGTTAATTTACCCTCGACCAAGGAAAATTACAAGGTAAGGGTTAATTCCACAATCTCTTCATTATCCAATGTTGTTTATACGTGAGTATCTAGTGGGACCTCTTTATTTTCCACATCCGTGTTTCATAAAAATGTTTTTCAAAACATTTTTACTTTTTACTAGACCATGGTTCAAATTCATTTATACCCTTTTTGAATTTTTATAAAATGGTTTGAAAGGAATCTTTCTGTTGTTTTCCAAACAAGGTACTTTATGACCTTTTCGAAAAATTAAGGTAAGAATGTTTTTTTAACTTATACGGTAGGTGCAGATATTTTCCACCATTATAACACCTTGAAATATTCCCTTATAATATTATAAGAGTATTTTAAAACTAAATGTTTTATTTTATAATTATTTTTCTTTTAAATTATTTCAAAATAGAAAGATATATTCCCCTCAAATAGATTTAATTTAATCTATTTCAGCATCCTTTGATGAATTTTACACTTGTTTGAAGTTGATTTATTATGATAGAATCTTCCATATTGTATTTAAGGTTTTGTGATATGTTTAAATGTGGATGTTTTATTTTTATACAATTCATGGTTTATGGTTAAAGTATTAAAATTTCATATGTTTGTTTTAATACAAATGTTTATGTTATGTTTCAATATTTTTATATGAGAAATGCATTGGAATTAGTAAGTGACGGGTGGATCCCTCTATAGCTCCTTGATTCATCGGTAGGTATAATGAGATAAACTAGTGTCTTGGAATAAAGCCTTGACCAAATATTTATTTTTAGTCTTGGAACGAGGCCATGACTATGTGGTTCAGATGTTCGACATTAATCATTCCATCGTTATGAAATTATCTATTGATATTACATGTGATTATTTGACTTGTAGAATATCCATGTGAATAAGTAAATGGAATTATTTGATTTATAATTTCCATATTATGATGAAGTTTAATTTTAAAAGGCTTGTGTTTTTGTCTTATACATTGCCTTCAATGTTTATGCTTATTTATGAAAGTTTCCTCTATATTGTTATCCTTACTGAGCATCTAAGATCAACGCTTTCTTATGTTTTATTTTTCCCTGGATGTGAAGAAGTATATTATGATTTACTTGCAGGGATATGCTATGGGATATGAGTGAATTCTATAGAGACACAATGATTCTTTTTTATTTTATCATGTAATGTAAAACTTATGTATGTATCTAGTACTTCCAAGGCTACTAAACTATTTGGTCATTCAGGACATGATTCCTTGTATCATGCCAATGTTATGTAATAATGCACTGAATTTGGGTAAGTAAGGTTGGGGAATTACCAATGACATCCCTGAAATGATCTAACACTGGAAGGAATTCAGCCTGGTTTAAACCCTGCTCCTCCATGAAGAGATTGGAAATCTGGGTGGTCACTCCACCTAACCCATGATGCTCTGGTCTGGCACTACTAGCCTAGATATCCCACTCACCCTTGTATAGATAACTGATTCCCTCTAGTGATGTAAACGACACCCTGTGGCGATAACATTCTACAAAGGATTGAAATGGAACAAAAAATCCATCCCGAGAATGACATAAAAAATCATCATCTCAAGAACAAAGATGTCCCATAGAAATGGATAACTTCCTACCTAAAGGGGGAAATCCATGCATTGGAATATTCCCTCTGACCATACTTCTAACAGTGTATCCAAGTTCAGTACAATGCAATAACATTATATTTCCATCTTGATACTTTCCACGATATATAAAGAGATGAAATAGTTTGAAACACCTATATCAAATAAATAAGATACTACAGTGGAGGATACTAGAATAGTACCTCATACTGTAGATGGTTATGCAGGCTGATCCTCATGTATCAACTATAATGCATGCAACTGAACTGATTCATGGACTTGTGAAACAGGTGGGCTACCATGATCAAAACTACTCTTCTAGTTCTACAGGTGATCATGAGTTTGGATACCATGACCATGACCTCCTCCTCATCCAGTCCTATCGGTGCTACTCAAAATTATTGCCTGATGCAGCGTAATAGAACTTTCCCCTGAAGGTGGAGCTGGTTAGGAACCTCTTCCACTAGAAGTTGATGAAATAGACTAACAAAATATTTGAATATTCCCCATATAGCCATAAGCCTGTAAATCCATAGGGTCTCTATCACACTAAGGCTCCAGGTTCCCCTATCATCCACACTGGTGAAATGCCACAGAGCTACTAGTACAGGTACCCTAGATTACATTATTAGACCTTGACCTTGGGAACACCCTTATTTTATTAATTTCATGGTCTTGGATCTTTCTGGTTGGGGTTTGGGTTGAGGATCAGGTAAAATTTTTGGATTTTAAAACTCTTAGGTGAGTTTTTTCCCTGTGCACAATCATGTGGCCAAATCATGTGGCCTTGTAAGTGTTTAAAAATAATAATAATTAAATGAAAAATCAAATAAAATTAGAATAAAATAGAACTAAAAGAATGATTAATAATGATAATAACGATATTATTATGATTATGATTATGATTATGATTATGATTATAATTGTGATTATGATTATGATTATTTTTATAATTATATTTAGTTTTATTTTCCTTTTTTCATTTTTAGTAAACCCTAATTCTCTCTTCCTTCTCCCTCACCCCCTTCATGCAGAACCTCCCCTCCCTTGGGTGGCCTCCCTTCCTATGACCCCACTTCACCGGTTGACCTATTATCCTATGGCACTCCCTCTGGCAGCCGTACCTACCTAATCCTCTCCCCTCCATGTGTCTACCCCTCTCTCCCCTCTCACATGACCCACCAATGGCCTCTCCCTATGTATCATGAACCCCTATCCGTACCTTCGGTTGGTACTCCCTCTCCTTTGAAGACCACCTCTATCAGCCACCTCCTCCATCACATGGCACCTCCCTACTTGCGCGACCCTCCGGCTTCCTACCTCTCTGGCATGCAACCATACAGGTGCCAACCTCCTCTTCATCACACGACCCCACCGACATTTCCCTCTTCTTCAGTGCGTATCTCCCCCCTATGAGTCTCCTTTGCAGTTTCCTTTTGATTTCATAGGGAATTTAGTGTTTGGTCAAACCATGATGGTTGGGGTTTATGTTAGGCTTGTGTTTCCTTGAAATCTAGGGTGTACAAAGGGTTTGAGATACTTAGTTATTCCTTTCATTGAAGTATCGTTGCATCTTCACATGTTTGAGTTAGGTGTCTCCATGGTTTTTCCTTTTTCTTCATACAATTAGTCCTTGGATTCATTTAATAAATTTATAAACAGGTTTCACAAACTTATAGAACCTATATTTAATTTTTTTTGATGATTTGACTTTTGTAGAATTTGTTAAAATTTTTTTTCAATGTAATCATTCATTTGTATCTATGTGATTATTACCTTAGCTTATTCTGTAAAATGTAATTTGTTCTTTAAAAGAAGAAATAAACCTTATTTCGATAATCATCTCTTTCAAAAATTTTGGTAACTTAGTTTCAACTTGTGAATTTTGGTTAATGTGCACTAGAGTTGATTGATAAAATGCCAATCTAGTTTTTAAATTATAGTTTTATTATTTTGGTTGTTTTTCCCATGAGTTTGTTTTATTAATGGATTGAATAGTGATTTGAGCCTTGTATGTGGAATAGGGTGACTTTTATGTTTTTTTTGGGAAAAAGAGACTCTTGGTTCATAAATAGTAGTTTTCATTTTTGGTGATCATGTGAAGTCATTAGACTTGATTTAGTAGAAAATGGTATTTTTGAAAACTCTTTTGGGCATTTCTAGGGACATTTGGAGTGTGCCACTGGATGTTGGAACAACCATGGGTGCACAAGGTGCATGCATGGATGTGCATTCAAACGAATATGGCACATTAAGAAAAAAATGCATCTCCCTTTCTCTCATTTCTTCATCGAAATCTTGGTATTTTAATAAGTCCCTTTTTGCATCAAGTGACTCTTTTATGTGGTGTTTAATGTTATATGTGAAATCGAAGCCTGATTGGTATTTTTTAAAGGAAGGTTGGTTCCTAAATTGTACGGAAGACCGTTTGGCATTTTTTAAGTGTTTTGTTTTTTTATCTTTGGTTTTTAAATAAAACATACCATTTAGCATTACTCATGTCAAAATGGTGTTTTGTGTTGACTTTGAAAAATTCATGTGGAAGTGATATTGTAAATGTGTTTTGGTTTTGGAAGTATAAGGCCCATTTGGAACTTCATGTTGTGTTAGGAAATGGAAATGTGGTTTGGAAAGTGTAAAGGCCTGATTGGAAGTTGGAAATGTTTAAGAAGTGTTTTATGAGCTTATGTGATGTGATATCCCACTTCGAACCTTCAATGAAGCGATACACATGTATGTATATATATATAGGGAACCTCTATTGGAGGGATATCCCTTTATGGGTTATCATATAGGGTGTCCATGTTTGGGGTAGGCAAGTGCTATGATGACAGGTAAGGTGAGTCACGTCTGTGAGGGCCTCCTACTTACACAGTTTATGTTTATTTACCATGGGTTATTAGGATTATTTTAGAGTATTGAGTGACAATTACTAATAAAACACGATTAGGTAGGTTGGTACCCCCTCGATTACAGATATGCTAGGCGAGATGTGCCACTAGATTGACTAGTTGAGGGCATCTAGTTGGTTATAGACATAGTGGCTTCACCATATGCTGGTAGATGGTTCCGAACCAAGTACGTACAGGGGTATTCTAGGTATGTTTTTGATATCCCATGGTTATTATCTATGTTTAATTGTTTTTATTTCTTTACACTTGGTTTTTTATACTACTGGTATATTTTTAGCATATTCTAGTTTATTTTCAATTGCCCTATTTATTTATTTCCTGCATAGACCGATATCCCCTTGTTTGGGGTTTTGGTTTTTAAAATGAAAAATTCATCTTTTAAAAATGGAAAAGTAGTGTGTGTGTGTGTTTATTTGAAAAGTTATGGTAGTTTTATTTACCAACATGATTAAAACCTATTTTTATATCTATATTTTCAAACTAGTGTTAATGGATTGTTTTAGGAAAGGAAAATACCTGAATTTCATGGTTTGTATTTAGCATTACTACTGAGCATTTTGGTGCTCATGCCTAATTTAACCTTTCATTTTTAGGTTCCTCTAGTGTTGGATCACCATTGTAATGAGCACAGTTCTTTGTTTGGTGGTGACCCACAAAGTCACTTGGAGGTATGTTTCACTGTGAAAATCTTTTCTAGTTTTCCACAACTAGTTTTCATTTTCAATGTTCAATTTATTTTTTTATTTGTATTTAATTTATTTGAAAAATCATTCCAACCTATTTAATTCTGAATCCTGACACAAGTTTCCAGCCTATGGGGATTGGGAACTCCCTTCGGGCCATGCTGTAGACCATCTTGAGTGACCAGTTTAGGGTCGACCCGGGTTGGTTCATAACAAAATGGTATCGAAGTAGGTTATTGTTATTTGGGGTGTCTAGTATATAGAGATTAGGACCGTTAATACTCAGGAGGTAGGTTATGGGTCGGTTCCTGATCACCACCACTCATGACGAGACTTGAGTCACCAGGGGTAGTCTGGGGTTGACGCTTATGATTTTGTTTTGGATTGAGGGATGACGACGAGGGAAAGCTAGTGTTATGTCATGATTAGACATAGAGTAGTGACCCATGTTGAGTTTGAGTACACTGTTTATGTTCATCCTAGTTATTTATTCTTACTTATAAAATGGATCACTACCATGTCACCGGGTTAAGAATAACTATTAGTTCCTCATTCCGGTGGTTCATTGTAAGTTGTGCTTCATTTAGTTCCGGTTGGCGTGAATGTAATTAGAAAATGGGAATGGTTTGGGAATGAAAATTATTTCATTAGAGTGGTTTCAAATTGGTAAGGTGGATTTTAAAATAAAATGGATTTTGAGAAGGAAAATGGTTTATTCCAAGTGGTTTTGAAATTGGTAAAATGGGATTTATTGGAAATTGTTTCTGTTTGAAAATTCAATGCATGCTTGGATTTGATAAGAAACAGAGATATACGACACTTGGTACTCTTTATGGATGGGCACATGTGTGTAGGTTATGTACATAAATTATGTGGAGGAACTTGTTCATGGATGACATGAGTGGAATAAATGGATAGACATGTGACAGTTCATAGGATGCCATGGGTGAGTTTAATAATATGAAGGTTTTGGAAATTGTTTTTAGTTTTATAGTGTGGGTTTTTTTGTGAGTGTTGGATTTAACCTTTAAGAATGTTGGTTTAAAATTTAAATGAATATGAGGGTTTTAAAAATGTTTGTTTTTATTTTCATTTGTATTGGTGTGGCTTCTGAGCCGGTTTTTCTTGGCACATGGTGTTGTCCTTTATAGTGTTCCAATTTGATGTTCGTTTTGGTTTGCACTTTCATGTTCATTAGAAAAATGACTACTAGAAAGGTATACAAAGTTTCCAATGATTCAAACCCAGTTTTTGGTCCTTCTCAAACGTTGCATATTATTCATGATGATCAAGGTCTGTTAAAGGTATTTATGTGGCTTGAATAGGTAGAGCGTGTCTTTAGAGTGTTGGGAACTCCTGAGGATGTTAGGATTCGTGTTGTTTTAGGTTTGTTTTAAGGTCCAGTTTTGAATGAATGAGAGTTTTTTACCCTGAATTCATTGCATGTTGGGATGACATGGGATGTGTTTAAGTCTATTTTTATCCAATGGTTTATACCTGAGGATATGAAGACAAGGAAGAAAGAAGAGCTCATATGTGTTCAAAAATTCTGATAGGTGATGAAGGATTTTGCTGAACACTTCAATGAATAGGTCTCTATAGTGTATGTGGTTGGAAATCTAGTGCTTCTTACCATTCATGAAGGTTACCCATATGGAGAGGAGCAGATGCTAGTGGAACGTTTTACTAAGGAGTTGTTCTCATTGGTTCAAGCTTCCAGTTTGTTAGACCGTTTGGTTGTGTGCCACAAGTGTGGATTTTTTTGTAATTCAAAGGCATCTTATCATATCCCTTCGAAGAAATTCCATATTTGTGGATTCCTAGGCCATCTGGAGAATATTATTAAAAAGCGTTGCGTGAAGAAGGCATTATGACCAGAGGATTATGGTGCCTGACTCCGAGGATGAAGATTCTTCAACCATCAAAGCCCTAGATACATGACTTAGGGTGAAGCTCATGCATAGTGAAGAGTTACTAGGTGGGTGTGTAACCTCGTTCTGGGTTTTGTTTTCCATGTTGGGATAAAGATATTCAAAGTTTCCTAATAACTTTTATTCCTACTGTTATATGTTTATCTTCTATTTTGTTAGTGTGATGAACTTGTTCTATTGTAGTCTAAGAAGTCCAATTATTTGAATGTGGATTTTATAATCCTTAATTTTCCTTGAGTGTGTTTAAACCTAGTGTGGGTTGATCTTAGTTAATATGTGCTCATTTGGAGATGTTTTTGTTTTTTGGAATTGATGGGTGGGGTTTCTAATTTTCTATTTGGGTTAGGTTATTCTTTTGTTTTTTCCCAAGTGATGGGGTTTTTTAGATAGGATTCAGAGTTCCAAATTTCAGCAGAGATGTTTTCTCACTCATGCTAAGTAAGTTGTATGTGTTTGTGTTGGTAGTTTTAGATCTTCAAGGGGAATTATTAGTTCTGACGGTTCTTTTATAGGGAGTTCCTTGTTTTGGTGCCTTGGTATATCAGGTGTCCTTGTAGTGGATTTTTATTTAGGTATCAGTGGTACTATTTAGCGCATGTGGAGAAGTTAGGCGAGTTTAGGTTTGTATTTCACACATTGTCCCCCTCCCCAGGGTGGGGTGTTTGGGTTTTAAAGGTTCCATGTTATTTGAGTTCTTATAGTGGGGAGAACACTCCCATGTTCTCCTGTTGTTTTATGTCATGGGTTCTTCATGATTGGTCGGGTGTGACTCGTGGAGTGAATAGTAAACATGAGGCTCTTGATCTCTCTATCAGTTCTGTTTAGGCATGGAGTCAAGCATTAGTTACCTTTTGACTTAGTGAACTTATGGGGGTAGAAAGTGTTTGTGGTGTGGAGAATTGTCACACCGCAAACTTCAAAACACCCTTATTTTTTTAATTTCTTGGTCTTGGATATTTCCAGTTGGGGTTCGTGTTGAGACTAGGGTACAATTTTGAAATTTTAAAACCCACAGGGTATGTTTTTTGGCCTATTCATGGTTGGCACACAGCCTGGAAGACCATGAGGCCAAACCGTGCACCCTGATCTGAATTTAAAAATATTAAAAATTAAATGAAAAATAAAATAAAATGAGAATAAAATAGAACTAAAATAATTCTTAATAATATTTATAATAATAATAATAATAATAATAATATTATTATTATTATTATTAAGTTTGTAAGTATTATTATTATTATTATTATTATTATTTTATTTAGTTTTCTTTTACTTTTTTCTTTTTTTGGGGAAACCCTAATTCCCTCTTCATTCTACTTCACCCCTTTGTGGAGTACATCCCCTCCTTTGTGTGGACTCCCTACTTACAACCCCCTTCACCATTCAACCTCCTATCCTTAGGTGAACCCTCTAGAGGCCGCACCTCCCTATGCATCTCCCCTTCATGTGTCTCCCGCCTCTCACTCCCTCTCACATGACCTGCCGACGACGTCTCCCTATGCAGTGAAACCCCCCTATCTGCACCTATGGTTGTAGATCCCTCTCCTCTGATGACCATATTCTATATCCACCTCCTACCTCACATAGAGCATCCATTTTCACATGACTTTCCAACCGCCTCCCTCTCCAGTGTGGGACCACACTAGCACCGACCTCCTCTCCGACACGTGACCCCATCGACGCCTCCCTCTTTTTCGGCACATAGACCCCCCAATGAGTCTCCTTCAAAGTTTTCTTTTGACTTCTTAGGGAGTGTAGGGTTTTATAAAACCCTAATGTTTGTTGTTTATGTTATTATTTCATTTCTTTTAAATCTAGGGTGTGGAAAGGGTCCGTAAGGCTTAGTTTTTCACTCCATTGAAGTGCCATTGCATCCGTACATGTTTGAGGTAGGTGTCTCTATGATTTTTCCTTTCTGTTGCATCCCAATAGTGGTTGGATTCACTTAATAAATTTATACACATGTTTCACACACTTATAACACATATCCTTAATTTATTTTGATGATTTGGAATTGGTATAATTTTCTACAATTAGTTTTCAAATCAATCCTTCATTTTTATCTACGTGATTATTCCATTAGTGTGTCTAGTAAAATGTAATTTGTTCTTTAAAAGTATAACTAAACCTTGTTACAATAATAGAACCTATGAAATTTTTTGTTAGTTTCAATTTGTGAATTTGGGTTAATGTTCACTAGAGTTGCTTGATAAAATGCCAATATAATTTTTAAAGAATATTTTTATGATTTTGGGGTGTTTTCCCTTGAGTTTTGTTTATTAATGTATTGAATTATTATTTGAGCCTCGTATTTTAAATGGGATGACTTTTATGTTTTTGTGGGAAAATGGTCCTCTTGGTTCATAAACACTTATTTGAATTTTTGGTGATTATGTGAAATCATTGGGCTTGATTAGGATGAAAATGGTGTTTATAATAATGTTTTGGTAAATTGAAGGGACCTTTGGAGTGTGCCATCGAATGTTGGCACATCCATTGATGTACAAGGTGTATGCATGGATGTGTGTTCAAATGAATCTGACACATTAAGAAAAACATAATTCTTCCCTTCTCTCATTTCTATATCAAAGTCTTGGTCTTTTAATAAATTCCTTTTTTACTCAAGTGATTATTTCAACTAGTGTTTAATGTTATGTGTGAAATCAAAGCACGTTTTGTAATTTAGAAAGGATAGATGGCCCCTAAACGGTATGGAATCAAGTTTGGAATTTTTTTAAGTGTAGTGTCTTTTTATCTTAGTTTTTGAAATAAAGCGTCTCATTTGAAATTACTCATGTAAAAATGGTGTTTTATTTTGACTTTGGAAAAATCATGTGGAATTGATATTGTAAATTTGTTTTTATTTTGGAAGTATAAGGCCTAATGGTCACTTTATGTTGTGTTTGGAAATTAAAATGAGGTTTTGAAAGTGTAAACCCCCAATTGGCATTTTGAAATGTTTATGAATTGTTTATGAGCTTATGTAACATGAAGTCCCAGTTGTAAACTTAAATGAAGAGATACACATGTATGTATATATATATAGGGAACCTGTATAGGAGGAATATCCATTTATGTGTTATCATATAGGGTGTCTGTGTTTGGGGTAGGCAAGTGCAGTGACGATAAGTAAGGTGAGTCACGCTTGCAAGGGCCTCCTACTTACACAGTTTATGTATATTTTCCATGGGTTCCTGGGCATCTTTTAAAGGATCGAGTTACATTTGCTGATTAACCCCTTTATATGGGTTGGTACCCCCTAGATTAAAGATAGTCCATACAGGATGTGCCAGTGGATTGGCTAGTTGAGGGCAGCTGGTTGGTTATAGACTTAGGGGCTTCACCATACGCTAATAGGTGGTTTTGAAATGATTACGTACATGGGTCTACTAGGGATGTTTATCATCTCCCATTGTTATTATCTATTTTTTTTGTTTTTATTTCTCTACACTTGGTTTTCTATTCACACTGCTAGTATATTTTCAACATCTGCAAGTTTATTTTCAGTTTCCTTGTTTACTTATTTCCTACATAGCCTGGTATCCCCTTGTTTTGGGCTTTGGTTTTTAAAATGGTAAAATCACCTTTTTAAAATGGAAAAGTGGCATGTGCGTGTTCATTTAAAAAGGAAATGGTAGTTTTCATTACCAACATGAGAAAAAACTATTTTTATATATGTATTTTCAAACTAGTGTTAATGGATTGTTTCGAGAAAGGAAAATACATATATTCCATGGTTTATCTTTGTAATTCTTACTAAGAATTTTAGTGATCATGCCTACTTTATCCTTTCAGTTTTAGGTTCCTCTAGTGTTGGATCGATCCTGGAACAAGCACAGTTCTATGTTTGGTGGTGATCCATAAAGTCACTTAGAGGTATGTTTTGCTGTGAAACTCTGTTTTAGTTTTCCACTGCTAGTTTTCTTTTTTTTTTCTATGTTCTAATTTATTTGTATTTTATTTATGGGAAGAATTCTTCCCACCTATTTCATTATAGTGCCTGACACTAGTTTCTAGCCTATGGGGATCCGAAGCACCCTTTAAGCCATGCCGCAAGTCGGATCGGGTGACTATTTCAGTGTCAACCTGGGTTGGTTTGTGACAATCATTTCCCTAATGAAGAACACCGATAGATCACTTCCAGCCATTGGAAGAACTATTGTCCTACCAAGACACTGGTCCTATATTTCCAATTCTATCGTTATCCCTCATGTTATGATCATTGACAAGAGCCTGATTGACTAGTTCATAAAAAGAAGGTAGAAAAAAGACTTTCACATGAGTCTGGATGGAGTACTGAATCCTATCCTCAAAGAATCTAACTAATATAGGATTATCACAAGATTTAAGTGGTTAAAATGTTGTAACTTAGCGAAATTCCTGAAATACTCCATATTTTACATAGAACCCTACTCGAGATGCCTGAAATCTCTACCTCTGTCATCTCTCAGCGTCTAAGGAAATAACTAATTGTAGAAAGTATTTTGGCAATAATCCCATTCCATTCCTTGATGGGGACTATCCTGGGGAACTACATCCCACCAAAGTTTGGACGAATCATGTAGCAAGTAAGAAAAAATATTGAACCTCATCTCCGGAGGAATTTACAGATGTAAAAGATAGTCAAGTAGGTTTTGAGCTAATATTCAGAAGCCTATGGACCACCATCCCCCGAGAATGTGGGAGGATTCTACAGCTGGAAATCATGAGTGAGATCACCCATCATAGGTGCAACTCATGGAGCACCATGCATTGACTGCATCATATGTTGAAAAGTTTGTCAAAATTGAATGCCAGTGCCCAAATTAGGTACAACAGGTAGTGCATCAAGTGTCACTCCTCGAGTTAATACTGTTAGATACAACCCACCACATTAGGAGCATAGTCTTCGCCACCATCCTGGAACACTACACAAGGGTGTAGTGGTGGAATTATTCTACCAATTCCAAGAACATGCCTCAAAACAATATTAGAATTAGATATGTTTCAACACTATCAGAATATGAATGAAAGAAAGGGATAAATACCCATAGTATTCTACCCTAAATACCTTCTAATAAGGACATGTTTCAGTAAGTTCTCAAGTATAAGTTATTGGTGTTCTATTAGATTAAGGTTCAATAGTAACATTCCTGATCATTTACCGGAAACAATTTCATTTCATTTCATATTTAATTTCCAGGTTCACTCCTTTAACTTTCATAAACATGACAAGATGGGGAATTTTTTTTCAACCTTTTCATTTTAAATTTATGTTTAACAATCATGTTTCATTTGATAATTTCCATATACCAAGGTTCATTGAAAATGAGTTGTTCATCTCAGTGAACTAGGGTCCGTACTCCTTATCCCTGAGATTAAAACCCATTTGTATTTCTAATTAAAGGCTCGATTTCATAAATTACTCATTCTATCCCATGAGGTCCCATAACACCTCTTGAATTAAAATATAAAATCACTCAATCCCATCCTAAAAGTAGAACAAGTGTATATACAAAGGAAGGATCACTCAATAATCAAAGTAATATCAAGAAATGCAAGCAGTGAAAACACTTATATGTCATGAAAATATGCCTGACATGT
The DNA here is from genome assembly GCA_963277665.1 of Viscum album. NCBI lineage: Eukaryota > Viridiplantae > Streptophyta > Magnoliopsida > Santalales > Viscaceae > Viscum > Viscum album. Next base: position 737,567,855 of record OY728146.1, on the reverse strand, counting down.
GGATTCTAGGTTCCTATAATGATGCATGTAACAATGATCCTTACCCTCATATCATCGGGCCAAGGATGAAATGTAATCTCAGCCATAATAATAATCAACAACACCCCATAGAATGTGCATCACCCAAAGATGAAATGATATCAAATGTAATTTGTAAAATTTTAACAACAATGATAATTCAATAAATAAGGTATTTACCTCGATCATGGGTTCACAATGCCCAAGAATAGATTATAACAAAGTCCTATAACATTCCTAGTCTCGAATATATTGTCTCCAAATTGTAAATCATGGATGGAAAGGGTCTAATAACACCTTTTGAAATCCCTTACCGGGATGCCACTTAGTAGTTCCCTGAGCCAAGTTGGCCACATGGCCTCAGCTGCATCTCCCCAAATGCCAAAGGCTGCCGACGAGTTGTGAGATCCTAGGATGTGTCCATGGGGAGACTATTATCTCATTAACAGAGTGTATCCTAGTAGAACATATAATAATATTTAAATAGCAGATGTAATATAAGTAAACATAAGTTACAATAGAAATAGAAAGAAGTAATAAATAATAACTGAAACAGTTGGAATAAATAATTACAAAATAAAAAATTGATGATGATATAGGTCATGTCCCTAGAAATATGGATAACATGTATACAAAGTTGAAAATAAGAATTCTAAAAAAAATTATAAAAAATAAACAAAAAACTATTCCCAAGAATCTCAATCTCCATCTCGATCATTTTTAACCAGCTACATCCTATAATAGTAATAAGTCAAGTGTCTGAAGACTTAAACTTCCCCTTTTCAACACCTGCATAGATATAGTCTTCCAAAGTACCAATGGCACCCAGATAGGGTGTGAGATAAATCTCATTAGTCCACCACCAACGGTGTCTATAACATCTTGTCTGTGTAATATAAATTGAAATTGTACAAACATGCATAATCATAAAAGTAAAATAGTATAGTAATATAAATACACAAGTAACTGCTTTAGACCTTGGTTAGTGTCTGAACATACAACCAATTAATTAATTAATTAATCAATAATTTATATATAAGTCATGTGAGTCATATTCATCACTGGAATCACCTCATGATAGTACTAGTAAAGGTTCCAAGATGTAACAAGGCAACCTGCAATGATAATAATATTGAAAGGGTTCCAAGGAAATGACCAAGGAAATCGAGGCCTCAAGGGTTTCCTACTCAGTAGTAATTGTATCCTAGGTAAAGGGTTAGAGTTTAATCCAAGAAGAATAATCCAATTCAATCCAAAATAATATTACCTAACCGAGTCTAAGGAATACATCCAAGGTAAAATGGGATAATCTATAGCCAGGTCCAAGGATATAACCTGGGAACCTCATGTTCATAGAATCTATGTTGGATCCAAGGAGTGTATCCAAGGTATCCTAAATAGTAAAGGGAGAGATCCTACATTGTCATACTGGACATCCACTGATAAATGAGGACTGGGTTCCAATGTGTGTCTCATCCAAGGCAACCAACATCCTCAAATCATAATGAAATCCCCGAGCGCTCATAGAATTACCTAGGGAATCCAAAGATAAATCAAGTCAGGCCCTTCTTATGAGTATTTCAAGGTCCATGAGTAATTTGGAAGCTTATATTTAATTCATTTAAGTCAATTATTCTATTTACTAATTATTACATTTAATAAGTCAAAGGTCCATTCCATGCCTTTCATACAAGTTACAAGGCATCTCAAGACATACAACCATTTAGTCAATTTATTTAAATCACAATAATTTAATTAAAGTAATTGGGTTCAATACTTTCCTTTTTTAGTGTAATTAGTCCAAAGGTAACATGAAACCTTCTCATTACTTCATTTAAGTGATTAATTTATACCATTTAAATAGTTAAGGTTCAATCCATTGCCTTTCATTAGTTTGACAAGGCCAACAGGTCATGCAACCATTTAAGTCATTTCACATTTAAATAATTGGTTCTCTCATTTTCCTTTAAAAACATGTCAAGGTTATTTTATAGATGAGAAACCACAAGAAAAACATTTGTTATAACTAGGAAAACTCATATTCATACCATATAATTTCCAATAGCATTTACATTTTTTTAAACAAGTTAAATTGAGGAAGCTACCTTAAAAGGGTCAAGTGGAAATGGACTATGACACTATCTATTTAACAATTCAATATCCATTTGATATAATAAGTCTTACCACAATAATGGTCAAAATGGAGAACATTTGAACAATGGCTCAAAAGTTTCAAAACACTAAAAACCCAAATATGTAATATCACCCTGCATGAGGTGGTTTGAGTTGCAGAAGTAACCACAAAAAAATACATATATGAAAAGGGTCATGGTACACGGTCCAAACCACTATAAACATGACTATTAATTCAATAAATTATGATCAATGAAATTGGCATGATGGCACAATAATTTCCAAAAATGAAGAAATTGAGAAATGAGATATAGGTCACCTACATTAGGCTCGTATGACTCTCGTTGTCCTATATAAGCCTTTAGTTCATCTTGGATTATAATATACATGAAGAAAATCTCAATGCCCAAAAATTGGGGCATATGATCCTGAATCCAAATAGCCTTTTTTATAGAAGGAATAATGAAGTATGTTTGAAAAGGAATCATGAATGTTCCAATGCAGATACAGGGATATGAACGACTCTTTGATCAGACTTAGGATGAAAAATGGATCTCAATTCCAATAATAGTATATCTTTATAATTCAAAAGGAGGAGTTTTTGTGTGTGTGTGGGGGTGTGAATCCACTGAAGAAACAAAAACAAAGGCTGGTTTAAGAAATAGATATTTTGAGGTAAGAAATGTAAATTTAACCAAAATTTACACTGTGCATGATTTGGATGAATGGTTTGGAAAAAATGTGTGCAAATTGTGCATGAGTATCTATAGGAAGGGGCATAGTGCATGATTAGGCCATGCTGTTAGGGAAAATATACACCAATCATTTGAAACAACTCTGTTAAAATTTCAAAAAATATTGCATGGTTGTGAAGCCCAACTTTCTAGGTTATATTAAACAGTGCACCCTATTCTAGCCCACCATCCATCCTCACATGGTTTAAACAAACCATGTTACCTTCCTTACCCGATTTAAACTGAACCTGCGACATGCCATTTCCCCCCAAAGAGTCGGGTTCCATGCTTCGAACAATCCCCAAACACCCCTGGGACCTCCACTAACTCATTAGGAATCCATATTAATTCCTTAAAATAGAATTAGACCAAAATTTATAGGATCCATACCTGAGTGTAAAATCAAGTTCTTACACCTTCCTCATCACATGGTTTTCACCCAAAGGGTTTTATAGGACTATACATCCTCGCACTAGCTACCTATCATGCTTCCACCATCAGTTGATCCCGATTCAATGGCCCCATTCCATCCACACAATAATAAATGAGAGAGGATGTGGGAGAAACTGAATCATGAGTAGAGGGAGAAAATAATAATCTGTTCAATTCTCAATGAATGACTTCCTCCACATAATACAATGTTACAATTTTACGATCAATTAAGAAAAATAATCAATATAAAGTCCCACCAAGAAAAAGATACAAAGAATTAAAGTTAATAATATTATATTGACAAATGGGTCACTAATAATGGATAATCTAAAAATAATAATCTCAAAAAATAATTCCATAAATAAGGAAAGTCCCCATACCCATAATTAGTGTTAATATAAATTCCATGAAGAAGGGAGAACAATAATAATTATGAATCTCTAAAAAAAATGGATAAAAAATTGGGGAAGAATGCTCATATTCATGTTGATCACTGTTGTTTACATCGTTGAGATTTTATTCCATGATCTTGGGGTTCACGGTTTCACCTTATCCTATGCCTGCCCCACTAAAGATCGAATTTTAAGCTAAATCCCATTGATGTTGGGGGTTATAATTTGTTTAAAGCTATAATTTGGGGTTGAAAAATAAATAAAACAATTAATTAATTAATTATTCCAACTAAATCAATTTATTAATCTGATCAAGATTTCAAACTGCAAATGATTCTAATAAAAACCCAAGTTAATCTACCCCTAGTGTAAAACCCCTATTCTAGATGCATCCATGATAAAATATCATTTCATCTAAATATTTTTTAGAGTTAACGACATAATTTCCAAGAATACATGCACATGGGAAAACAATAATATTTTTACACTTAATATATTTTAATCAAAACATTGATGCTCCTATAATTTTTCAGGAACAAATCCATGGGGTAAACCTTACACACTAAAATAAATGATAACTTTTGATTTTTTGAGTTCATCCATTGGCTTAAATTTACCATTTTACTACTATATATGTCTTAAGACTCTAAAATGAAAAAATTAGACAATGAAATGATAGGTAAAATCAAGGTTACTACATCCTACCCACCTTTAACACTTGTAGACCTCAGTAAGGATGGAAACTATATCCCTAGTAGGAATTCTCAAAAAGTAACCTTATGGAAACCAACCTACGATTTCAGGAACTTTGTTCATTTATAGAGGTGTTATCTCTTAAAAATACTTAGTATAAAACCATCTTGAAAGGGAAAATCCTCCAGTCTATCGAGTCAAGTCAATCATTAGTTCCAAATGTTTTCCCATCGGCTAGGTCATGATGACACATTGGACCCAACAAATCTACCAAACATAAATGTTGTCCATAAAATGTTTTGTTGAAAATGACATCATGGGTGGGAACGCCTCATTCCCCTCCGTTAAAAATTAATTATATGGCTGTGTATGAGAGAAAACCATCCATTTTTCAGTAATCCACCAAGAACATTATTATATTTTACACTGACACTAGGGATGTTTCAAAGTATCACATTACCCCATACCAATATCATTTTCTCCATCATCTTCTATTTATAAGTCACAAGCACCAATTTAACTAGCACATTAAAAAGAGGTGAAATATATCTTCATCCAAATCTTAATAATTTGGGATAATTGTCCATATGTATCCTAATTATCAAATAGGTCTTCATCCCCTATTAATGATAGATGAATTATGTATTAATCACTCTTTCATGGAAGCTTCTAACTAGTACATCAATATCATCACCAATCTAATTAAATTTCCAAAAAACACATAGAAACCCATGAAGTTACCCATTTCAACACAATATGAATAGGATGCTCTTGATTTTCTAGATAACCCCATGTTGTCATCTTTATATCCCAAGAAATTACTTGAATGAGTGACTAAAATTTGCAACCTCTTGAGAAAACTTCTTCCTCCACCTCATAATTGGGGTTTCCATGTAATTTTTACACCCACAATGATTTTATGAACATAAAACAGTAATGGAAATACTATACATGGGTGGTCCCCACTCAAGATGTTTATCCTGCTACTTAGTTTGATTATAAAGAGAGAACCACTTTCCACTTAGGGAAATAATTAACGTTCTTGCTTTCTTTTTAGAGAAATCATTCAGGTCTAACAATTGAGAATGTTCTATCACACAGTATTTTCAGGTAGGTAATACAATTAAGAGCCTCATATACATAGGAACGAATGTTGGCCCCCACCATTAACCAAAGGTGAGAAATACCTTCCACTGACATAGGAATTACCAATCCAAATCTAGCAGCTCATGTGTCTGCTCCACCATATTGACATGAAGTACCCTGCTATAAATTTCAACTATCACTTCACTACTCCATTACAAATCTCTTGAAAATAACCTTATCTTCAATTGCATGATTGCCTATACTATTACATGAATTTTAGTTTTTTCACTATGAGAGTTCAATATAAAACCAATACTCTAGAGGTACTACCCTATAATTTTCACATAATTCCAAATTGGATCCACCAAAACTGGTACTAGATAAGTTTAGGTACTGAAGATTTATTATCACTACAAGAGTGTGCATCATCCTACTATATGTAACAAAATTTCCATATCTAGAATACAAGCTTATGAAAACATCAATCTATTTCTAAGGAAAATAGACTAGTTGCCCCTTATGATCAACCATGAATTATCCCACATTTTTTTGAATTGAATTCCCATATATGCACATAGTTGATAATTCCATGTTTACAAATTTATGGGTAGATCATTGTGACTTGAGGGTGTGCCTTGTTTTCCACACCTTAGAGAACCCTACTCACCACTGGGTGTGCATCTCAACTCATTACTAGACTACACATCACTGCATGGTACATGGAATTTTAACCAAATAATAAATAGATGAGAACCATTAATTATCATATCCACCATGATAGAATCCCATGTTAAACCTATTTATCGCTTAAGGATAAACTCAATTTACTAGAAGAATTGATAGAGAGACAATTTTAATCAGTTAAAACTCATTAACTGACAAGGCTCTATCCATGGTTCAGTGGAATTCCAACTATTGAACATCAAATGAAGTTATAATAAGTCAATAATGTACCACTATGTGTGTAGGTACATAAATAAAGAATAGAAACTGCACTCTAAATCTCACTTGCCGATTCCTGACCATAGCCATCCACCAAGAACATCCTTCCACAATTCTTATTTTCAACACTCCACACCCAACATTTACTAGAAAAAGGCAGTGTATATGGGTGTGGTTAAATTTATTGTCCATATCCGACTACCCAAAAACCTATATCTCTACTAACAAGCATATTATTGGTAATAAACTATACGGATTAAATATAGAGGTATTTGATCTTAATGACAACACCCATGGAATGTTCTTCCTATAATATCTCTCTAGATTATGTCTGGTTAAAAACATAAAAACTATCATATCCAAGGTGCATATTCATCCAAACTTTTCCATAGTTAGCTAAATCTCACTTGGGGACCTCAGAATGGGTGGTGTTTCATGAACATACAACCATAACCTGATAAATACTTATCTAGAGTCACCACCAGAACCACTAAGGTTGGAAAATTCCACCATGAATCATTTCAATGGAGTTTTTTTGGTTATATAAGGCTTGATTCATACATTTGAATGGTCATTACACCCTTTAGATATCTAAGGGGTTAAACCATATGGTCTCCCATTGTTGGACCATAGTCAACATGCTCAACTTATGGGTAAACTCGTCTAACATAATGCAAACCACTGTTCACTTTCGAAGAAAGGTCAAAACTATATACAAAGAGAATAGGGACTTACTCTCACTAAAAGAAAGATTTTTTTTTGAATCATGTCTTTGAAAGAATACCTCATTATCCCTCCAAATTATTAAAGGGGAACCCATACCTCACGGGATATACCACAGTAGAAGATGATGTCATATGAAAATCACATGTGGTGCACAATAAAAGAGAACTAACCCATGCATCATGAAATATAACTAGACAATGAGTTTGTCCCACAATATTCAGGCATAACACATAATAAATGGGTATCACACAATATAAATGAGGTCAAGGTATCAGTCCCCTAAACCCACGAGGCAGGGTTGGGGTGGGGTGGGGGAGTAATGAAGTCCACATAATCCTATGAAGGAACATACGGCCTGGTATCCACATAGTTACTAGTGGGATTACTGAGACCACACTCTAGTATCCACATAGTTCCTAAAGTTCCAAAGGATAAAATAACAACTAAGAAGATGGGGTGGGGGGTGAATCAATTATTTTACTATTTATATGTTTCTAAACTTTTTAAAACTTAACCTCTACTATCTGTAAAGATATATTTTCTTATCATTTTTTATAAATATTCATGCATGAAAAATTTGGAAAGAATGTAAAGAACATAATATTTATAAGGTTCTACCTATGTGTGAGAACCTATATCCTTGACATAGCCAATCCCATGGCTTTATGATAATTCACTATTCTGAATAAGTGGATATAACTTGTTCCATATCCCGTTAGACACCTTCTATCTCCTGATATTAAAGATCATACTAACTCCAATAAATTTACAAATTTTATTAAAAAAAAATTGATCCAAAACAAAAGAATAAGACTTTTTTCAATTTTATATACCAAATTTCAGTCTTGTTATGATTTTTCTTGAGTCTATTCTCTCAATATAATGAGATCAATATGATTCTTCCTTACTCAATCTACACATATCAAACTCTTCTCAAACACTTAGTTTGATTGACTCAATGCGATAGATTCAATAAGATGAAACCATTCTCAATATAGAAAACTTATTTTTTTTTCTCAAATTCTAAATATGAAATTATTTAACCCAATTGAATCAATCTTATTTACTTTGTATGATGTTTCTCATTATTATTATAAGGTTCGGTAAAAAAACATTCAGGTGTCTATTCATTTTCTTAGATTTCTTTCTAGAAATAAATTTCACTTGATTTCTTTGGAACTCCACATTTTCTAGATATTTAAAAGTTAAAAAAGTAATGAATTATTTGAGAAAATACTCATTGGATAATTAGAAAATAAAAGTGGGAAAATTGGAAACATTCCCCTCTTCCTAAAATTTCCAAACCTTAAAAAACACTCACATTTAATCTTATTCTTTGACTTGTTCAATCCTTCTTAGATATATCTGAGATTTATGAAAAATTTAATTAAATGTTGGAAATAATAAACTCTTTATATATTTATTAGCTCATTAATATCTATTTATTTCTCATCTCATCAAAATTTTTTCCTTCTTAGTTCATTAAAATTTATTTTCTTCTCAGCTCATTACAATAGATTTTCTTTTTGGATCATTACGATCTGTTTCCTTCTTAGTTCATTATGATCTATTTATTTCTTAGCACATTATGATCTATTTCCTTCTCATCTCAATAAAATCTATTTCCTTCTCATCTCATTACGATCTGTTTTTTCTCATCCCATTACGATCTATTTCCTCCTAAACTCATTACAATTTTTTTCTTTCTCAGCTCATTAAGATCTATTTTCTTCTCAGCTCATTGAAACATTCATTTATTTCTCAACTCATTATGATATTCATTTCTTTCTCAAATAATTAATATGCGCATTTATTTCTCATTTAATTATGACCTCTGTTTCTTTCTCTTCTTATTTTGATCTTCCTGACTTTCCTTCTTAGAGTCGGTCTGATGGAATCCTCATTATGATTGAATTCCCATTATGATGGAAATATCATAATGACGATTTTTATATAATGATGGAAGGTATTAATTGATGACTCCACTTATCAATAGTTAACTTCTTCAAAATTCATTATGTTTACACCTTATAACTTTTGGATCCGATCATTTGTGTATGGGATTCTTGAATCTGATAAATTCTTTGTATTGATCACTGGAACCTATCCAATCAATATGATTCCTCCATTTCTTCAAAATATTTTATCATGAGTATGTATCATTATTTATAATAACTTCATGATCATAAAATAATCATCTAACTTGTTTAGAAAATTTGAGATCTTTCTTACTCCTGACATCAATTTCTTAAACAAACTTGTTCATTATCATTACAATTTCCATTCTTAGATACTTTAAAACCTGAGTCTAGAAACCTATGTCTTGAAAACAAAAAAAAATTTTCTCCCCTTTTATGTTTGGTTTTTAAAAATTAGTAACTGTGAACTTTCTTACAGAACTCATTACGATGGAATGAGTTCGATTCCTGAATAAAAAAATATTCTTAAACAAAAGGTTAGTTTTCAAAAAATAAAAAAAATTTATAAAACATTTTATCACAAAGTTTATTCAATCTCTCCCTTTGGATTTTTTAAAAACCATTGTTAAAAACTTTTTCAAATATTAGAAATTTTTCAATACTCATCTTTTGTAAAGAACTAAAGTTTATTTTCTTTTATAAAAACACAGACCTTCTCAAAATAGAGTGTGATGACACCACACTACTGGATAATGTAATGTTTTTGAACAAATTCTATCTCTCAATGAAATGAAAATTTTATGGACCAGTAAAGATAAAATTTCCTCACTTTTATATTCTTCTCTATAACTTTTCTTTTTTTCTCTCCCACATTTTATGATAACCATAGCTTCATATTCATAAAAGATAGAAAAGTAATTTTTTTACAAAGTATAAACTTGTCACTTTCTATCCCCCATTTTCAACATAATACAAAACATGGTAGGGGTTTTTTATTATGAGGTTTTTGAAGTCATGGGAGGAGGATAAACATGAAGATTCATTATCAATTCCACAAATCTCTCTTTTGGAATGGATTTTTTCAAAATGTTAGAAATTTGATACTTTGTTGAGATGTATTCTCAAATAATATCTCCAATAACTACATACTCTTTTATAAAGTGAAAATTTATATCAATGTTTTTTTATCCTAAATTTTGGATTGGTTATTTAGAAATATAAATCACACTCAGATTATTAAAAATTATCTTAAATGGTTTAGAAACTTTTACATTCAAATATACCAACTGAACATTCTCCCACAATATTTGAGTACAAGCCTGAGTAGCTACAACATATTAAGATTCATCTATACTCAATGTTTTTGAAATTTGTTTCTTATTATTACAACTCACACAACATTCAACCTGAAAAAAAATTCCCCCTGAGGTAGATTTTCTATCATTACAATCTCTTGCCCAATCATCATCATTAAACCCATGGAACATCATCTCTCTATTTCTTTTATATAACAACCCATGTAATGTTGTTCCTTTGACATATCTAAGAATTATTTTTTCTAACAACATATGTGATTATTTTGGATTACTCTGATACCTGGCACATAAAGTCACAACATAAAAAATATATTGTTTTGAGGTTTTAAGGTAATGTAGGCTTTCTATCATCTTTCAAAATTCTTTTTTATTCACACATTCTTCATAATCAACCTTACTCAACTTTGTGCTCACAGATATAGGAGTAGAAAAATCTTTGAATTCTTTTAACTCAAACATATTTAACAATTCCTTGGTATAATTCTCTGGGGATAATAAAATGTTATTTTCTTTTTGTTGAATTTTAAATCCAATGATGAATGTTAATTCCCCCAACATTTACATTTCAAAATTCTCCTTCATTTTCTAATAAATTTATTTACACAAATTTTATTTATTCCTAAAATAAATTATATTATCTACACAAACAATTATAATAAGAGCTCCAATGTTAACACTTTTTACATACACATTGCTTTCAAATTTTCCTTTAGAAAAAAATAAACTTTATCAAAAAAAAATTCATGTTTTGAATACCAAGAACATAGAGCTTATTTCAGCACATAAAAATCCTTCTTTTTCTTACCTACATTGTTTTCATCCTCATCATGTAGAAACCCATAAGGTTTTCCCTATAAACTTCTTACTAAATCTCACCATTTATGAAAGATGAATTTACATCATTCGGATAAATTTTTTAATTTTGATGTGGGAAAATTGATAGAAACATTATAATAGTTTCTAATATTGAAACTAGGGAAAAAGTTTCTTCAAAATCCTCTCTTTGTTACTATACATAGACTTTACAAACAAGTATTTCTTGGTTTCTTGAAACTTATTCATTCTCATTCAGTTCATTTATGTAAAACCACTTTGTTCCGATAATATTTTTATTTTCTGGTTATGGAACAAGTTACCATGTTTTATATTTCTCAATCTGATCCAACTCTTTATTCATATCACATACCCATTATTTATGTTAAATAGCCTCTAAAAATGATTATGGTTCAAATTTTTAGATAAGTGAAGTTTGATTTTCTAATCTCAACTTTCTTATGGAATGAATCGAATCCTTATGATTCCCAATAATGTTTTCATATTCAAAATAATTTTTAAGGTAGGATTCTTTTATGTTTCAATCCAAGATGAACTTTCCTCATCACATGATTATTATGAAACTTGATAAGGATGTTTGGAATTACTTTCACTATTTTTGGAAATCACTAGTTTTCCTTCCTCAACATTCTAAACAACTATTGTCACGGAATTTGGATTTTCAATAACTTTCACATCATATGATTCCACTAACATTTGAATGAATTTTTTTCAGTAATTTTGACTTATTCTATTTGGTGAGTTACCTATAAAAGTTCCTTCCTCAACTTTATCATCACACTTTCCCAGATCCAAATTTTTGATTTTAAGACAACATGAAATTCCAAAAACTATAAAGTAATTTAATTAGGGATTTTTTAAACCACATTTAATAAGGATTCTTGTTGATTTTTAGTCCTAGTATTCTTTTTTTTGAACATGTAAAATAGTAATAACATCTTCTCTCCAATATAACTTTCAAAGTTTTTATTCTACCAACATGATTCTTCCTATTTGAACTAAATTTATATTCTTTCTTTCTACTAATCCATTTTTTTGTGGAGTATATGGACCAATATACGAATGTTTGATACCATGTTTTCTTAGAAAAGATTCAAAATAAATTCTGGTGAATTTTGTACCATTATTAGTTCTCAAATTCTTTCTATAAACCACTATTTCATTCTAAAATTATTTTTTGAAAAACCAAAACATTTTACAATCCTCTGAATTATGTTTCATAAACCTAATGTTTGTCATATGAGTGAAATAATCAATAAAGGTGATAAATTATAAATCTCCTTTTGTTGATTGATGTCTCATTGGACCACATAAATCAGAATGAATAAGTTAAAGAGGTCTGGTATACTGAATCTCTACTCTCTTATGACTTTTATTAGTCATATTCCCTTTATGACAAGTAATAAAAACATCACATTATCTAATTTTCAATTCTATAAAGTTTCGGGCAACATAAAATTTGAAAATTTGTTCATGGTTTTATTTAAATGATGGTCAAGTCTTCGATGCCACAATTTTATTTCATATTTATCAGTTAAGTAACATTAGGTGTTAAATTATCATATTTGGAAGAGATTCCCACCAGTTATTTCTCATTTTTAAATAAATTTTCTATATTTCACACTTTTTATAACACAATAATACTTTCTAAATATTACTTATTTTCCATCACCAAAAAGTTGACTTATGATAAATAAACTATGTTTTATCCCATCAAAAAATAAAACTTACTTAGATTTCAACTATTCTACTTCAATATATGCCGTTCTGATTCCTCTAATTTTTAAGGAACAATCATTACCAAAAGTAACTGCTCCTCCATCATGAATTTCAACAAGTTTCAATATTTTTTATCACCTATAATATGTGAAGACTAACCAATGTCAAGTATCCATGGTTTGATACTTTTACTTGAATTCAAAGCTGTCTCCACAACAAGAGCTCTTTCATCGACTTCTTTCTTTCCATCTTCCTTTTCATTACTGTTGTAAGAAACTTGTTCAAGGAGTTTTATAAATTTTTCATCAGGATGAACAGGATTATCACATCTTCCACAAATATATTCTATACATTCAAATTTATTTCTTATTGGAATGTTTCTAACATCTAGGGAATTCCCCTTTTCAACTTTCTATAAGTTGGGAAGGTTACTCATTCCACTTCCACTATTTAGTCCAATTTTATCAAAATCTTCTTCCAGGTAATGGTAATCTGGGCCAAAAATTATAATCAATATTCCCATTTATTCAAAAACACTAGTAATAGCCATCAAATATCTATTTTATATTTAAGAAATGTATTTCTTTATAGAAACTTTCTTGATGTTGACAACTTATTTTAGCAATAACAGACTCTAGATGAGGACCATTATTCCTTCTATGTGAGTTTTCGAATTTTATAGATGAAATAGGTTTCTCACACCCTTTTTTAACCCAAGATTTCCCAATACTATTTTCCATAACATAAAATTCTAGAAAAATAATATGAAACATTATTTTTGTTATGTGGGGATTTTACTTGATTCTTGATTTTACATTTCTTTGCATCTTTAGAAGTATCATCTTCTACTTCTAAGTATTTTTTGATTTTTTCAATCATCCTTATCATGATATTTCTTGACTCCAGAATTTTTTATTGAATCTTGTTAACTTATTTTTCTTTAACTATCATCTTTTTGATGATATCTTAAATCATATTTCCCTGTTAAAAAATTCAATATTTTTAACTTAAGATCTCTTAAATGTATACATCCTACTTCTTGATGACATAATTTCTTCCTTTAGTAACTTTTTCAGATTATTTATTTATCATTCTGATTTATTTATTAAGAGATTTATTTTTCTCAAGACATGAAAGAAGTTATGTTCTAAGATAATACTCTCTATAATATTCTTCACCTCCTTCATCTTCATTATTCTAGGAGTCTTTAACTTTTTCAACTTTTTCAATGTAGGTTATGAATTTTCTAAACATTAATCTTTTGAAGAATAATTTTTAATTGATTATAATCCATATTTCTTACTCAACATACTTATCTTATTCCCATTAAACATTTTTTGGATTTTTTGGATGAATTTTATTCTTTAGAACTTTTGTTCAACTTTTTCCATCAACTTTTTTCATCAGAATCATCTCAATATTATCCAAATTTCTTTTGGGGGTAATTCCAAGAAAAGTGTCCAATTTGACTATACTTAAACATTCGAGAAGAAGATTACCTCCATACTTTCTTATTACTATGTGATAGTTCTTGGATATAATATACAATATTTTATCATTCAACTCATCATACTCTTTACGTTAAGAGTTAGAAGGATCCACATCTTCAATATCTTGAATTTTCAACTTTCTCATAGCTTCAAAATCCATTTCATATTTCATCTTATTGGACTGAAGATTATCATTTTTATTTCATAAAAGGACATACAAAAGTAATTTCATATTATCTTTAAACATCTATGATTTTCTAATTTCATAATAAATCATAGAGTCATGCAATTCATCAAGAGTTAAATTAAATTTATATTCTAAAGAGTGAATTTGAAATTCAAACCTGTCCAAGAAGTTTTGCATAAGATTATTTACAATTGTAGAATTGTCAAGGACATATCTAAATCCTATGATATTGCATAAAATTTTGTTTACTCTGGTAAATTATTCATCAATAGTTTCTTCATATTTCATTTTTATTTATTCATACTTACTACACCATATTTTTATTTTTTCTTCCTTCACTTTATAATTCCCTTCAAAGAAACTTTTCTAGCTTGTCCCACATAATTTTGGAAGTATTGTGACCAATTAAATTCTGATAAACATTCTCTGATAAGGATATAAGGATTGGATTTCATGAATTTACGTCAACTTATATATTTATCTAATCAAGAAATATCATAGGAGAATCTTTATCAATAGTTGGAAAATCAATAGTAGCAACATCAACAACTTCCCGGATAAGAGACAAGAGATAAAGAATCATCCTATTTTTCCATCGGTAATCATTTTTTCCATCAAATGCAGAAATTACTCTACTATTGACATAATTGATATTATCTATTATATGGATTCAACAAGGTAACCTTGGATCTGATACCAATTGATGTTTCAAAAGATCTAATTAAAACCGAGAAGGGGTGGTTGAATCCGTTGTTTTACTTTTTATAAGTTTCAATTTTTTTTAAAACCTAACCACTACTAATTATTAAGATATATTTCCATGTCATATTTTTATAAATACTGATGCATGAAAATGTAGGAAATAAAGTAAATCACCCAATATTTACAAGGTTTTAACTTAGTGTGATAACATATAACCTTTCCATAGACACTCCCATGGGTCTATGGAAATTCACTATTATGAAGAATTGAATAAAACTTATGCCAACTCACATTAGACACATCTAATATACTGATAGGAAAGATTATAATGAATCCTGTCAGTTTACAATGTTTCTTAAAAAATAATTAAGCTTAAAACTAGTAATAAAACTTTTTTCAATTTTCTCAACAAAAGCTCTATCTGGATCTGATTCTCTCAATTTGATGAGGTCAATATGATTCTTCGTTTTTCAATTTGAACTACTCAAACTCTACTCAAACACTTAGTCTGATCTTCTTCATTCTTATTGAATCAATATGGTTAAGTCAATATGAATAACTCATTATCAATCTTTAAAACTCAAAATTATCTAAAATTCTCAATACAATATTCTTTAGCTCAATTGACTCAAAACAATTTTTCTTAATACAATTATCCTATCCTATAAACATAATATTTAGGTGTCTGATCTTATTCTGAGATCTCATTCCAAAAATAAATTTCACTTATTTTATTCAGAACTATCCCTTCCCTAATTATGAAAAATCTATAAAATTAATGATTAATATAAGAAACTATTTATAGATAAATTAGAAAAACAAAGGTGGGAAAATTAAAAACTTTCCCCACTTCCTAAAATTCCAAAACACTGAAAAACAATCGAATTTTATATTTTTATTTGACTTCTTAAATATTTCTCTAATATCTATGTGATTTATGAATAATTAAATATCATCTTTTACATCTTTAACTCTTCATATCTTTCTCAACTCATTGTGGGATGTTTCCTTCTTAGCTCATTACGATCCATTTCATTCTCAACTCATTATGATCTATTTCCTTCTCATCTCATTACATTATATTTCCTTCTCATATTATTGTGATATGTTTCCTTCTCATCTCATTATGGCCTATTTTCTTCTTTTCACATTATGATTTGTTTTTTTCTCAGCCTATTACGATATGTTTTCTTCTCATCTCATTATGAAATGTTTTCTTATCATCTCATTATGATCTGTTTTTTTAGATCATTATGATATGTTTCCTTCTTATATCTTCACAACGTAACTTTATTTATCATCTCATTATGTTCTACAATTATGTCTCATCTCATTACAATATGCCTTTCTTTCTCAGCTCATTACAATTTTCCTTTCATTCTCAGCCTATTTGGATCTTCCTGACTTTCATTCTCAGAGTTAGTCTGATGAAATCCTCATTATAATGGAATTATCATTTTTATGGAAATATCATTATGATAATTTACTATAATGATGGAAATTATTTAAGGATGAATCCACTTGTAAACATTTAACTTCTTCAAACTTCATTAGCTTTACACCTTCTGACTTTTGGATCTGATCTTCTATGTATGGAATTATTGAATCCAATTAATACTTTATCTTGATAACTAAAAACAATTAAATAATTATGATTTATACATTTCATAAAAATATATTCTCATGCATATGTTTCATGATTTATAATAACTTCATGATAAAAAATTCATGGAATGAATTATTTAGAATGTTTGAGAACTTTCTAACTTTTGACTTCACTTTATTCAAAAAACCTATTCAGCATCTACTACTGGAAATATAACCTATCCCAATGGATTCAAACTATTGGAATAGGACTTGAAACCATTGGGATAGACTATCCCAGTAATTTAATAAAACTTCATCATGTGGTCTATTCAGGTTTCCCTGTACTAATGGTTCAGTGCGAACCATTGGGATAGGCTGGTTTTGAATTAAATTTCCCAACAGTTCTTTATGAATTGTTGGGTTATAGATATGAAAATGGTTTAAAACTGTTGGAATATATCCATACCAAAGGTTCAAACTATTGGTATATATTGTTTCCAATAGTTATAAAATATTGGGAAATTTTTATTCCAGTAGTTCAAAATGAACCATTTCTATAGGTGATCGAATTATGGTATCCCAAAGGATTATATTGAACCGTTGGAATAGAATTCAGAAATGTTTTCTAATATTTTAAATAACCATTTGAATATCCTTCAGTCCCAATTAGAGATAGTAGATCATTCTACCCCTCTGTTAGAACTCTACTGGAACCTGTAAAATTAAAACTCCATAGTGAAATCAATCCACTACCCACTCCACTGAAATCTAACATCCTTAATGAAAAGACAACATGAATGTATTCGAGCTCCCAAAATAAAATAAAATTCAAGGGCCTAGTGGAATAAAAAACACACAAAATCCACAAAAATATTTTCCAACATTTTAGAGAAATGTATACCAGCATCCCACTTGCAATAAAAAACACACAACAATCCAACATCCCACAGACAAGACTCCACTTCCCACTCCAATGAATTTTGATGTTTGTTCCTTTGATTATTTTAGCAAAAAATCCTAGTGGAACTATAAGGAAAAAACATCACATATAATTATATTAATAATTATACAAATTGATGGTGGAATTCTACAGAACCATTACACGATTCTTTTTTTACTGTTACTAAAATGATAATGTAAAACCTCTTTATATTTTTTCCTACCCCTAGGATATAGATGGTAGAAAGGGATAAAAGGGGAAATTGATGTTATGGGATATCCAAAATATTCTAGGGTGTCTATATAGTATAGAGAGAGTATTTTCCTATTACTGATTATTATATCTATTATGCACAGATCTATTATATATGTGTGACTCTAAGCCATGTTTTTGGCATTGTAGAGACATGTTATAGTGACCAATATATATTTAGTTCCATGAGGTTGGGGAAAAAACTTCATTACTGATTATTGAACCTGGTCCCCTTATTGTATAGATTCATACTCATGATCATTATCTCTATGAGAGTATACTAAATACTAAATACTATCCAGTATCTGATGCACAATGATATGAGAGGTGAGATTCCAATGTTTAATTTGTTCAATGATTTCCATGTGCATCATGCACTTATATATACATGATATGGTAGACCTCAGGCTACAAAGAAGTTGGTTGAGGATATACAGATTATCTCCAATCATCTAGAGACATCCCATGATAGGTAGTTGAATATTTTATTGTATATACTTTGGGGACCAGTTGGTAGTTAATGGGTTGTACTTATTCCTAAATTTTATAATGTGGTATAAAATAGAAGGACTTATAGATTCATGTATTTTATCATTTGTTTCATGTTCTTTCATGATATGATAGATCTTGTAAATTTATACATCTAGCAAAGGGTAGCATATCAATTATGGAAAATTCTACATTTTCTACACTATTGTTTCATTTTTCTTCTTTACTAGTGAGTGATGAGACCACTATGGTGTACTATTTCAATGATGGGATGTGAAATAATATTTTTTCTTGTAAATAAATTTTTTGTTATGTTTTTTAGATACTAAAAAGTTGACCCTAATTAAAGAGAGAAACTCAGCTTAGGACATACCTTCTTTGAATTCAAGTTCTTATAATAGGTCAAAGATTCAATCCATAGATAATGCATGATATTTATTTGGGGTAATGTATTATAGAATTAATCCAAGTTTGGTAGTAGGAAAAATGTGTTTATCTCATCTTGAATGTTTTAAAGAAAATATACCATGACCATGTCAAATGCTAAAATAGGGGAAACCCTAGGTTACATGCCTTTTTCTTTTCAAAGTGAGGTGATGAATACTTTGGTGGATTCTAACTCTCTGGTAATGACTTTCAAAATATTGTCAATGTATCATAAGGTTATATAGAAAATGATAGGTATCCTATAAGGATCAAAACCAGGATGAAATGTAGTGGGAGAAAAAGACCGTACATGCTTTGGTTTCACCGAGTGATGATTTCAATGGGAATTTTCTAGTTTGATTTATGTCAAACCTTCTAGAAGATAAAAAATTATGGATGGAGGTCATTTCTAATTATATTCCTATAGTTCAATGTATTGTAAATCTCTAGGATTTTGGAATATTGGTGGTTGAATTTTTAAAGTGAAGGTTTTGAAATGTGTGGGGTTATAGACACATAATCTTATGTGTTCTATGATTATGTTTTTCATGTGTTTGTTTCTTGTATGAATTTCTTATTCACTTGTCATGGAAGGAAGGATATGGGATGATTGAAACCAAGATGATGGAAAATACATGTTGTGTTTGGTGTGCCTAGACTTCCCAACTATGGATACAGATTTGTGGGTGATGTGTTGATTGGAAATTTTGTCTTCCACTGATTGATGTCCTATATTTACACATCAAGTTGTATTTGAGCTTAATTGTGAATCCATCTAGTGATTAGTTTACCAACACTTGAAATTAGGGTGTGGTTGAAACACTATGGGGTTACTCTATATAGGTAGTTTACTAAGTTTCTAGAAGGATGTTCACTAAGAACATAACACCAGTACTAGGGTGTTCTTGTTATATCGAAAGTTCTCTACTATAGTTCTATTTGTCAAAGTGGTTTTCAAAACAAGGATGTATGATTTCTGAATAGTTCTACATGATAGCTGGTGATCCCTTATAATTTTCTAGATTCAGTGGAATTAAATATTTTTTGAGGATAATGTCGCAATGAGTTAGGCCAAGGTTGGTGTCTCAATTTTAGAGACTATAGACTCTACAGGATTGTGGTTTTCTACTCATGGACTGTTTTGAAGTTCCAATTAATGTCTATTATACTGTAAGTGAGGTGTTAATAGATCTGAATGCTGTGATAATAGGAAAAGGAATTTTTTCAAAAGATATAATGAGGTAAATTAGTACATGACTAAGAATAAGGATTTGATGGTAATGTTGATGGAAATAACTTTATCTAGTTCAGGTTGTGGAAATTAAAGTTGAGGAAATTTGGTTGGTACCCCTATTTATTATCTATATTTCTTCCATCTATTCTTGGAGGTTGTAACAACAATAATGATTTTTAAAAACATAAGAAATGTGTCATAAATCACATAATAAATATCATGGAAACATGTAAACATGTATTATTCTCCTCATCCCCTTCTATCAACATTATGTTTGGTTTGTTATCATTATTTTAAAAATAGGTACTCCTCACCCATGGAAAAAAATCCGGATACCACAAAAAAATAAAAGAAGAAACTAGTTTTATCAAATCCCCTTACTCATCTAAATATTCATAATCCACTATAAAAGACATGACATTTATGGGATTATAGAAATACCACACCCGCAAAAGGGAATCCTTGATCAACCTATGCCACAAAAATTCGACCACAAAATCAAATCCTTTTCATCTACTAATTTGAATGAGGATCACAACTGTGAATTTCAAAGGGGATAATGAGAAGAAACCAGGAGGGAAAGAGGGGGTACTAAAATTGGATCACTAATAATTAATATCCTAAAGTTGAAGATCAAATATAATGAAGATGAAATAGAAGGCCTTATAAATATACCTAGTGTAGAGATAAAGAGAAATACTATAATGGAATTTTTGAAAATAACTTATTTTATACCAAGTTAATAAAAATTGAATACCATAGTTAATTTTTTTAATACTCGACAATGACTTTGGGAATTTATGGTTGATTAAATTTAGATATTTTTATTCCATTGAGTATGATATAATGGATTACATGGGAGTTTCTAAAAATTATAAGTAGGGAAATCCACTTTCTAAAAATTATTATATGTTTATACATGTCTCAGCCAAAATTAAACAATTTCATAGCTAAATCACATGGTACTGGTAGGTATTATCATATTTGGTAGGAAAATAAACCAATGTAGAATCAAGTTGAATAAGATTAAGAGGGAATACCCAATTGTAGTGATAAAACTAGTAGTAAAGGTTCCATTATAGAAACACAAAATAAGGAAGCTCTTACCCATAGATGCAAGGGAAACAATGCACAAACCAAATGAGTTCAGTTGCAACAACAACAAAAAAATCATAAACCCATTTAAATGGGGTTGGAAACATGGATAAAACATAGAAAAATAGTGAAATATTCTACAAAAGGAAATTGGGGAAATAGAATATGGATTGAATGGATGACCTATTTGAACCTATCGATTTGTAGTGGATGGGAAGAAGAGAAGATAATGTGGGAAGAGAGGAGATATATATCACATAGGCACAATTTGAACTTAAAAATTTTCATTATATGTGAAGAAGAAAAGTGGAGGTTGGAATAGAGGATCCCCCACCCCCTCATTGCAACATCCCACTATACATCCACCAGTAATAAAAAAACTCCACTGCCACCTGAAATAAAAAACTATCACCTACAATCACAAACATAAACTGCAATAAAAAACACACAAATTTCCAACATCCACACATAACAGTCCACTTCCCACACATCTCATCTGCAATCAAACACACAAAACACTCAATTTCCTACAAAAAACCCACATAAAATAAAATACACACAAAAATAATCATATCACGAGTAATTAAAAACACACAACAATGAATCATCACACCTATAATAAAAACACACAACATTCCACCATCCCACCTGAAATAAAAAACAAACAACACTGCAATAAAAAATAGACAACCTATAACTCCAAAGAAGAAAACAATAACAACCTGCTGACTCCTATGGGAATACTCAACATAACAGAACAAAATAAACATTAAAATAATAATAAAAAACACATAAAATATCACACATATCAATTGACACCAAATCATCAAACAAAAAATGTCATAAATTAGTAAAAAAATGAAACAGATTAATATGTCCCTCATCACCATGACTTTCATCACCATTTTCCTTAGCATCGTCCTCAACCACATCCTTATCCTCATCCCGTCCCTCATCCTAGACATCATCCTATCCGTCTTCCTCTCCGTCTTACTCCCCCTCTTACTCGTGGTTATCCATTCCATCTCCATCACCAGGAATGTCATCGTCCTGAACACCACTAGGACTACGACCCGGTGTACTATAAAACATCTTCATCCTTGACATATATTCATCGAAATCTGCAATAGTCTCAGGTGGAAGTGAGGAACATAATACTTATATTAGATTAAAAAATTCAGGGTTCTTTATTTTATCCTATTCTTCCACTTATATGGCCCCTTTTAAGCCTTTTTTTCCATTTCCTATACCTGTGCTATCCGTTTTGAATCAGTGTTACTAAAACCTTCACCCGAACTGGTCCAATACCTCATCAGGACAATACTCTTCCCTGGTCGGAAGCGTACTCTTCCAGGGTGCTCATCACCAAAAAAATGATGTAAGTTATTGTTTGGACCAAAGTTGTTAGGTTCCTAAGCATCAAGAGCCTCCAAATAATACTGTTACAAAGATAAATAGAAAAATAAGATAAAATAGATATTAAAATTGAAATCAACAATGTAAAACATACAATTATCTGCAGTGTTAGATCTTTTACAACACTTCCACATTTTTTCCTTCTGTTCAAGAAAAAAAATTTCTTGAGGCACACGTCATTCAATATTTTAAAACTACTGTATGCAATGGCATTATTATGATATTTTTAATCATAGAAAACAAATAAAGAAAATATTTTTAATATTTAATAATAATAACAATAATAAGAAATTATTTGACAATGAAAAATGATAATTAGATCTAAGTATTGTACCTTCTTCCTCTCATGGTTTGACATTGTAGTCCATACCAAAGTGTGGACGTGTGCTATAACATCCTTATTTTTTATTTTTTCACCATTATTCCTAAAAAAACAGATAATAAAAAATTATTAATGAAAATCATGGAGATTTTCATTTAAAAAACTCAAATTTGATTAACACCATGAACTCTCCCGTCGTCTAATGAGTAATCATTTCCTGATAAGATTCTACCAGGAAGTCATCCATAACTGGTGTAACCTCTAAAATAGTTCCAACTCTAGAACTACAACCTCTATACAATTCATTCTTATAGGCTCTCTATAGCTCACCTAATTCCTTAAACCGTGTTGATCTCGTAACCTCTCCATTGGAAAAATTAAATTGAAGTTGACACAAAAATATTAATTCAAATAAATAAAATAATTATATAGAATTAAAACACCTACACTTTTGTCATGTTTTACCAACTATTTGATTATCTTCATTATACTCCACCATCAGCTACATGTGGTGGTTCCACACCATACGAATACATGTATGCCCATTCCTCTTTTCAAAATATCCAGCTATTAAATAAAGAATGAAATATTATATCAATAAATCTTATAATGAAAATAAATTATAATAAAACATTTACCTATTTTTTATAAATATAGCTGAGGAAATATTATTAGTAGGTTTCGATGGATCCCTAAGAATAGAAGGAACATCATCCTCTATAGATGTAGTGGGTACAAGTTTTTAATCTGCAAGGTCAGATGGTGTCAGAGTAGCAATCAAAGAAGAAGGAATATAATAGGCTGGGGAGAATAAAGTAGAAGGAAAAGAAGACGACACATATGGTTGTGATAAAGAATAACAAGGTAGTGAAGTAGGAAATCATCAAAGGGTGAAGGAAATAGAGATTAGGAGGTTTAGATAAAAATGGAGGCACAAACATAGGTGGCCTAAATATCATAGATATCTATAACGAAACTGAGAGATGAGAAAGTGTGGTGGATGGTACATCAGGAGGATGGACGAGGTGTGATCGGCCACACTGATTCCTAGCTGTAGTAGTAGCCCCCCTCAAATCTCCATCATGAGCAATGGGATCACTAGGCTGACCGGTGAACAACTGGTGCCTCGGTGGTGGTTCCTGATTAAAATTTGAAACAAAATCAAACAAACACCATTCCATGTTATTGATATATATTTTTGAAATAAAATACTTTGAAAGATCACTAAATGAGGGACACCCATCTCACTCATTGTGAAATTTTAGTCTGCCTTATTTTTACATCATCAATCTTGAGTGTTTTTCATTTCCCTCATTTGAAAAAAATATGGAATTAATTATAAATCCATAAATAATGTGCAACTGAAACAAGAATGAAGATGCAATATGACTTAACTAAATAATAAAACTTTTCAAACCAAATAAAGGATACTTAGTGATCTTTAAAAAACACATTGAATTAATCTCAATGATATATCAAAAAATGAGGATTAATGTTAAAATGAATTGGATGGAATATATAAATACAGATTCACTAAGATTATATACCAAAAGTATCATGTATAGATGATAAAAGTTCTAAGAAGTGGATCATTAGATCCCCTAGATATAGATTTTGGGTCACTAAGTGGATTGTGAATCAATGAAATTTAAAGCATAATAACATATTGAATAATTTTATTCTCTTCAGTTAGTATAAAATGATATTTCTAAATTAACTCACATATGGAGGATTCCTAAATCTATACATCATCCTAGAGTGTTTTTACAGGGTTTAATACTTGATTCGATTTATTAGTACTTAGTGTTTTGTGTTTATTATCAAACTTCAACAAAATTATACATTTTTATCATTGAAAAATCATGAAAGGAAAAGAGATATACTTGGACACATTAACACTACTTCATCTATTTGGGGAAATTCAATCAATTTATTTGGGTTTCATTATTCTTATTCCACACTGGATAATCATATACAGCTCGAGTTGTATCAATTTTTCTAAAAATATACAACTCCAAAATACTTTAAAATTCATCTTGAACAATAAAAATTTCATAAAAAATACATTTTATAAGGAACTAATTGCATCAAAAAATTTCATCACTTTTCAAAAAAATTCAAGACAACATTCTATATGAAACTATTTGAGGGATTATACCCAGCTCACAGCTAGTCTCTCAGGCTGAAGAAATGGGCAATGGATGTGTCCAAATTAACCCAACACAGTCTTCTATTTATGGACCAACTATCCATGTAATGGTTCATATACTCAGATTATTGCGATCCTTTAAATAGCATTCAAGGATGTTTGGAGATATGGATGCCTCTACAATATAGACATTTGTGCATATAGATACTCAAGACTAAAGTAGTGCACCTTCTACCTAGACCCCTTAGGGGGATGTTTCTTATTGTTCGATGTGGATTATGGGTTGAAGGTCAATTTGGTTCTTTATGTGATACTTCAACCCTCTATTGAATTTAAATCAAATATTTCTAAATGTGATAGGTGAGGCTTTTAAAATGGGAGGGTTGGTGAGAGTGTGTGTGAAAATACCCTAATATTTAGTGGTGACTAAATACCTACTACTCATTTTGATTACTTATTATTAGAAATTGAGTGGTGGCTTTTTATGAAAAACTAAGGAGTCCATTCCCCCCGCTATTGAATTTAAATCCTAGATCACTGAATAAGAGACCCTATAGTACTAATCTTCCATGATTTATAATTCAATTGTCTCTGTATTGGGTTATAGAAGAATATAAAAAATCCAAGTAAAGTTCATTATGATGTATGTACGTAGGCTAAGAAATGTGTAAAATAAGTATGGAATGTGATATATATAGTCCAAAAAACATACTAAAAAACAAAATAGGAGGTTGTGATAGAATTTGAGGCTAGATGTAGTATGTAATGTTAGGTAAATAAGACCAAAAAATGATCCTATGTATTTGTAATACAATATAAAACCAATAGCTTACAACCCATTATACAAAATAACATTAAATTAAAGTAGTGAAATTTTTACAAAAAACACTTGCATGTAAGATTTGGGTTTAAGTTGATTTTTTTAATGTAATTGTTTTCATTTTTTTTGATTTTCATATCAATTAGTTTAATATGTACAATTCAATTCTTCTTGTTTTTTGTTACAATTTAACTATCTCGATTTTTTTTGGATTGGTAGGCTTGAGTACAGTTCAATTCAATATTATAAAATGAAACTCAGAGAAAATTTCACCTAGAAAATATTGAAAATTCCTATGAAGGCCTAGTTGGATAAAAGATATTTGTAATCAACATTAAATAAATTTATATAGAACAAACCTCAACAACTCAAGTCAAGTTAAACCAAAAGAACTGAGAACATAGATAAATGATTCTATATATTTCCCACCACATCTTTAGGAATTATTGGAGTCATCATAAATAATAAACTGATCTGGGCCAATGGGAGCAGGGATGGTTTTAATTGCATCATCACCATCCTCAAAAACATGTCTTGGTAATACTTCAATAATGACACCAAATTCAGGTTTAATATGATCTTTAACATAAAAAAATTGTTTCTCCATTAATGCCAATACATATGATCCATTAGTAGAAAGAGTGTGAGTCATGTCAATAACATGAAATCCATAATCATTAATAAATTTCCCATGCCTCTTCATTGAATCAAACCACTTGAATTTCATTAGAGTGACTCGACCATGAGAGTAATAATCCAATATTATTATTTTATCAAGGATTCCATAATAAGATACATTTTTAAATTGAGTTCTACTGTCTGATGCACTGGCATAACAATCTTTTGTGGTAGTTAATATAACACCATCAAGTTGCATTCTCATGTTCTTCACTAATTGTGTGATAATAAATCTATACCAATTGATCGTAATTGATTTGCGTTCACAAACCACAGAATTAGTACAAAAATACTAATCTCTCATTTCTTCAGAGGTAGCACTAGTAGTAAAATTCAATTCCAAAAATATAAATAAATAATAAACTTAATTAAATATTTATTTTATTAATTTATTATTTTAATATTTCTTTCTTCGATTTCAACCAAGCAGAAAACTCTTAGATATGAAAAGTCTCTCTCTTTCTCAAAGGTAAAGAACGATACTTTCTATTTATGATTTTTTTATGCTCCCTACCAAAAAATTATAAATATTTTAACATATATATAAAATTACATGAGATGAATGAATATATTCATATTCAATTGAATTACTTGATATAGTCATCGAAAAAATCATAGTTAAACAAAATTGTGTGATGTGACACCTACTGCACCTCAAGGATTAATTTTGTCAATGTATATGATTTGAAAATTCCCCCTATCTGGGGAAGTGATGGAAAACAGAGTTCAATTTCATCATATTTTTCTTCTTCATTTTTCATTGGTCTATTCCTTCTTGTATTCAAATCACACAAATTCATTGAACAAAAATCCATACATTCTTAATCCAAGTAACTTTTGACTATAAACCCTTTTGGTTGATTTATTTTTTAGACATAAGACATCAATGTGAACTTGTTTATTTCAATTTGATACATCAAATGAAAAGAAAATGGACCTCCAAAAATTATTTTGGTTGGAATATGTATAGTTATATGCATAATTCATGGGAAAAATGATGGAAGAAATATTTTCTCTCACTCGAAAAAAATTAATGGTGTCTCTGCCATTATTTTTTACAAAAAAGACTTTGAGAAATTCTAAGCAGAAAGATCTATAAAGAATTAGAAAAACCAAATAACTGACACCATAAAAATATTGTACATAAGATGATAGATTTTTATTGGAATTAACTCATGCATAAGGATATGATAATCATGAGTCTTCAAAGATTTCAACTTCAACTTTTTTCTGTTGATCTATTTTCATTTGTTGCTTGAATATCCATCAGGAACTTTAATAGTCTCTAGTACTTCTAGAATTTTTTTTTCTATAGGTGTCATCACATATGAAGCAGATATAACTTTCCATTAATTTTCAATTATACATATTGGATGAAATTCTGGTCTGATGCCCCAATCCACCACGTCACGCTGAGATTGTAAATCATATTTTGTTTTTCCCTTGACATTTAGAAGAATTGAAAGAAAAATTTCACAAATATTCTTTTTAATGTGAATTACATCTAAGTAATGAAGTAACAATTTTTTTACTAATAAGGAATCTCAAAGAAGATTCTTATCTTCTTCCAAATGTAACCGGTTTTAGTGGAAACATTCTTCCTCTTTCTAGATTTTAGTTGTCCCTTCCCAAATGAAAAACTATAATATTATAATTCATTTGGCACATCAGTTTCATACATACATTGAGGTGGATTTTCGATCTCTATTGAATTTTCAAATCTTAGGTGATTATTCCTATATTGATAGTCCATTGGAAAAAATTTACAATGTCCCATAAATCTGAAACTACAATGATATTTCTGTATTTTGGATCATGTATTCTTCATAAAAATAGGACATGATAGTTTTCCCTTTATTCTCTATCCAGATATCATTACATAAGTTGGCAAATCACTAATCATCCACATAAGTGAAACATACATCTAAAATATGTCTTTCGAACATGCATTGTATGTACACACATCCACATTTGAAATATGTGTCAACTATTTTATTAAAGGTTAAGTATATAAATATATATCATTTCTGGGATTTGAAGGTCCATATATTAGTATACTCATGAAAGTGAAATATTTTTTCATACAAATCTAGGGAGGAATGATATAAATTTTCATGAAAATGTCCATGAGCCATGTGAAGTAATCAAATGAAAAACTGATTAAAAACATCACAAGAAAGACCCATTCTCACATTATGGACGTCAGCTACAAAATCAGGATACTGAGCATCAAATCTCTTCCATGAAAATCCATCTTCAAGGTGAACTAACTCATCATTATTCTTCTTTCTCTTAGTATCACGCCATCACATTTTTACTGATATTTAATCATAAATGAAAATATTTTGGAGTCTGGGGATCAATGAAAACTGCCATATTACATTCTGTGGAACACAATATTATGTTCCATTAGATTTTCAATTCCATCGGGATGTACCACATTTTATACAATTGTTCTGTTTAGGAGTTTCCTCCCAGAAAAAATTGCACTCTTTCAGACAAGAAAGAATTTTGTATTTTGAAAATCCAATTTCATCAACTAACTTCCATTATATATATTAGTTTGAGGGAATATCTATCTCATCTGGGAGAAAGTCCTTTAAAAAAGTAATACTGTAATTGATGAAATTATTATAAATCCCATACACTATTTTCCAGTGAAACAATAAAATTAAAAATTCTATCTTCTTCATTTTCTCACATTTTCGAAATACTGGAGTCATGGAAGCATCGTTCAATTATTTCATCGTATCAACATCATCATTTTAATTAGACACATCATTTTTTCTTGTATCAAAGTATTCTTGGGTCGACATCCATTTCTTATCTTGATGTTGAAGAACTGGAAAATGGTCATTTAACAAATTCTCCAATCCAGTCCTCTCCTTTGAACCATGAGAATTTTTAGATTTCATTTTTCCTCATTGTGATACCATGCATAGTAGCCTACTTGAAAACCATATCTAGTTATATGGTACCTAACTTATTCACAACTCAACCAAGGTCTTCCAACATAGTGATAACATGAGGAATGTATGTGGCCACTATATGAAGCATTGTCAAATGAAAAATCCAAAAATATATCTAAATTGTTTTAAAAATATCTTTAAACCCGATCAGTTTCGTACATCCAACTTCTATCTATTCTACAAAAAATTTGTTATATGTAATTTTGTAAAAGTAATTAAATAATATTGAAGTTTAATAAGAAAAATATTTAATGGAATGATAAATATTTAACACATATGAAAGCATAACTGAAATTCTAGTCTATATGAGAATCATAATATAAAAAAATGAAATACAATATATATAACAAAATATTATAAATAGATGAGACATAAAGGACCTTTAGATAGATTCCGTAGTGACTCTCCCCTTCAATTTGGCCTAGTTTAAGTTCACTGATTCAGTTTAGTTTAGTTTTATTTAATTAAATTTAATTAGGTTCATTTAAATTCTATTTTAGCCAGGTTAGGTAAGTATTTATTGATTTATACTTGTTTCATTCAATTGGGGTTGTGTATCATTAATTTAAGAGAATATGTTTAATTCCTCGACCCCAGAAGCCCAGAGTCGGTTCATTATTACATATCATTGGCATGATAAAAAAAGATCAAGTCTCGAAAGACTGATTAGTTTTGTAGCCTTGGAAGTACTAGACACATTTATAAGGTTTACATTACATCATAAAATAGAAAACCACCACAATATTAGTTCCATGGACAACACTGAGATCCCATTGACTATCCATGCAGGTCAGTCATAATATACTTTTTCTCATCCTGGAAAAAATAAAACATAGAAAGGGGTGATCTCAAATGCTCAGTAAGGATAACAATATAGCCGAAACTTTCATAAATAAGCATAAACATTTATGGCAATGTATAAAACTAAAACAAAATCCTTTTCAACATAAACTTAATCATTATATGGAAAATATAAATCAAAATAATTCCATTTACTTACTCACATGTATATTATACTAGTCGAATAATCACATGCAATATCAATTGCCACTTTCATAATGATGGAATGCATAATGCCAGACTTTCATGACCACATAGTCAAGGCCTTGTTCCAAGACTACAAATAAGATTTTGTCAAGGCCTTGTGCCAAGACACTAGTTTGTCTTGTGATACCTATAGATGCATTGAGAATCTATAGCGGGCTCCACCCATCACATACTAAGTCCAATGCATTCCTCATATTAAAAGGTTTAAACATAACATAAACATTCGTATTAAAACTAGCATGAAAAATATCAATAATGTATCCATAAACCATGAATGGTGTAAAAATAACACGTCCATAGTCAAAAATATCACAAAACCTTCACTAAAATGTGGATTTTTTGTATCATAATAACTCAATCTTCAAAAAAGCTTAAAATCCATCAAAGGATGTTGACATAGATGAAATCAAAACCTTTTTTAGAGAAATATCTCGTTTTTATTTTGAAATCATTTAAGAAAATTTTTATTTTAAAAATATTCTTATAAGATTTTTAGAGAAGCATTGATGATGTTATAACAACAGAAAATAGCCACACCTGCCGTATAAGTTAAAAAAACATTCTTACCTTAATTCATTCGAAAAGGTCATAAAGTACCTTATTGGAAAATGACAGAAAGATTAATTTAAAACCATTTTATAAAATCTAAAACAAGGTTATAAATGAATTTAAACCATAGTTTGGTAAATAGTAAAAAAATTTTGGAATAAATTTTTAAGAAACATGGATGTGGATGATAAAGAGGTCCCATTAAATAATTACGTATAAACAACCTCAGATAATAAAGAGATTTTCAAATTAACCCTTACCTTGTAATTTTCCTTGGTTGAGGGTAGGTTGACCTCCTTTATAATGTTTAAATAATTTTTATTAAATTATACAAGAATCATATACATTAATATGATATCATATATGATCTTTTAACATTTTTTGTTAATAATATCTTAGTATTATCATCGTTTCGGGTGTTAACTGATTCGTTTTCCTTTATATGATTTGTTACATAAGTAATTTTTGTTATGGACAGGATGTATCTTATTCATATTCAGAATTATATTATGTATTTAAACATTATTGTTAATAATCTAATGAAAATTAGTTTTGAATGGATATGATGGGGAATGAATCTCATCACGTTTGTGGAGACGATAATCCGTACGTACGCATGAGCAACAACATCATTATTTTGTAATTAAAATAACATAAAATTTGATGGTATATCATATATACAGAATCATTATCATGTTATATTTATTATTTACATCAATTACACATCATTATTATACCGATCAAAATAATAATGTATTGAATAACAATTACACCACGACATGGAGATGGAAAGCCGTACGTACGCACGTATGGTGAAATGTCATTCAAAGGAAGGATATAATAATGAATACTGTTGTACAATATTTATAATAACACCATACTATATAGAATATACTGGAGTTATTATTTTATAATGGAAACAACAAAGAAAGAGGAAGTGGAAGAAGAAAGGAACATGAAAGAGATGATGAAATATTTACCTCTTCTTTGGGTTCTTCCTTTGGATTTGATCAAAAGGTCTCCTTAAGTTGTATTTTTGACTAAAGTAAAGCCTCTAGGATGAAGGGAGGACAGTTTAGGGGGTATTTGGGTAGGGTTTGGCTGATCCAAATGGCTTTGTAGGTTTTAATTAGAGAGAAGGGAAAATTCCCTTTTCTAAGAGGGGTGAGGGGAACCTTAGAAAAAGCTAGAAATATTATTTTATAATAAAATAATTTTCGGTTTCTGATGGATACAAAATTAATTATATAATGTATAAGGTGGGTATGGGTCTAAAACCACTCAACCAATAGGTTTTAGATAGGTTTGAGTCACTATATTAACCTTATCATTTAGATTTAACTCTTAGTAAAATAGTTTGACATTTCCCATGTCTCTTTGTATTTTTATATTATATGGTTAATAAACTTCTTATAAAAATCCAATAGAATTATAAGTGGTTAATTAATTATAAAAATATAATTATATAAGTATTTTTTCTGAACCTTATATTTTTAGGAATATAATATCAATTAATAATATAGTATTTGTTTTAAAAACTCTTTTATGTCAATTTTGACACTATTTGGTAATTTGATTTTTTCTAAATTCATAACAGCATTATTACTTCAAAATAAATTTATCTAACCAACCCTAACATGTCATATTATTCTAGAAAATTAGTGGAATTCATAAAACGTCTCAAATAACATTTATTTGGATATTTATAATACCAATTATTTTAATATTTCATTAATTAGGTAATTACTGCATCATTATTGTATCATAAATAAATTAAATTATATAATGTCTAAAGAATATAAATAAAATACCATTATGGATTAAATATTTTTATATTTCTAATGAATACTTATAGTTGTATTTATCTTATGTGAAACACTATATTAAAAATGGTTTAGTTATTAAAATGTGAATTTAACACTTTAAACTCTTCTTTGAATTAAATAATAATAAATGTCATAATCTATTCCAAGTGGACCAAAGAGGTTCATATTTTATTACTAAGGTTGTGTTAGGTCGAATTATAATTATCCAGTAGAATTAGGACATGTGTTAGGGTAATAATAATATCATTATTACCCTTAATTACCCCATTTACTTTTAATCGTGGTAAACAAAAGTAAAACATTACTATTCACCAAAAATTATTTTCATCTTAGTTAACCGCATTTTACTTACTGATATCAAATGTGTCTCTATGATTTTTAAAATTCAACTCATAGAAATGGTAAAATCATGTTTTATGTAAATTTGCAAATGCTCCTAGGAGGTGAGTAAAAGACTGTGAAAAGTTCAATAAAATTTTTATTTATCTAATGTTATTACAAAATGACTCCAATGAATTACATTGAACATATATAGGTATTATGTATCTATTTTGACCAAAAATAAATTTAAATAAAATAATTAATTATTTTAATAAAAATTCAGTTTTAAACTATAACTCAGTGTTTTTCACTATTCATAAAAAATTGAATGTTTTGAGAAAAATACAAAAAATTCACCTGAAGATAATTTTGATATTCGGAATCCAAAAATGAAGTCCATTTTGAAAGGTAAAATCAATAAAGTTTCAAAAAGTGGGTATTACTATTCAAAATGGCTAGTTTGATTGGTTGTTGTGTGTTAGAACTCGAAGTTGTATACAGCACACACTATTGTATTATTCAAGGAGAAGCATACCGTAGAAGCTTGGGGGGGGGGGGGGTTACAATATGGTTTTATTCAATTTAATTTTTTGAAATTAGGAATAGTTTGATTCAAAGTGGGTTAGTTTGTATCTAGTCTCTAAATATGGTAATCCTTCATGGTTAAAACATGGATCATAATGCTATATATAGAATATTCATCTAAAATGATGTGATATTTATATATAAAGACTCTTGGCCTTTAGAACTAGTCTATAATTTCTATGCTTATGGATGTGCCAAAACTCTCAAGTATTCCCTTTTTTCTAATATATGTATAGATTTCATGATTTATTGTTATGTTCTACCATGATTGATTATCTATTCTTCATTGGGTGTAACTTTCTTATGTATCCTGATTATACCCATATGCTTATCTTATGGTCACTTATGATCTTTTATTTTTATCACTTATGTTTACCATTACCGAGCATTTGAGATCATCACTTTCTTATGCTTAAAATTTCTATGGCTATTAAAATAAGAAAAGTATGAAATTTTCGTAAGAGTACATTATGTTTAGAATTAATGATAGATGTTTATGATTTATTATGGTATAAGTAATTTTTATATAGTTTAAAAAATGTCCATTATTTGAATAATAAATGAGTTTTGTTAGTTAATGTTTTATAATAATTCTCTAAAACTATAAAAATATAAGTTCATGAGAATGTATTGTAATTAAATATTTTATTTATGTCTTGTAATTATATGATCACGTATGCATGCTTATATTAGAGATAAGATGTTTACAGAACCAAGAGTGGGGATAATGGAGAGATACCCCATGAATCTATCGAAGAGGAATAAGGAACCTGATACCAAGTCAAAATAGAATATCACATTACTATGAGAGGATAACAGAATATGAGGAATTCACCCATAAATTTTATTTTACATCAAGTGAGCTAAGGCTGAAAGAAAAATAAGAATAGGATATTGGTTCTGAATCCAATGCATGTGATATAAAATATTCTTGATGTTTGAGAAATTGAAAAAAAGGAAAAGGATGAGTTTAATAATGATAACATTATGTAGTTCTATAGATGATCTAAAAGCTTATGAATAAATTGTTCTTATGTTGAGAAATAAAAATGTATAAATTTTGAATCACATATGGAAGAAAGGTTGAGATACTAGAGATTGAGTTTCATGAATTCATGAAGAATATTTAAATTCATTCAAAGAATTTTTTATGATGAGAAATGATATATTTTGATGTTGATTCTTGAAATACTACACTGAGAGAATATCTACTTTAAGAGTTTGGAAGTCTTAGAGACTTTTTGGGTGATTGAAGTAAAGTGGGATGTTGGTCATGGAAACTGTTTAAAGAAATTACTTGGCCCCCTTTGAAGTTTAAATAAAAAACATGGGTACATTATAATCCTTTACCAACCCAATATAATTGATCATAAGATTATTAGTGGAAACTCAATTTCCCCAGACAATAATTGGATACATCAAGGAGTAGGTTCACCACATTGGGGAAAAAAATTCTAGAAACACCATGTCTAGATCTCTATTTAAAGTCTACAATGCATGTGGTATTAGGGTTTGGTGTTAAATAAAAATAGACCAATTCATATCATAAAAACTAATTGGGGTTCAAAATACCAATAGGGGTTAAATAATATAAGATAAATTAGAATTTGGTAAAATAATTTAGCCACACAAAATTCACCACTATCTAAGGTGTCATCAACTGTCCACTAGGAAATACACAGTAACATCGAAAAATTCAATTTTCATGAGTGACCCCGCAAGCCCAAGTGAAGCGCATCGAGCTGAACAAGGAATGTTGTATGAGAACCAAGTTAGTTCCCACACTCAAAATGAAGCACCATAGGACCAAAGGTCTAATATTTTATTTATATCCTCAAAAAATAACTTCCCATCACCCTTTTATTGTCATAATACATAAATTTAGCTCCCACACTACCTCATTAGTTCACCAACCTCAAAACTCCTACAAATACTATTTGAATACAAGCTGTTTAAGGGGGTGGGGAGATACACTCCCTATAATTCATTTTAACCACTTTAGCTTTACTAAAACCCTAGTGAAGCTCCTTGGACACTAAAACTATATTGTTAGATCCAATTACCCTTGGGTCCATACATACACGATAATAAGGGAAGACACATTAACACATGGAACCTAATGCTATTGTTAACATGAGAATATAATTTCAAGCCCATGTTGGAACTAAATGAACTACTTATTTATGAGTCACCCAAATGAAATCTTAATTCCACATATACACATATGAGTCCCAAATAATGGATTTTACCATTTATGGACCATGTGAATCTATATTGAAATTAATGATTTTACTTTGATTTTAAGTCCCAGTTTCTATGAAATGGAGATAAATTCTCACATTCTCATGTATGATCCTTTATTAAAGGGATGAAAACTCTTATATAAAATACATTTTTCCCTTTTAAATCTCTAATGGACCAACCAATATTCCAGGTATATTCTGAGTAGGATACAAACCTTTTATTATTCTTATCAACATGCCCAAACTCTAGAATTATTTTACATATTACCCACTCATGATATGTGGACCAATGAACCTTTTAGTTACCAATTTCTTTTATACGCTTGATCCCCATTCCTAAAAATAGTTCCTAAGAATGTTTTTGTTATATTATTTGAGTTTTGAGATCCCCCAACTCTTAACAGAACTCCTAAAACGTTACATGGGACCCTGAAAAGTGCCGAAAATATAATGTATGTGTGATTCCTTTCTTTATCTCTTAATGTTATGGTTAGTTGGTCACCTTTATAGTAGGTATTCCAATACTTTCATACATTAAATGTACTAAAAATATGTGTAATTAGGTGTTTAGGTGTTGGGGATGGGAGGAGGGGAGATAACACACCTAGGTTTTTGCTAGAGTTTGAGATTTGATCTGGAAGGGAGGAGGAGAGATGTGCACACCACTGATGGCACAAGATTAGATCTGGATGGGTGTAATGATAAGGCTCATAAGAGATAGATACACACACCACTGATGGTTCATGAGGGAAGAGGGGAGATTCACACATGTTGCTTCTCATTCGAGGGGGGGGGGGTGGGGAGGTGAGACCCGCACATGCCGCTGTGAGTTCCGGAGGGAGCGCATGCCATAGGGAGATGGGGAGGGAACATGGGTAGGGTTAGGGAAACTAGAAGGGAGGAGGGGAGGTATTTATATGATTGGAGGGTAGGGGAGGGTTTAGATTGTGACATGGAGGGGGGAGGAATAGGAGAATAAGTAATTTAGGTGAGAATTTTTCAACAGTTTGTAAAAAAACATTGGGAAAGCCTTGTTAAATAAGAATATTCAAACTGTTTGATAAAACCATTGGAATAGATCTGTTGCTATAGTCATCCATTCCACAAGTGATCATTACAATTTCAATTCTTAGAAACCAAAAAACCTGAGTTAAGAAACCTATGTCTGATTTTTTTCTCCCCCTTTTTGTTTGGCTTTGAATAATCAGAAACTTATAGAACTCAATATGATTGATTGGGGCTAATTCTTGAATAAAAAAAACATTCTTAAACAAAAATGTTAGTTTTCAAAAAAAAAAAAATTGTTAAAATTTTTTATCAGAAAGGTTATTAATGTCCCATAGAAGTTTCTAGGAGATTCACACATCTATAAGTAGTCTTGTTTCTCTAATTATCCATAGAAGGTCGATCGTGAACCTCTTGTGATAGATTTAACATGAGGGAAATCTCTATCCTCATTACATAGAAACATGTCAAGATATAGGATATCATTTCATGAAACAAGAAATGTATTGACCAATATATGATGCATTGACATATTAAACTATACCCCATAAATAATTACCTACATTCTCAAATTAGTCAAAATATTATCAGATTTCTTATGTATGGATGCATTGGAAACCATTCCCTTAATGTATTCTCTGGTCTTTCAACTATCCCTAATCACATTTTTACATTTTCATCCCATATATTCTGAATAAAGATTATAAGTGAACCTATCTTCAATCAACGTACAGAATAAAATCCGCTATGATGCTAACCTTACATGACCTAACCCACCAAGATCCCATCCGGGATAGTGGTAAAATGAAAGGTAGAATCTAAGACCACCTCCAATATGCTAGGGGATAATAACCATCACTAAGTTAACATAAAATATATGATGAGATGCCTTAGCCGAATTCACCTATATACAAAGAATATCTCCAAATAGAATATAATAATACTGGTAGGAAATATATAACTAAATTTAGTATATATAATACATTCGTCAAACACTAGAATCCACAAAGGTAAGATAGTTTATAATCCATAAATAATAAGGTAATAAATTCAAACCCAACAACCAATAGCAGAATCAGTATATTAACTAAAATGAGGAGGTCATCAGGGAAAAATGAAGCTAAACATGAATGTTTCTCGCAACAGTCACCTCCAAGAACCAGTAAGCTCCACTAACACTACTTCCACTATGGTCACCTCCAAGTATAAGTTATAAAAATCCCCACCATATCCATATCCACCCAAACTATCTCTGACCTATATGCTGATTACACAAAGAAAACATGTGTGGGATCAGATCCCATACAAGGGTGAGTAAAAACATACCGAGTTGGATTCCCCAAAAACAAAAATGGAAATAGAAACCATCAAATCTAATCAAAATCTTTGTTTATGTGGTGATCTAGTAGAAAAAATGGTAAAATATGAGTAAAAAAAAGGTTTCCTATAATAAAGGGAAAAACATAGAAAGTCAAGGGTCAACATTGTCAATCTTTGGAATTGGAAAGTAACTACGAGAAGTTATGAACATACTAGATATTCTCTAAAACTTCAAGTCACTAAGATATAGTGGAGCCATGGTCATCACTGTTCCAATCCCTAAAATTTCATCCTATTTATCCCAGCTTTAATTATCATAGGTTCATATCACAAAAACGAGGAGGAACAAACAATGTACCATGAAGTCCCACATATACTATTGATGGTAACCTAGGTGTACATCACATCTTGTGGGAAATATATGGGGTTCTTGGGGAATAATAAGTCTTTCAGAATCCAATTTGGTTAAACTTGATTCCACAGAACCACTAGAAGCCTCCAAGGAGGAATAGTTCCTCATAGAAGAAAGTGCATCTATCAAGGGGAATACCACACATTGTTTTCCACTTCCCTCAATAACTTTAATGTTCTATAGACCCATTAGGAAACCTTTCCCAACCAATTATAGAATTTAGATTAAGGAGTGATAACTCAAACAACCATAACCACTGTGGTTATGTGCAATCCCACTCCACATCAAAGAGAAAAGGGTAACGTTCCAAGGAAAATTAGGACTTTGGTGGATGTCATGCAACCTGAGTAGCACTGAACAAATGGGAAAGGATCTGAAATCATAGAAAAGAACCATCACCCCAAGTATCACACAAAAAGAACACAACAGACAATGATAAAATGTAGTAGACAAGAGAAAGATAATATAACTATTATAGTAAAATAGGGGACCCACACTACACCCAACTGCACATAACAGATGGGGGGAACTATCACATATCGAGACAAGGGTAGTACTTGCTTTTATCAGTGTTAAGAAAACATCTATGATAAAAGACGCACATTTATCAGTGCTTGGTAAAAGCACTGATAAAAGAAACATTTATCTGTGCTAAAAAAGGATCGAATAAGGGTGTTCCCTTTATCAACATTTTTTAGCATTGATAAAACATAGATTTAATAACACTATTTTTAGTGCAGATAAAATCTTTTAACAAAAAATATTATTAATTTATATAAAATTATTATATTTATATTCAAATTTTTTTTATTTATATATATTAAATAAAAAACCCATGTCTATAATTAATATAAATTTTATAATAATTCAAATATATATATATATATATAATGTTTTAAAAAAGGTATTTATAATATTATAATTAAATAAATACATCTTGAAATAATTATAAAATTATAATAATTTTTATTAAAAATATTTTTATTATATTTATAATTATATATTTATAATTATATATTAATACTTTTAAAATATATATAATTATAAATATATATATATATATATATATATATTAAAATAAATATATGTCTCCAATGAATTTGGTCAACAAATATGTTGATGAGTGAGTATAATTAATGCATACATATGTTATGTATTCATCATGAATGTTCATTTATACATTACACCCTTATTAAATATATATATATTTAAATAATTATAAAATCAGATACATCTATTATAAATATATAAATTTATAATTATAAGAAAATATTTACAAAAATGTATATTTATATTTATAATTTAAATTAAATATATATTTAAATTATTAAAAAATTATAATAAATATATTTATTATTCTCATAATTTCATAAATATATATAATTTGAAAATTATATTTATAAATATATACAAATATTTATAAATATATAAAAATATTTTTAATTATAACTATAAATAAATATAGATATATTTAAATATTTATAAAATTATAATAAACATATTAATTATATATATTTATAAAATTCTAAATATAATAATTTTTTTTATAATTTTAT
This sequence comes from Viscum album, assembly GCA_963277665.1. Taxonomy (NCBI): domain Eukaryota; kingdom Viridiplantae; phylum Streptophyta; class Magnoliopsida; order Santalales; family Viscaceae; genus Viscum; species Viscum album. The sequence continues at coordinate 737,527,291 of OY728146.1, read as the reverse complement.
AAATAGTTAAATAAATAAATAAATATATTTATATGACTATTACTATAAATAAATATATATTTATTATATTATTTAATTATAAATAAATATATTTTTATTTATGTTGATAATTATAAATAAATATATATTTATTTAAATAATTACAAAATTATAATAAATACATTTATTATAATTATAATTTTATAAATATATATAAGTAAAATATTAATTATATATATATATAATTATAAATATAAGAAATTAATTTATTATAAATTTATAATTATTTAAATAAATACATATAAAATTATTTTTATGAATATAAATAGATATTTATTAATTTATATAACTATATAATTATAATAAATATCTATATTATTCAATTATAATTTTATATAATAAATATATTAATTATATATATTTAGTATATATAATTATAAGTATAATAAATAAATTTATTTTTAATATTTCTAATTTTATAAATATATGTAATTAATATATTAATTTATATATTTATAAAATTATAAATATAAGAAATAAAATTATTTTAAATTTATTATTATTAAAATAAATATTTAAAAATTTATATTTATAAAGAAATAAATATATATTTATTTGAATAATTATAAAATTATAAAAAAAATCTATATTATATATTTATAATTATATATAATAAATATTTTAATTATATAAATATATTTATTTTATGTAAGTATAAATATTATAAATATATTTATTATAACATTATAAATATAAAAAAATATTTATTTATTTGAATAATTATAAAATTATAAAAAATATATATATTATATTTTTATAATTATATAAAATAAATATATTAATTATATATATTTATTGTATATAATTATAAATATAATAAATATATTTATTTGCCATGACACGTCCCCCGGGGTATGTATTGTGAATTCACCTAGCCCACCTCCCAAAGGCCAGGGGGAGACGACTTGCATCGACTTCATTATCCCATTAGTGTGAGGCTTTTTCCTTAGTATCTATACACATGCACACACACACAACCACATCCCAAATAGCTGGAAAGTAAAACATTCATGCCACTAAACCACCACTGAATAAAGGTACAAGTTGTAAGTCAAATAGGCCAGAATACAAACCCAACAAAAGAAAAACTGAAAATAGGAAATTACAAAAAGATCTTTGTAATACGTCTGCAAAAGACCGCACCTGAAGGGTATGCAAGGAGTGGATGTCAGAAGTTGTGGAAGTACGTCCAGCCTATCAAATCTCACCAGGAACTGCCTATTCCTAGGCCATTGAGGTTTCTGTCGAAGCGCCTGTCATTTTCACCAAACAGAACACATGCGGGTGAATCCCGTGCAGGGTTGAGTAAAAAAATACTTAGTAGGTACCCCAAAACATAAGAGAATGACCACAAAGGAATGTATACACAAGGAACTGTCGGCTCAAGCATGTATGATCTGAACTATGTAAGGGAAAACTACTAGTCGTACACTAAACACCTTGGACCACTGAGGCACTGATCCCTGATTAGTACCGTGGGTCTGCTGGGTCACACCGAGGCTCTCCCCATAGTGGGCTAGCTGGGTCACACAGATCTGCTTCCCACTTAGGCCATCATAGCTAGTCCACATAGAGCCGCTTACAGCTGATCCACACAGGGTCACTTGTAGCTGATACACACAGGGTCGCTTTTAGCTAATCCACACAATGTCACTAGTTGTTGGTCCATAGAGGTCTTCTTTTCTTCTAGGACTATAGGTTCATTTAGACCCGCTCGCCAGCAATCTTTGGGTCTCAGCCAGCCAGAGGATTCCCGCACATAGCACACTTGTATTCATAATAATCCACATATCAATAAATTATTTGTATTTATACTTCCATTAAAGTCTCGTAATATAATGCCAAAAGAAATGCCTCTTTGCGAGGTTTCCAATTCCACAAATAGTACTCTAATCGGACACCCGGTCTGAAAGATACTAGTGTTTTAGTAAACAGAGGTTGGTTGTAACGACCCAATGTTTTTCAATTAAAATTCCCTTCTCATATGTATGTCACAAAATCCAATGAAAACACAACATAATGAACTACTAAGTGCTAAGTGACCTTTAAGCATAGGTTTGTCACTTCTGTGTTTGGAATTTTGAAAATCTGACATACATGGCTGTGACCACTAAGTTATTTGGAGTCCGATAAGGAAAACATAATTATTGGTGAATAGTAACATACCCTTATGAATAGTAACATAACCTTATGAATAGTGATATACCCTAATTAATAGTAACATTAACTATGATAGTATTAAAATAATATTCTTGTGAAATTATTATGTACCTGTATTTTAGGAAAAGTAAAGGAATGTTTTTAAACCGTGTTTTAATAATAAAATATGATTTTAATTAAATATTAAATTAATCAAATTTTAAAAAATTATTTTTAAAAAATGGACTTAATTTTTGGATTCTACACGTCAAAAAATAGTTAGGTTTAATTTTTGGGATTTTTCTAAAATACTGGAATTTTTGATGAATAGTAAAATCTGATAATTCACAATAAATGCTAAATAATGAATTAATTGAGTCATTAATGGTGATCTTATAATATAAGCCCAATTGGTTCGAAGGAACATTCATTTATTATTGTTTTTGGTCATGTAATACTTACTATTCCAAGTCTTGTGATGAAATAATAAACTAATGATTAATTTTTTTTGAAAACCCTCCTCCCCTCCACTAGAAATACCACCCATTCTTACCTCTTCTCTTCACTCCTCTCAAGACTTGTGAATTGCCAATATTCAGCCCAAATATCTCCCCAAGCTCCTCCTCCACATCCAAAACCCCTAGCCTCTCCAAAATACCAACAACTCTCCCCTTAAGAGGTTCTAAAAGGAGGAAGTTTCAAGAGGTAAATTCCTCTTTCCAATTCCTTCTTTTCTTTTATGTTTTTTTGTTTCTTTCCTCACCCCTTCAGCCAAATAGTATGATAAATCTAGTAACATACATGTACTTGAATGTTTTTATGATGATGTTTTATTTTATTATCTTCTCTCTTTTCCCCACCTTTTATTTTAAAGGAATGAAAGCACCATTTGAGATGTGTTAATTTAGCACATTCAAGGACAACCGTTTATCAATTTCTATTATCATCATTAAATCAGGTCATGAAACTATTTTTGTTATGTTTTAACCACATTATATTTATTTAATATACCATATTTTTATTCTGTAATATTTATGTACAAATGGTATTACGTTATAAATCAAAACATGTTCTCTGAAATCAAACCACCAATTAACAAAAACGGTTGTCACTTTTGTTTTATATGACTGAAACTTCTTTTTTTTGGATTTTCAAATAAATCACTTTTTGGGTAAGTGAGAACCTACAAACTCACTAGATTCAAAACCCTTCAGCCTCTCAAACTCATCATCAAAATTAAAACCGATGTTGTCATGAAATCACCAGGAACTCCTCACAGAACACAAACCAGGCAACCATACATCATACCGCAAATTCACAAGAACCAACAGAAAACCACATCATAAACACAGATTCAAAAAAAAACTACTGCAAGAACGCCACAACAAGTCTGAGCAAATATGACTGCCACAGTGAAGACATCACAGAATGTCGTCGATCACCCGAAAACAATATTTCGATCACCAAGACTGCATCACCGGTCACTGGAATCGGAGCCGAGTCGAGCACCGTAACAACCATCGCACCACGAAACCAGGAAAAACAGACAGAAGAAAACGAACAAACACAAACTAGACCAGATCTCGCTGGAAGGGGACCCCTCCGCAAGACTATGCCACAAATCCCGGCACCACCTTCAAAACCACACACGGGGCCAGATCTACCCATTACACCCACAGATGACACAAAACGCAACGTCAACCCCCAGACCACAACATCGACCACCTGGGACCAACGTCACGTCGCCATGGAGAGCCCTAGCCAGAACAATCGCCGCAGCAAGGATGCTCACCAGAGAAGAAGCCACCACCACTGGAAGACCTGCAAGCCACGAGTGCACCAAAAAGAAGGGGAACGAGGCACTTTCATGTGGAGAACACCAACAGATATCCAAACATAAATATAATTGAACCAGTCATTAAAATCAAGTAAACAAACGAGCCCAAACAATTAAATTGAACCTCATAAAAAATCAAAAAAGTTATGAATGAACTTAAATTTATTATACAAAACCAATTACATATAGAAGGGGTTATGTAATTATTAATTAACAAACATATTTTTTTATTCAGGTCTTCAATAACATGTGGAGAACACCAACAGATTTAAGGTAAGGGATCCTCTCCATTCCACTTTTATTTCAAGATTGTCCTCTATATTATTCCATTTTATTTGTGATCCCTAATGATGTGGTATGTTTTTTAACCTCCCCCATACTTCCATAATGTTTTATAATTGATGACAAACCCCTTATCTCTCTCATCAATCCCTCTAACGTGCACCCGACACCATGCCGAGAATCCGCAACAAAATATACCTGAACCCACTTTGTTCTTTCAGGTTGCATTATATTTATTAATATCAAAATGAAATTACCTTATCTGTTATTGTGAATTTTCTAAATTATGTTTAGTTGTAAAAAATTCTTTTATGATGAACCTTTCATCACTCTCTTTCAGGGATATACATTTTTTTAAAAGATTCCATCCTTAAAACTTTCTGATAAGCAAACCTCTTTTAAGGGAACATCCCAAATTTTTACCCAATTTCAAGTGCACTATATCCTCTGTTTCAAGCCACTGTTATCTTTATAAAATTAGTCTTTTTATTATGGAAACCTTATCTGTTAAATTATGGTTTTATATAAAATATTTTCCTCTATTCTATTTTAAAATCTCTATAGAATTTTCCTTAAAACTGCACAAAATTGTTTTAATGATAATGTTACTCAAATACATTTCATATAGGTTGTCGCTTCTGTTTGACACCACATACCATGTTAAATTCCTATTTTACCCTATGAACGTCCATTTATGTTCTAATACTTCTTTTTCTTGGAAACTTTCAAGATACATCGAGTGGTTATGATTTATGTCATGTTTGTGGTACCCAATTCTTTCCATGGGTACCCTTATATTTATGTTTGGTTGATTATGTTTGATTATTTACGTGGAAAGAATATTTATGTGGTAGGAATATTTATGAGGCATGAATATTCATGAAAATGTTGAGTTGGGTGCGCCCAGATTGCGCTCCCATGCATTGGGTAAAGTTAATTCTCATGAGATGTGATGTGAAACGAAATTATCAGTTAGCATTGACCAATACTAAAATGGGAAACAGGATTGGATCTTAGCCTTGACTCATACTAAAGAAATGTCTTATGATTCTGCCACATATATATGATTCCATGTTTATATGACCCCATGCTTATATGATATGATTTCATGCTCTTTTATCATTATGTCATGCCTCCTAACTCATGTGCATAAGATGTATCCTTATATTCATTCCCTTACTGGGATTTTTAGCTCATTATTTGTTCATGTGTTCCCCAGGGTACCCTATGCCGATATAAGGGATCAAAGGTGTAACGCTCCGACCCCAGTTACCCAGAGTCGGTGCATTATTACATAACATTGGCATGATCACAAGAAAGATCAAATCTCGAAAGACCGATTGGTTTAGTAGCCTTGGAAACACTAGATATATTCATAAGTTTTACATTATATCATAAAATGAAAAACTACTACAACAATATAATGTTTCCACAGTCCACACTATAATCCCCTCATAATATCCCTGCAGGTCATTCATAACTTACATCTTCACATCCTGGGAAAAATAAAACATAGAAAAGGGGTGAGCTCAAATGACCAGTAAGGATAACAATATAGCGGAACATTCAAAAATAAGCATAAACATTTAAGGCAATGAATTACTAAAACAAAAGACCTTTAAACTTGAACTTCAACATAGTATGGCAAAAGTAAAATGAAATAATGCCATTTACTTGTTCACATGGATATTCTACTAATCGAATAATCACATGCAAAATCAATAACCACTTTCATAATGTTGGAATGCATAATGCTAAACTTTAATTACTTTTCAAGGCCTCGTCCCAAGACCTTGGGGCTAACTGTAACCAGAACCCAACCCGGAGTGCCTCTAATAACCGGACACCAACCCGGAGTGCCTCTAATAACCGGACACCAACCCGGAGTGCCTCTAATAACCGGACACCAACCCGGAGGGCTTACTTTTACCAGTCCCTAACCTGGAGGGCTTACTTTTACCAGTCCCCAGCCTGGAGGGCTTAATTTTACCAGTCCCCAATCTGGAGGGCTTACTTTAACCAGTCCCCAATCTGGAGGGCTTACTTTAAACAGTCCCCAACCTGGAACATACTTGTCCAACACATTCATATGAAGTAAAGATTGAAATATAACATAAACATTCTTATTGGAACTAGCATACGAAATGTCAATACTTTCACCATAAACTATGAATGGTATAAAAATAGCACATCCACAGTCAAACATATCACAAAACCTTCAAAACAATATAGAAGTTTTGTATCATAATAAATCAACTTCAAATAATCTTAAAACCCATCAAAGGATGTTGACATAGATGAAATCAAAATTCTTTTTAAAGAAATATCTCCTTTTATTTTGAAATCATTTAAGATCCATATAAAATCAAACATTTTCTTTGAAAATAATCTTATAAGCTTTTAAGGGAAGCTTTGACGATTTTATAACGGCGGAAAATAACCGCACCCGCCGTATAAGTTAAAAAAAACATTCTTATCTTAATTCTGTTGAAAAGGTTAAAAAGCACCTTGTTTGGAAAACGACGGAAAGATTCCCTTATAAACCTATTATAAAAAGTCAAACAAGGGTATAAATGACTTTAACCCATATTATTTTAAATATTAAAAATGTTTTGAAATACATTTTGAAGAAACATGGATGTGGATGATAACGAGATCCCAGTAGATTATTACGTATAAACAACCTCGGATAATGAAGAGATTGTGAAATAACCCTTACCAGTTTGGTAACTTATGAAACATACAACCCATGAAAGAGGTATCATATAATGAATATGTAAGTACACATAAATTAGAGTGTATTAAACAAAGAATATAATTATGGGCAGTACATACACCACACAAAAGGTAATGGTGGCAATATGGCATGAATCTCATGAGAATAAGGAGTGAGATGAAAACCCCTTACCACGCTAATCAACTGAGTCGTATGGCCAAAAGTTAATAACCACCAAATTATTTATAGAATAACATGAATATAAATAGAATCATGATAATATATATCAAATGGCAGTACACAATACACCACTTTCAATAATTTAGTGGCGAACAATGGAAATCTCACGGAATTGAATGTGAGATAAGAAAATCCCTTACCAGGTTAATCAACTGAGTCGTATGGCCAAAAGTTAATAACCACCAAATGATTTACAGAATAACATGAATATAAATAGAATCATGATAATATATATCAAATGGCAGTACACAATACACCACTTTCAATAATTTAGTGGCGAACAATGGAAATCTCACGGAATTGAATGTGAGATAAGAAAATCCCTTACCTTGTACTTTTCCTTGGTTGGGGTAGGTTAACCTCCTGTATAATGGTGAAATAATTGTTATTAAATTATACAAGAATCATATATATTAATATGATATCATATATGATCTTTTAACATTGATTTGTTAATAATATCTTAGAATTATCGTCGTTTCGGGAGTTAACTTACTCATTTTCTTTTATATGTTTTGTTACATAAGCCATGTTTGTTGTATCTTATTCATATCAAGAATGATATCCAGTCCTTAAACATTATTTTTAAATCATTAAATGATAATTATACTTGAATGGATACGATGGAGAATGAATCTCATCGCGTTCGTGGAGACGGTAGTCCGTACGTACGCACGAGCGACAATATCATTCTTTTGATATTAAAATAATATATAAATGGATGTTATATCATATATACAGAATCATTAACATGTTATATTTATTATTTACATGAGTTACACATCATTATTATACCCATCCAAATAATATTATATGGAATAACAATTACACCACGACGTGGAGACGGTAAGCCGTACGTACGCACGTATGGTGACATGTTATTCAAAGGGTGGATAGAATACTGAATATGATTGTACCATATTTATAATAACATCACAGTATATTTGAGATACTGGAGTTATTATTTTAGAATGGTAAGAATAAAGGAAGAAGAAGTGGAAGAAGAAATGAACTTGGAGAAGGGTGGTGAAATCATTACCTCTTCTTCGGGTTCTTCCTTTTGATTTGATCAAAAGGGATCCTTAGGTTGGCTTTCTGATCAAACTAAGGCCTCTAGGTTGTAGTGAGGGATGTTGGGAGAGTATTTGGGCAGAGTTTGGCCGAGCCAAAAGGCTTTAAAGGTGTGAAGAAATGAGAAGGAGGAGTACCCTTTTATAAGAGGGGTGAGGGGCACCTTTGGAAAAGTTAGAAATATTAATTTATAATAAATTCATATTCGGTTTCTAAAGGCTCCAAAGTTGATTATTCAAAGGTTAAGGTGGGGATAGGTCGAAAACCACTCAACCAATAGAATTTAGACAGGTTTGGGTACTTATATTAACCTTATCTTTAAGTATTAACTCTAAGTTAATTAGTTTCACTTTTACAATGTCTCTTTGTATTTTTATATAATATGGTTAATAAACTTACTATATACATCCAAGCGACCCCCAAGTGGTCCATTAATGATGAAACTATCATGATATAAGTCTCTTGGCCGAACCTTAGATTTTTAGGAATTTAATATCAATTAATAATATAATATTTGTTTTAAGAACTCTTTTATGTCAATTTTGACACTATTCAATAGTTGCTTTTTGTGAAACTCATAACAGATTGATTACTTCGAAAAAAGTCCATTAAATCAATCCTAATATATCATATTATCCTATAAAATTAGTTTAATTCATTAAAAGTTTCATATTATATTTTGTTGGGTATTTATAATATCAATTATTTTAATTTTTCACTATTATAGTAATTACTGCATCATCATTGTGTCATAAATAAAATAAATTATTTAATGTCTAAAAATTATAAATAAAATATCATTATGTAGTAAATCTTTTTATATTTCTAATTAATATTTATAATCTAAAATCCAACTTATATAACCCTATGTAACAATTGTTTTGCTAAAAGATATATGCTTGTGTCATTTTTGTATTCATTTTGACTTAATTAAAATAAAGTGTCATTATCACTTACAAGTGGATCCATGGGGTCCCAAAATCGACCCAAAGATGCCCATGGTCGACCATGTATCAACCAATAGGGTTAAGACACGTTTTAAGGTAATTTAGTATTATTATAATATTATTTTTTAACCCTTATTTACCGGATTTACCCTTAACCATGGTAAATAAAATATTTACCGCAGTAATTATTCAAAATGTCTAAAAATAAAAGTTACCTATTTACAAAATTTGAACATCCTGATTCCAAATATGGAATCCATTTTCCTAAATTCAAAACACATAAGTGGCAGAAATTAATTTAAAATTAATTCCCGCTGTCAAAACAAAAAGCGTGTTTTTAAGAGATAATAACTATCAAAAGATTGACACTTGTTTATGTTCGGTTTAATTGTAAAATTATGTCCAATGACCAACATTATATTAAATAGTAAAAATATATTCTAAATATACTTTAAAACCACTCAAATTCATAATTTATTACTATTAATTATTTTGATTAAAAAAGTTGTTTTAATTAAAATTTAGTAATTTTCACTATTCATCAAAATATGAAAGTTATCCGAAAAGTACCAAAATTTCACCTTAGGCTAAATTTGATATTCAGAATCCAAAAATGAAGTCCATTTTAAAATATAAAATATATATAACTTCAAAAAGTAGGTATTACTATTCATAACAGCTAGTTTGATTGGTTACGGTGTGTTAGAACTCGAAGTTGCGTACAACACACGCTACTGTTTTATTCAAAGGAAAGCGTACCGTGGAAGCTTGGGATGTTTCATTTTAAATTTTTTGATGTCTCCATTTAGTCAAAAAGTTTAAAATATTGTATTTAAAAAGGTTTCACTATCAAAAGTTGATAAAAGTGCAATACTGAAAATGAATCTGTTCTTGCATTATGACTAAGAAACTCATAATATGGATTCTAAAATTATAAGGATTATATAAAGTTTAAAATTTAGTTAATACTATTCATAACCTCTTTTAATGGCTTTTTTTTGTTTAGTCATGGTGCAATTGAACTCAGTGTTGCGTGTAGTGCAAGTTATTGAATTATTTTGAAGAAATAACACACTATGAAACCTTGGGGTGTTACATTCTCCCCTCCTTCAATAAATTGCGTCCTCGCAATTTGAAATTGTTCTTCAAAAATAAAAGGTTGAAAGTAGAAAATATATTTGTGGGAAAACCCACATCGAAAATTGGGTTACTAAAATTTAGTCTTAATATGAGGAAAAGAGAAATCAAAGGGTCACCACCAAATTATGATCTCGATTAGGAGAACATTGGTGGAAATTAGAGACATATAATCGGAGGAAAAACGTAAATATTTATAGGTAGTGATTGAGGTAATCAATCACAAACAAGTGTATAATTGAGGTCCTTAAATTCATCAATCTATGATGATTTGAAATACCATCGGTTCAACAAAACATAGGGTATTAGGATAACACATTTTTGACGTTTCAAAATATCTTAGTTGAAATCCCACATCGAAAAATGAATTAATGAGGCCTCTATTTAAAATAAAGAGTGGAAAGTATGATGATTACCGAAAATAACACATACTAGGGTTCCATGTAGGAAAATATGGATATGGAAGAGAAATCTAACCATCAATTATTTGATGGAGAGTGGTAGAGAACATGGCTATGAAAAGGCCAACAATCCTAAAGCCATGAATTAGTGATGATTTAAGGTACCATATAGGACAAAATTTTTGTTCTAAGTTCCTTTTATTAATGTTGAGGAATATATTTATGAGATTGGCTAAGATCATAAGGAGATATACTTACTTTATAATTAGAGTTTTATCCATTAATAAATTTCTACCACAAACTCATCTTTCACTCTAAAAGATAATAGAATGTAATTTTTTTTATTTATACTATTCGTACAGGGTTCCAAAATAAATGAATTTATAATTCATCTACCAGATCTTTAAAAAGACAACATTATTTAATCCAGGACATCTCGTGGGCCAGTGGTAGGTGATACACCCTTGTCGCCCTTCGGTTGCGGGTTCAAGTCTCGCAGCCTTTCCGGACGCGACGGGTTGCCGCCCGACCTCTGGGTTGTCCTTTTATGGTAATCCAAAATAATCCAAACTAGATCTATCCAAAATACTTCTGTCCAAACTCACAGTCCAACATTTATAAGGAAGGTAAACATAATATAGATCCTTTTTACCCCGTAATAGCATATGAATACCTTCATCTTGTATTCTTTTAATAAACTGAAACATCTTGAATTACCATATTCCTTATTGATTACATTCATGCTCCCCTATTCCATATAGAATGCTGGATATACTTCATCAATCCAAAAATGTTTTAAACCCCAAAAAAATGATGTAATATACAAATCATTAATCAGTTTCAAGGTAGTCAAGAATATCCAACATAATTTATCCAAATCAATCATGTATTATTCTAAAATCACTAACTCGGTATCAGAACCATATTATGGTTTATCTTTCTCTCAACCATATATTTTCCAAAAATTTATCCTGCTATTGAGTCACTTTTCTTTGTTCCACACAATCTCAAGTCCTTAATGAAATAGTACTGCAGTACAATCCTTATATACTCCATAATTATTATAACAAGTACATTGTTGATACAACACTCAATTGACATAATCAACATAATAACTCTAATCATTCCTCTTCATCTGTGGTAATATCATAACTTTATTATTATCCAATAGCATCATTTGCGGCATAGTCTGATGACTGGGTCATAGGTTCGCGTAGTGTCCAAACTCCTTGCAAATGAAGCATTTGTACATTTGAAACCATTTTCCCACCCTTGCAGTCACGTACTTTGTGCCCTTTTCCTCCACACTTATAACAAACTCCCATTCCTTTTAGGCAAGTTCCAGGGTGTTTCTTCCCACAGTTACCACATATGGGAAAATTCTTCTTTTCCCTCTTCCCTTTATCCATTTTTCTCTCTTCCATCCTTTTCTTCTCTTGCTTCCCTTCAAAGCCATAGGACTCAGTAAACTCTTTACTTATCTTATCAACACATGATATTATTTCTTCATATGATGATAATACATGGGAGATTATTTCTCTTATCAATTCTAGCTTAAGACCATGAAAGATTTGATCCTTCCTTCTCTTTGGATCATGTGCATTTCTGGAGTTCTCATTCCTTCTACTGGGCGCCATTTCTAAACAATGGCATAAACTAGATCAGTTTATGAATCAAAATACATAATCCCATACTTATAAAACACTTAACATAAATTGAACTATTTATGGATATAATCCATAATCATAAAAATGTTTTCCTTGAGGAAGTATATACTCATAAACCCTTCATAATGATTTTTAAGAAAATGAGAGTTATCCTAAGCATATCCCCCGGGAGTGTCGTAACCAAGAGTGCAGCAAGGCCCGTTGTCGTGCACCAGTTCCCGTTCGAGTCTAGCTCAAAGCGGTGTTTTCGGGTTTTACCCCTAGGTACATCTGTGCCAGAGCCGCCTCTACCTGCTCGTATCCAGACAGGGATGTATTGCTCGGAAAACTCACAAAATCTCTACGATACCAAAATTCTAGGAAGTTCTTCTATACTAATCCTGAAAGTTCATCTTAGGTCTACGTGCTCTAATCAGAGTTTATCTAAATCTAGTTTCCAAGGTTTGTACTAAACTTCCTCTGATACCAACTGTAACGCTCCGACCCCAGTTACCCAGAGTCGGTGCATTATTACATAACATTGGCATGATCACAAGAAAGATCAAATCTCGAAAGACCGATTGGTTTAGTAGCCTTGGAAACACTAGATATATTCATAAGTTTTACATTATATCATAAAATGAAAAACTACTACAACAATATAATGTTTCCACAGTCCACACTATAATCCCCTCATAATATCCCTGCAGGTCATTCATAACTTACATCTTCACATCCTGGGAAAAATAAAACATAGAAAAAGGGGTGAGCTCAAATGCCCAGTAAGGATAACAATATAGCGGAACATTCAAAAATAAGCATAAACATTTAAGGCAATGAATTACTAAAACAAAAGCCTTTTAAACTTGAACTTCAACATAGTATGGAAAAAGTAAAATGAAATAATGCCATTTACTTGTTCACATGGATATTCTACTAATCGAATAATCACATGCAAAATCAATAACCACTTTCATAATGTTGGAATGCATAATGCTAAACTTTAATTACTTTTCAAGGCCTCGTCCCAAGACCTTGGGGCTAACTGTAACCGGAACCCAACCCGGAGTGCCTCTAATAACCGGACACCAACCCAGAGTGCCTCTAATAACCGGACACCAACCCGGAGTGTCTCTAATAACCGGACACCAACCCGGAGGGCTTACTTTTACCAGTCCCCAACCTGGAGGGCTTACTTTTACCAGTCCCCAACCTGGAGGGCTTACTTTTACCAGTCCCCAATCTGGAGGGCTTACTTTAACCAGTCCCCAATCTGGAGGGCTTACTTTAACCAGTCCCCAACCTGGAACATACTTGTCCAACACATTCATATGAAGTAAAGATTGAAATATAACATAAACATTCTTATTGGAACTAGCATACAAAATGTCAATACTTTCACCATAAACTATGAATGGTATAAAAATAGCACATCCACAGTCAAACATATCACAAAACCTTCAAAACAATATAGAAGTTTTGTATCATAATAAATCAACTTCAAATAATCTTAAAACCCATCAAAGGATGTTGACATAGATGAAATCAAAATTCTTTTTAAAGAAATATCTCCTTTTATTTTGAAATCATTTAAGATCCATATAAAATCAAACATTTTCTTTGAAAATAATCTTATAAGATTTTAAGGGAAGCTTTGACGATTTTATAACGGCGGAAAATAACCGCACCCGCCGTATAAGTTAAAAAAACATTCTTATCTTAATTCTGTCGAAAAGGTTAAAAAGCACCTTGTTTGGAAAACGACGGAAAGATTCCCTTATAAAACTCTTATAAAAAGTCAAACAAGGGTATAAATGACTTTAACCCATATTATTTTAAATATTAAAAATGTTTTGAAATACAATTTGAAGAAACATGGATGTGGATGATAACGAGATCCCAGTAGATTATTACGTATAAACAAACTCGGATAATGAAGAGATTGTGAAATAACCCTTACCAGTTTGGTAACTTATGAAACATACAACCCATGAAAGAGGTATCATATAATGAATATGTAAGTACACATAAATTAGAGTGTATTAAACAAAGAATATAATTATGGGCAGTATATACACCACACAAAAGGTAATGGTGGCAATATGGCATGAATCTCATGAGAATAAGGAGTGAGATGAAAACCCCTTACCACGTTAATCAACTGAGTCGTATGGCCAAAAGTTAATAACCACCAAATGATTTACAGAATAACATGAATATAAATAGAATCATGATAATATATATCAAATGGCAGTACACAATACACCACTTTCAATAATTTAGTGGCGAACAATGGAAATCTCACGGAATTGAATGTGAGATAAGAAAATCCCTTACCACGTTAATCAACTGAGTCGTATGGCCAAAAGTTAATAACCACCAAATGATTTACAGAATAACATGAATATAAATAGAATCATGATAATATATATCAAATGGCAGTACACAATACACCACTTTCAATAATTTAGTGGCGAACAATGGAAATCTCACGGAATTGAATGTGAGATAAGAAAATCCCTTACCTTGTACTTTTCCTTGGTTGGGGTAGGTTAACCTCCTGTATAATGGTGAAATAATTTTTATTATATTATACAAGAATCATATATATTAATATGATATCATATATGATCTTTTAACATTGATTTGTTAATAATATCTTAGAATTATCGTCGTTTCGGGAGTTAACTTACTCATTTTCTTTTATATGTTTTGTTACATAAGCCATGGTTGTTGTATCTTATTCATATCCAAAATGATATCCAGTCCTTAAACATTATTTTTAAATCATTAAATGATAATTATACTTGAATGGATACGATGGAGAATGAATCTCATCGCGTTCGTGGAGACGGTAGTCCGTACGTACGCACGAGCGACAATATCATTCTTTTGATATTAAAATAATATATAAATGGATGGTATATCATATATACAGAATCATTAACATGTTATATTTATTATTTACATGAGTTACACATCATTATTATACCCATCCAAATAATATTATATTGAATAACAATTACACCACGACGTGGAGACGGTAAGCCGTACGTACGCACGTATGGTGACATGTTATTCAAAGGGTGGATAGAATACTGAATATGATTGTACCATATTTATAATAACATCACAGTATATGTGAGATACTGGAGTTATTATTTTAGAATGGTAAGAACAAAGGAAGAAGAAGTGGAAGAAGAAATGAACTTGGAGAAGGGTGGTGAAATCATTACCTCTTCTTCGGGTTCTTCCTTTTGATTTGATCAAAAGGGCTCCTTAGGTTGGCTTTCTGATCAAACTAAGGCCTCTAGGTTGTAGTGAGGGATGTTGGGAGAGTATTTGGGCAGAGTTTGGCCGAGCCAAAAGGCTTTTAAGGTGTGAAGAAATGAGAAGGAGGAGTGCCCTTTTATAAGAGGGGTGAGGGGCACCTTTGGAAAAGTTAGAAATATTAATTTATAATAAATTCATATTCGGTTTCTAAAGGCTCCAAAGTTGATTATTCAAAAGTTAAGGTGGGGATAGGTCGAAAACCACTCAACCAATAGAATTTAGACAGGTTTGGGTACTTATATTAACCTTATCTTTAAGTATTAACTCTAAGTTAATTAGTTTCACTTTTACAATGTCTCTTTTTATTTTTATATAATATGGTTAATAAACTTACTATATACATCCAAGAGACCCCCAAGTGGTCCATTAATGATGAAACTATCATGATATAAGTCTCTTGGCCGAACCTTAGATTTTTAGGAATTTAATATCAATTAATAATATAATATTTGTTTTAAGAACTCTTTTATGTCAATTTTGACACTATTCAATAGTTGATTTTTGTGAAACTCATAACAGATTTATTACTTCGAAAAATGTAAATTAAATCAATCCTAATATATCATATTATCCTATAAAATTAGTTTAATTCATTAAAAGTTTCATATTATATTTTTTTGGGTATTTATAATATCAATTATTTAAATTTTTCACTATTATAGTAATTACTGCATCATCATTGTGTCATAAATAAAATAAATTATTTAATGTCTAAAAATTATAAATAAACTATCATTATGTAGGAAATCTTTTTAGCTTTCTAATGAATATTTATAATCTAAAATCCAACTTATATAACCCTATGTAACAATTGTTTTTCTAAAAGATATATGCTTGTGTCATTTTTGTATTCATTTTGACTTAATTAAAATAAAGTGTCATTATCACTTACAAGTGGATCCATGGGGTCCCCAAATCGACCCAAAGATGCCCATGGTCGACCATGTATCAACCAATAGGGTTAAGACACGTTTTAGGGTAATTTAGTATTATTATAATATTATTTTTTAACCCTTATTTACCGGATTTACCCTTAACCATGGTAAATAAAATATTTACCGCAGTAATTATTCAAAATGTCTAAAAATAAAAGTTACCTATTTACACAATATGAACATCCTGATTCCAAATATGGAATCCATTTTCCTAAATTCAAAACACAGAAGTGGCAGAAATTAATTTAAAATTAATTCCCGCTGTCAAAACAAAAAGCGTGTTTTTAAGAGATAATAACTATCAAAAGATTGACACTTGTTTATGTTCGTTTTAATTGTAAAATTATGTCCAATGACCAAAATTATATTAAATAGTAAAAATATATTCTAAATATACTTTAAAACCACTCAAATTCACAATTTATTACTATTAATTATTTTTATTAAAAAAGTTGTTTTTAATTAAAATTTAGTAATTTTCACTATTCATCAAAATATGAAAGTTATCCGAAAAGTACCAAAATTTCACCTTAGGCTAAATTTGATATTCCAAATCCAAAAATGAAGTCCATTTTAAAATATAAAATATATATAACTTCAAAAAGTAGGTATTACTATTCATAACAGCTAGTTTGATTGGTTACGGTGTGTTAGAACTCGAAGTTGCGTACAACACACGCTACTGTTTTATTCAAAGGAAAGCGTACCGTGGAAGCTTGAGATGTTTCATTTTAAATTTTTTGATGTCTCCATTTAGTCAAAAAGTTTAAAATATTGTATTTAAAAAGGTTTCACTATCAAAAGTTGATAAAAGTGCAATACTGAAAATGAATCTGTTCTTGCATTATGAATAAGAAACTCATAATATGGATTCTAAAATTATAAGGATTATATAAAGTTTAAAATTTAGTTAATACTATTCATGACCTCTTTTAATGGCTTTTTTTTGGTAATTCATGGTGCAATTGAACTCAGTGTTGCGTGTAGTGCAAGTTATTGAATTATTTTGAAGAAATAACACACTATGAAATCTTGGGGTGTTACAAAAGGAAGTTAAGAGCTCTTTATTGAGATTAAATAAAGAATTTTTTTATCCCCATGTTTTATGTTTTATATACCTAGTCTTCCAAGAAACTAGACATAACGATCCTTGGTTTATACTCTGATGTATAATTATGCTTAAAATCATGTAATGTTATATATAAAAGGTTTGGGTCTCTATATTTGGTATCATAGGATGGCCTAGTTAATTTAAGAGATTAGGAATAGATAACCATAGTGATAACCTTAAGGATGAGATGAATTATAATAAAACATCCACAAATGTTGGTAAGTATAGAGTAAGTGGTTTATCAAGAAAATACATCCATGTATGGATAAGAGCGAGTAGAGGCTACTATAGCACAGATGTACCTAGGAGTGAAAACTTCGACAAGGAGTTTTGGGCTTGACCTGGGGTATCCGAGTATATGAAAATGGGCCTTGCTTCACACTTGGTTACAACACTCTCAGGGGATATGCTTGGGTAGATTCAGGATCTTAGTAAAAAAAATTGTTAAGGGAAAAAAAATTGACCATAATAATATAAGTTAATAAATAGATCGAGCATAACCTAGATATAAACCAAAAGAATCACAAGTTAGGATATAATTCTTCTTTATATTCTTATCATTTTATGTTCAAATTTTCATTTTTATTCTTAATAGAAAAGTATTGACGACCTCCAATTATATGTTCTTTTTCTTAGTTAATAGAGGGAAATAGAAGAACATTCTCTAACAACCAATCTTATATGAAATGTGAAGATTTACCTAATGATATGCCTGATATGACAAGAGTGGGTTATAAAAAATTCATGATAGTACTTGCTCAGCTGGATCGAGTTATGAATAATAACATGAATCATGTGGAATAACCTCCTCCTCCAAGGAAAGAGCAAGTTGTCATAGAATCCTTCATGCGGAAAATAACTCCCATGTTTAGCGGATATTCTGATCCCCTCCTTGCGGAATAATGGGTAAAATCCATTGAAAGGATATTCTCTATCCTCCAGTGCTCCGAAGAAGAGAAGTTCGTACATGAAGTATATAATTCTGATGGGGAAGCTAATCATTGGTGGAAACTGATCAATAATAAAAAGTCCCAAGAGGAAATCGACTCCATGGATTAGGAAGAATTCATGAGTACATTTTTCAACAAATATTTTCTTCAAAACCTTCATATCAAGATGGTAATAGTGTTCCTTGGACCCAAGCAGAAGGAAGATGAGTTCATCAGGCCATGTGAAGCAAAGTTTACAAGGATTGCAAGGTACACCTTTATTTTGTCATGAACACCGAAAGTAAGGTGGATCACTTCTTTATCAGACTAAAGCCGAGTCTACAAAAAGTGTTGGTGATTAGAGACTTAGACAGTTATGAGGATATTTTCTATTGTGCCCTCATGGTTGAAATGGATATTTGAGACTCTTAGTGGTCTCAAGGGACTAGTGAAAAGATAAGGAAAATGGAGAACAACATGGTTGGTTCATCAAACAAATCCCATGATGGAAGGAAGCCTGGATTTTCCCCTTGAAAAAATTGTGGGAAGAAGCATCTTGATAATTGTCTGAAGGGAACCAAGAATTTCTTCAAATGTGGAAATCTTGGTCATCTATCCAAGAACTACCGAAGGGATATGAAAAATTCGACTATGTTGAATAAGAAAGGAAGGTTCAGATCAACACTCATCCAGCAGTGTAGTGTTACAACTTTAAGTAGAAAGTGAAATATGCGAACAATTTACCAAAGCTGAGGGATGTCGAAGGAAATATAAAACAACCCCCAAGGAAACAAGGAAGGGATTATGATATCACTACTTTTGAGGTGGAGCCAGACAATGATGTGGTTACAGGTATGGTAGTTATCCATTCAATAATAGTGAACGTACTATTTGATTATATTTCTACACATTCTTTCATATCTTTCAAGTATAGTAGAACTATTGAAACACCACCTCAAAATATGGAGGAAAAGTTATCTGTGATAACAAAGAATGGGGAAATCATTGCATCCATGGTTTATAAGTCCTCCCCAATTAACGTTTGTGGATTTATCCTCCTAGAAAATATCATCATACTTCCTTTTGTGAAGTTCAACGCTATCTTGGTCATTGATTATCTATCTTTGTACAAGGACAACATCAATGGTCAAAAAAGGGAGATTACTCTTCACATCTAGAAGCACCCTCCGATTATTTACAAGTGTGAGGAGGAAAATGAATCTCCTTTAAAATCTTAGTCTCAAGTGTGGATATTTTTTCCTTACGAGCAGGCATTTATAGCTAAAATTATTGAGACAAAGGAGAGAATCATGCTTG
The DNA here is from genome assembly GCA_963277665.1 of Viscum album. Classification (NCBI taxonomy): domain Eukaryota; kingdom Viridiplantae; phylum Streptophyta; class Magnoliopsida; order Santalales; family Viscaceae; genus Viscum; species Viscum album. The sequence goes on along the minus strand of OY728146.1, from coordinate 737,507,211 downwards.
AAGACATTCCCATCGTGAGATATTACAGTGACTTATTCCCTGAAGAGTTGCCTGGTCTTCCTCATGAATGAGAGGTTGAGTTCTCAATTGAACTTATTCTGAGATCATTACCTATATCAAAGAAACCTTATATAATAGACATCGTAGAGCTAGAAGAACAGAAAATGCAGTTACAGGAGATTATGAAGAAGGGTTTTATACACCCGAGTGCCTCACCTTGTGGTGCGCCAGTCCTCTTTGTCAAGAAGATGGATGGATAAATGCACCTCTGCATTGATTACTGTGAGCTCAATAAAACCATGATAAAGAACAAGTATCCCCTACCACGGATAGATGAATTGTTTGATCAGCTTCATGCAGCCAGTTATTTCTCTAAGGTGGACCTTCAGTCGGGATATCATAAATTAATGGTTTGGAAGGAAGATATTCCCAAGAATTCCTTTCAAATGAGGTATGGACACTATGAGTTCATAATGATACCTTTCAGACTCACTAATGCTCTAGAAATTTTCATCGATTTAATGAATAGAGTCTTTAGAGATTACCTTGAAAAATTTGTGGTAGTATTTTTTGATGATATTCTAATACACTCCAAGAGAATGGAGGAACACGATACGAATTTGAATACTGTGTTAAATACTTTAAGAAGGGAGAAGTTTTATGCAATGTACAATAAATGTGAGTTCTGGATGGGGGAAGTATCATCCTTGGGTCATGTTATCACCAGCAAAGGGATATCTGTTGACCCTTCCAAGATTAAGGAAATTGAGGATTGGCCCAGGACATCTTCCCTAACAGAGATCCGTAGCTTTTGGGTCTAGCTGGGTATTATCTATGTTTTGTGAAGAACCTTTCACGATTGTCAAACCCAATGACCTAGCTGACACAGAAGGGGATAAAGTTTGTTTGGACTAACGAATGTGAGGTAATCTTCAAGGAGATAAAGAAAAGGCTGATAACTTCACCTATACTCACATTATCGAAAAGTGGAGAACATTTTTTGATATATAACGATGCTTCAAATAAAGTCTTGGGTTGTATACTCATGAAAAATGATAATGTGATAGCCTATACCTCACGATAGTTGAAGATCCATGAGAAGAACTACCCGATGCATGATCTAGAGCTAGCATCCATGATTTTTTCCTTGATGATCTTGAGGAACTAACTTTATGGTGAGAAGTGTGACATATACACTGACAAAAAGGGCCTAAAGTATATATTCACACGAAAGGATCTCAACACGCGTCAAAGGAGATGGTTAGAGCTAGTAAAAGATTATGATTTCTCTATTTACTATCATCCTGGAAAGGTGAACATGGTAGCTCATGCTCTAAGTAGAAAATATCCTTCTACTCTATCCATGTTACGGATTGAGAAAGACCATATGTTCTTGTATATGTAAGGTATGGACTTAGAAATCGTAAGGGTATGGGATAATTCCTACCTTACCCAAATGATTGCGCAACCATCCATTCAAGAGAAGATTAAAGAAGCACAATGGGATGGTGTGGAGTTACAAAAGATGGTGAATTCAGTAAAGGAAGGGAAGTTTCAAGAGTTCCATATCAATGATGATGGTGTGATTTTTTTGGAAAGCGGCTTTGTGTGCCTTCATCACCTGGTATAAAGAAGGATCTATTAGACAATGAACATAGATTAACATTCCTTATCCTTCTTGGGAGTACCAAGATGTACCATGATATCTGATAACACTTATAGTGGGATAACATGAAGAAGAAGATTGCAGAATATATATCAAGGTGATTGGTATGTCAGCAAGTTAAAGAAGAGAGACAAAAGTCCAAAGGGATGATGCAAACATTGCCTATACCCATGTAGAAATGTAAGAATGTCACTATGGACTTTGTCACGGGTCTCCTGAAGACGTCGAGCGGAAATAATGTGATATGGGCTGTGGTTGACTGACTCACCAATACTTACCATTTTTTTGCTATTTGGGAAGACCTATCACTTGAAAAACTTGAAAAAATATATGTGAAGGATGTGGTGAGACTACATGGTGTTCCACTCTCAATTATCTCTGATTGTGATCCAAGGTTCACATAAAAATTGTGGAGGAGTCTTAAACATGATTTGAGTACTTTATTAAATTTTAGCATGACCTATCATCCCCAAACTGATGGCCAATCTAAATGGACTATTCAGATGCTTGATGATATTCTAAGAGCCTGCTCTCTAGATTTAAAAGGTGGACATGGTCAACATCTCCAATTGGTTGAGTTTTTATACAATAATAGCTACCACTCCTGTATTTAGATGGCTCTGTATGAAGCTCTGTATGGAAAGTGATGTAGAACTCCATCCTGTTGGGACGAAGTTGGAGAATGAAAGTTACTTGTACATGATCTTGTACAAGAGATGTTAGAGAAGGTTCAAGTCATCCTGAAAAACATCAAAGCTTCTTAGAGTCGGAAAAAGAGCTACACTGTCAACCATCGAAGGGAGTTGGAGTTCGACGTTGGAGATAAAGTCTTCCTTTGAATATCACCATGGAAGAGAGTCATGAGGTTCAGAAAGAAAGGGAAGCTAAGCCCAAGGTACATTGGCCCCTTTAAGATCCTTGACCGTATACGAGTCATGGACTATCGTCTTGCACTTCCACTGAATATGGTTCAATTTCCTGATGTGTTTCACGTATCACTCTTGAGGAAGTACGTACCTGATCCCTCACATGTACTGAACTCAGAGGTGGTACAATTGGAAGATGATCACTTTTATGAGGAGCATACAACAAAGATTCTAGACCGAAGATATAAGGTTCTACGCAACAAAACAACCCACCTTGTCAAAGTTTTGTGGATGAACGAAAAGTTTGAAGAAGCTACTTGGGAACTAGAGGAGGAAATGAAGGAGAAGTACCCTCACCTATTTACGGATTAGAATATAAAATGAAATTTTGAGGGTGAAATTTCATAGGGGGGGGGTAAGAATGTAACGATCCAATGTTTTTCAATGGAAATTACCTTCTCATAAGTATGTCATAAAATCCAATGAAAACACAATATAATGAACTACTAAGTGATAAGTGACCCTTAAACATTGGTTTTTCACTCCTGTGTTTGGAATTTAAAAAATCTGACATACACGGTTGTGATGAGTAAGTTATTTAGATTTTGATAAGAAAAACTTAATTTTTAGGTGAATAGTAACCTACCCTTATGAATAATAACATACCCTTATGAATAGTGATATACCTTAATGAATAGTAACCTTACCTATGATAGTATTAAAATAATATTCAAGGGAAAATATGTTGTTCCTGTATTTTAGAATAAGTAAATGAATGTTTTAAAATTTAGTTTTAATAATAAATTATGATTTTAATTAAATATTAAATTAATCATATTATAAAATCAAATTTGAAAAATGGACTTCATTCTTGGATTCTACACGTCGAAAAAAGGTTAGGGTGAATTTTTGGGATTTTTCTGAAATACTAGAATTTTTTATCAGCAGTAAAATCCGACAATTCACAATAAATGATAAATAATGGATTAATTGAGTCATTGGTGATGATATGATGATGTAAGACCAATTGGATCGAATTCACATGAATTTATTACTATTCTTGGTCATGGAGTATTTACTATTCCTTGTCTTGTGATGAAATAATAAACTAATGATTAAATAATTATGAAAACCCTCCTCCCCTCCACTATAAATCCCACAAATTTTTATCTCTTCTCTTCACTCCTCTCAAGCCTTGTTCCTTGCCAATATTCTACCCAAAATCTCTACCCAAGCTCCTAACCCACATCAAAAATCCCCTAGCCTCTATAAAATACCAAAACCTCTCCCATTAAGATGTTCTCAAAGGAGGAAGTTTCAAGAGGTAAATTCCTCTTTCCAATTCCTTCTTTTCTTTTATGTTCTTTTCTTTTTGTTTCTTTCCTCACCTCCATTCACCCAAATAGTATTATAACACCGATAAAATTCATGTAATGGAATTTTTTTATTCTTATGGGATATTTCATTATCTTTTCTATTTTCCTCACCTTTTATTTTAAAGGAATGAAAGCATCGTTTGAGATGCGTTAATTTAGCACATTCAAGGACAACAGTTTATCAATTTATTTTATCATCTTTATATATGGACATGAAACCACTTTTTTATGGTTGGACCAGATTATATATGTGTAATAAATCTTATTTTTATTCTTTAATCTTTTATTACAAATGGTATTAAGTTATAAATCAAAACATATTCTTTGTAATCAAACCCACCAATTAACAAAAGCGGTTGTCACTTTGGTTTTATATAATAGTTCGACTTCACTCTAAGTAACCAAAATAAATTTAAAACCATGTAATCTCTTGGCTGTTAAATAATATAAAATAACTTCAATTCAGGACTACCACTTTCATCTTACATGTTTATCCAAACATAAATATAAGTGAACCAGTCATTAAAATCAATTAAAAAAACGAGCCCGAACAATGCAATTGAACCTCATAACCATTCAAAACCGTTATGAATGAACATTAAATTATTATACTAAACCAATTAAATATATAAAGGGGGTTTTAATTATTTATTAATAAACCTAATTTTTTTATTCATGTATTTAATAACTTGTGGAGAACACCAACGGATTTTATGTTAGGGATCATCCCCATTTCACTTTTATTTCAAGATTTTCCTCTATGTTATTCCAATTTATGTGTGATATATAATGATGTGGAATGTTTTATCACCGCTACCTTACTTCCCTCATGTTTTATAATTGATGAGAAACCACTTATATCTCTCATCAAGCCCTCTTATGTGCACCCAACACCATGTCAATAATCTGTAACAAAATCTACCCGAACCTCCTTTGTTCTTTCGGGTTGCCTTCTCTTTATTTATATCAAAACAGAGTTATCATATCTATTCTTGTGAATCATATAAATGATGTTTAGTTGTACAAAATTATTTTATGAGGACCCTTTCATCACTCTCTTACAGAGATATATATGTTTTTAAAATATTCCCTCCTTAGAACTTTCCGATAAGCAAACCTCTTTTAATGGAACATCCCAAAATTTTACCCAATTTCAAGTGCACTATATCATCTGTTTTAAGACACTGTTATCTTTATAAAATTATTCTTTTTATTATGGAAACATTCTTGGTTCAATTATACTTTTATATAAATGATTGACCTCTATTCTATTTTAAAATCTCTATAGAATTTTCCTTAAAACCGAAAAAAAATGATTTATTGATAATGTTACTCAAATACATTTCATATAAGTTGTACCTTATATTTGACACCACTTACCTTGTTATATGACTATTTTACCCTTTGAACTTCCATGTATTTTGTAATACTTTTTTTCTTAGACATTTCATGATACGCCAATTGGTTATGATTTATGTCATGTTTTTGGTACCCAATTCCTTCCATGGGTACCCTTATGTTTATGTATGATTGATTATGTATGCTTATTTATGTGGAAAAATTATTTATGTGTTATGAATATTTTTGTGTCAAGGATATTAATGAAAATGTTGGGATGAGTGTGACCAGATAACGCTCCAATGCATTGGGTAAAGTTATGTCTCATGAGATGCAATGTAAAATAGGATTGGCGGTTAGCCTTGACCCGTACTAAAATGGGAAATGAGATCGGCCGTTAGCCTTGACCCGTACTAAAGAAATGTCTTATGATTATGCCACATATATACGATTCCATGTTTTTCAGATCACATGCTTATATGATATGATTTATTTATTTGTTTTCATTATGTCATGCCTCTTAAATCATGTGATTAATATGTATCTTTATGTTCATTCCCTTACATGTATTTTTAGCTCATTCCTTTTTCATGTGTTCCGCAGGGTACCCTATGCAGATGTAAGGGCTTAAAGGAAGTTAGGATCTCTTTATGGAGAGTACATAAAGAAATGTTTTTTAGCCCCATGTTTTATGTTTTATGTACCAAGTCTTCCAAGACACTAGACTTAACAATCCTTGTCTTGTACTCTGATGTATAATTATGCTTAAAATCATGTAATGTTATATATAAAAGGCTTGGGTCACTATATCGGTTGTGTCCGGGCTCGGTACGATGTGCTCGGACTGACCTGACTAACCAGGCCTAGGGGTCCATGTAGAGACCCGAAGCTTGAAGTACATAGACATTACATTACTTTAACGTAATACTTAATACATAACAAAAACAGACACACAAGGACTGTAATAGTTTAGTGTCTTTGGAAACTTGGAACGTAATCTTCTAATCGTGGTGAAAGATCTTCAACATCTCCCATAAAGATCTTCCCCTTTTTTTTGTACCTAAAACCTTTCTCTATATCTTGGGGAAAAGAATACATAAAAAGGGTGAGCCCAAATTCTCAGTAAGGGTAAGCATGAATAAAATAAAACATACCATATACATTTAAACTTAAAAACATGAACATAATGTTTAAACATCAAAAGCCGGAGAAATGACATAAAACATGGAAGTACGTAAGGCATAGATAATAATGAAACATTAAGAATGATAAAATAGAATGGGAATAAAACATGTAATTGTGGCATCCATTAAGCACATGATATGATTTCCATTTTAGCCAAGGCATTGCTGCCAAGACCATCTTAGTGGACAAAGTCCCTTTCTGAATCGAGTTCACTCCTCGTTCCAGTCCTGTATTACTGAACCAGTTTAACATGCCATTCCATCCATGTCTATCTCATGAGATATAAATATTTACCCAATGCATTGGAGGGAGATATAGGTCCCACCCATTTCATAATGAAATCATTCTTACTTGTGCCACAAAATAAACATACATCATTCATAATAAACCAACGAATAAAATGGGTTTCATAAACATAATCCCATCATCACATAATCCATATAAAATAAATGGATATCATTTCATAATAAGAAAAGTGAAACAATGTAAATCATAGAGACATTATACTTGAAACATACACATATTAAATAATTTTATCTTAGATGAAAAATGGTTTTGATAAAACACTTTAAATGAATTCTTGAGGAACATATCCTTTCTTCTTCAAAATAATTTTCTTTTCACAAAATGTCATGAAATTTTAAAAGAAAGAGATTTTTTTGAAAATAGTCATGAAATATTTTGGAGGAGGCTTCGTGAAAATAAGGTTTTATAAAACCGTAAAATTCCGTTCGTCCCGTATAAGTTAAAAAAACATTCTTCTCGTACTTTTGCCGGAAAAGTAAAAAAAGCACCTCGTAACGTAAAAAAAAGAATGATTCCTTACATACCATATAGTAAAAGTCAAAAATGGGTAAAAATAACTTTAAAAAAACATGAAAACACTTTTATAAAACATGGACATGGATGATAGAAATAACCCCAGTAAATACTTACGTATAAGCAATCTCGGATAGAAAACAATTGAGATTGCAACATTATCCCTTACCTTAGGTCCGATATGCTTTTTACGTATCTGAAAACCCTGTATAATGATTTAAATAATGTTATTTACTTATTATAGAATAATATTCATTGTTATTATATCATATATGGTTCACTTATGACTTTATATTACCCGTTCTTTTGTAAATTCATGTTAAAGTAGCGTTTTGGGTAAAATCGTCTCATTATTCGTTCGTGTTTTAACTTGTAATTATTCATATGATTACCTAGATCATGATTAATTATATCCAGAATGTAAAACATGATTTATATATAATATATATTCAGAATATACATATATATAATATATCATTAAATGGAATGAAATACACCGTTCATGGAGACGGTAGGCCGTACGTACGCATGAACGCTGTTTTCGTTTCTGTATTTAATTGAATGGAATTAATTGGATGACATACATATATATATATATATATACATAAATCCAGTATCATTATTATGTCATATATTTCATGATTACTTATTATATATACTTTATAATCATTTATGAATGGTTAATCGTTGAGAATGAATCTCATCGCGTTGTGGAGACGGTATTCCGTACGTACGCATGAGCGATGATATCATTACCATGATCGTGGAATTTTATTGGAGTGTATGTATACTATTATAGAATAAATATAACTTTATAATAATCATATATAGTTATTATTTACACCATTATACCCATCCAAGTAAGGTGGTGGTGGAAAATAGATTACACCACGGCGTGGAGACAGTATTCCGTACGTACGCACGCGCGGTGATTTTGTTTTCCGTAGGATGGATAAAAGGTGAAATGGGGTTGTTTCATATTTATAATAAAAAATCAGTATATTAGTTATAATAATGTTATTACTTTATAATTAAACAACTAAAGAAGAAGAAGTTGAAGAAGAAAGAAGCTTGAAAGAATTGGGAGAAGAAATTACCTCTTCTTCGATACGCCTCTTTGAAACCTCCTCTTAGGGAACTAAGAATGGTCTTTAAAGTAGACCAAAACCACTATGATGTTTCTAGGGAAGTTGAGAAGATAATTTTTCAGGGTTTGGCCGAGCTTTAAGGCTCAAATTGGTGTGAGTAGGAGAGGGAGGAGGCTCCCTTTTATAAGGGAGGAGAGGGGTTCCTTTGGAAAATCTAAAAATATTATTTTATTATAAAGTCAAGTTCGGTTTTAAATAGATCCAAATTGATTTATTTAGAACCTAAGGCAGGGATGGGTCGAAATCCTCTCATACAATATAATTTAGACAAGTTTAGGTTCCTATTGTAACTGTATCATTTAGATTTATCATTAAGTTAAATAATTTTACTTTTACCCTGTCTTCTTGTGTTCTTATACTATAAGGTTAATAAACATACAATAAGAATCCAAAAGAACCCCAAGTTGTTTATTATTAATATATATAACCTTAGATAAGTCATTTTTCGGAACCTTAGATTTTTAGGAATAAAATAACAATTAATAATATAATATTTGTTTTAAAAACTATTTTATGTCAATTTTGACACTATTTAGTAATTGATTTTTGTGAAAATCATAACAGAATGATTAGTTTGAACAAATTTAATTAAATAAATAATAACATGTCATATTAACCTATAAAATTAGTTGAATTCATAAAAATTCTTAAATTACATTTATTTGGGTATTTATAACATCAATTATGTCAATATTTCGTTAATAAGATAATTACTGCATTATCTTTGTCTCATAATAAATGAGAATTATTTAATCCTTAAAAATTATAAATAAATTCCTATGATGTAGATAATTGTATTAGATTTCTGGAGACTATTCATGTTCCATGTTTCATGAAGGTTGTCACTAAATTAAAATTAATATACTTATATGATTTAAGAGAGTGACATGTTGTCACTTTCATTGATTTTAATAATAATTAAATTATTTTCATGGTCAAAAGTCCATAAAATGAATCTAATACGACCCTTAGGTTATATGGGTCTACTTTTATCCATCCATTAAATTTTTTTCATGTTTTAGGGTAATTTTATAATATTATATTTACCCTTAATTAACCGATTTACATTTAACTATGGTAAATAAAATTTACCGTAGTTACTATTCATAATTCCCAAAAATAAAAAGTATCTTATTAACATAATTTGGACCCACTGATTCCAAATATGGAATCCATTTTTCTAAATTCAATACACAAAAGTTGCATAAATTAAATTAAAATTAATCCCGTTGTCAAAAGAAAACGAGTTTTTCTTTAAAACATTGCAAAAGATTGAATTGATTTAGCCTACAAATTTAATGTAAAATCAATTCTAATGACATACATTATGTTAAATGGTAAAAATATATTCTATTTATACTTTAAAACCATTCAATATTATAATTTAACCATATAAATTGTTGCGATGATAATTTTTTTTAATTAAAATATAGCGTGTTTTTACTATTCATCAAAATATGAAAGTTACCAGAATAATATGAAAAATTTATCCAAAGTAAATTTTTATTTCTTGATTCCAAATAAGAATTTTATTTTGTCAAATTGAACTTATAAACAAGTCAAAAAATAGATTTAAAGTGGGTGCACCATCAAAAGGCGGCAAAACTGCATTTTTTGAAAAATACTTATTTTACCTGAAAAATTTATTTTGTTCTTATAACATGTTCTAGAAAATGTGTAAGATGAATAATAATGTTATAAAATTAAAAATTTAGTTAATACTATTAATAACGGATAGTTCATAATAATATTATAGTAATATACCCTTGTTTAGTAAAACCCGGTATTGCGTACAACACACGCTATCGAGGAAGGTCGCGATTGCGTGTAATGCAAGCCAAGTCAGGGTTGCGTGTTGTGAAATAATACTTCGTTGTTTCATATAATAGAATCCAACCATATTTTATTTATACATTGAATATATATATATATATATATACACTCAATGTTGCGTAGAATGACTATTATAAAACGAACTTGAAATTGTGTGTAACACAACCTAAGAATAGTGTTGTGTATACTTCAAGATAATACAATGTAGCGTATAGCATAAGATAATCTTATTGTAGAATAAAACACATGACATCAAATAAATTAAAGAGAATACTTATCATAAAATATCGGGTTGTTACATTCTACCCCCCTTAAAATGAATTTCGCCCTCGAAATTCGTTGGGGTTATAAATCGTTTACTATTCATAGAAACCCACATCTTAAAAAGGAATTCTGAAACTTAATTTTGAAAAATAAAGTATGAAACGTAACAATTACCCAAAGTAACTCATCACTGGGTTTCCATATAGAAGAACATAGGTGAAAATATGGATATGGAAGAAAAATCTAACCATCAAGTTCTGATGGAGAGTGGTAGAGAACATGGCTATAAAAAATCCATTAATCACAAAGCCATAAATTTGTGACGATCTAAGGTACCACCTGATTCATCGGATATAAGAGCACCATGACAACATTTTTGGTTTTCAATATCATTTCCCTAAATTTGAAAATTTTGAATTAGATGAAATACTTGCTTGATTTTGGTACAATGTCACTGTTGTTCGTGCTTTAAACAATTTCTACTACATCTCTTATTGAAATGAAGTTGAATTTGTTATTCGTGAAGTTTTAACAGATCATGTGATAGAAGGATGAGTCATTCCATCTGTTTCAAACTAAAGGTTAAGAAAAAGTTATCAAGTATACATAAGTCCATCTATGGTGAGATTAATCATATATGGTTCCTAAAATGGACTTATAATTAATATATCATACTTCTTAATATAATAAAACTAGTTTCTACTAAATAGGGACTTCATGTAGGCCAGTCGTAGGTGATAAAGGCCAATCGCACTTCGGTTGTGGGTTCGATTCCCACAGCCTTGTCCGACGCGATGGGATGTCGACCGTCCTGCAGGTTGTCCTTTTTCTAAAACTATGTTACTATAACATCCCATCAATAATATCGAAAAAAATTCTATCCTTAAACAATAATAACTTATGTCCAACATAATCCATTCCAATCTGTAGGCTTATCCATAATACTGCAGTCCACTCTCATAATATAGTGAAAACGATTACTAGAGATTTAATACCATTGTTGATCCCCATATATCATAAGATATGTCTTTTTGGTCACATTCCAATCATTCGAAGGCCTTAATCATGTATTGTCTTGAAAAATGAATACCCATTGAACCTTAGTGAAAACATGAATGCAGTTAAATGTTAACAATTTCCACATACCAAAATCCTCAAAATTCTATATACTCAAACCGTGATATCACTTAGTCCTTATATAAATCATGAGCTCATGAATACTGTCAAACATTTCATTTTTTTTCTTATCCCTTCATTATGTGCATATCATCTGCTTTCCAAAATATTTGAATCACTTTTCATGGTTATCGGTACCTTAAAATTATTGAAAACCACAATAGACTAATACAAAAATATTCCAATACACAATAAAAGTACCTCAACAACATTATTCTTGAATACCAATACATAAACACTTCAATCCATCCTCTTCAATGATTGTCCTGGAATATTTCCTTCCTTGATTTAGAAGTAACTTTTTAGGTCAGGGCATTGAGTTGGGTAATGCCCATGTTCTCCACAAATAATACATTAAACTCCATAACAGTCTGTCACTCTATGACCCTTTTCTTCACACAGATAACATCGGTCCCTCCATTTGAGGTATTCCTCAAGGTTCTTCTTCCCTTCTTTAGAAATCTCAATATTCCTTTCTTTATGCTCCTCAACATGCAAACATGCATAATAGTCTATCTTCCTCTTATTTGATGAATTAGGCATACCACTAAATTTCACCTTGTTAATCATATATCGCGATGAATGATTCAACATAATCACAATATCTTTCTCTCTAGGCATTACAAAATTTTTTTGCTCATAGTCACCAATTTGTCCACTGGATTCAATGTTAACTGAATTCCTTCTAGTTCCCTCCATTAACTAAAACACAAAAAGAGTTCTCTGAGAGGCAAAATCATGCTAGGGAAAACAACATAGTAAAGGGGGAGTACCCTCAATATCTAACAACTTAGGTTAAATTATACGATCCTTAGCGCAATTCTAGGACTATAACCTATACGTATACTTAAACTTAGAGACATCCCTAGACATACCTTAGAAATATCTCTAGGGATCTCACTAATGTTTTCGCATCCTAGTTTCCAAAGGTTGACTAAACCTTTCCTATGATACCAACTGTAGAGACCCGAATCTTGACGTACATGGACATTACATTACTTTAGCGGAATACTTAATACATAACAAAAATAGACACACAAGGACCGTAATAGTTTAGTGTCTTGGGAAACATTGAACGTAATCTTCTAATCGTGGTGAAAGATCTTCAACATCTCCCATAAAGATCTTCCCCTTTTTTTTCTTACCTAAAACCTTTCTTTATATTCTGGGGAAAATAAAACATAAAAAGGGTGAGCTCAAATGCTCAGTAAGGGTAATAATGGATAAAATAAAACATACTATATACATTTGAACTAAAAAACATGAACATAATGTTTAAACATCAAAATCTTGAGAAATGACATAAAACATGGAAGTATGTAAGGCATAGATCATAAAGAAACATTAAGAATGATAAAATAGCATGGGAATAAAACATGTAATTGTGTAATCCATTAAGCACATGATATTATTTCCATTTTAGCCAAGGCATTGATGCCAAGACCATCTTAGTGGACAAAGTCCCTTTCTGAATCGAGTTCACTCCTCATTCTAGTCCTGTATTACTGAACCCGTTTAACTTGTCATTCCAGCCATGTCTGTCTCATGAGATATAAATCTTTACCTAATGCATTGGAGGGATATATAGGTCCCACCCATCTCATAATGAAATCATTCTTACTTTTGCCACAAAATAAACATACATCATTCTTAATAACCCAACGAATAAAATGGGTTTCATAAACATAATCCCATCACCACATAATCTATATAAAAGAAATGGATATCATTTCATAATAAGAAAAGTGAAACAATGTAAATCATAGAGACATTATACTTGAAACATACACATATTAAATAATTTCATCTTTGAGTAAAAATGGTTTTGATAAAACACTTGAAATGAATTCTTGAGGAACATATCCTTTCTTCTTCAAAATAATTTTCATTTCACAAAATGTCATGAAATTTTAATAGAAAGAGATTTTTTTTGAAAATAGTCATGAAATAGTTTGGAGGAGGCTTCATTAAAATAAGGTTTTATAAAACTGTTAAAATCCGTTCGTCCCGTATAAGTTAAAAAAACATTCTTCTCGTACTTTTGCCGGAAAAGTAAAAAAAGTACCACGTAACGTAAACAAAAGAAATATTCCTTACATACCATGTAGTAAAAGTAAAAAATGGGTAAAAAGGACATTAAAACTACATGAAAAAACTTTTATAAAACATGGACATGGCTGATAGAAATAACCCCAGTAAATACTTACGTATAAGGAATCTCGGATAGAAAACAATTGAGATTGCAACATTATCCCTTACCTTAGGTCCGATATGCTTCGTACGTATCTGAAACCCCTGTATAATGATTTAAATAATGTTATTTAATTATTACATAATCATATTAATTGTTACTATATCATATATGGTCCACTTATGACTTTATATTACCCGTTCTTTTGTAAATTCATGTTAAAGTAGCGTTTTGGGTAAAATCGTCTCATTTGTCATTCGTGTTTTAACTTGTAATTATTCATATGATTACCTAGATCATGATTAATTATATCCAGAATGTAAAACATGATTTATATATAATATATATTTAGAATATACATATATATAATATATCAATAAATGGAATGAAATACACCGTTCATGGAGACGGTAGGCCGTACGTACGCATGAACGCTGTTTTCGTTTTCTTATTGAATTGAATAAAATTAATTGGATGACATAAATATATATATATATAAATAAATACAGTATCATTTTTATGTCATATATTTCATGAGTACTTATTATATATACTTTATAATCATTTATGAATGGTTAATCATTGAGAATCAATCTCATCGCGTCGTGGAGACGGTATTCCGTACGTACGCATGAGCGATGATATCATTCCCATGATCGTGGAATTTTATTGGTGTGTATGTATAATATTACAGAATCAATATCACTTTATAATAATCATATATAGTTATTATTTACACCATTATACCCATCTAAGTAAGGTGGTGGTGGAAAATAGATTACACCACGACGTGGAGACGGTATTTCGTACGTACGCACGTGCGGTGATTTTGTTTTCCGTAGGATGGATAAGAGGTGAAATGGGGTTCTTTCATATTTATAATAAGAAATCAGTACATTAGTGATACTGATGTTATTACTTTATAATGAAACAACTAAATAAGAAGAAGTTGAAGAAGACAGAAGCTTGAAAGAATCGGGAGAAGAAATTACCTCTTCTTCGATACGCCTCTTTGAAACCTCATCTTAGTGCACTAAGATTGGTCTTTAAAGTAGACCAGAACCTCTAGGATGTTTCTAGGGAAGTGGAGAAGATAATTTGGCAGGGTTTGGACGAGTTTGAAGGCTCAAATTGGTGTGAGGAGGAGAGGGAGGAGGTTCCCTTTTATAAGGGAGGAGAGGGGCTCCTTTGGAAAAACTAAAAATATTATTTTATTATAAAGTCAAGTTCGGTTTTAAATAGATCCAAATTGATTTATTTAGAAGCTAAGGTGGGTATGGGTCGAAATAATTTCATCCAATAGAATTTAGACAAGTTTAGGTTCCTATTTTAACCTTATCATTTAGATTTAACATTAAGTTAAATAATATTACTTTTACCGTGTCTTCTTGTGTTCTTATACTATAAGGTTAATAAACACACAATAAGAAGCCAAAAGAACCCCAAGTTGTTTATTATTAATATATATAACCTTATATAAGTCATTTTTCCGAACCTTATATTTTTAGGAATAAAATACCAATTAATAATATAATATTTGTTTTAAAAACTATTTTATGTCAATTTTGACACTATTTAGTAATTGATTTTTGTGAAAATCATAACAGAATGATTAGTTCAAAAAAAGTTACTTAAATAAATAATAACATGTCATATTAACCTATAAAATAAGTTGAATTCATAAAAAGTCTTAAATTACATTTATTTGGGTATTTATAACATCAATTATGTCAATATTTCATTAATAAGATAATTACTGCATCATCTTTGTGTCATAATAAATGATACTTATTTAATCCTTAAAAATTCTAAATAAATTCCTATGATGTAGATAATTGTATTATATTTCTATAGACTATTAATGTTTGAAGTTTAATTAAGTTTATCAGTATATTAAAATTATAATACTTATATGATTTAAGAGAGTGACATGTTGTCACTTTCTTTGGTTTTAATAATAATTAAATTATTTTCATGGTTAAAAGTCCATAAAATGAATCTAATCCTACCCTTAGGTTATATGGGTCTACTTTTAGCCATCAAATAGAATTTTTTAATGTGTTAGGGTAATTTTATAATATTATATTTACCTTTAATTACCCGATTTACCTTTAACTATGGTAAATAAAATTTACCGTAGTAACTATTCATAATTCCCGAAAATAAAAAGTAGATTATTAACATAATTTGGACCCACTGATTCCAAATATGGAATCCATTTTTCCAAATTCAATACACAAAAGTTGCATAAATTAAATTAAAATTAATCCCGTTGTCGAAAGAAAACGGGTTTTTCTTTAAAACATTGCAAAAGATTGAATTGATTTCGCCTACGAATTTAATGTAAAATCAATAGTAATGACATAAATTATATTAAATGGTAAAAATATATTATATTTATACTTTAAAACCATTCAATATTATAATTTAACCATATAAATTATTGCGATGAAAAATGTTTTTTAATTAAAATATAGCGTGTTTTTACTATTCATCAAAATATGAAAGTTACCAGAATAATATGAAAAATTTATCCAAAGTAAATTTTTATTTATTAATTCCAAAGAAGAATTTTATTTTGTCAAATTGAACTTATAAACATGTCAGAAACTAGATTTAAAGTGGGTGCGCCATCAAAAGGCGGCAAAACTGCATTTTTTGAAAAATACTTATTTGACCTGAAAAATTTATTTTCTTCTTATACCATGTTCTAGAAAATGTGTAAGATGAATAATAATGTTATAAAATTAAAATTTTAGTTAATACTATTCATAACAGCTAGTTCATAATAATATTATAGTAATATATCCATGTTTAGTAAAACCCAGTATTGCGTACAACACACTCTATCGAGGAAGGTCGCGATTGCGTGTAATGCAAGCCAAGTCTGGGTTGCGTGTTGTGAAATAATCCTTAGTTGTTTCGTATAACAGAATCCAACCATATTTTATTTATACATTGAATATATATATATATACACTCAATGTTGTGTAGAATGACTATTATAAAACGAACTTGAAATTGTGTGTAACACAATCTAAGAATAGTGTTGTGTATACTTCAAGCTAATACAGTGTGGCGTATACCATAAGATAATCTTGTTGTAGCATAAAACACATGACATCAAATAAATTAAAGAGAATAATTATCATAAAATATCGGGTTGTTACAATCCCGCATGACCAGGACCGGTTTGACCAACTTGACCCGACCCAATCTAGCCTGGCCACGGGGTCAGACCATTGGGCCTTGAAAGACCTAGCCTAGTTTGGCCATGTGTCCATCCAGCTGGGTCACCCAGCAACCCGGTTCCATCCAGCCCGTCTTGCAATATGCAGGTCGGTTCTTTCCCATCCTGGGCCACCCAGCAGCCCGGTTCTATCATGCTGGTCTGACCTGCAAAAGCGAATTGACTTGTGTTCCATCCGGGGCTACCTAGAGGCCTGGTTCGCGCCCCCAGCCCGACCTACACAACAGGCCAGTGTCCTATAGTTTGGACATCTGATGAGTGTCCAATTCAACCGTGATGTGACTAGTTGAAGCCAACCACCCCCTTGTCCCACACACGGTCCTTGATGGATCGTGTGCTAGTGTGCCGTGGCAAGCACGGCGTGGGCCGCCCCTCTAACACGTTTGGGTGACCGCCCCTCTAATACGGCTAGGTGGCCACCCCTCCGACACGGTTGGGTGGTCGCGTCCATCTCCCCCAGCTGCTGGCCCGCTGTCGGTGGCCCCCTGCAGCACCACTACGGCCTGAGCCGGCCATGACCTCTACCTCTGCGTGACTTCATGGCACACCACCACCTGCCCAATACCTCCGTCACGGGCCACCGGTGATGCCTTATGCAGACCTCCAGGTCTACTCCGATGGTCTGTTCTTCGAACTGTCTGCGCCTTTGACCTCCTTGGGGTGCCTTCTTCCCTACTACAACTTCGAGATTTATTTATCATTATTTCAAAGGTAAGGTCACAAAGAATACTTGAACACCCAATGACAAGGGAATCAGAACCTTGTTCATGTCATCCCAATTCCTCCACATTAATGTTTTTGATATATAGGAACAGAAGATTATGTTTCTAGTTACCATCTATCCCCAAAGAAAAACACAGAGAAAAAATACCCTCCCGCAAGGACAAGAGACCCGCGGACCAACCTGTTTATGTGTTGATCTAAATTCGTTATTTTAGAAAGAAGAATGGGGCATTCAAATTATCAAAATATAAACCCCTACCTGGAGAAGCTTTGATTGGAGGGAAGACTCATCACTGATGGCGATCCATCCACGGGGATTCAAAATCTGTTTGAAGTAGTTGGCATTCCTTGGTCCAAGATCCATTCTCCAAGGTGTCATCACCACTTTTTTGATTCGTTGACATTCACTGTTGGAGAGAATTCTCTTGCCCTTTGTCAGAAGAATTATAGATCTAAATCTATTTCTCCAACCCCGTCATCTCATTAATAGAGAAATGCATTGCATCGTTTCTGTTACTCTTAGTCTCCACGTTGTTATGCTATTTCATTTATGAAAAAAATTTCTATTATGCTCCAGTTAAAGTGTCGTTACACTGTTTCATTTATGGAATGAAATAGTTAACTCATCACTGTGTTTCAGTGAAAATTTTTTTGAATAAATTAAACTTTTTTTTATCTTATTTTTCTTAAAATAACTGAAAATTAACTTTTCCCTCGACCCTTAATGGTTGAGGTTAGGTCCATTCTTAGGTAATTTCATCATTTTGAATTCAATGGTTCCCTCATATTTTCAATATGGGAACCTGTTTAGATGTTTCTCAAACCGTTCATGCATGCCGGTTTAATTTTCTTAAAAACATTTCAAAAACTATCTTTCAACTTCAACTCATGTCGGTTGAGGTTAAGCTACTCTTAAGGGAAAAATTTCCTCACGAGCTCAATGATACTCCCAAATTTCTAATCTGAGTAACTATTTAGGGTTTATAAGGATTGGAAAATAAAATAATTATTATGGCCAAAAACTAACTTCCACTGTTGGCCCACTCCGTCCAACGTTAGGCCATTTCTAGGAGAATCCAAACACTCTGAGTTCAAAAGTGCCCTCATATTTTTTTTATCCAAACACTGGTTTAAAATTTTAAAAATCCCACTTTAACGATTATTTACTGAACCTAAAAAAAGTTAAAAAATATGTTTCGGTCACTTTGGACCTTGTAATTATGTGTTGTCTCAGAGCATGGTCTCGAAATAATCCCATTTCATTTAAAAAGAATTCATGGAATTTTAGGGTATTACATTACTCACACTCATTAGGGATTTACGTTCTCATAAGACAAAACAAAGGCTAATAAAAAAAGGGGTACTGAGCACGAATCTGAGCCTCCTTCTCCCATGTGGTCTTTTGAAGATTCACATGATGCAAAAGAATGTGAAATAGAGGAATTGACTGGCCATAAATGACCCACTCCTATCAATCCTCTATTTCCATCGGGAACTCCGCAAACATCACCCCATCACCAATATTCAGCTCTCCCCAGTCAATGGTGTACGATGGATCATCCACGTACCTCCTAAACAACAACACGTGGAAAACATCGTTCACCTGGTGCATCTGTGGGGGAAGAGCTAGGTGGTATGCCACCTCACCAAATCTGGTTAGAATGTAGAAATGGCTGATAAACCTCAAAGGTAACTTTCTACCCCATCCAAATCTCTATATCCCTTTTTGAGGAGAGAATTTTAGGAATACGTGGTCCCCCTACTAGAACTCCAAGGGTCTCTATCGCTTATCATCATAGGACTTATATCTGATCTATGCAGTCTTCATCCGCTCTCAGATGACCTACACCTTCTCATTGGTATCCTGTATCATCTCTGGACCAATGAGTACTGACTCCCCTAGGTCTGTCTAGTATAATAGTGACCTTCATGGTCATCTATACAATGCCTTGAACTGTTCCATACCAATTGTGGAGTGGTAGCTCTTGTTGTACGTAAACACCACCAGTGGTAGGTGGTCCTCCCAACTATGACCAAAATCAAGGACCCAAGCACAAATCATGTCCTCCAAGGTCTATATGGTTTGCTATGTCTGACCAACAGTCTATAGGTGAAAGGCTGTGTTCAAGCACAGTTGAGTCCTAAAATCCTCCTACAACCTCTTCCACAATTGGGATATAAAGAATTCATCATGATATGAGACTATCATAGATGGGAATCCATGGATTAGAGCTATCTCTTGCATGTAGAGGCGTCCTAAGCCCTCTACCGACCCCTTCTCCTGGATTGGTAGAAAGTGAGATGACTTGGTGAGTCGGTCAATGATCACCCAGATAGAATCGTGGACCTTAGATGTGTGTGGTAATCCCATCACAAATACCATTGAGATACCATCCCACCTCCACTCTAGTACCTAAAGTGGCTGGTCCAAGCCTGTTGGAACCTGATGCTCGGACTTCACTTTTTGACATGTGAGGCACCGTGAAACAAACTCTACCACCAATTTCTTCATTCTAGGCCACAAGTACTAAAGTTGGAGATCCTGGTACATATTTTACACTCCCAGATGTACCGAAAAATGAGATATATGGAACTCCCTCAAAATATCCTCTCATAATTCCACTGGAACTACTGTTCATCCTCAGAAAAATATGATGTTCCCCCTGCTATTGAAAATCCATCAAGAGCATTTCTTGAGGATAACTAAGCATGTAGGGCCTCACAGACAACATCCAAAAGATGTGCCTACTTAAATATCTATAAGAGTAGGGGATTGATAGTCATCAACTAAAGGTAAGTTTCTCCATCATCATCCACGAAGGATATCTACATCGTGACTAGCTGCTTCATCGCCTCACTCAACAGCTGCAAATCAAACCTTCTACTGAGTAAGTCTCCGACCACATTCCCCTCACCAATAGTATAGACTATCTCAAAGTCATAGTCCTGGAGGAAATCTGCCCATCACCACTGCCTCAAATTCAGGTCCTTATGTGAGTAGATATACCAAAAACTTTTGTTGTGGGAGTTGACTATAAACTGCTCAACCATCAAGTAGTGCCACCACATCTTCAAAGAAAAGAGCACTAGTGCTAGCTCCAGGTCATGGGTTGATTATTTATGTTCATGATGCCCTAACTTCCATGAAATATAGGCGATAATTTCTCTCCCCTACATCAGGACACAACCCATTCTGGTCCCTGATGCCTCACATAAGACAACATACCCTTCTCCTTCCTCTTGTAGTATAAAGATGGGGGCAATCATCAGTTTCCACCTCAGCTCCTAGAAACTATACTGGCACTACTCTATCTACATGATGGGATATCCCTTCCATGTTTAAGATGATAAAGGTGAGGCTATAATGGAATAGTTAGGCATGAACCTCTAGTAATATCAAGACAATCCCAAGAAACTTCGCACCTCAGCCACTATCCTGGGTGGCACCCAAGCAAGAACTGCCTCTATCTTTCCCAGATCTACTAAAACTCCAGCCTCCGATATAACATGTCCTAGAAAGTGGACCTCTCATATATAGAAATCACATTTCGAGAGCTTACCTAAAATATGGTTCTCTCAGAGTGTATCCAAGAATATTCACAGGTGTGTAGCCTTCTCCTCCTCGGATGCTGAGTATGTAGGTTCCAGGTGCAGTAGAAGCGCATTAGTGGGTGTACCTAACTTTAATTTTATCATTAAAAACAATCAATCCGAGATTAATCCTGATAATAAAACACCGGATCCTCGGAATAGAATGAAGAACAAAGAAGGAAAGAGGGTAGTCCCAGAACCATAGTTAGTATCATCATATGTTGGTTATAAATAATTTAATCAATTGACAATAATCACGTTGCTGGAATTCTTTCTTCGATGATGTTTCTGATCATGATCCAATGTGATCCATGATTTATTCATAGAATCCAAGTGTAGGATTCTTCTAGCGGTGATCTACACATGCTCCACGTATCTATGGACGTCATTGAAGGGATATCCAGGTGCTAGCGCATAAGAACCTTTGCTTGCGATTTCTGCCTTCAATCACTTTGATATGGTGGAGGTGGATCTCTCTCTCATATCTTGAGAGTATTCTCAGTGGAAAAATAATTCTCTCTTGGCTTGAGAGATTTTTCAAATCCATTGTGCACAACCACACAAAATGGCTAGGCTAATGAAAAATATATATAATTGGAATTTTTAATTACATAGAATAATAAAATGAATTAATTAGCCGAAAGTGTTTATTCATTTCCTTTAATTCTTTGTAATACCCTATGTCTAATAATAACAGTTGAATGTTATTATTACCTGACATGATCCCCAAGAATTACACCTAATATTATTTAATTACATAAATAATATTTATTTCTCATAAATTCCCAGAAAAAAAGACACGGTGTGTACTTTGTTTCATCTTCAATTTTTCTTTATTTACTCCACCAAATTTATTAGGCCTTGAATAATGGATATTTATTTATAAAATAAATATAACTGAATTACTTGCTAATAAATATATATTATTTCACCCACAATATATTATCTCGAATAACTAGCGTCAAAATAAATGCGATCAAGCATCCTTAAATAAATATTAAACCACAGTCGGGAATAATATTTATTTAACTTGTCAAATTAATATTTAACTAAGATACTTTGACAAACTAAGTGTGTGACCCTCTAGGCCTCTTTCTCAGTGGCATTAGGTGGAGCCTGCCTAAATTCCAAGGTTAGCATCTTGCAACACGCCAAGACACCCATAGAGAAATAAGTTAATGCCGCAAAAACGTCTCACCTCCTACAAATGCTTACCATGTAATTTAAGCACTTTGTCTTGATATCTCCAATCAAGCGGGTTGCATGCTAGTGTCATCAACCCATGTGCTCAATAATTCGTTCTTTGAATTTCTGCAATTGAACTTTCCCATTACTCACCAAGGCCATGGATTTATTTAGGCTATAACAATTCCATCAATGGGCCTAAGTTATATACTTCTGTTATGGAACAGAAGGGAAAAATCCTTTCTCTCATTATCTATTAATGCAATATCACTCATGATGCACCCAACATATCCTACCTTGCTGCGAACAGTGTGTCATCACAGTTTTCATCAATACATATAAGTGCATGAGTTGTGATACCCATTAATAATAATCTTAAAGTCCAAGGAACAATATAGATGTCCGTATATAGGAACATCCAATGAAACTATGAAATGTGGATTTCCTACTGATGGGTCTCGTTCTCATAATATCCACCTGGACATTACCAAGGGAGCACGCCATGAGAAGGTGCCTCAATGTTTTATGATTCCTCACCCCTAATAGCCTATATTATTTGTGTCCCACAAATAACATCATCCATCCATAGAACATATATTCAAGAACAATGTTATGGATCTTCTAGGTTCTCATCATAGTAGGGATCTGCTATGACCCTTTAATGCAACAGCTATCCTTAGGACATTATCACATGCATTGTCATGCAGAAGAACAATCAAGACATGATAAGGTATCTATTAAAGAATAAAGTACAAAGTAGTTGGTTATAGGACACCAAATCCAATAGAGTACACCAGGATGTCATCAATGAATAAAACCACAAAATGATCCAGGTAAGGTTGGAAGATCTTGTTCATGATTCCCATGAACACTTCTGGGGAACTGTTCATTCAGAAAGGCATCACTAAGAACTCATTGTGGCCATACATTCATCTAAAGGCTATATTCGGTACATCCTCATCCCACACACAAAGATGGTGATAACCTGATATGAGGTCTTTATTTGAGAACCAACTTAATCTCTTTAGCTAATCGAAGAGGTCATCAATCCTCAGTAGGGAATACTTGTTATTCATGGTAACTTGGTTCAGGTACTGGAAGTCCACAGACAACCTCAAACTCTTGTCGGACTTCTGGGAAAACAAAACAGGGGCTACCCATGGTGAAATTATAGGTCTAATGATTCCCTTATCCTGTAATTACTCTAGTTGTAACCTCAATTCAAGAAGCTCCATGGGATCCATCCGATAAGATGGTGTGGATATCGATGTTGTCTCAGAATATAGATCTATGTAGAAGTCTACCTTTATATGAGGTGGTAGTCTCAGAACATCCTCAGGAAAGACGTCTTCATACTCATCCACCACTTCCGGAAAGTGTGGACTCCCATCATCCACCACACCAAGGGTGATTCTAGCCAACTAGTGAGTGATCAGCTGTACCCTTCTCCGAGAAAGTCTGTCATGTGCTGCAAGAGATCCCTTCTCATCGATGAAGGAAAACCGGGTCCCATCCTCATGGAAACACCACAATCTATGCCTAAAAAACTCAATATGAGCATGAAGTGTGGATAAACAGTCCATACCCAAGATGACATCTTAATGCCTCAACACCATTACTAGGCGATCCTAGATAAAGCTCTCACCTCCAAGAGTAAGATCACATTGTCGAAACCAATTTGAAATCATCGTATCCCCTCCCGTAGAAGTATCTAACCATAAAGATCGAGCCCACAAATCCACTAGAACTTTAGATCTCCAAAAAATGCCTATGGAATGGAAATAGTGACTGGAACCTGTGTCTATAAGAATAACATCTAAGGTGGAGAAGACACAGATTGTACCTCTAATCATCTCTAGAGTGCCATGGTCATAGGCCTCTACCACCTAAAGCTGATCCCACCTCTGACCCTTGTTCCCTGAGGCCATGGTGGACCACCTGGGGGTGGTGGTTGTAGTACCCCAAACCTTCACCCACTACCTGCTGCTCGACCTACTCTTCTTCCACATCCACCTCCCTAAAAACCTCCTCACTCGAAACACTACCTCTTCCACAAAGTTCTCTTGACCATCTGAAGATCATCTTTGTGGTGATTCGGGAAATCAAAAGACATGTGTCCCTACCCACCACATGAGAAGCACAGAATGGCCCATACTGACACCCTATACTCTGGGAGCCCTGCACTACTGAACATGAGTCTTGTGGTCATCCTTTGAAATGAATGAACCACTTGGGTCCTTGAATTTTTTACCTACTGCCCACCACTGAAGAATCTAACTCCTGCTGTTTAATGGTGTCTCCAACAGTCAGATCATGCTCTTCTAGGAAACTCTCTACATGTAGGGCTCATTCCATAATCCTAGCCTAAGTAGGGATACTGAGTGACAACATGTACACCTTGATCACATGGCGCAGTCTCGGCTTAAAGGCTTGATCCCTAAAGAATGGGTCTTACACGATGTTCATAGATTAGTGAGAATGTTCAGTGAATCTCACTCAATACGTTTCTACTGGCATGCTACCCTGCTGTAGGTGCAGTAGCTACTGTATTCACACAGAGCACAACGTTCCTATGAAAAACTCCTATATGAAGTGGCACTCAAAGTCAATCCAGGTGAGGGTCACCTAATCCTTTGTATGAATTTTCAAGCTCCACCATCTCACTACTGAGACCTGAATAAGGCTCGCGACTAAGATCATCATCTGGTCGAGAGGCGTCTACAATACGGAAGACTTGTGTAACCTCCTCAAGCTAATCCTCAGCCACTTGGGGGACAGTCTCACCCCTAAACCTATGCTATCTCTGCCTCTAGAACTCAAGAAAGGATTTGAGTCTGTGTGTGTCCTCTATTGGTAGCATCTTCAGTAACTGCTAATGAACTGGTGGTGGTAACATAGGTGCACCACCTGATGGGTACATCTCTAGTACTGGTCCCTAAACTGATGCCTCATCAATAGGTGGGCTATCCCCATGGTCACGTATCGGAATCCTAGATGGCTATCTTCATGGAGGCATCCTAAAATAGATCAAGATGTACCAAATTCAATAGATTATACCTGGTGATCTGACTCAAGAAGGGAAAGTGTAAAAATATTAAAAATCCTATATGATTCATGCAACCAGTGGTTTTATGTATTGAGTCGAAAAGAAGAATTCAGGGTCTTCGTGTATGGATACATCAGCCACCACACCAACACTAGACTCCCTGAACCTAAAATTAGAACTTGAAACACTTAACACTATGTCCCAAAAACAAAAAACAACAAACACCAGTTCTTTGAGGTAGAACCTAAATCCTATGATACCACTTTGTCATGACCCATCCCCTAAGGAAAATGCCATGACTACACCATTCCCTCCACCCAAATTCTAGGGGATAGTGAATAGCATCGAAGGTATTATACAATGAGTGGAAGAAATTTTACTCAGTAACAATATGCACGCACACACACAACCACATCCCAGACATCTGGAAAAGAAAACATGCATGCCACTAAACAACCATTGAGTAAAGGTACAAGCTATAAGTCAAATGAGATAGTATACAAACCAAACAAAAGGAAAATAGAAAATGGGAAAGTACAAAATATATCTATATGACATCTATAGTAGACCCAATCTGAAGAGTAGGCAAGGAGTGGCTATCAGAAGATGTGGAAGTACATCCTACCTGTCGTGTCTCACTAGGCACCACCTGGTCTAGGTCCACCAAGGTCTCTGTCGAAGCACCTTCCTTATGCACCAGACATAACACATGTAGGTGAAGCCCGTTAAAGGGTGAGTAATAAAATACTCAGTAGGGGTATCTAAACATAAGATAAAGACAATGAAGGAAAGTATACACAAGGTACTATCATCTCACGCATGTATGATCTAATGTATGTAAGATAAAACTGTCAGTCTTACACTGAACACCATGGACTGTTGAAGTATTCATCTAGGATGAGTACCATGGGTCTCCTGGGTCACACATAGGAACTCCCCACTATGGGCCGACCGAGTCACACAAACCCCTACCCACTTATACTGTAACGACCCAATCTTTTTGAGTAGTATATTAACTTACTCTTATTGATTTAATAAGATGTTAATGGTTAATGCAGAAAGAGGAGTCGATGGCTTCATCCAGTAGACTCAACCCTTACGAAGCCCACTTATCAGAGCCCAATCTTTTTGAGTAGTATATTAACTTACTCTTATTGATTTAATAAGATGTTAATGGTTAATGCAGAAAGAGGAGTCGATGGCTTCATCCAGTAGACTCAACCCTTACGAAGCCCACTTATCAGAGCTTGGGAAGGAGGTAGCATCTGTGGGCTTCGCTTTGGACCAAGCCCAATCCGAGCTCCAACGTGTCAAGCTTGAACGAAAACGCTTGCAGGAGAAGTTCAAGTTAGTGGAGATTGCTACTAGGGCAATGTTATCTGAGACTCCCTCAGATTCTATCACCATAGCACACCTTACACTTAGGTCTTATGCTAGTGTTATAAGGGGCTATGTGATGAGACCCTAGTTTCCTTGTGTAATCCTTTCGGATGAATAAATTGAGATTTCTTCCTTTAGTGATGTTTGTGAAATTTCAAATGTCTAGATAATTTTAGAATGTATTTTATTGATGAATTTTGAAAAAGGGATATTTTGAAATATTTATGTAAACCCTAAATAACTAATGATGTGTAATGATTTTCAAAAAATGGTCTTCTACAAAAGTGTTCATTAAGGAATTTGGAGTCTAATAAGATCAACTTAATTTTTGATGAATAGTAAATTACGAATAGTGATTTTACGCTTAGGATTAGTAATGTGACCAAATGGATTAGTAATTTTCACTTAAAGAAAGTTTTAATATAATTTAGACACCTTGGTTAAGTAATGTGATTCAATAAAATGGGTAAATAACGGTTTCATAAATTATTAATCAAGTATTAGTTTTTTCGGATGAATAGTGTTTTTTAATTAAAAATTTAATTAAAAATAATTAGAAAATTATTTTTATAAAAATGACTTTATTTTTGAACTCAGAGCATCGATATTATGTTAAGGTAATTTTTGGGGATTTTCTGAAAAAAATGAATTTTCGATGAATAGTGTTTTTATTTAAAAATTAAATTAAAAATATTTAGAAAAATATTTTTATAAAATGGATTTCATTTTTGAAATCAGAGAATTGATATTTGGTTAAGGTGAAATTTTGGGATTATTCTGAGAAAGTTGAATTTTCAGTGAATAGTAAAAATACCGTTTTAGGGTTTCGGTATGTTTAATGACATCATAATGATGTCATGATGATGTCATGAGATCTTTTGAGGGTTGGCCGGCCAAGGGTGATGAATTATTGTTTTGGGGGCCCCATGTGGCCTAACTCCATGATAAATGCCAAGGGAGAGCCCATGGGTTTGAGAAAAGCACATGTGAGGTGTCCTTTGGCCATTAATGCTTTGTCCCCTCACTTTCCCTATAAATACCCACCCTTTCCTCCCTTGGTTTTCACTCCCAACTCTTCCCCAACGAAGTTCTGGTCTTCTTACCTTCCAAAGAGTCCTCCCAAGGTGCCCCCAAGCCCTCAAGGTCCAATCCTTTGAGTTTCAAGAGTCACGTTTTAAGGTAAGGGATCCGACCCCTCTCTTTCTTTTCATGAAATCTCTTTTATGTCATTCCTATTATGCTCCATGTTTTTATGTGAGAGGATGTTCTTTTATATTCCTCTTACTTCCCTTTCATGTTTATATGATGAGGGATCCCCTCTTACTCTCATCATTTCGTTTTATGAAAGTTTAAGTGACGCCGTTAGGCTGCCGAATTTTTAAGGGATTCTTTCACCCTTCTCATTTTTCAAGTTCAATTTTCATGTCAAGTCTTTCAAGTTCCTTTTTATTATGTTGGGGTATGATCTCTATATCAATCATACTGATCTCTTATGATCATATGATGAGGGACCCTTTTTGATCTTGTCAAATCATTTTCTTTTGAAGTTAAGTGACGCCGTAAGGCTGCCGAATTTTCATAAGAGAAATCTAATCTTTTTCCTTCCATGTTTTTCATTTCAAATGGTATGTCCCTAAAATTTCGTTACCATGTCCATATGTCCTTCTTATTCTTTCACCCTACTGTTTTATGGATCATTTATGAGTGGGTGACCCATGTCCCCTCTCATTTCAACGTTTTCTAAAACCCCGAAACTTAGCCGTTATGCTGCAGAATTTTTCCCTCAAAATGCCTCTCTCTTTTCTCAAAAATTATTTTATGTTATAAAGTGAATACTCAAAGCTCTTATTTCTACAAGGGTATTCACATATATATCAAAATGTTCCATTTTAAATTCTGGGATTTACATACATGAGACCCGCTTTCCCTTTCCGTGGGTTTAAAGTGACGTAAAGATCATGTCTTTAAAGCAGTTTTTAAAACGTTATGATTATGAAATGAAACCCATTTATTTTATGCTATGTGGGTTATTTATGAAATGTTTGATGATTATATATGTGGATCACATGATAATAAAGGCAAATTTAAGGGTGCACCCTGATAGCGCTCCAATGCATTGGGTAATGATGTAACCACTAGAGATTACAATTTTCACGATACCTTGGTGAATAACCTTGGTAATTTTCAAATGACACCTTGGGGATGGACCTTGGTGATATGTTCATGATTGTCTATGTTAAATGATGTAGCCACATCTTCAAGTTATGAAAAATGTTATTTTTATTATGAAATGCCTCATGATTTCTTCCTCATGCCTTAAAGTTCTTTTCATGTCCTTATTGAAGTATCTCATGTTCACATGTAAAATGTTCCTATTGTTTCCCTTACTGGGCCTTCTGCTCACCCTTTCTTTTGATGTATGTCCACAGGTTATGAGATGCAGTAATGAACCTAGAATGAACATAAGGAGACGCCTTGCAAGTGTTTAAGAAGAATGTTTTATGTTTTTTTTGTATTATGATCCTTGTTTCCAAGACACTAAACCTTAACGATCCTCAGATTTGTGTAATGTAATGAAAGTTTTTGTTATAAAATGGCGGGATGCCATAGTTGGTATCAAAGGATGGTTTAGTTATTTGTGGAAATTAGGATATAAAAACTTTAGGAAGAACCCTATAGAAAAGTTGAAATATAGGAAAACTTCCTGGTATTTTGGTAAGTATTAAGTAAGTGGTCTATCAAACAAATACATCCCTGTCTGGATACGAGCAGGTAGAGGCGGCTCTGGCACAGATGTACATAGGGGTAAAACCCGAAAACACCGCTTTGAGCTAGACTCGAACGGGAACTGGTGCACGATAACGGGCCTTGCTGCACTCTTGGTTACGACACTCCCGGGGGATATGTTTGGTTAATCACATGCTTTTTATGAATCATTATGAAGGAATTATAGAGAAGTATAATTGTCTAAGCACGAAGTCTTAGTTAAAAGATTCATAAATGAAATAAGTTTCTCACTAAGGTTTTATTCTTTTAGAAAATGGCGGGCAATAGGAGAAACCGTGCCGATGGTGACCGCAATGCACCATGTGCTGACGGCCCTCCGATGGAAGCCGGAATGGAAACATTCATGCGGATGATGAACCAACTGACTCAAGTTATGAGTAATAACTTGAATCAAGCTGAGAGGCCGACCTCACCACGAAGGGAACAACTTTCTGTTGAGTCCTTCATGCGTCAACGACCGCCAACATTCAGTGGATCTACTGACCCATTGGTTGCGGAACAATGGATAAGCTCCATTGAAAAGATCTTTTCTGTACTTCATTGTTCGGAATAAGAAAAAGTCACCCTTGCTGTTTACCGCCTAGAAGGAGAAGCTGATCAGTGGTGGTCACTGATCAAAAACACGAAGCCACGAGGAGAGATGGAAGCTATGGAGTGGGAAGAATTTCGGGGAATTTTCTTTAACAAGTATTTCCCTCGTTCCATGAGAACGAAAATGGAGAAAGAGTTTCTCGAGCTGAAGCAGAAGGAGAACGAATCTGTCGGAAGCTATGAGATGAACTTAACAAGGCTTTCCCGTTATACCTCAAGCTTTGTCATGGACCCTAATGGGAAGGTTGATAGATTCTTTGGCGGACTACGACCACATCTGCGGAAGAATCTAGCCAACAGGGACTACGATAGCTATGAAGAAATAGTTCGAAGTGCTATGAAAGTTGAACTAGAGTTTGGAGAGACACAATGGTCTCACAAATCTAATGAGAAGAAGAGAACTCTAGAACCAAGCCTGGGAAGAAGTTTTGATCAGGAAAGAGGTGGAAAGCATATGCAACATGCCACATGCAATAAATGTGGGAAGAAGCATCCGGGGAACTGCTTGATCGGAAGTGGCAAGTGCTATAGGTGTGGAAAAGAAGGCCATATTTCTCGGAATTGTCGTGGTGATGTGAAGCCTCAACTTCCCAACACTAACGACAGAGGAAAGATGGTTCCGGCCCTACCCGAAGTCACATGCTTCAAGTGTGGACAGCTTGGGCACTTTGCTAATCAATGTCCAAATCCGAGGGCGGTGGAGGGGAATCACCATCAACCTCAGCAGAGGCCAAGGGAGCAAGGCCGTGCTTTCGCTATCACAACAACTGAAGTTGAAGTTCCGAACGATGTGGTAGCAGGTACTCTTGTTGTCCTCTCAAAACTAGCAAGTGCTTTATTTGATTCTGGTTCTACGCATTCCTTTATTTCTTCCAAGTTTGCAAAGAATATAGAATCAATCCCCGAATTGCTTGAGGTAGAGTTGTCAGTCAAGACTCCAAGTGGGATTATCCATGCATCAACAGTGTTTAGAGACTCTAGTGTTTACTTTGGTGAGCACAATCTTATCGCAAATCTAGTAGTCATCCCCATGATGGAATTCGACGTTATACTAGGGATGGACTGGCTCTCAAAGTATAATGCTAAGATCAAATGCAGAAGTAAGGAAATCTCAGTAGTCTTGAATGAACGACCTATAGTTATCTTCCGAGGAGAGATATCCCGAACTGATCCCTATCTAGAAGCACCTCCTATAGCTTTCTTTATGGAGTTAATCGGTGATGAGGAAGAAGGGAAGGGGAGCATACAAATTGAAGATGTTCCGATTGTTCAGGAATACATGGATGTATTTCCTGAGGAGTTACCTGGACCTCCCCCAGAAAGAGAGGTAGAGTTCTCCATTGAACTCGTACCTGGGTCTCAACCGATATCAAAGACTCCGTATAGAATGGCAAATGTGGAGCTAGAGGAGCTAAAGAAACAACTCCAAGACTTGTTGGAGAAGGGGTTTATCCGACCGAGTGTGTCTCCTTGGGGAGCACCAGTTCTCTTTGTGAAGAAGAAGGATGGATCAATGAGGCTATGCATTGATTATAGAGAACTGAACGGGATCACAGTGAAGAACAGATACCCTCTTCCAAGAATTGATGATTTATTTGACCAACTTCGTGGGGCTCAATTCTTCTCTAAGATTGACCTTCGATCTGGTTATCATCAACTGAGGGTGAAGAAGGAAGATATTCCAAAGACTGCCTTCCGATCAAGATATGGGCATTATGAGTTTACTGTTATGCCCTTCGGCTTGACTAATGCTCCTGCTATTTTCATGGATTTGATGAATAGAGTCTTTAAGGACTACCTTGATAACTTTGTGGTAGTTTTTATTGATGATATTTTGATATATTCAAAAAGTCGGGAGGAGCATGAAGATCATATGAGGGTTATTTTGAAAACTCTACGGAAGGAGAGGCTCTTTGGGAAGTTCAGCAAGTGTGAGTTTTGGTTACAACAAGTGGCTTTCTTGGGGCACATCGTAACCAATGAAGGTATCTCGGTTGACCCTGCAAAGACAATGGTTGTGGAGGAGTGGCCTCAACCCACAACAGTAACTGAGATTCGTAGTTTCCTTGGTTTAGCGGGATATTATAGGAGGTTTGTGAAAAACTTTTCACGGCTTTCTAATCCACTAACTAAGTTGACTCGAAAAGGGGTTAAGTTCATCTGGACAAAGGAATGCGAGGAAAGTTTCCAAGAGCTGAAGAAGAGATTGGTTACTGCACCGGTGTTAACACTACCCTCTATCGGAGAAGGATTCGTTATTTTTAGCGATGCATCTCTGAAAGGGCTTGGGTGCGTCCTCATGCAAAATGACAAAGTAATTGCTTATGCATCTCGACAGTTGAAGATTCATGAGCAGAATTATCCTACGCATGATCTAGAGCTGGCGGCAGTTGTTTTTGCTCTAAAGATATGGAGGCACTATCTTTATGGG
This sequence comes from Viscum album, assembly GCA_963277665.1. NCBI lineage: Eukaryota > Viridiplantae > Streptophyta > Magnoliopsida > Santalales > Viscaceae > Viscum > Viscum album. The sequence goes on along the minus strand of OY728146.1, from coordinate 737,474,365 downwards.
GAGAAATGTGATATATACACTGACCACCAAAGTCTAAAGTATATTTTCACACAGAAAGAATTGAACATGAGACAAAGGAGATGGTTAGAGCTTATTAAAGACTATGATTGTTCAATTCATTATCACCCTGGTAGAGCAAACAAAGTCGCGGATGCGTTAAGCAGGAAAGATCCTGTTGTTCTGGCAACAATGAGGATCCTGGGAGATCCCTTGATTAAAGATCTAGTAAAACTGGACATGGGAATTATAAGGAAAGGGACATCATCAACCCTATCCCAAATGATTTCTCAACCTTCATTACTAGAGAAGATCAAGAAGGCTCAAAAAGAAGATCCTTTACTGCAGGAGAAGTTCGAGGCTGTAAAGGATGGGAAGTTCCCTGATTTCAATATTGATCAAGAAGGTGTATTGAAATTTCGTACAAGACTATGTGTTCCATCTATTCCGGAGATAAAGAAAGAACTGATGGATGAAGCTCATAGCTCTACTTTCTCTATACACCCGGGAAGCACTAAGATGTATAGAGACCTTCGTGATCATTATTGGTGGGATAACATGAAGAGGGAGATTGCCGATTACACTACAAGGTGCCTGGTGTGTCAGCAAGTAAAGGCAGAAAGACAACTTCCTAAGGGGGTATTACAACCGCTACCCATACCAGTATGGAAGTGGGATAATATCACCATGGACTTTGTAACTGGTCTCCCGAAAACATCCAAAGGAAACAATGCGATATGGGTTATTGTGGACCGTCTCACCAAGACAGCCCATTTTATCTCTATTCGGGAAGATTTCTCTCTGGATCAGCTTGCCAAGATATACGTGAAGGAAGTGGTAAGGCTTCATGGGGTACCACTATCCATCGTATCTGATCGTGACCCAAGATTCACATCAAAATTCTGGAGAAGTCTTCAGCATGCTCTGAATACTGAATTGAATTTTAGTACGGCCTATCATCCTCAAACTGATGGCCAATCTGAAAGGACTATTCAGACACTCGAAGACATGTTGAGATTATGCTCAATGGAATTTAAGGGTGGATGGGATCAACACCTCCCATTAGTGGAGTTCTCTTATAACAACAGCTTCCATGCGAGTATTCAGATGGCACCCTATGAAGCTCTGTATGGAAAGCGGTGTAGAACTCCTACTTGTTGGGATGAAACTGGTGAGAGGAAGCTTCTTGGGCCTGATCTCGTGCAAGAGATGACAGAACAGGTTCATGCCATCCAACAACACATAAAGGCTGCTCAGAGTCGGCAGAAGAGCTATGCTGACAATCGTCGAAGGGACTTGGAGTTTGGTGTTGGTGACAAAGTCTTCCTTCGAATTTCTCCATGGAAGAGAGTCATGCGGTTTGGGAAGAAAGGGAAGCTCAGCCCTAGGTACATTGGCCCCTATGAAATCCTTGATCGCATAGGAGCAGTGGCCTATCGTCTAGCACTTCCACCGAACCTAGCTCAAGTTCATGATGTCTTCCATGTATCTCTCTTGAGGAAGTACATACCCGACCCTTCGCATGTACTGAACCCAGAGGTGGTACAACTTGAACATGACCTCTCTTATGAGGAGCAGCCAGTGGAGATCTTGGACCGTAGAGACAAGGTTCTACGAAACAAGACTACCCACCTTGTGAAAGTGTTGTGGAGGAATCATAAATATGAAGAGGCGACTTGGGAGCCTGAGGAAACGATGAAGCAAAAGTACCCTCACCTTTTCAACTAGGCCTCAAGTATAAATTTCGGGGACGAAATTTCTTAAGGGGGGAAGAATGTAACGACCCAATCTTTTTGAGTAGTATATTAACTTACTCTTATTGATTTAATAAGATGTTAATGGTTAATGCAGAAAGAGGAGTCGATGGCTTCATCCAGTAGACTCAACCCTTACGAAGCCCACTTATCAGAGCTTGGGAAGGAGGTAGCATCTGTGGGCTTCGCTTTGGACCAAGCCCAATCCGAGCTCCAGCGTGTCAAGCTTGAACGAAAACGCTTGCAGGAGAAGTTCAAGTTAGTGGAGATTGCTACTAGGGGAATGTTATCTGAGACTCCCTCAGATTCTATCACCATAGCACACCTTACACTTAGGTCTTATGCCAGTGTTATAAGGGGCTATGTGATGAGACCCTAGTTTCCTTTTGTAATCCTTTCGGATGAATAAATTGAGATTTCTTCCTTTAGTGATGTTTGTGAAATTTCAAATGTCTAGATAATTTTAGAATGTATTTTATTGATGAATTTTGAAAAAGGGATATTTTGAAATATTTATGTAAACCCTAAATAACTAATGATGTGTAATGATTTTCAAAAAATGGTCTTCTACAAAAGTGTTCATTAAGGAATTTGGAGTCTAATAAGATCAACTTAATTTTTGATGAATAGTAGATTATGAATAGTGATTTTACGCTTAGGATTAGTAATGTGACCAAATGGATTAGTAATTTTCACTTAAAGAAAGTTTTAATATAATTTAGACACCTTGGTTAAGTAATGTGATTCAATAAAATGGGTAAATAACGGTTTCATAAATTATTAATCAAGTATTAGTTTTTTCGGATGAATAGTGTTTTTTAATTAAAAATTTAATTAAAAATAATTAGAAAATTATTTTTATAAAAATGACTTTATTTTTGAACTCAGAGCATCGATATTATGTTAAGGTAATTTTTGGGGATTTTCTGAAAAAAATGAATTTTCGATGAATAGTGTTTTTATTTAAAAATTAAATTAAAAATATTTAGAAAAATATTTTTATAAAATGGATTTCATTTTTGAAATCAGAGCATTGATATTTGGTTAAGGTGAAATTTTGGGATTATTCTGAGAAAGTTGAATTTTCAGTGAATAGTAAAAATACCGTTTTAGGGTTTCGGTATGTTTAATGACATCATAATGATGTCATGATGATGGCATGAGATCTTTTGAGGGTTGGCCGGCCAAGGGTGATGAATTATTGTTTTGGGGGCCCCATGTGGCCTAACTCCATGATAAATGCCAAGGGAGAGCCCATGGGTTTGAGAAAAGCACATGTGAGGTGTCCTTTGGCCATTAATGCTTTGTCCCCTCACTTTCCCTATAAATACCCACCCTTTCCTCCCTTGGTTTTCACTCCCAACTCTTCCCCAACGAAGTTCTGGTCTTCTTACCTTCCAAAGAGTCCTCCCAAGGTGCCCCCAAGCCCTCAAGGTCCAATCCTTTGAGTTTCAAGAGTCACGTTTTAAGGTAAGGGATCCGACCCCTCTCTTTCTTTTCATGAAATCTCTTTTATGTCATTCCTATTATGCTCCATGTTTTTATGTGAGAGGATGTTCTTTTATATTCCTCTTACTGCCCTTTCATGTTTATATGATGAGGGATCCCCTCTTACTCTCATCATTTCGTTTTATGAAAGTTTAAGTGACGCCGTTAGGCTGCCGAATTTTTAAGGGATTCTTTCACCCTTCTCATTTTTCAAGTTCAATTTTCATGTCAAGTCTTTCAAGTTCCTTTTTATTATGTTGGGGTATGATCTCTATATCAATCATACTGATCTCTTATGATCATATGATGAGGGACCCTTTTTGATCTTGTCAAATCATTTTCTTTTGAAGTTAAGTGACGCCGTAAGGCTGCCGAATTTTCATAAGAGAAATCTAATCTTTTTCCTTCCATGTTTTTCATTTCAAATGGTATGTCCCTAAAATTTCGTTACCATGTCCATATTTCCTTCTTATTCTTTCACCCTACTGTTTTATGGATCATTTATGAGTGGGTGACCCATGTCCCCTCTCATTTCAACGTTTTCTAAAACCCCGAAACTTAGCCGTTATGCTGCAGAATTTTTCCCTCAAAATGCCTCTCTCTTTTCTCAAAAATTATTTTATGTTATAAAGTGAATACTCAAAGCTCTTATTTCTACAAGGGTATTCACATATATATCAAAATTTTCCATTTTAAATTCTGGGATTTACATACATGAGACCCGCTTTCCCTTTCCGTGGGTTTAAAGTGACGTAAAGATCATGTCTTTAAAGCAGTTTTTAAAACGTTATGATTATGAAATGAAACCCATTTATTTTATGCTATGTGGGTTATTTATGAAATGTTTGATGATTATATATGTGGCTCACATGATAATAAAGGCAAATTTAAGGGTGCGCCCTGATAGCGCTCCAATGCATTGGGTAATGATGTAACCACTAGAGATTACAATTTTCACGATACCTTGGTGAATAACCTTGGTAATTTTCAAATGACACCTTGGGGATGGACCTTGGTGATATGTTCATGATTGTCTATGTTAAATGATGTAGCCACATCTTCAAGTTATGAAAAATGTTATTTTTATTATGAAATGCCTCATGATTTCTTCCTCATGCCTTAAAGTTCTTTTCATGTCCTTATTGAAGTATCTCATGTTCACATGTAAAATGTTCCTATTGTTTCCCTTACTGGGCCTTCTGCTCACCCTTTCTTTTGATGTATGTCCACAGGTTATGAGATGCAGTAATGAACCTAGAATGAACATAAGGAGACGCCTTGCAAGTGTTTAAGAAGAATGTTTTATGTTTTTTTTGTATTATGATCCTTGTTTCCAAGACACTAAACCTTAACGATCCTCAGATTTGTGTAATGTAATGAAAGTTTTTGTTATAAAATGGCGGGATGCGATATATACCATCATAGTTGGTTCACATAGGTCCACTTATAGCTGATACACATAGGGTCTCTTGTAGCTGATCCACACAGGGTCGCTTGTAGTTGATCCAGATAGTGTCCCTTATAGCTGATCCACACAGGGTCGCTTGTAGCTTTTCTACATAGGGATTCTTATCATCTTGGCCTACAGAGTCATTTAGAACCACTCGTGAGCTGTCTTCGGGTCTCATCCAGCCACACAATTCCCACACATAGCATGCCTGATTCTGGGAGAATCCACTCCTCAATCAATTCATTATATATCAACTTCCATTAAAGTAACCCTAGAGAATGTCAAAAGAACTGTATCATCACGAGGGTTCCAACTCCGCAAATAACTCGCTAATCAGATGCCTGGTCTGAAAGATATTGGTGTTTTAGTAAACATGGGCCAGTTGTGTCTGGGCCCAGTCCAACATGGTCGGACCGACCCAATCATCCAAGCCTGGTCCGACCTGGTTGGACCGACCCAATCAACATGGACTGAGGGTCTAGCATTACCCAGTATAGTTCAACCCACCCGACCTAACTCGATTTGGGTTTATGTCTGTCTGGTCTGGCCTGGCCAATAGGTCAGGCCCATTGGGCCTTATTGGACCTAGTCTGTTTTGGATGTGGGTCCAACGCACCAGGTCACCCTATGACCTGGTCCCGTCTAGCCCAGCATGCAATAGTTAGGTGAGTTCTTTCCCAGCCTGGCACACCCAACAGCCCAGTTCCGTCCCGCCGCCCCAGCCTGAAAAAGAGGGGCGACTTGTGTTGCAGCGCGGGCTGCCTAGCGGCCTTGTTCGTGCCCCCAGCTCGGTCCACATGGTGGGATGATCTACTCTAGTTCGGACACCTACTGGGCATCCGGTTCGACAGTGAGCCACCCCTTGTCCTATACATGGTCCCCACTGGACCGCATGCCAGCGCACCACAGCCTGCACTGCGCGGGCCTCCCCTATGACGCGCCTGGGTGGCTGTGTTTGTCTCCACTAGCTATCGGCCCACTGCCGATGGACTCCTACTACCCTGATATAGACCGAGCTAGCCGTGAAACCCACCTCGCCACACGGCCACCCACCTGCAGTCGCCACCGGTGTGCTGGTGGTGCCTTCCATGGACCACGAGGTTCGCTCTGGTGGGTTGTTCTTCAAACCGTCCATTCCTGGGACCTCCTTGGGGCACCATCATCCATACTATGACCTTGATATTTATTTGCTGTCAATTAAAATTCATGGTCACAAAAAACACCTGAATTCCCAAATATTTAGGAGTCAGAGCCTTGTTCGTGTCCACCCGATTCCTCTGCGTTGGAGTTTTTGAAATATGGGAAGGGAAGATTTTCTTTCTAGCTACAATCTATCTCTAAAGCAAAACCCATAGATAAAATACCCTCCCATAAGGAAAAGCGACCCGTGGATCAACCTGTTCTTGGGTTGATCCATGTTTTTTGTTTTATAAAGAAGAATGGGGCAATTAAATTCTCAAATGATAAACCCCAACTTGGAGAAGATTCGAACAGAGGGAAGGATCATCTCTAATAGCGATCCGTCCGCAAGGATTTAGGATCTGTTAAAAGCTGTTGGAATTTGTCATTCGTCAGTCCCAGATCCATTCTCCAAGGTGTTGTCGCCGATTTTTCGATTTTTTGGCCTTCATCATTGGAGATAATTCTCTCATAATTTTTTAGAATAATTAAATATCTAAATATATTTCTACAAGCCCATTATCTCATTAAAATAGAAACACATTGCAGCATTTTAGTTACACATATTCATTATGCCGTTATGCTGTTTCAATTATGAAACAACATTTCTATTATGCTTCAGTTAATGAGTCATTACGGTGTTTTATTTATTGAATGATACAGTCATCTCATCAGCGCATTGTAGAAAGACAATTTTTGAATAAAATAAACTTTTTATGTTTAGTTTATGTTTCTTAAACTGACCAAAAATTAACGTTTTACCTTTACCCATTCTATTCAAGTTTAGGTTCATTATTAGACAATTTCTTCATTCCAGATGTAATGGTGCCCTCAAATTTTCAATCCAAGCATACGTTTAGAAGTTTCCAAAACCGCAAATGCGTGCAATTTTAATTTTCTTAAAAAAAGTTCAGAAACAATCATTCATCATCAACCCATGCTTGTATAGGTTAAGCTCCTCCTAAGGTAAAAACGACCTCATGAGCTCAATCAGACTCTCATATTTCCATTTTGCGTTACCATTTAGGAGTTATAAGGATTTGAAAATAAAATAATTTTTAATTATTTTATTTACAACCAAAAACTAACTTCCACTATTGGCCCACACTGACCAACATAGGCTCTTTATAGGAGAATCCTGATGCTATTAGTTTAACAATGCCCTCATATTTTTGATCTGGGCACCAGTTTAAAATTTAGAAAAACCCAATCACACGATACTTTAATTGACCTTAAAATATGTTCAGAAATACATTCCGGACACTCTGGGCCTCAAAATTACATGCCGTCTTAGATCCAAGTCTCTAAATAATCGTATTTAATTTAAAAGAAATTCCTAGAAATCCTGGGTATTACTTTATTATAATTGATGAGACCTCATATGATGTGTTGGCAGTCATGTGGGAGATCTGGCTGCCTCGTGACATCCTATTTTGGATGTTTCCACCAAATATGTTCTGGATCTTATTTCAGCATCTTTATTTGGTTCAAATCAATGCATTTTTTTCTGGGATTTTTAGTGGTGATATTGTCCTTGGGGGTGGTGGACCATAGATCAAAGGTGAAGATGAGTTCTATTGGGGTTGCTGGGAGATGGGGAGATGATGGATTAAAAGTGATGGATGACTATGGGTTGTAGGGTTCTGCCGTCAACAACTTCAATGGCGAGGTAGATTTGGATGTGGTGTGATTTAGTAGATGACATGGTGGTGACATTATTAATGATATGGGATTTTGATTTTTTACATGTACTAGGTATTGTACCAATGGGCATTTTCTATTGAAATCTATGGTTTTTTGCCTCTTCCTTTTAGCATGTAATGGTTTCTCCATTAACCAAGTTCTGAAGGGATCTCTGTTTTTCATTTTTTATAATAATGGTGATATTCCCCAACCTATAAGAATTATATATATTTATTATATATATAAATATAAATAAATAAATATATTTATTATATATATAAAAATATAAATAAATAAATATATTTATTATATATATATATATAAATATAAATATATTTTATAATTATAAATATAAAAAATAAAATTATTTATTTGTTATATATATAATTTTATAATTTTATACAATAATATAAATAAAGTATTAACATTATATCTTTATCAGTGCTCTCTTAGACCTGATAAAGGTCTTTTTTGTTAACACTATCTATTTTAGAACTGATAAAACTGACCTTTATCAACTATTTTTATCAAGTGCTGATAAAAGAATTACCTGATTTTATAAATGAACCCTAATAGTCAGCTTTCTCCCATACACCTTCATGATTTTTCAGAAAACCTTCATCTTTTTCACCGCCACTCTCCCGACGGACACTCTACCAGCCTTACTCACCACTTCCGTTCTAACCTCCTCTTCTCACCACCACCGCTCTACCTGCCTCTCTCTCTACAACCCCTCTCATTGCTGCTTATCTCATCGGTGATCTCACTGCCACTACTCTCACAAATGTTGCTTCCTGTCATACCCTCACTACCCTACCATTGTTTCACATTATTGGATAAACCCAGAGGTAAGGGTTGACCCTTTTTCTTATGATCTCATTATGTATTAGTCTTTTGAATAATTTTTTGAGCTATGTTCGTCCTATAGTGGAATTTATAAACCATTATCCATTGATTTGTGATAGCTTACCACATGTGTTTTCCATTGAATTTGCCTAATATAATTTTTTTCATGTTTAACTCCATGTTTTTTATAACAGGTAATAACATTTAATGTGTTTATGTGTTATTGGAATGGTAAATCAAGTTTCATGTGATTTTCATTTCAAATACAAGGAATTCTCAATTGTAGAACTTGTCAAAACTATATTTTAATAAACCATGCACACCATGTGTTTGAAAAATTGAATGAATAATCATTATAAATAAATTCTAAGATTTCATAAGTTGTTTGGTTCATAATAGTTAATTCTCAAAATTAAAAATATTTTTACTTTTCATTTCAAGCAATACTTACATCGAGAGTTTGAGTTTTCTCTTAAAAATATTATTGGAAATGGATTCCTTAATCTAAATAATGTTGATAAGATTCAAAATGATGTGCGAAAGGATTATAAGAGGAATAAATATTTTATGTTTTAGGAAGAATATTTAAGGAAAAGGTGTAACATGGAGTGGTGGAAGTGACCCCTTTTTCTAAGTGAATATAAAGGCAATATTTGAAGCACACGTTACATTTTCAATAATCTAATAGTACTACTCAAGGGTCGAAGGATAAATAATGGAAAATATGAGGGTGGGTGAGGTTTGTTTCATCCATACCACAAAAATCCATTTGTAAATAGATTTTTATCATTTTCTGAATCATTTCCTCTTAGTAAATCAAAATTTACCATTTTTTTATTTTACTCAGGAAATTAATTTTCATCTTAAATAATTTATTTTAATAAAAAATAAAAAATTATCTTTTTTCCTAATGTGAACCTACCGATTTTAATGTTTAAAATCATTTTATAAAATAATTTTTTAACGATGTGAAACATTAATTTGAAAATAAATTCATATAATGCGTAAAATTAGTTTTTAGGAAAAGGTTGTTTTCTAGCATAAAAGTTATGTGTAAGAGATATTTATAAATACTATCAATTTTATAAAATAATTTGGTTTATTATAAAAAATTTGGTATATTTAAAATCAATCCAAAATTTAATTTTACCTTTAAAATACTTAAGTAAAATAAAATTTCAAAAATATTAATATTATAGATAAAATAATACTTTTTTATTAGGTTAAACATAAATTTTATAAAATTTAAAAAATATATTTAAAACACGAATCTTTATTCACAAAATAAATATTTGATCAATGTTTTTTAAAAATATTGCTATTTATTATATATTGATAATGTAATGAAAGTCATCATTTTAGAAGAATCATTATTTTCACTATTCATCTAAAAATCTATTATTTGATAAAAACCCCAAAATCATATTATTATAATTTTGATATATGGAATTAAAAAACTAAGTTTATTATATAAAAACAAAGTTTCTAATTATGATATAAATTAATTTTAAAAAATCAATGATGAGTGGAATATAATAATATTTAAAGTAAGTGAATCTTATATTAATATATATTATTTAAATCATTTTTTATTGGATGGTTACTTCTATTTCAAGTTTACAAAAATTGATAAAATATTTTTTGATTTATTTAAAATAAAATGTGATGTTTAAAAAATTATTTTGGATTTAAAATTAGTGGTAATCACCAAATTGATGTTTTAAAAATTATTTTTGTGTCAATTGAATTTCAAACCTATAGATTGGGTGATTTGAATGTGTTAATTTTTTTTGAAAATTTTGTTTTATTTTTAAAGTGGTGAGTTAAACCTTGAAATCAATATTTTAAAACACTTTTTTTATCCTTGGTTAATTTTTATATCAATGTTTTGGGGTTTTTAAAGATTTTAAGATTTCCAAATGATATGGATTATGTCAAAAGGGTGTGTTTTCCAATATGTATTATATTTAGAAACTTATTGTGTATTTGAGTGGTTTTTAATGACTATTTAAAGGGTAGTGTGAATTCCCATTTGAGTTTCAAAAGTGTTTTTATTATATTGGTCTTAAGAGTAGATTGAGATGGATTTTTATAAATGATAAAATGGATTGGAATTCCAAGAATATATCTAAAAGAGAAGGACCATTTGAAATTTTTAAAAAATGAGTTTTCATATAAGGTGTGATATTCTCTTAAGCCCCGTTGATTATTGTATGATCATTGTAGCTTGTGATCCCTTGTGGGGATGTTTATCATTGACAAATTGTATTTGTTTTTTAGGTTTTATGTATATGGGGAAACATCTTATAAGGGTTGTAGTTGAGTCATGATATATTTTAAATTCTTTTCACATGATACATGTTGTTTATTGAATACTATCACCTCTATTTTACTCATAATGGGAGTCTTAGATAGATTATATGTGAGTTTTGTGTTGAAATATCCTAGTGTGATATTTGGGATAACTGGGGAAGAATTTTCTTGTTACTTAGAGATAGTTAGACTCAAAGTAATATGATGCAATTAAGCTAATAGACTCTTTCTATATGATCCCATGGGTAATGGAATCCTAGCGAAATTATCATTATTAATCATATGGTTGAAGGAATTCAAGGTATAACACAAACCTTTTCATTTTCCCCATGTTGCGTTACTTGACATAGTGGTTCTTAACCATGTGATTTCTTCCTTCTTTATATGGTTTTATTTTAATATTTTTTGAAAAGGGATTATGAAAGGTTTATAAATAAGGAATAAAGGAATGCACAATTTTAAAGTATTTTCAAACTATTTTAAGAAAAAGTTTTAAATGTGTTCTCAAATGAAAAATATTAGAATTGTTTTAATTGGACACTGAATTTTTTTCCATGAGATTGTTTTTATTTAATGGAAATATTAGAAAAATAGTTTTAACACACTTTTATATGTTACTAATTATTTGGAAAAACATTATATAAAATGTTTATTTTTTTAATTTATTTCAAACTAGATTTTTTTATGATGTAACCCAAAAGAAATCTCATAGATTTGTAGGTTGTGGTGACCTGCTAGACTTTTTGATCATGCCTATATTTTATAGGTTCTGGTTTGTTCTATATATTTTTTTTTCTTCTTTTGGATATTTTGAGTGGGTTATATGGTTGGATGGGGAAATTAGTTAAACATATTTTTTGTATTTAAATTTTTAAATATTAATATTAACAAATCAAATAGGATGGATGTGAATATAGAATGGATGGATTCCAATCAGATGACAAAAGATTATGAAGATGAATTGAAAGTGTTTATCAAGTTTGAAAAAGATCACACATATGAACCGTCTGAAATCCTTTTTCCATGTTTATATTGTTGTTATTAAAGACTAATTAGTCTAGGGGATTTGGAAGAACACTTGATCTATCATGGAATATATCAAAATTATAATTGTTGGAATAAAAAGAGGGAAAAATAGAATTTAGCAATTGGATGAGATAACACTACGTTTTATGGATCATCTAATATGATTACAAGTGTGGACAATGAATAAGGCCATATAAAGGATGTGATTACAAATTTGAGTGATGATGAAGAGCGTATTGATGAAATGAAATGGAAAATTGAAGATGAACTTAGTGATTGTCCAAAAATTGTTTGAGAAGTTAATAAGTTATTCAAAGAAGACATTATATATTGGTTACACTAAATATAAAGCATTATAAGATATACTGAAGCTTTATAATTTAAAATCAAGTAACATATAGAGTGATTCTAGTTTTATAGAACTACTTTCTCTCTTGAATGAAATGATCCAAAATGATAATGAGCTACTTAGCCATATATATGATGCTAAATGAATGCTACACTCAATGTGTATGATCTTGGAAAGAATACACGCCTTCCTGAATTATTTTATACTATTTTTCAAGGACTATAAATCCATTAAAGAATTCCCAAACTATGGTTATTCTCGATAAAATAAATATTAATCCAATCCTATGAAATCTGTATTGTAATTTCCAATCATTTCAAGGTTTTGACACCTATATAGAAGTGAGAAGACTACATGTCAATTGATGTGGCACACAGATACATGAAATAAATATGGTAAACAACATCACCTAGAATATTCTTCTTAGTGGAAGATAATTGATCATGAGTATCGTGGATTTATAAATGAGAAGAGAAACCTTTATCTTATGTTATCTTCAGATGAAGTAAATCCTTATGGGTTTCAAAGAAGCACTCCCAATACATGCTCGATGATGTTGGTAAATTATAACTTTCCATCATGGTTATCCATGAAACGAAAAATTTATTTTTATCTATGATTATATCAGGGCCAAAACATCAAGGTAATGATATTGATTTTTATTTGGTTCCATTGATCAAGGATTTGAAATTATTGGGAGATTTATGATTGTTCCGGGTGCAACAGAGGCATTATGGTGGAGGTAAAGTTTTTAAAATATCTATTATTAATAGTTTCACAGAACCAAGATTGAAGATCTTTCACGTTAAATTTATAATTAATTCATTTAATACCTTAATAAATAAATACATGGGATTAGGAAATTTCTTCGTTGGTGATTTTTGATCGTCCAAAAAGGACCTTATGGATTTCCTTTATTGTTCTTGTGAGTATCAAAGGGTTGAATCCCTCTAGTGGTGATCGACAGGTACTCCAATGGTCTCTGATCAATTTTACATGTTCTCTGGGTGCTAACGCGGAAAATCGAATATCTTCTGTTGTTCTTTATTGATCTCTCATACTTCAGTTTTATGGAAATTTTCTCTTGGGTTTCTAATTCTCGAGTGGGGAATAGGATGAGTCGAGAGAGAATTCATTGTGTGAAATAATTCTATATTCCCAAACATGTAATTGGTTTCAAATTGTTTACACAATAGACATAGCCCTCTATTTATAGAGCTGTGATATCAATTAAAAAATTTACTTGCATAACATCAATTAAATATAATTATAACCATTAAATAAATCTCATGCCACATTAGAAAAATAATAATACTATATTGGGGTGCTCTAACTTGTGAAAAATTGATAAATAATATCTACTGGCTTGTAAATAATTATTTTGTCACTGGAAACAGTCTTGGTACAATCAAACTCCTCTCCCATTTATTGAACACCTGAAAAAATATTTTAATCTCTTAAATAAATATTTTATTTATAAACTAGTAAATAAATAATTATTAAATATTCATTAAAATAAATAAGTATATTTTATTCAAAATCTGGTGAATAAATAATTTTTTATTTTTTTAATAAATACAACTCGAATAAAATTATTCCTCAATCTTGAGAATAATATTTATTCCATTAATAAAATTCAAATAGAATCTAATAGAGACCAATATAAACACTTAGTGTGTGACCCTCTTGGAATATTTCTCGTTGCCATTAGGCGGGCTTTCCTAAAGTCCAAGATTACTATCTAGAAATGGGTCAATGCACCCTAGAGAAAGAACATAAAGTCGTAATGAGAATAACTACATATGAATGCTCACTATGTAATATAATCCCTTTGTTACAATATCTCTTGAATCATGTTGCATGAATGTTTCATCAACCTATATGCTCGATACATCATTCCATGACTCTAAAATAAACTTGTCATTACACCAAGGCCTTGGAATTTAGAGTGACAATTATATTTCAATCAAAGGGCCAAGATATCAACTTCCATAAATATTTAAGGGACAAATACTTCATTGAATTATCCATTAATAACATGTCATTCGTGACGCACCCAATGCACCCTACTTTCTGCCAACATATGGCATGACAATTTTCGTCAGAAAATCTAAGTGCACGAGTCGTGACATGAATAAATGATAATATTAAAGTATAAGGTCAATTAAACATGCTCCCATATAGGAATATCCAATGACACCAAAACATTTGGAATTCCTATAGTGGGATTGTTCTCATAATATCCTATCTTGGAGATTACCAAGTGCGAACTTCATGAGAAGAAGTCTCATCTGCATATGAGTACTCACACATAATGATCTATATACTATGTGTTCCATCATAGTATGTTATCTAAACACATAACAATATTAAGAATATTTTTATAGAACTTCAAAGTCCGCATCATAGTGTGGAAATGTAATGAACTTATTAATGCGATAAATACTCTGGGAAATTATTACATTATAGTCAATTAGAACTGTGAAAAATATGTAAAAATATTTTTATTTAATATTTAATACATCAAGTATTCATGTAATGAAAGTAAAAATAGTGGGTTCTAGAACACTAACTCAAAAAAACTCCCACTTGGACTAGATGCAACTGCCAACAACTTTCAATCCTTCAGACCTCACATGATAGTCATGTTTCTGGTGAGTCAAGGCTTTAGTAAAGGGGTCTGCCACATTGTCTTACATGGAAATAATTCCCAAAAAAATCACACCTCTCTGATGAAAATCCCTTAACATATGATACTTCCAAAGCATGTGCTTCTTCCACTAATGTGACCTTGGATCTTTTGCAAGAGTCACCAATATAGTAATATCATATTAGAGTGTTATGAGATATTTACTGCTGGGTACCACATGAATCTCTTGGATGACATTGTGTATCCAAACATATTCTTTAGATTCCTCAGATGCAAAAATATACTTAGACTCTTTTGTAGAATCTATGGCCACAACCTACTTTGAGCTCTTCTAGTTCACGAATACCTCCATTCAAAGTGAAGATGTGTCCTGTTTGTGACTTTATGTCGTCTTGATTAGTTTGAAAAATAGTATATGAATATCCTCTAATGAATAGCTTCTCATCTACTCCATAAACTAGAAACATATCCTTAGTTCACCTAAGATACATAAGTATAGTCTTGACTACCATCCAATGGCATTCACATGGATCAACATGATATCTTCCTAATACAGTTAACACGTAGGTGAAATCTATCCAAGTATATAGCATAAAACATTTGATTGATCTAATTTACGATGCATGTGGAATCCCTTCCATTTTATTTTTTCCGAATGGGTCTAAGGACAAAGTTTCTTGGAAATATGACTTCCATGTGATGCTAGAAACAATCACCTCTTGGATTGTTCCTTACTAAATATTTTCAGTATCTAGTCAATGTATGTACTTTTACATTGGTCAAGAAACCTCTTAGATCTATCATGATGGGTCTTGATCCCAATAATATATGATTCCTCACCCAAGTATTTTTAAGAAATGAATTTATTCAATCACTAAATAAAAAACTTTAAGACTTGTATTTAATTTACAATAAGTAATATGTCATCAACGTATATGTTTATGAAAACGAATGCACTCCCACTAAACCATTTGTAAACAGAAGGATCACATTCATTATTTATAAAACAAAATTATTTTACAGATTCATCAAAATGAATCTTCCCAGACCTATATTCTTTCAATCATTAAAATATGGATTTTTTAAACTAGTATATCTTATTGGAATCTTTTAGAGTCACAAACACTTAATGCTTGTGTTATGTGGAATTCGTTTTGAAGGTTCCCATAAAGGAAGGCTGTTTTTCAACTTGCATATTTTATTGGAATCTTTTGGAGTCACAAAACCTATAGGTTGTGTTATGTAGACATCTTTGTGAAGGTTCCTATTATGGAAGGCTGTTTTAAAATTCATTTTACAAATCCCATAGTCATGGTAAACCACAATGGAAGTAGAATTATGATGGATTTCAGCATTTAAACTAGTGAAAATGTTTTCTCATAGTCAATGCATTGATACTGTTTAAACCCTTTTGCAACTAATCACACCTTATAAGTACTGAATTTTCCTTCCATTTCCAGTTTCTTCTTGAATACCCATTTGAAACCAAGGGGATTTACATCCACTATAGGATCTAACAAAATCTATACTTGGATTTGGTGCGTTGAATCCATTTCATAATTCAAGGCTTATTACCACATAAAAACATTTGTGCCACTTAATGCTTCCTTTTTGGTTATAGAATAATTATTATAAACTAATAATGAGTCACCATCCACGGTAACTAGAAAACCATACCATTCTGGTTTTCTAACTTTTATTTTACTCTAACCCATTACTTGTGCCTATAGAATAGTTTCTTCTTCCAGAGGGTTTTGTGGAGTCTGATCCTGTACCAAATCTTGTGTGTCTTTATCCCTAACCTCATCAATGTTTATCTTTCTCCAACTATCTCTTTTGGATATGCGCCACCTCTCATGTAATATTTTCTAGATTTACACTATAAGCTTTTTTTCTGGGGGGTTGTATAGGTAATATCTGCTTTTTCCCTTAGGGTATCCTATAAAGGTACACTCTGCACCTCAGGGTAATCTTTTGCTACCTAAAAAGGCCTTAAAAAATTCCTTGCTTCCCCACACATGTAAATTTGATAACATGGTTTCTATTATACCCTAAATTCAAATAAAATCCCATTTATCAATTTAGTTGGTACTTATTTTAGTATGTGTGCCGTATTTTTAATGCATATCTCCAAAAAGGTAACGGAATACTTGCACGACTCATCATTGATCTCACCATGTATAACAAGGTTTGGTTCCTCTTTTTGTTACACCATTCTACAAAGGAATTTAAGGAGGAGTGAGTGGGATAGGATCCCCAAACTCTAATAAGTAATCAATATGTCTTGATTAGGATATTCTCCACCATGGTCTAAGGGGAGTTTTTTAATACTTCTACAAAGATGGTTCTCAATTTCATTCATATATTCCTTGAATTTATCAAAAGAATCTGAATTAAGCCTCAATACGTAAATATATCCAAATATGCTAAAATCATCAGTAAAAGTTATGATATATGAGTACATGCCCCTTGACAAAATAGGAAATGGTCGACACACATCAGTATAAAATAATTTAAGAAACTCTTTATCCATTTCACCTTTCCCAATAAATGGGGATTTAGTCATTTTTCCTTGTAAACATGCATGAAATACACCATGTGGTTGTAGATTGAAAGAATCTAAATACCCATCTTGATGTAATTTTTTCAATCTTTTTTCATTTACATGGCCTATCCAGTGATGTCAAAGTTGGGTGTGGTATGAGTCATGTGAAGTAAATTCATTATCGATTACCATTACTTGGTTCATGTAATCATACATGTAAATACCACTATATAAATGTGACTTACCATAGAAAATGATATATTTATAAAAAAACATCTATTGACAAATTTGAAAATGAAACCATCTGTATCTAGTCTAGATACAAAAATAGTGTTTTTTGGTAACTGAAGGAACATAATAGAAAATATTTAAAACAAAGATCATCCCGGTATGCAATGTGAGGTGGTGTTCACTAATATCTATAAAAACAAGTTTAGCTTCATTGGATGCTCGTAGATCAACCTCCCCTTGGTCAATTTTTCATTATCTACTTTTCCACCTATTTGAATACATATGTGGAAACCAAATGTTGTTTCTAATACCCAGTTTATAAGAATAGATAAATTTAACTTAATAACAAATAAACTTTAACCTTCTCCCTGCTTCTTTAGTTGGGTGCAGTTTTTCATGCATTAGACCTTCTTCCCACATGAGAAACAGAAAACACATTATACCCTGACTTCTCCTTTGATATTCTTCATTCTTGAAAGGGTGTGAAGAATCTTTGGGCATAAAGATATTTAAGTTTCCTTTCCATTATTTCACTATAAGGATATAAGGATTTTTGCACAATATATATTTATCTACTTGGAGAAGTAGGATAAGAATATATTGAAGAGACTTCCCGATGTTTTTAATATTAAAATTCACAAAAAAACTGGAGAATCTCTAAGGGAGTGATGCTAGAATGACATCGATTCCCGTTTCTTTGAGGAGTTTAAACCCTAGAACCTATAGGCACTCAATGTGTCCAATGAAATTTACTATGTGAGGCCAAGCTAGGGAACCCTCTCCAAGATTACTTTATAAGAGAGCCTTGGAAATATAAAACCATTCCTCTCTATCTCTCTCATAGTAAAGATCACAAAGGTTGTTTAGCATTCTATACACATCCATATTTTCATGAGGCTTTATGAGTTCACTAGATATAGGTGAAAGAATCAAACATTGAACATCAAACATGTCATTCATATGTTTTTTTTCGACTAGTAACTCTTCATCACTCGCCTCTTGAGCATAGAGATTATGTATTTATGATTCTAGAATGTAAGATTTCCATTCATAGAATAGAATAACCTGAAGGCGTCTAAACCACTCCTAAAAGTTACTACAAGTGAGGAGATTTCCTTTATCAAATATTGATCATAGGGATAATGATATTTTCAATTAATTATATATTTAAAAGATTATATTATTAGTATTTTTCTTGATTACAAATTTTGTGAGAAATAATAAAT
Organism: Viscum album; assembly: GCA_963277665.1. Classification (NCBI taxonomy): domain Eukaryota; kingdom Viridiplantae; phylum Streptophyta; class Magnoliopsida; order Santalales; family Viscaceae; genus Viscum; species Viscum album. The sequence goes on along the minus strand of OY728146.1, from coordinate 737,455,628 downwards.
TAATTTATTTTGTTAAATCTCCCACTATTTTATCTAGTCCCAATAGACCTCACCATTGAACATGGACTGTCTAGTTTCTAGGAAATTCTAGGGACAAGGACCCATTTTACTCTTATCATAACCCCAAAAAGGTTTGGTCAAGCTATTTTGAATGTATTTAGCTAGGAAATTATTTTCCAAATGTGGGCTTACTTCTCCTTGATCCATTGAGTGGACACCCCAATCTGAAAATCATGACCTGGATTTTATCAAACACTTGCCTCTAGATTACATCAATTCTAGTAAGGAATACTCCTCTTGATGTAAAATGGTTAAGTCAACCTGAAACCTTAATAATAACTCCCTATATAAAAGTACGTGTCCTAACAAGGGATGGTAATACACATAGTTCTATTGATTTTTTTTCCTAATCAAGTAAAATAAGGCTTAGTCTGACTTAATGTTAGATTGAGGGATTTTATTTTATCATGCATAAATTTTTATCTTGTTTTATCCTTTTCATGTCTTATTAATATTTATGTGGATATTTAATTAATTAATCTATATTTTTTGGATAAAACATTTACACATATTCAATTTTAGTTAATTTCCATCTTTGTATATTAATTCCTTTATGTGATCACGGTCTTGCATCAGAAAATATAATTTTAGTGCATTATAAAGAAAATAAATAATTAATTAAATAACCTGAGCATGAGCTTATATAATGGTTGATTTCATTAGCAGACATTAAATATACCTATGACATAGGGTAAATAACTCCTTATGCCAGACTTGGAATGAGCTAAAACATCCCACATGTCCAACTTTGTATCACCGAGTTATAGCCATTATTGTTCCATCTTAAACCATCTCCAAGCACCTTAGGATTCTCCATTAATTAAAAATATTTATTACTCATACGGAGGTGAGGGAAAACAAAGGATAAGTTAAAGTTAATTACATAAATATCCTTGGACACATAAGTTTTACATAATAATTGAGGGAAGGATGACTCACATCCCATATTTTAATTAAATATTATATAATTTCACAACTACAAAATAAAATTAATTAAATAAATTCCAACACTTAAATAGGTCTTGGTAAAGATAATGATTGGTCGTACATGCAAAGAATAAACAAAAATTAACTTGATATCATTCATTTAATTATTTATTATTAATTATTAAGATGAACAAACTAGTATTAATTAATTGATAAATTAGTTAATTCCCTCTCATCTTAACGATATTCTGAACTTAATTGGACGTACCCATCAATTTGGTATTCATGGAAAATAATTGGAAAAAACATTAATGACATATTTATTAAAATAAATTAATTGATCATTTAAAATTATTTAATATCTTTATTAAATTGTCAAACACACAAGGTGTTCCAATCCTTAAAATAAGATTTTAATGATTCATTTTTCCTAATTTAATGTAATTTTAATTTTTTTTCCATTAAGGGGAGACTACAAGGAATGTACATTCAACTACATGACATGTACCTTGGTTTCCATATATCCAAGTCACATGCCTAGGGCTTTGGTGTGTTAACTTGGCCAGACTACACTATGTGTACATGCCAGTTACACACCCTGTATCTGCTTTCCGCATGCCAGGTTGGCCCGGTCAACACATGGTGTGCGATAAAGGCACCACGTTTTTTTAATTTCTTGACATATCTAGATACAATGAACATGGGTATACAACATGTACTTTGGCGACATTCCTTGTAACCCAGATTTACCGACCTAATATTTGGAACTTTCTAATGGAATCTTTTTTCATTCTTCATTTGTTATTAAATATCTACGAAAATGAAACATAGAATGAATCATTTTTAATATGTCGATAACATGTTAATTCAAATATGATTAAATAATTAATAAAATGAAATGAAAATCTAACCAAGATTTTTTATATATCAATAATGAAATAAATAATTATAAATTTAAACATGACCTCTCTGATATCATTTTATTGGTTCTCGGCACAGTAGAAGCATTTAGATGAAGGGTGATATATTAAAATTTCTTTTAATAAAAGTTTCCTGAAACCAAGAGTTAGGATCATTCAAAAAATATTATAATTAATTTATTTAATATTTAAGTAAATAAATACCTAGCCTTAGGAACATTATTCATTGATAATTGTTGAACATCCGAAAAGGACCTTCTGGATTGAATTCCTTGCTTTTGTGAGGATCTAAGGGTAGAATCCCTCTGGCGGTGATCCAATCCCACTCTAATGGTATCTAAGCAATGCCACACATTCTATAGGTGATAACATGGTGAATCTAATGTATTGTGTTGTTTGTTCTTGATCTCCCATTATTCAATCCTAGAGAAATTCTCTCTTGAGTTTCTCATTCTTGAGAGGGATATAGAGGAGGAGGAGTTGAGATAGAATTTTATGTATGAAAAAATTCTCTATTCCCAAACATAGAATAGGTTTTAATGTTTTACAGAGTATAAATTTCCATCTATTTATAGATTTGGGATTTCAGTTAAAAATTTTAATTTCATAAAATCCATTAAATATAATTATAACAATTAATGAAATCCCATACCACATAATAATAACAATACTATTGTAAGTTTTTGGTTCTCCAACATGTAAAAAATGGATAAATAATATTTACCAACTCATAAATAATTATTTTAGAACCGTAATCGGTCTTGGTCTATTAAAAATATTATTACATTTATTGACCACTCAAACAAATACTTCATTCTCTTAAATAAATATTTAATTCACAAACTAGTAAATAAATATTTATTAAATATTAAATAAAATAAATAAATATATTTTATTCTTAATTTGGTAAATAAATATTTAATTAATTTATGCACTCAATATAATTTGAATAAAATTATTCCTCAGTATGTAGAATAATATTTATTCCATTAATTAAATTCAAATAGAATTTAATTGAGACCTACAGAAACAGTTAGTGTGTGACACTCTTGGATTATTTCTTATTGGAATTAGATGATCTTACCTAAAGTCCAAGATTACCGTCAAGAAATAGGTCAAGGAATTCGAGAGAGAAAAATGTAATGTCATAAAGACGACAACCACATATAAATTCCCACTATGTAATATAATCCATTTGTCGCAGTATCTCATCAAAACAGTTAAATGACTATCTCATCGATTAATATGCTTGACACATCAGTCTTTGACTATCTAAAATAAAATCATCGTTACACCATGGCCATGGAATATAGGGTAAAAATTCTATTTCAATCATAGGACTGAGATATAAAATTCCATAAAGATGGAAGTAAAAAATTCTCCCTTAACTTATCCATTAATAAAAGTTCATTCATGACACACCCAATGTACTCTACTTCTCTCTAATATATGGCATGATAGTTTTTGTCAAGAAATATATGTGCGCGAGTCAGGACATACATTAATGATAATCTAAAAGACTAAGGGCTGTTACACATGCTTGTAGATAGGAATATCTGATGACATAAAAACATTCAGAATTTATATTCGCGGGTCTATTCTCATAATCTTCTATCTGGGAGATTACTAAGTGAGAACTTCATGAGAGGAAGTCTCATCATCTTATTAGTACTCACACATGACTATATATATACTAGGTGTCCCATCATATTTTGTTATCAAAATATAGAACTATATTAAGAATATTGTCATTGCACTTCATAGTTATCATCATAGTGGGAAACTATTATGACCTTATCAATGTGAAAAATAGTCTAGGAAATTATTACATTAATTTCATGTAGAATAATGAACAATATGTAATTGGCTATTTAATTTGATTTTTAACAAATCAAATATTAATGTAAACAAAGTAAAAACTATTAGTTTAAGGACACCACCTCTATCAATTCAAGTGTTATGTTTTATGATGCTAATATAAATAAAGATTTCACTTTGAGAGCCATGTTATATGGAATGGTAAATGACATTCATGCTTATGAAAATTTGTCAGGATATAGAATTAAAGGAAATCAAGGGTTTCCTATTTTCTAAAAAGGTACACATTCAATTAGGTTGAAACATTTATTAAAGAATGTGTTTCTAGGAAAAAATAGATTTCTACACTGATGAAATAAGTATTGATCTTGGACGACGTCATTCAATGGAATTTCAGAAGAACATACAACACCGTCTTGACTAACAGGTGATCAATTGTTTGAGAAATTAAAAGATATGGACACTGATTTTGGTAAACCAATTTTGAAAAAACTTATGAAAATTAGTTTTAAAAAGAGATCAGTTTGTTTTTAATTACCATACTATAATTGTCTGTACATCACACATTTTCTTGATGTTATGCATGTTAAAAAAAGTATGTGATAGTGTCATCGACGGGTTTCTAAATAGACCTAAAAAGAAAGGATGTAATTAAGGATAGGATGTACATGGTGGACATGGTAGAGATGGTAATATGGGAATACTTGGTTCTAGTTAAGAGGGAAAAATGATCATTTCTTCCTCCATCTTCTTACACACCTTCTAGGTAGGTGAGATATCAATTTTTGCAACTTCTTTAATGGAGTAATGGTTCCATAAGGGTATTCATTGAATATCAAGAATATCATGTCAATGAAAAATTAAAGTTAAAGGGTATGAAATAAAATGTATTCTATGTCTTGATGCAAGATCTAAGTCATGTAAATTTATATTTCATTTATCCCAAGAATGACCATCATACATTAAACAAGATCCGTTTCTTCTTCAAAGCTATAAGAATAAAATTTATAGACCCCAATAAAATTTTAACTATAGAAAGAAAATTTTTCGTTATATAATGTGAATTGGAAATATTCTTCCCACCAACATTATTTGATATTATGGATCACTTGGTTAGATAGATTCGACTATGTGCTCTTTTACACTACAGATTGATGCACCCCATTAAACTATATATGAATATTTTGAAAGGTTTTATCAAAAATCAATGTCATATAGAGGCTTGTATTGTAGAGAGATATATTGTTGAGGAAGCCATTGAATTCTGTACCAAATACTTGTCTTGTGTGAAAATAATTAGTATATTAAAGTCTCATCACACCATGCATCTTGTGGGTGAAGGATGTTTTTGAAGAGATGTTGTAACAATCAATATTATAGATTGGGAGTGTGCCAAACTTTAAGTTTTTCATAATAGTTTGGAGGTTTCCCCATATTTTGAAACCCAAAAATTAGTTATTAGGCATTTGAATCCATAAAGGGAAGAAATATTGGTATCAAATACACATAATAAATAGTTTATAGGATGGTTTCAGGACTATATTTGTAAGAAAACTGATGAAAATATTGATTCAATTTCAAAATGATTTTTATGGCTAACCATAGTACTAAGTGTGTATTTATTATCTTACAATGGTTATATAATTATTGGTTCTACTCTCTTTACAAATTAACATGATGAATAAGGTACCATGAAAAATATTGTATTTACACTTCTGGCTGATGCGATGCATGTTTCTAGTACCAAGGGAAGAAAACCAATTTACCTGAATATGTCATACTTTGGCATCATAATAAAAATAAATGATTTAGATTATATAAAATTACAAGTGATCATTTTTTAATGTAACTAGGTTGATAACATGAGTTCTATTAAAATAGATGAATTGGTATTCGTGAAAGTGGATTTCAGTAAGGAAGGGTACTCAAAAATTGTTTATAATGGATTCATAGGCAGTAATAATATTTTATGTTCTAGATCCCGCAAACTGAAATTGGTCAATTGTGCTGTTATTGAACAAAACCACTAAAGGGTCAGATGAAAATTCAAATAATTATTTCCCTTTCATTGGGACATTGAAATAATTTCTCATAAGTCCCAATATAGAATAGGTCTTGTATGTTATACAATACCATAATGAAGGGATTTAGATACTCTATAGAGGGGCTAAATCCCTTCAAACTTTGGAAAAAAAGAGATTTAAATCATTAGGTTATATTTTTTTGTAATATACATCGTGTTACCTGATGTTATTATTTGCTCATAGCTTCATTTATGTAATCTAAATTAAATGTTCAACTACATTGGCTAATAATTACTTCTACACATGCTAGTGCTCCCAATCAGGAGGAATAATAGGTCTACCAATCTATTGTTGATGTTACCATTATAGAGGAAATACAAACTTCTACACACGATGATGATATCTCTCCATAGAAACAACAAGTTTCTCAATTTGATGTTCCTCCTAGTGTAGAGGAACAATGAACTTCTTCATATGCCAATGCTATCTCTCTAGAGAAATTATAGGTTTATCAACCTACTTATGCTCCCCGTATTGAGGTACAATGATTTTCTACACATGTTTATGATACCACTATAGAGGAACAACATATTGATGATTTTGAATCTAAAAAAAAATTAGTTGAAGAAGGACCGATGATGTAGAAAAAAGAGGAGCACTGTAGTTTGATGGTGTTAAAAAAAATCATTAAGGAAAAAAGAAAAGACATCAAATTCGAGGTTTAATGGAATGCATGTGGACAAAATGTTAACCACTAAAAGGCCATGTTCAACATTTACATTAAACCCATCACTCAATAATAAATGCCGATTGATATAGATTCATGAAACCATGTTGTGTATAAACTTAATACAATAATGTGGGAAGATATTACAGTAACATTATGATATCATTTGTTTATTATACTAAAAAATAAAATAATTAGACATTGATTTAAGGGTCATCATGAGAATCTATCTTTTTAGGTACATTGTGGTTGGTAATATATTTTCTGAAAATATGTGTATACATAATTGTTATTGAGAATATTTTATTTATGAAATAACAGCTGAGTGCTAACAATAAGAAAAGATAGTAAATCCAACACACCCCTTCCATAAAGAAAGGATGGGGTATACTTCACATGATATAATATTGGTATAAATTTTAAATCTACCGTAATATTTTTATATGACCTGAAACAAAGAAATAATTATGTACTCATGTTTATATATAGATTGATGAATCTAAATTCAAAGACACTTCCATCACATATCATGTGCTATAAAAGGTGGAATGTGTAAATATATATGAGATACTAATAGATGGAAACACAAAAAAGTGTGGGAAACAGGTGCAAGTATGACTTAATAATTCTTTTTTTAAAAATAGATATTTCATAATAATGATGAATTGTTTTCATATATTTTATACCTGACATTGTCACAATAATAATTAACACCGGTGCTGGATGAACACCTACTATCGATGTCCTTGAAGCTTCCAAAACAATATGTCCACGTGAGAGGTGTGGGTTTTGAGGTGACACCCCAAACATATTTTGAGAAAAAAGGATGATAAAGATACATAATTTGGATATATGAAAGTAAGAATATCTACCCTTGAAGAAAAATTTATTTGGTACTATGAGTTGTTAGCAAATTTTATGGGAGGAGGGATAATAGGGAACAAGAAACCCAAGAACAACCATTGCATGAAGATCCCCCTCACTCCCACAAGATTTTAGGTGATCTATTCTCCTCAAATAGCTTTCTTAATCAAGGTAATCAATTTTCAAATAACAGCTTCTATGAAATGTTAATTAAAGAGGAACTTATACCTTTCCTATACTAATAATCTATAGGTTGATAATGACTATTATTTAGATCTATCTACACCCACTCATCAACTTGTGGTGAGGGATGTAGTGTTTAATATCTAAGATGACATGCTACACAATAGACCACTTCCAATAGGTCTTTTGAGAGTGATGATTAGTGTAGCTCATGAGATGAGCACCGAGCTACCTATTCCACTTGATGACAAAGATATTCATAAGGTCAACCAACCTATTGGAACATTCATTTCATCACATTCATATCTAGTAAAAATAGATGTCGACATGGAGGTATTCATTCAAATTTTTTTTTCATGCTACACCTTTAAAAATTAATGAAAAAAGGTCTGAATCTATGAATTTTATTATAGACGGACAAAGAGAAGGGCTGAAATGAAAGGTCAAGTCAAATCCATCTAATGATCAACCGACTTACCGAAAATATATTCTGAAATATCTTTTTTCTACTCGTATTGAATATCTATATTTACTAATATGGATGACTTATAGCTATACAATGTTAAAAAGGGGTATTAGTCACATAGTTGATTTTGAAGAAACAATATATGGAGAGGAAGATATCGAATACCTTATTTTGAGAATATAAATGAAATACTCAACTATGAATGACTAGGATCTTCAGTTGTAAATGTATACATAATGTATATTTTCAAAATTTAATTTTCCAAAATCTTAAATACTATATTAATTATGACAAAATAAATATCATATTTTTTACTGGTGTATATATCAATACCAATTGAATGGATTTCCCCAATAAAAAATTTTGACTCATTAGTCCTCACGCCACCTCAATAGAACAGAAAAAATAGAATCCAAACAAATGGATAAAATAGTTTAAAACCTGGTGAAATCGTTTGAAAGAAAATGTGGGGATGATATACTCTTATTAATACTAATAATGCAGGGGTAAAACCCTACAATTTAATCAAATCAAATATATTTTCATTTTCATTATTAATTAATCTTTTTTAGGAAACATTGGATGCTCATTACGGTCAATATGGATACTCAACAGATTTATTTCAAAGATTAAATGCATAGATGAACAACAAACTGACCAGATGTGATGATGTTTTTTGATTTTTAATACACCACATCCAGCATTTTAGAACTAAAATTCAAGTTATATAATTTATTTTTTGTTTGAATGGGGATTCTGTTATTATAGGGTGATGTGTAAATATAGTAAATATCATGGAATGACGAAACAATTTGAGCCCAATGACCCTAAAAAGTTTTATAACTGGATAAGTATCAATGTATATATAATAATATTTCACTATCAAAACACATATAAAGAAATTACTTATTTTCAGCAATGTTTTTGCAGTGACTGAAATAAACAGATGGAAAATATTGTGGTTATTATGTTTGAAATTTCTAAGAGAGATCGTATTACTTAAAAAAACACATCCCCAAAGTGGTATTTTCAAATAATTATTTTCATGAATCTTTTGGGAATTCATATGCTGCCAATGTTACCAAACGTTCTTTTACTTTTTTTTGTCGAACTTATAATACTACATATTGATTATATTTTCTTAGCCGAAAAACCAGCCTCGAATAAATATATAGTGTTATAATTTTTCCAAATAAATACAATAGTAATCATTTTAACAATGAATTTTAAGATTTTTTTGAGATATTGGAACGTTGGGGAATCAAAAACACCTCAATCTGACACACTGTGTGGCTAGTATGGCTTTAGGAGCATCTCTTTATTTTAAAATGACATGAACTTTAGTATAATATATGCTAACATACTCAAAACCAATAAAGACATTAAAATTGTTTTGATAATTTATTAAAAGGATCCATAAGTCTTTTTGGATGTGTAGGAATCAGTCACACCTCAATCCGATGCACAGTGTTACCAGTATGACTCAAAGTGCCGTTATCTGTTTAAAATTGACATTGTACTTCAAGATGTGTCAGTCACTGAGAACTGAGAAAAAACACTCATATTGTCTTGATAATTTAGGAGATCAATTAATAAATCATTTGTGATGTTTAAGAATTAACATCATGTCAAACTAATACATAGTGTGACCGGTATGAGTCAAAGTTCATGTTTCTTGTTTAAAATGAAATATTATTAAGATAGAAAAGTGATGTACTGAAAACAAAGAAAAAATATCCATATTGTTTTGATAGTTTAGGAAAACAATCCATGAGTCATTTGGGACATTTAGGAATCAGTGTCACCTCAATCTGATGCATGGTGTGACCAGTATGACTTTAAGTGAATATTTGTATTTAAAATTAACATTAGTTTCATTAAAAAGGAACAAGTGACCTAATAAAAAACAATAAAACACATTCATATTATTTTGATACATTAAGTAAATTATCCATGATTTATTTGGGATTTGTAGGAATCATCCACAGCTCAATCCGAGGAACAGTGTGACCAGTATGAATCCAAGTGATTTTTTTTATTTAAAATTTACATCAATTTTCGTAAAAAGGAAAAACAAACTACTCGAAACTAATAAAATGCATTCATATTGTTTTGAATATTTAGAAAAAATATCCATGGGTCATTTGAGACATGTATGAATTAGCCGCACCTTAGTCTGATTCATAGTGCGACTGATATAACTCTAAGTGTATTTTTTTAAATAAAATGGACATCTTTTTTAGTAAAAAGGAATAAGTGAAGTACTAGAAACCAAGAAAAAACATTCATATTATTTTTATACTTTAGTAAAATGATCCATTAGTTATTTGGTATGTGTAATAATCATCCACACCTCAATCTGAGGCATAGTGTGATAGGTATGACTCCAAGTGAATTTTTTTAATCTAAGAATTTCTTCAATTTTAGTAAAAGTACTGCCACCCTACTCAAAACCTCGAAAATTAATTATTATTGTTTTATTACTTTAGGTAAATAATCCATGATTCATTTGGTACATATAATAATCATATTCACTTCATTCTGATGCACGGTGTGACCGGTATGATTCCAAGTGCGTTTTTTTACTTTAAACTGACATCAATTTTACTAAAATGAAAAAAGTGGCCTACTAAAAAACTGATAAATAACATTTTTAATGTTTTGATAATTTAGGGAAATGAACCATGAGTAATTTTAGTTGTGTTTGAATTATCCTCACCTCAATCGTATCCATGGTGTGACTGGTATAACTTCAAGTGTGTCTTTTTTATTTAAAATTTACATCAATTTTAGTAAGAAGGACACATGACCTACTCAAAACCAAGGAAAAACATTCAAATTATTTTAATACTTTATTAAAATGGTCCATGAGTCATTTTATAAGTTTATAAATCACATACACCTCAATTAGACCTATGGTGTAACCGGTATGACTACAAGGGTGTCTTTTTATTTAAAATTATCATCAATTTTTAGGAAAAGGAACAAGTGTCATAAAGAAAACCAAGAATAAAAATTCATATTACATTGATACTTTATAAAAACAATCCATGAATCATTTGGGATGTGTAGAAATCAGATTCTCCTCAATCCAAGGCACAGTGTGACCGGTATAACTCCAAGTGTGTCTTTTTATTTAAAATTAACACCAACTTTAGTAAATAAGACAACTGAACGACTAAAAACTAAGAAAAAAATATTCAGGTTGTATTCATACATTATGGAAAGATTCTATTATTCATTTGGGACATGTAGGAATTGTCTACACCTCATTCTGACGCACGGTTTGACTGGTATGACTCAAAGTGGTTCTTTTTATTTAAAATTGGCATCAATTTTAGTAAAAAGGAAAACTGACCTTCTCAAAATTGATAAAATGAATTCGTATTGTTCTCATACTTTAGGAAAATGATACATTAGTAATTTTTGATGTGTATTAATCAACCACAACCCAATCTATTGCATGTTTCGATCTGTATGACTCAAAGTGTGTCTTTTTATTTTAAATTGAAAATAATTTTAGAAAAAGGAACTAGAGACGTACTGAAAACCAAGGAAAAACATTAAGATTGTTTTTATAATTTTGGAAAATATTTCATGAGTCATTTTTGTTGTGTAAAAATCACCCACACCAGAATCTGATGCACAGTGTGATCAGTATGACTCAAAGATCCCTTTATGAGATTAAAAATGGTATTTTAGTTCAAAACGTTTGTCACACACTGAAAGCCAAGAAAATGTGCTCCGATAGTCTTAATAATTTATGGAAAAAAATTCCTAAATCATTTGTGACATTTATTATGTAGTTTCATGCCACACCAAAACATTATGTGACCCATTTGACACAAAATTCATGTTTCCAGTTTGAATGTAATTTTAGTAAAAAACACAAGTGACACATTGAAAATCAAGAAAACACATTCATATTTTTTTATACTTTATAAAAACAATCCTTATGTAATTTTTGATGTATTGGAATAATCTAAACTTCAATCCCATACATGTTATGACCTGTATAACTATAATTTTTTCTTTATTTTCAAATGACATTAATTTCATTAAAAAGAACTAGCGCTATACTCAAAACTAGTCAAGCAGGTTTGAATTGTTTTCATACTTTAGGACAATGATCTATGCCTCATTTGTGACATGTTAGAATCAACCATAACTCAATACAATGAATGGTGTGATATATATAAATCAATGTGTGTCTTTTTATTTAAAGTTGACATTTTTTAATGCATTCTGTCATATTAATGTTTAATTTATCTCTTTATAATATTACAAAGATTTGTTTTCTTAGATAAGTGGATTATTTTTCTTAGGTTTATGTGATTTGTTCTACAACAGATATAATGGGAATATATTTTTGATAGGTAATTACAACTTCCAAAGAAAAAAAATTAAAATTTTAACTTGTTTGTAGATATTAATTGTAAATGTAATTATAAAAAACATTGTTTGAAATGTATAGAGTAGTGTTTTTTGCATATTAATGATGTAAAATTTATTTCAATTAAATTATATATTTTTTGTATAGGTTACATGAGGTTGTTTCATTGTGTTGGTATACAAAAAACATATTGTAGTAGATGGGGCTTTTATCAGTTATAATAAAGGGGACCCCCCTTTAATAGCGCTGAGATTAACAATGCTTTTACAAAACTGTTTAAATTCCTTTTGTGTGCTTTTAAAGGCCAAATATGTAGTATTGGAGGGGGAGGGGGCGAGATGACCTAACCCCATTAACACTCGGATTGTCATTCTCAAACCCAAATGTTATTCCCACAATGGTAATTAAAAATTTCTACCTATATCACTGTGGAAATATCCTTGGTTGGCCAAATAGATCACACCATTATGATCTAAGTGGGAAAACACATAGGATATGCTATTTATCTGTCTAAAATGGACACTTAGTGAATAATATACATTTAACCATAACAATAAGGAAATTTTATTCATGGTACGATGTTAGACTCATGCTATGATTCTGAATTATATATCACATATTGGTCTTGAATTGTATGTCACAATCCATGGGTTGTGATGCCATAGACGTATAATGAATCTGAAGTCTCATTGTAAATTTTGAACTAAAATAATAATAATAATAATATCATTATTACTAGTATTATTATTATAAATAATTTAAATCATATAAAACTTGTTCAGGGGAGGAATTCTTGCTTTCTCACTCCTTAATCATATGACTACAATTTCAATCTTTTCCTTCACTTTATTCTACTTATTATTCATGTGATAAATAAAAATAAAAATAAAAATAAAAATAATAGTAATATTAATTTTAGCATAAATAATAATAATTATGACATGGTAGGGGAAGATATTTCATGTGTCTCCCCCTGTTCATGTGGTTTTCACATTAAATTCCAACCACATTTGGCGGTAACTGACCTTACACACCTCCGAAGAGAACTACATCGTGCTCATGTTGCCTAATTCTGATATTAATGTCAACCACCACCATCTGAACCATCTCACATTAGAAATACTATTCTCACTAACCCTTTTTGTGATGACCTCTACCATCCAAGCCTCCTTCCTCTTCAAGCGATCTTCACCCGATGAGTTCCCTAGAACTAACCCATCTCACACTCACTACCTCTCACACCATCTTTGTATGCTAGTATCCCTATAAATGTTCCTTTCCATTTGTATGAGAATAAATGAGAGAGGAAGGGGTGGAAGGAGACTGAATAGAGAGTAGATACTAAATAGAAAACTTTGAATGTTTCTCCATTGATCATCAAATCCACAAAAAACAATTTCAAGATTATGACATAAAACAAGAATAATAATCAAGATAAAATCCCCCCTAGAAAAAACATAAAAAGTAATTGCCAATATTACTAAAAAAATAAAAGGATCAGAAATAATGGATAATCAAAAAATAATAATCTCAAAAAATAATTCCCCAAAGGAGGAGAGATCAAATGGGAATCCTATAAACAAGGGAGAATAAGAATAATTATATATCACTACCTAAGAAATGATTAGATCATTCACCATTATAAATGTTAACTTTAACACACACTACCACAGATCAGGGAAACAGAAATGTTGGTTTTTATAATCCCTAATAAAAAAATGCTGATAAAAGCCTCACCTTTATCATTGCTATCTAAAAGCACTGATAACACTACTATAGATAGTGATTTTATCATCAATATAAAATTATTTTAACAAAGCTATAAAATCAATGTTAATGTTAGTGAAGAAGGGGGAGGGGTCCTCTTTAATGTTCTATTTATATAACAACACACCCACCTACAACACCTGCACTTATAAATAACAGACCCACTAGCAGTGCCTACACAACACACACACACACACTACCTACATAAAATAGAATATACACAACACACACAAGAACAAAACAATGTACACAATAGTGTACACAAGAACAAAACAATGCACACAAGGTTTTGGAAAACAATTCTATATACATTTTTAATAATGGTTTATATAATTACATTTACAATTATCCAATGAAAAGTTAATAATATTAATTTTTCATCCTTTTACATTCGTGATCCCCTACCAAAAAATTTTCACCCATGGTATTAGATGCCAAAAAAATCATCTGAACTCAATCAAAAGTTTCCTTCTATAGAAGAAAACAAATATTACATTAGTAATACTATAAAGAAATAAATTTAACATTAATTTGAAAGAATACATTAATAAAATGTAAAATATTAATAAAAAAGATGCATTTGGGGTTATACAGGTCATATCATGCGTCTTATTGAGGTGGGGTTTATTACTATACATCACAAATGAGTTATGGATCACTATCCTAAAATATCCAAAAATCCGAATGCGGTTTCTTAGTTTTGAGTATGTCTCATTTTTTTACTAAAATTAGTATCAAATTTAAATGACATATTTTTATTTATGATGGTCACATATTATGTCAGATTGATGTGTCGTTGATTGCCACACATCAAAAATGACTTGTGGATTATTTTTCTAAAGTATCAATGTAATAAGAATGGGTTTTCTCAATTTTTAGTTTGATAGTTGTGTTTTTTTACGAAAATATCATTTCAAACTGAAAACAACCATTTTAAGTCATAAAGGTTGAATCATGAATCAGTTTGAGGTGATACTGCTTCATAAAAATCACAAAGGACTTATAAATCACTCTCCTAAATTATGAGGACAATCAGAGGGCATTTTCTTGGATTTCAGTGAATGAAATGTTTTGAGCTAAAATGTAAATTTTAAATTGATAACAGACACTTTTAGTAATACTAGTCACACAGTGCATTGGATTAAGGTGAAGTTGATTCCTACACATCAAAAATGGCTCATGGAACATTGAATTAAAGTATCAAAATTATCTGAATTTTTTTCCTCAGTTTTCAGTATGATACTTGTTCTCTTTTATTTAAATTATTGTCAATTTTAAAGAAAGACAAATTTGGATTTATACAAGTCACATCATTCGTCGAATTGAGGTGCGGTTGATTCCTACATTTCAAAAATAACTCATGGATCATTGTTAAAAGGTATCATAAAAATCCAAACATGTTTGCTCTATTTTTAGTATGTCAGTTGTGTTTTTTTACTAAAATATCATTTCAAATTATAAAAACGATTTTTGAGTCATACTGGTCTCATAGTGAATAGATTTGATGTGAGACTACATAATACTCTTTAGAAAGTATTCAAAAATCACTTTTATAAATTATGAAGACAATCAAAAAGTGTTTTCTTGGTTTTTAGTTAGTGACATTTTTTGAGGTGAAATGTAAATTTTAAACAGACTTGAGGCACTTTTCGTCATACTGGTCACTCCGTGTGTCAGATTGTGGTGAGGTTGATTCCTCTACATCAAAAAATGAAACATACATCATTTTATTAAAGTATCAAAACAATAAAAATTCGTTTTCTTGGTTTTAAGTATGTCAGTTGTTCTTTTTTACTGAAATTAATGTCGATTTTAAATAAATAGACACATTTGGATTTATACCGATCACATAATGAATTTTATTGATGTGGAATTGATTCCCATAAGTAAAAAATGACTTATAGATCATTTTACTAAATAATAAATAAAAATAAAAATTCATATTAACTATTTTCAGTATTCCAGTTGTGTTTTTTTACTGAACTTAATTTCAATTTTAAATAAAAAGAGACATTTTGAGTCATACCACCCATACTATGTGTCAGATTGAGGTGTGGTTGATTTATATAGGTCAAAAATGACTTATATATTATTTTTCTAAAGTATTAAAATAATCTAAATATTTTCCTCAGTTTTTATCATGCCTCTTGTGTTTTTACTGAAATATCATTTCAAATAGAAAATAAGAATTTTGAGTCATACGAGTCACATAGTGTGTCAGTTTGAGATGAGAATTCTTTAAACACATCAAAAAGGTCTTATAGATTGTTGTCTTAAGTTATGAAAAAAATTGGAGGTAGTTTTCTTTATTTTCAGTGAGTGATGTGTTTTGAGCTAAAATGTCAATTTTAAACTGATAACGGACAGTTTCAGTCATATCAGTCACACCGTTCATTAGATTGAGGTGTGGTTGATTCCTACCTATCCCAAATGAATGATGGATCATTTTATGAACGTATCAATATAATTCGAATTCATTTTCTTGGTTTTTAGTATGTAACTTGTTATTTTTGATGAATTTATTGTTAATTTATTATAAAAATACACATTTAAGGTCCTAATGGTCACACCATGTGTCATATTTTTGTGTGGATGATACCAAGACATCACAAATGACTTATGGATCATTTTCCTAAAGTATCAAAAAAATCATAATGCATTCTCTTAGTTTTTAGTGTGGCTCTTGTTCTTTTTACTTAAAATATTTGCCAATTTTAAATAAAAATAGACGCTTCGAGTCATACCAGTCTCATCTTAAGGCTATTTATGTACATTCATCCATCAGGTATGCTTCCCAATCATTTCTAAACTGATCTATCTCATATTGTGAATATGATAATTTTAGACAATCATGGTAGTATTGAAAAAATATAAATACACAATGGATTAATAAATATTTTAAACAAAATAGAAATTATTGTTGAAAATACCTCTTTAGGGATGCTAGTTTGTTCATGGAATAAAATCTCTTCCAAAAATTTACAAACATAATAACCATAGTCCTTATCATTTTTTTGTTTCGAACACTGTATAAACATTGAGAAAAATATGTAATTTTTTATATGTGTTTGGATAGTGATATCTTGTTAAATATACCCTAATTTGTGTCCAGTTGTAATACTTATGTTGTTTCTTTTACTTTTTCTCATGCCTCATTCCATGATGTAGAATATATTCACACACCACCTTATTAGCAAAGAATCCTCATTAAATGATAATATAAATTACATAACTAGATGTTTAGTTCTAAAATGTTGGATGTAGTGTACTAAAAATTGACAAACGCCATCATTTTTGGTTGGTTTGTTGGATATCCATGAACTGAATCCAAGAAATAAATATTTTTAGTATCCAAATCTACTGAAATGAGAATCCAATGCTGCCTAAAAACACAAAAAAGATTAATTAATGAAATAAATTAAAATATATTTTATATGATTACATTGTAGAGTTGTAATCTTGTATTATTGGTTTTAAGAATAATATGTCATCAGTACTTTTTCTGCTAAAATACTTGAGCATGCATGAAACTATTTCAACCACTTTCTCGGGTTCGATATCTATTTGTTCTATAGAGGTGTTGTGAGGACTAAAAATTACAAATTGTTGTTCATGGTGAACTCCATTCAATTGTTTTTCATATATATACCTACAAAAAATATGAAATGTATTTAGTCATAATTTTCATATTATATCATCTTTTGTAAAATCAAATCATGAAAACATACCTCATGTACAAATTTACAATTGAGCCAACTAGCCAATCATGCTCTAATATTTCACTTACATTGTAAAAATTAATTAAATATGGATATTCCTTGTTGTAAATATTTTCATAAAAAATAATTGTGTGAATCCCACCGTATTTCAACTTCGTATTCACACGAGCCTGCAATGATAATAAATGGGGACACAGAATGGGTGGGTTTAAGGTGCTTTTGGTAGATCATTTTGATCAACTGGTAGATCATTGAGATGAATTTGAGACATTGGTTCTTTTCACCCCCTTCCCAATGTATTTCTATAATAAAATTCATTATTTTAGACCCTTTTTCATTAAATGTTAAAGGTTTATCTTGAAAAATAGATTGGAAATGAATACCTCTTTTTCGATATGTTTTTTACAAGCTGTAACAGCCATGGGATGAATGTTCCAAGAGCTTGTTCAACCTTATAAATAACATCATCATCAATTGGAAAAGGTATCTCAGCGCTCGGTTTATAGGCTACATTAATCAACACTTTTACATGACTAGTTGGAAGTGGTCTACTGTGTAACATGATGTTTTGGATATTGAAAACCATAGCCCTCACTACAAGGTGATGTGTGGGTGTTGATAGAAATAAATCACAGTCATCTTCAACCTGTAAAATATCAGTACTGAAAAGGTATAAGTGTCTATTTGATTCACAAATTAGTGAAACAATTATTATAACATTTATTATCACATCTATGAAAAGTTTTTTAGGGGAATGGCTTGCCTCAAATCTAGTGGGGGGGGGGGGGATCTTCACACACTAGTTTTTCTTGAGTTGTTTCTTCTCTTATCCCCCCTCCATCATATTTTAAATGAACTCTCTCTAAAATTTCATATGTTGTTAAAGTAAATCAATTCTTTATCTCATCATTTTGATTTATTCACTTTTATCCTCATCTTGTTTTTTTCCTCAAAAAATGTTTGGGGAGTCACCTAAAAACTGGAAACTCTGATGCGACCATACATTTTTGGCTGATTCAAGGCTATCGAATGAATGTCCAAATCTGGTTTTTCTATTTCTGATTCCTGTGACTCTGTAAAATAGAAAATAATGGAAAATAATTAATCTTTGTTATGTAATATCGATATAAATCAATTTTTTTATTATGTCATACTTACACATGTTTCCCACACTTTTTTTTGTATTTTCATCTATAAGTATCCCATATGTATTTACACATTCCTCCTTCCATAGAACATGGTGTGGAATGGAAGTTACATTGGATTTGGATTCATCAGTCTATATTTAAATATAGGAACATAGTTATGGTGTTTTTTTATGTCAAATAAATGTTTTTTGATATATTTAAAATACATACCAATTCTTTTCAAGTGAAGTGTACCCCATTCTTTATTTATGGTAGGGGTATTCCTATTTTGTTACTCGTTCCTTATTTTTAGCACTCAGTTGCTGTTTCATAAATAAAAAACTATCAATCAAAGTTATGAATACACATATCATCAAACAACTTATTACCAAACATAATTTACCTAAAAATACTACTACGCACAATGGATAGTAAATACACCCCACCATCATTGTGTTATCATATGTGTATAAATAGGATGTGGGTGTGATTTTATTTTCCCTTTAGCATCTTTAAGATAAAATTTTGTTAAAATTGTGTGAAAGCCTCTATAAATCCATCCAGAAACCCTTAATACATAGTCTTTCTGTGAGTATTCCACTATAAATACACTCTATAATGGATGATGAAGAGTAAGTCAATGTTTTATTATTTTATTTTTTAGTAAATTAATGAAATTATTTCAGAGGTTTATCGAAATATCTCCCCACATTAGTGTATTAAGCCCAGTGATAATGTGGTACCACAACTGTAAATCAATTGGCACATGTTGTCGAGTGATGATTCCAATGAAACTAATAAACTTGGCCTTATTGGGGTTAACATGAATGACCCACTTATTCCATCCAACCTTGTATTTTATGCCTTTCACATTTACCTTAAGGATTTTTTCTATCACTTTCAAACTGTGATGCTCCGATTTTTTGTACACCTCCAGTGTTTTGTTGCCTACCATTTCCTCAATTTCAACATCATCAATGTGTTCCCATGGAGTGATATAATTTTCATGTGAAGATGGTGGTTGTACCTCTGCACTGGGAAACATCCTCAACATGGTGAGAAAATTGTTGTTCCTCTACTGTGTGAGCACCAGCAGGTTGAAAGACCTATTGTGCCTTGGGATTGGGAGCATCATTACGTGATGTAGTCATTATCTGTAGAAGGGGTTTAACATTTAATTTTGATTACATAATAGTAGGAATGAAAATATAATAACCTAAGTAAACAAAATGTATATTACAAAAAAATATAACCTGATTATTGAAATCAATTTTTATTGAAGGATAAAGGGATTTGACCCCTCTATCAACTTTATAAATCCCTTCATTGTGGTCTCCTATGACATACAAAATGATATCCAAATTGGTACCATTGTTAAATGATTATGATGTCCTAATAAAAGGATTATCCTCCATTGAATTTTTAACTAACACTTTAATGGTTTAGGTTGATAAAGGAACAATTGACTAGTTTCAGTTTGTGGGATCTGGAACATAAAATACTTTTACATCCTATGATGCCATTATAAATGGTTTGTATTTGTACACATCATTACTAAAATCAAATTTCAGGAATCCAAACTCATATATTTTAATAGAACTCCTATTATCAACCAACTTTCATTGAAAAATCATAACTTGTGGAGTATGTATAATCCAACTCCCATATTTGTTTGATGATGCCAAAGTATGACATATTCTCATAGCAACGAAAAAAATCATCACTTCAAACACATGTGTAGCTCTACTATTCATTATAGTATTGTCTTAATCATGTTAATTAGTATAAAATGTATAACTGTTAAATACATAATCATTGTAAGATAATACATGCACACTTGGTCCTCTTTCCAGTAATCGAAGTCGTTCTGAAATTGAGTCTGAATTTTTATATGAATCTTTAAATATATGGTCCCAAAACCAGCTTATACACTATTTATTATGTGTATTTGATATCAATTTTTCATCCCTTAATGGATTAAAATTCCTAATAATTTCATTTTTTCTTTCAACATATGGGTCATCCTCCAAACCGTTCTGAAAAACATAGAGGTCGGATTACTCCCAATCTGAAATATCAATTGTGAAAAACTATCTTACAAATATTCCTTCACCCACAAGCCTCCCAGTGTGATGATATTTTAGTAGAATAATTCTTTCCACACCGAATAGGTTTTTGGTACAGAATTCAATGAATTCCTCACAAATTTATCACTCCTCAATACACCCACTGGCTGACTTTAATTTTTGACATACCCTTTCAAAATCATCATACACCATTCAATGGGATAAATATATCTATAGTGTACATGACCACACAGTAAAATCCCTCTAACAAATTGAACCATCATATCAAATAATGTTAGTAGGAAGAACATTTACAATTCACATAATATTATGGGAATTTCTCTTTCCATACTCGATAATTTTTTCGGGTCTGAAACATTGTTGCATTTGGATTTGAAGAAGAAACAGAGCTTCATCAATGTATAACGGACATTCATGGGAAAAAGTTCAACGTAAAGCTATTTGAATTAGATCTTTCATCAAAGAATGAAAATCATGTGATTTTAGACCCTTTAACTTTAAATTATTCATTAAAATGATATTCTAGATATTTTATTAATACCCCTCTAGAGCCTTTTGGTCATTCAAGTAGTTGAATAACTGATATATCACTTACCTGGAAAGAGTGTAAGTAGCTAGAGGAAGAAAAGTTCATTTTTCACCCTTCACTAGCACTAAATCTTCTAGTATTCCCATGTGAACCACATCCAACCTTGCCTTAATTCCATCCTTTGTTTTGTTGGGTGCATTTAAAAATGTGTTGATGAAACTGTCATATACATTTTTGTAAACATGCATAACATCAAGAAAGTGGATGAAATATAGAAAATTCCAGTATGGTAATTAAAAAAACTAATCCCTTCTTCCAACTGGTTTTTGTAAGTATTTTTGAAAATGGTTTACCAAAATTAGTATCCACATATTTTACTTTCTCAAACAGTTGATCACTGGTTAGTGGAGACGATGTTGTACATTATTTTAAACTTCCATCGAATGATGTGATCCACGATCTGTAAATATGATGTCAGGGTTGAAATATGCGATGTCCTAAAAATTAGGGTTTCAATGATTGTTTCAACATAATTTACCATGTACCTTTTTGTAGACGAGACACCCATGACTTCAATTAATTATATATCCTGAAAAATTTCTATAAGAAGGAAAGTAATTTATCATCCAGTACAATATGGCTCTCAATTTGAAATATTCATTTCTATAAGTATCATAAAATGTAACACCTAAATAACATAATAATTTCAAATCCTTGATCAATGGAGCCAAATAAACATCGATATCATTACACGGTTTTTTTGGCCCAATATATGCATAGATAGAATGGTGTTTTTTAATTTCATGCATAACCATGGTGGAAAGTTATAATTTACCAACATTACTGGCCATGTGCTGTTAGTGCTGCTTTGAAAACCAAAAGGATGAAATCCATCTATAGATAACCTAATACAAAGGTTTCTCTGCACATTTCCAAAATTAGGATACTCATGATCGACTCTCTTCCACTAAAGAGAGTCTTCCAGGTGACATAGTTTCCCATATTCATTTCTTCTATTTTCATGCCACATAAATTTCCCAATGGTCTCCTCACTTCCATACTGGTACCTAATCCTTGTAATGATTTGAAAGTACTATACAACTTTTATAGGACCTGATTCATCTTTCTTGTATTGAGAAACACCACACATTGGACATTATGCAAGTGATTTTTGGTCCTTGCAAAATAATATACAGTCATTCAGGCATGTATGAATTCATTCATAGATCATACCCATCGAATATAGGATTCGTTTAGAGTTGTATTTTTAGATCGAGAGCTCATTATATTTTGGGTGCATATCATTCAAGAGAGCAAGTAATTTTGAAAAATTTTCATCACTCCTTCCATTGCCTACTTTCAAATTACAAAACTTTAGTATGGATGATAATGATGTATATTTTGTGAAACCACCATACAAAGGTGTATTTTCACAAATCTTTAACTACTCAAACAATTTTGGGCAATCAAGAATTTCATCTTCAACTATTCTTGTCATTTCTTCAACACAATATTAATCATCATTCATAGCTATAATCACATCCTCAATATGGTCTACTTCATTGTCCACACTTGTAATCATATCAGATGATCCCTAAAACACACTATTATCCCAACCACTTATTACATTCTCTTTTTCCACATATTTATTCAAACATTTATAACTTTGATCTGTTCTGTAACAAATCAAGCATTCTTCCAACTCCTCTGGACTAACTTGTGATGAATAACAATAGCTTAAACAAGGAAAAAGGATCTAAGAAAGGTCACATGTATGATATTTTTCCAACATGATGAACTCTTTCACTCTATATTCATAATCTCTTGTAAAATGATTAGAATACATCCAATCTTTATTCATATCGAACCTATTTGACTCGGTGATATTAGTATTTATAAAAATTAATAAAAAAAATATTGATATAATGTAATGGTTTTCCCAATTCTATGAAAATATAAACTTAAAATATTATGAAAAATCTTTTGTTTAAATGTCCTTTGAAAACTATTTAAAATATCATATTTGAAATCCCATTAAATAACCGACCATTTACCAAAATTCCTCTTTAAAATAACACACACTTTTTAAAATAAATCAATCAGTTCCAAAATCTCTTTCATAAAACCACCATTCATTTTTTAAAGAACTCAAGACAACTTCATGACCCAATAATATTATTCATTTAAAATGAGTGAAATCCCCTTAATAATCATTTAAAAATACTTGAATCATTTTAAAAGAGCTACTTAGGAATTTTCACAAAGACATAGATCCTAATACAGAAACTCTATAAATGATACATATAAAACACCTCAATTCATCCCAAATCATTCAGTGTTGTATGATTCTATCACATTATTCCAATGCTAGGTGTAGTAATAATATTTTCCAAAAGCATTTGATATTGTGATCTCTCACCATTAGATATCACTTATCCATGCTTCCATTATCTAGTTATATCAATTATCATTCACCACAAAACTAGAGTCCTAATGGATTTTTTCCATAGTCAGTGACCACAATCACAACCATGAAACACTCATTTTATAGTTTACTAAAAACACTTAATTGTCCAAATTATGCTTTCCTCACTCCAAATAAATTGGTTTTACACCCCACGAACAGTTTATATGTCTCCCACATGAAGTACTTTTGGTTCCTTCCATTATAAACACACCTATGAAAAGCTATAACCATGAAACCATTATATATTCAAAAATTTATCAAGTGTCATTCCTTTCACACAATGAATATCCCTATTCCACTCATCATTAGAATAAACTATATAGATTTACCAATCCTTTTAAGTACATCATGTCTCAAGTAAAAATAAGAAAATAACTATGGTACTAAACTAATAGATGGTATGATTTTCCATAGTCTATTTTCTAAAATCATCAAAAAGACTTTATAAATGACATTAAAAATATTATTCATTCTAAAATTATTAACTAAACTAATATCAGTAACCTTTGGATTTCTTATTTTATACCCAGTCATCATTTTTACCCTAATTAAACTCTAACAAAAATTTGGTGTATGAGACTTAATAAACTCATGTGAGGTTTTCTCCACTAACTCAGCCATAAGACAAGATAATATCATATTTCATATGACCTAGATCTATGAAAATACCTTTCCATAAAGTTCATCATCAAATGATCTTAAATTTTACTCAATACAATTCCATTTCAACTAAATTTGAACTACATGGCATATGGTTCATCTTATATGACCTTTAAACTTCTTAGATTGGTCCATTGGATATGTCCTGACATCCCAACCACCAATATTAGACCCATTTAATGACTTCATAACATTCATACCCTCTTACCCATAATATAGTATCCTCATTCATATCTAGTCATGAATTCTTAGAAACTAAACATGGATAAAATATATTTAATTAGAACTACATTCCAATTCAAATAACTTGAGTTATGATTTACATTGTTCTCATTCATTGTTCAAAGGTGTTAGAGTGCTCTTATATCTTGAGGTCCATTTTGGTAGTAACATCACACCTTCATCGTTGGATTGTGAACTATGTCCATAAACTCCATGAACCCCTTCCTAAGGTCGTTTATACTAATATAGTCTACTAATCAATCGTGATGAGTTATCACCTTGCAATTACCATTTAATAAACCCCCCCACCATTTCTAGAACAAGAACTATAGCCAAAAACTATGTGAACCTATATTAAATGATTTATACACTAGTATTGGGTTCTCCAATAATGAAATGTTTACCAAAAATAAATTATTATGTAGATCCCCAAATATTTCTTATAAAATTTTTATGACATTAAACACCATCCTCGTTTTGGTCTATGTTTTTTGATCGTAAACATCAATTTCATTAGTCCATCTTGTATGAACTCAAACATGAAAAGGAAAGAGACATAATACTCACCCTATTGAAAACATTCAATGGGAATACTTGAAAAAAATCAAGTCCCCACCCTCTAGGTATATACATATCCTATTTCCAAATCTATCATTATAGAAATAAAGGGATTTTTCATGAAATTGATGAAATTAGAAGGTACATTTTGAAAGGATAACTTAAAAAATATTCTTAAATTACCATTGATGAAAAATTATGGATAATTTTATATCTAGTGTTTGTCATCCCACATAAGCCAGGTCAGTTGGATTTAGGGTTATCACCACTCTTAACATCTATGAAAAAGAAACAGATGTTTATCCAACAAATTTTGATTGTGATGCTCTCGTAATTATTATAGAAGTGGTGGCACTATCATTAATAATATAATACAAAATTAAATTGTTGTAACATGTCCATGAAATGAAAAAATTGATGATTTTTTTGTTATTGTGGGGTTCTCAAATATAATATCATAAAATAAAAAATTATCATTGGAATCCCTCTAGATTCTAGGATGTGAAAATATTAGACATATACAAGAAGAATCAACAACTCAAGGGTTCCCATCAATACCAAAACCATTGACAAAAAGGTAAGGCTATCACATTTCTAACACTATAGGAGAAGCAATATAGTAATTACATCCCTAACTTTTTGGGAATAGTAATAAGGGAATCAGGTTCAGTCACTACAACACACAAAATATCAGTAACATAATTACCTTGGGTTCCTATGGCATAGTAAAAGAAGAGATAAGAAAAAATTTGAACACTATCAATTTATAAATTGATAATAAAACATAACCAATAAACTTCACCCCACCTCTAACACTCTCATAAGAAATATCAACCAACACCATCATACAAGCATCAAATAATAGTAATCAATACACATCCAATAAAAGGGAAATATTCTATAGAAAACTCTAACCCAAGAATTTCCTAGTACGTGTGATAAAATTATAAGGATTTTTTTTAATAAATTGATAGAATACCCATCAGGTGGAAACAGTAGGGTCTGATGACGGCAGAGTCAAGGTAGGCAACAACAACAATAGTAGGGGAGGGCTTCGCAGTAGAGGTGGGGTTCACGGCGGAGGAGCGACATACGAGGGTTTGAGGGAGAGGTGGGTTTACTGTAGAGGAGCGACAGAGGAGTAGTGGAAGAGGGTTAACAGTGGAGGTGGGTTCATGGTAGAGGAGTAGTTCGGTGCAGTAGTGGTGGACGAGTCAGCTGTGGCAGTGTTGGGGTCGGGGCAGAGCAGAGGTCGACCTCGCAAATGTCAGCTTCTGTAAGAGCTTTAGGGGAGCGAGAATAAAGGACATTGTTAGGGTTTTTTATAAAACATATTGAACCTTTTATCAGAACTAGCTAAAAATCTTTGATAAAGGTATGTTTTATCAACGCTAAAATAGAAAGCGCTAATAAAAAAATACATTTATCAATGCATTTTTAGTTCTTATAAAGAGAGGCCTTTATCAGTACTAAAGAAGCGCTGATAAAAGCCATCTTTTTCAGAGCAAAATTTACAGCACTGATAAATACACCTTTTATCAGTGATTTTTTATCACCGATGAAGATATTATGTTAATAATTAATTTATATTAATATATGTATTTTTTAAAATATATATATGATATATATATATTTATAATTATAACTATAAATAAATAAATAAATATTTATATTTATAAAATTATAATTTAAATAATTATAAAATTAAAATTTTAAAAATTATAAAATTATAAGAAATATAATTTTTATATTTATAATCATAGAATATATATAATAAATATATTAATTATATATATTTATAAAATTATAGATATATATAACTATATTTCTTCTAATTTTATAATTATTTATATGAATTTATATTTGTTTATAATTATATGAATATATATATATATATATTTATTTAAACAACTATAAAATTATAACAAATTAATATTTCCAAATTTTATAATTTTATTAATATATATTAAATATATTTATTATAATTTTATAATTATTTAAATATATTTTTATTTTTTATAACTATAAATATAAATATTTGTACTTATTTATCAATATTTATATATATTTATTTAATTATTTATAGAATTATATATGAAAATAATAAATATATTTTTTATAAATTAATAATTATTTAAATAAATGTATATTTATTTATATTTATAAAAAATAAATAAATAAATATATATTTGTAATTAAAAATTATAATAAATAAATATTTATTTGTAGTTTTAATTATAAATAAAAAAATGAATATATATTTAATTAATTATAAAATTATAAAAAATATGTTGAGAATTTTATAAATATATATAAATATTTTTATTATAATTTTTTAATTTTTTAAATATATCTACATGTATTTGGAATTATATTTATAAGTGTTTTTATTTATTTATAAATATTTGTATATTAATATATATAATTTATATATTTATTATATTTGTTTAATTATTTTATTTTATCTATATTCATTTAGGAATTACAATTATAAATATTTTTATTTATTTTTAAATTATATATATATATTTATAAATATATTTATTTAATTATATTATAACCTTATAAGTAGTATAATAAATATATTTATTAAATTTTATAATTATTTACATATATATAGTTATTTAGAGTTATGATTATAACTATAAATAAATATATTTATAAATATTTGTATATAATTATAAATAAATAAATAAATATTTATATATTTATAAAATTATAATATATGTATTTATTGTATTTTAAAATTAATTATATATATATACACATAGTTGTATTTATAATTACAAGTAAATATATTTAAAAAGTATTTATATATAATAAATTTTAATAATTATAAATATAATAAGTATATTTATTATAAAAAAATATTTAATGTAATTTTATAAGTATTTTTGGGAACATAATAGTATATATGGGTAACATGAATTAATCATAAACCTATTAAATATACATAATAAAAAATGTGCCATCAATGGGAAACTTGAAAAATAATAAAACGTGTAACGTATAAATGAACTTTTTGATACATAACATATGCATGCATGATCAATTTATTTATTGACCAAATTCATTATAAATATATATAAATTTAATAATTAATATAAATATATATATTTATAAAGGTATTTATATATATTAATTATAAATAAAATAAATATATTTAATATATCAAATATAACAAAGATAATAAATATAATAAATATAATAAATCTAATCATCTAATAAATATAATAAATCTAAAAAATCTAAAAAATCTATAATAAATCCAATATATATAATAAATCTAATAAATCTAATAAATCTATAAAATCTAATAAATCTACTAAATCTAATAAATATAATAAAGGTAATAAATATATTTATTATTTAATGAAATTTATTATAATTTTATAATTATATATATATATATACATAATTATAATCTTAGAAAAACTTTTTCTAAAACATTATATATATATTTTGGAATTATTTAAAAATATATATTAATTATAAACATGCGTTTTTTAGTTAATGAATACAAATAAACATTATTTTTGTATATAAATATAATAATTTTATATAAATTTTTATTAATTTTTTAATCATTTCAAAATATAGTGTTGACAAATTTATCCTTTATCAGCGTTAAGAAAAGTAATGATAAAGGTATACCCTTCATCAGCACATTTCTTAGCGCTGATAAATGATACATGTATCATTGCTTTTAGCTAGCGCTAATAAAGGCTCCCCTTTAACAACACTTTATGCTTAACACTGATAAAATGAGGAACTTCCCTTTCCCCGTTTTGTGGTAGTGTCAAGGTGACATTTAAGAGAACTTAAAAAAAGAATTGATAAAGGTTTAGCGCTATTCGTAGCATTGATAAAAGATTTTAATAAAAAATATTATATATATATATATATAATTATTATATTTATATTCAAAAATAGTGTTGAATTATATACATTAATTAAAAAACATAGGATTTTAATTATTATAAATATGATATGTTGATATATATTTTTTTAATAATTCCAATATATATATATATAATGTTTTTAAAAAAGTATTTATAAGATTATAAATAAATATATTAATCTATAAATAATTATAAAATCATAATATTTTTTTAAAAATAATAAATATATTTATTGTTTTTTAATTATATATATAAATACGTTTTAAATATATTTATTTATAATTATCATTATAAATAAATAAATAAATAAATAAATATTTAAATTAATACTTGTCTCCAATGAATTGAGTATATATATATATATGTATATCTTATGAGATGATGATGATATTGATGGACATGTTTATGTTCATATTTTTATATGTATTAATACACTAGCTATGGCATTAAGTTTGTTTTTGGACATGATTAAGTTGTAGTATATGTTCTAAATGTTTGACTACCTATTCTTATGATGACGGATGTAACGACCCAATATTTTTTTCAATGGAAATTCCTTTCTTATAAACATTTCATAATCACATGAAATCAAAATATATTGAACTACTAAGTACTATGTGACCTTTAAACAAAATTTTGTCACTTCTGTGATGTGAATTTCGAAAATATGACATATACGGTTGCGATCGGTAAGTTATTTAGAGTCCAATAAGAAAAACATATTTTCTGGTGAATAGTAACCAACCCTTATGAATAGTAACATAACCTTATGAATAGTGATATACCATAATGAATAGTAACCTTACCTATGATAGTATATACATAATATTCATGTGGAATTACAATATGCCTATACTTCAGAATAAGTAAATAAATATTTGAAAATTGTTGTTTTTTAGAATAAATTATGTTTTAAAGTAAATATAAAATTAATCATATATAGAAAATTATTTTTGAAAATGGACTTCATATTTGGATTCTACATGTCGAAAAATGTTTAGGGTGAATTTTTTGTATTTTTCTGGAATACTCGAATTTTTGATGAATAGTGAAATACGGTAAAATACCGTATATACAAATTATCAGTTAAATACACTATTTATGACATCGCAAGTGATTTAAGCCCACCCGGTTTGAACTCACATGAATTTATTACTATTCTTGGTCATGAAATCATCACTATTTCTTGTATTGAGGGAAATTAATAAACTAATGATTAAAATATTCTGAAAACCCTCCTCTCCACCACTATAGAAATGCCCCATGACTACCTCTTCTCTTCACTCCACTAATCCTTTAAACTCCTCAATGTTGTGCCCAAATAGCCTTCCCTAGTCACTCCCCACGTCCAAGAGGCTCTTGGTCTTTCCAAAAGACCAAAATCCCCTCTCTTAAGGTGGTTCGCAAGGAGGTTATATCAAGAGGTAAAGCACCATTGTTTTTCATTTAGTTTCATTTCATGTTCCTTTCTTTTGTAATGCTATACTCACCTCCTCTATCCAAATGACCATGATAGATCTAGTATCATCTAAATAATGGAATTATATCATATTAATGGAAGAACAATCATCAATATCCTCTCTCTCTACTTTTATTTATAAACGAAATCAACGTCAATGAGGTTCCAATTTATAACCTTCATGGATGAAAACGTTTTGTTCTTCAAATTATACTTCATTATTGGTCATGAAACCATTTTTGTGGGTTAAATAGACTTAAAAAATTTATTATAACCTAATTAATATTCAAGAACTAGTATACATACATATTATTATATCGTATGACCAAACTAGTTCCTAATAATCAAAATACCGCTAAATAATCTAGGTGAATGTCATAAATATTTCTTCTAATGATTCATCCTATTTCCAAGTAACCAAATGATAGAAATTACCATTAAAAATTGTGTATCTTCACAAATAATATGTAATTTTAATTACATATATTTACATCCATTCCACTCCATTACTTAAGAACAATTGAACCAATTTTGAAAATAATGAAAACAAACACTTCAGAATGATGAAATTCAATATAATAACTTATCACTAAGGAAATAAATAAATTAAACATAATTATGATAAATAAAAAAATTTACAATAGGTTCCTAAATAAGTTATTAATAAGTCTAATTTCATATTCTAGGATCTTATGTTCAAGAGTGGAACACATTCAGACTTAAGGTAAGGGGTTTTCCACCCAAACATCCATTTTAATTCGGGTTACTTTTATTGTATATTACCTCAATGAAAATATTTTTTATTATTATTTACTCGTCCAAAATTATGTTTTTGGGTTATATATATGTTTAAAAACCATAATTTTTCCTTATTTTATGGACAGATTCACATTTTAAAAGGAACTTTGGAAATTGTTTCCGAAATACAAGCCTGATCCAAGGGAATTTCTCCAATTCTTACCTATTTTCAAGGGCTCTCTATAATCTATTTTTAGAAACAATTATCATTATAAAATCACTAATTTTATTATTATAATACTATCTTACTTCACTTCAGGTTTCATACAAATATTTTTCCAAATGAACTCTTCTTTTCCAAATAAATGAGTATTTATCTCCAGATTTACAGGAAGATTTTATAAGAGTATGTTCATCTATTTGAACACTATTATTGATTTTTATATATTATTGGGATTAGTATTCCATGTTATCATATAAAATATTTAATTTAATGTTTTATTATTACTTTGGATGTGGATGTGCTATGTTAAATCCATTCCTTAATTTACTCCGAATGGTTTGTGTTTATTATTAATGTTCAGGGAAAGTTATTTTCATTTCATATATTAATTTCAATATGAATGTATCAGTTTTTTAAGGTTATCCTCTTTCATATGAGGGATGCATTGGACATATTAAGTGTCATTTGGGGCCCATTATAGCTCCTCGGTGCATCGGTAGGTCTCATGAGACAAAATACGGTCTTGGCACAAGGCCTTGACAAAATGATTACTTATGGTCTTGGCATGAGGCCTTGACGGTATGGTTATGTTTTCCCACATTATGCATTCCATCATTATGAAAATAGTATTTATGGTTCATGTGGT